>CATQJD010000059.1:0-600000 GCA_958298945.1 Atherix ibis | reverse complement strand
CGACAAATCCGAAATTTGAACCATAAAGGTAAGAAAATCAACTTTTTACACCAGACGACCAGTTTTCTCAGAAAATAGGAGGCAAAAATAATTACACTGAGTCCACTTTTTCTTAAAATTTGTTTTTCTCTATGAAAATGATGGTTTTTTGGAGATTTTTATTTTGGTTTTGTTGCAAACAATTAGGTGAAGCTTCTCTGGATCTTATTATCCTGATCGGAGGAAGAGTGTCCTTTCAGAATAAATTTCTGTGGGCAAATTGTAGAAAATATTGCATATAATTTGTTGTTTTTGTCTTTAAAATTAGTTTTTCACTATGAAAATAGCGTTTTTTTTTAAACAAAGTAAAGGAAAACATAAAAAAGTATTAAAAACTCATTTAGTAAACCACCTGCCCGGCATATAACAAAAAGAATCCACAAGAAAAGGCTAAAAAAGAGCGCTCAGAGAATAAATAATAAATCGACAACCAAAATATATACAAAAATCCAAACAAAAAACCCGACAAATCTGAATTTTGAACCATAAATGCAAGAAAATCAACTTTTTACACCAGACGACCAGTTTTCTCAGAAAATAGGAGGCAAAAATAATTACACTGTTCTTAAAATTGGTTTTTCTCTATGAAATTGATAGTTTTCTGGAGATTTTTATTTTGGTTTTGTTGCAAACAATTGGGCGAAGCTTCTCTGGATCTTATTATCCTGATCGGAGGAAGAGTGTCCTTTCAGAATAAATTTCTGTGGGCAAATTGTAGAAAATATTGTATATAATTTGTGGTTTTTGTCTTTGAAATTAGTTTTTCACTATGAAAATGGCGTTTTTTTTAAAAACAAAATAAAGGAAAACATAAAAAAGTATTAAAAAAACATTTGCTAAACCACCTGCCCGGCATATAACAAAAAAATCCACAAGAAAAGGCTAAGAAAGAGCGCTCAAAGAATAAATAATAAATCGGCAACCAAAATATATGCAAAAATCCAAACAAAAAACCCGACAAATCCGAAATTTGAACCATAAATGCAAGAAAATCAACTTTTTACACCAGGCGACCAGTTTTCTCATAAAATAGGAGGCAAAAATAATTACACTGAATCCACTTTTTCTTAAAATTTGTTTTTCTCTATGAAAATGATGGTTTTTTGGAGATTTTTATTTTGGTGTTGTTGCAAACAATTAAGTGAAGCTTCTCTGGATCTTATTATCCTGATCGGTGGAAGAGTGTCCTTTCAGAATAAATTTTAATGGGCAAATTGTAGAAAATATTGCATATAATTTGTTGTTTTTGTCTTTGAAATGAATTTTTTACTATGAAAATGGCGTTTTTTTTATAAACAAAATAAAGGAAAACATAAAAAAGTATTAAAAACTCATTTAGTAAACCACCTGCCCGGCATATAACAAAAAAAAATCCATAAGAAAAGGCTAAGAAAGAGCGCTCAAAGAATAAATAATAAATCGGCAACCAAAATATATGCAAAAATCCAAACAAAAAACCCGACAAATCCGAAATTTGAACCATAAATGCAAGAAAATCAACTTTTTACACCAGGCAACCAGTTTTCTCAGAAAATAGGAGGCAAAAATAATTACACTGAGTCCACTTGTTCTTAAAATTGGTTTTTCTCTATGAAAATGGTAGTTTTTTGGAGATTTTTATTTTGGTTTTGTTGCAAACAATTGGGTGAAGCTACTCTGGATCTTATTATCCTGATCGGAGGAAGATTTTCCTTTAAGAATAAATTTCTGTGGGTAAATTTTAGAAAATATTGCATATAATTTGTTGTTTTTGTCTTTGAAATTAGTTTTTCACTATGAAAATGGCGTTTTTTTTTAAAACAAAATAAAGGAAAACATAAAAAAGTATTAAAAACTCATTTAGTAAACCACCTGCCCGGCATATAACAAAAAAAATCCACAAGAAAAGGCTAAGAAAGAGCGCTCAAAGAATAAATAATAAATCGGCAACCAAAATATAAGCAAAAATTCAAACAAAAAACCCGACAAATCCGAAATTTGAACCATAAATGCAAGAAAATCAACTTTTTACACCAGGCGACCAGTTTTCTCAGAAAATAGGAGGCAAAAATAATTACACTGAGTCCACTTTTTCTTAAAATTTGTTTTCCTCTATGAAAATGATGGTTTTTTGGAGATTTTTATTTTGGTTTTGTTGCAAACAATTGGGTGAAGCTTCTCTGGATCTTATTATCCTGATCGGAGGAAGAGTGTCCTTTCAGAATAAATTTCTGTGGGCAAATTGTAGAAAATATTGCATATAATTTGTTGTTTTTGTCTTTAAAATTAGTTTTTCACTATGAAAATGGCGTTTTTTTTTTAAACAAAATAAAGGAAAACATAAAAAAGTATTAAAAACTCATTTACTAAACCACCTGCCCGGCATATAATATAAAAAATCCACAAGAAAAGGCTAAGAAAGAGCGCTCAAAGAATAAATAATAAATCGGCAACCAAAATATATGCAAAAATCCAAACGAAAAACCCGACAAATCCGAAATTTGAACCATAAATGCAAGAAAATTAACTTTTTACACCAGGCGACCAGTTTTCTCAGAAAATAGGAGGCAAAAATAATTACACTGAGTGCACTTGTTCTTAAAATTGGTTTTTCTCTATGAAAATGGTAGTTTTTTGGAGATTTTTATTTTGGTTTTGTTGCAAACAATTGGGTGAAGCTACTCTGGAACTTATTATCCTGATCGGAGGAAGATTTTCCTTTCAGAATAAATTTCTGTGGGTAAATTTTAGAAAATATTGCATATAATTTGTTGTTTTTGTCTTTGAAATTAGTTTTTCACTATGAAAATGGCGTTTTTTTTAAAACAAAATAAAGGAAAACATAAAAGAGTATTAAAAACTCATTTAGTAAACCACCTGCCCGGCATATAACAAAAAAAATCCACAAGAAAAGGCTAAGAAAGAGCGCTCAAAGAATAAATAATAAATCGTCAACCAAAATATATGCAAAAATCCAAACAAAAAACCCGACAAATCCGAAATTTGAACCATAAATGCAAGAAAATAAACTTTTTACACCAGGCGACCAGTTTTCTCACAAAATAGGAGGCAAAAATAATTACACTGAGTGCACTTGTTCTTAAAATTGGTTTTTCTCTATGAAAATGGTAGTTTTTTGGAGATTTTTATTTTGGTTTTGTTGCAAACAATTAGGTGAAGCTACTCTGGAACTTATTATCCTGATCGGAGGAAGATTTTCCTTTCAGAATAAATTTCTGTGGGTAAATTTTAGAAAATATTGCATATAATTTGTTGTTTTTGTCTTTGAAATTAGTTTTTCACTATGAAAATGGCGTTTTTTTTAAAACAAAATAAAGGAAAACATAAAAAAGTATTAAAAACTCATTTAGTAAACCACCTGCCCGGCATATAACAAAAAAAATCCACAAGAAAAGGCTAAGAAAGAGCGCTCAAAGAATAAATAATAAATCGTCAACCAAAATATATGCAAAAATCCAAACAAAAAACCCGACAAATCCGAAATTTGAACCATAAATGCAAGAAAATAAACTTTTTACACCAGGCGACCAGTTTTCTCACAAAATAGGAGGCAAAAATAATTACACTGAGTCCACTTGTTCTTAAAATTGGTTTTTCTCTATGAAAATGATAGTTTTTTGGAGATTTTTATTTTGGTTTTGTTGCAAACAATTGGGTGAAGCTTCTCTGGATCTTATTATCCTGATCGGAGGAAGAGTGTCCTTTCAGAATAAATTTCTGTGGGCAAATTGTAGAAAATATTGCATATAATTTGTTGTTTTTGTCTTTAAAATTAGTTTTTCACTATGAAAATGGCGTTTTTTTTAAACAAAATAAAGGAAAACATAAAAAAGTATTAAAAACTCATTAAGTAAACCACCTGCCCGGCATATAACAAAAAAAATCCACAAGAAAAGGCTAAGAAAGAGCGCTCAAAGAATAAATAATAAATTGGCAACCAAAATATATGCAAAAATCCAAACAAAAAACCCGACAAATCCGAAATTTGAACCATAAATGCAAGAAAATCAACTTTTTACACCAGGCGACCAGTTTTCTCAGAAAATAGGAGGCCAAAATAATTACACTGAGTCCACTTGTTCTTAAAATTGGTTTTTCTCTATGAACATGATAGTTTTTTGGAGATTTTTATTTTGGTTTTGTTGCAAACAATTGGGCGACGCTTCTCTGGATCTTATTATCCTGATCGGAGGAAGAGTGTCCTTTCAGAATAAATTTCTGTGGGCAAATTGTAGAAAATATTGCATATAATTTGTTGTTTTTGTCTTTAAAATTAGTTTTTCACTATGAAAATGCGTTTTTTTTAAACAAAATAAAGGAAAACATAAAAAAGTATTAAAAACTCATTTAATAAACCACCTGCCAAGCATATAACAAAAAAAATCCACAATAAAAGGCTAAGAAAGAGCGCTCAAAGAATAAATAATAAATCGGCAACCAAAATATATGCAAAAATCCAAACAAAAAACCCGACAAATCCGAAATTTGAACCATAAATGCAAGAAAATCAACTTTTTACACCAGGCGACCAGTTTTCTCAGAAAATAGGAGGCAAAACAAATTACACTGAGTCCACTTGTTCTTAAAATTGGTTTTTCTCTGTGAAAATGATAGTTTTTTGGAGATTTTTATTTTGGTTTTGTTGCAAACAATTGGGTGAAGCTTCTCTGGATCTTATTATCCTGATCGGAGGAAGAGTGTCCTTTCAGAATAAATTTCTGTGGGCAAATTGTAGAAAATATTGCATATAATTTGTTGTTTTTGTCTTTGAAATTAGTTTTTCACTATGAAAATGGCGTTTTTTTTTAAACAAAATAAAGGAAAACATAAAAAAGTATTAAAAACTCATTAAGTAAACAACCTGCCCGGCATATAACAAAAAAAATCCACAAGAAAAGGCTAAGAAAGAGCGCTCAAAGAATAAATAATAAATCGGCAACCAAAATATATGCAAAAATCCAAACAAAAAACTCGACAAATCCGAATTTTGAACCATAAATGCAAGAAAATCAACTTTTTACACCAGGCGACCAGTTTTCTCAGAAAATAGGAGGCAAAAATAATTACACTGAGTCCACTTGTTCTTAAAATTGGTTTTTCTCTATGAAAATGATAGTTTTTTGGAGATTTTTATTTTGGTTTTGTTGCAAACAATTGGGCGAAGCTTTTCTGGATCTTATTATCCTGATCGGAGGAAGAGTGTCCTTTCAGAATAAATTTCTGTGGGCAAATTGTACAAAATATTGCATATAATTTGTTATTTTTGTCTTTGAAATTAGTTTTTCACTATGAAAATGGCGTTTTTTTTAAACAAAATAAAGGAAAACATAAAAAAGTATTAAAAACTCATTTAGTAAACCACCTGCCCGGCATATAACAAAAAAAATTCACAAGAAAAGGCTAAGAAAGAGCGCTCAAAGAATAAATAATAAATCGGCAACCAAAATATATGGAAAAATCCAAACAAAAAACCCGACAAATCCGAAATTTGAACCATAAATGCAAGAAAATCAACTTTTTACACCAGGCGACCAGTTTTCTCAGAAAATAGGAGGCAAAAATAATTACACTAAGTCCACTTGTTCTTAAAATTTGTTTTTCTCTATGAAAATGATGGTTTTTTGGAGATTTTTATTTTGGTTTTGTTGCAAACAATTGGGCGAAGCTTCTCTGGATCTTATTATCCTGATCGGAGGAAGAGTGTCCTTTCAGAATAAATTTCTGTGGGCAAATTGTAGAAAATATTGCTATAATTTGTTGTTTAGTAAACCACCTGCCCGGCATATAACAAAAAAAATCCACAAGAAAAGGCTAAGAAAGAGCGCTCAAAGAATAAATAATAAATCGGCAACCAAAATATATGCAAAAATCCAAACAAAAAACCCGACAAATCCGAAATTTGAACCAAAAATGCAAGAAAATCAACTGTTTACACCAGGCGACCAGTTTTCTCAGAAAATAGGAGGCAAAAATAATTACATTGAGTCCACTTGTTTTTAAAATTTGTTTTTCGCTATGAAAATGATGGTTTTTTGGAGATTTTTATTTTGGTTTTGTTGCAAACAATTGGGCGAAGCTTCTCTGAATCTTATTATCCTGATCGGAGGAAGAGTGTCCTTTCAGAATAAATTTCTGTGGGCAAATTGTAGAAAAAATTGCATATAATTTGTTGTTTTTGTCTTTGAAATTAGTTTTTCACTATGAAAATGGCGTTTTTTTAAAAAAACAAAATAAAGGAAAACATAAAAAAGTATTAAAAAAACATTTGCTAAACCACCTGCCCGGCATATAACAAAAAAATCCACAAGAAAAGGCTAAGAAAGAGCGCTCAAAGAATAAATAATAAATCGGCAACCAAAATATATGCAAAAATCCAAACAAAAAACCCGACAAATCCGAAATTTGAACCATAAATACAAGAAAATCAACTTTTTACACCAGGCGACCAGTTTTCTCAGAAAATGGGAGGCAAAAATAATTACACTGAGTCCACTTGTTCTTAAAAATGGATTTTCTCTATGAAAATGATAGTTTTTTGGAGATTTTTATTTTGGTTTTGTTGCAAACAATTGGGTAAAGCTTCTCTGGATCTTATTATCCTGATCGGAGGAAGAATGTCCTTTCAGAATAAATTTCTGTGGGCAAATTGTAGAAAATATTTCATATAATTTGTTATTTTTGTCTTTGAAATTAGTTTTTTACTATGAAAATGGCGTTTTTTTTAAAAACAAAATAAAAGAAAACATAAAAAAGTATTAAAAACTCATTTAGTAAACCACCTGCCCGGCATATAATAAAAAAAATCCACAATAAAAGGCTAAGAAAGAGCGCTCAAAGAATAAATAATAAATCGGCAACCAAAATATATGCAAAAATCCAAACAAAAAACCCGATAAATCCGAAATTTGAACCATAAATGCAAGAAAATCAACTTTTTACACCAGGCGACCAGTTTTCTCAGAAAATAGGAGGCAAAAATAATTACACTAAGTCCACTTGTTCTTAAAATTTGTTTTTCTCTATGAAAATAATGGTTTTTTGGAGATTTTTATTTTGGTTTTGTTGCAAACAATTGGGCGAAGCTTCTCTGGATCTTATTATCCTGATCGGAGGAAGAGTGTCCTTTCAGAATAAATTTCTGTGGGCAAATTGTAGAAAATATTGCATATAATTTGTTGTTTAGTAAACCACCTGCCCGGCATATAACAAAAAAAATCCACAAGAAAAGGCTAAGAAAGAGCGCTCAAAGAATAAATAATAAATCGGCAACCAAAATATATGCAAAAATCCAAACAAAAAACCCGACAAATCCGAAATTTGAACCAAAAATGCAAGAAAATCAACTGTTTACACCAGGCGACCAGTTTTCTCAGAAAATAGGAGGCAAAAATAATTACATTGAGTCCACTTGTTTTTAAAATTTGTTTTTCGCTATGAAAATGATGGTTTTTTGGAGATTTTTATTTCGGTTTTGTTGCAAACAGTTGGGCGAAGCTTCTCTGGATCTTAATATCCTGATCGGAGGAAGAGTGTCCTTTCAGAATAAATTTCTGTGGGCAAATTGTAGAAAATATTGCATATAATTTGTTGTTTAGTAAACCACCTGCCCGGCATATAACAAAAAAAATCCACAAGAAAAGGCTAAGAAAGAGCGCTCAAAGAATAAATAATAAATCGGCAACCAAAATATATGCAAAAATCCAAACCAAAAACCCGAAAAATCCGAAATTTGAACCATAAATGCAAGAAAATTAACTTTTTACACCAGGCGACCAGTTTTCTCAGAAAATAGGAGGCAAAAATAATTACACTGAGTCCACTTGTTCTTAAAATTGGTTCTTCTCTATAAAAATGATAGTTTTTTGGAGATTTTTATTTTGGTTTTGTTGCAAACAATTGGGTGAAGCTTCTCTGGATCTTATTATCCTGATCGGAGGAAGAGTGTCCTTTCAGACTAAATTTCTGTGGGCAAATCGTAGAAAATATTGCTATAATTTGTTGTTTTTGTTTTTGAAATTAGTTTTTCACTATGAAAATGGCTTTTTTTTTAAAACAAAATAAAGGAAAACATAAAAAAGTATTAAAAACTCATTTAGTAAACCACCTGCCCGGCATATAACAAAAAAAATCCAAAAGAAAAGGCTAAGAATAAATAATAAATCGGCAACCAAAATATATGCAAAAATCCAAACAAAAAACCCGACAAATCCGAAATTTGAACCAAAAATGCAAGAAAATCAACTTTTTACACCAGGCGACCAGTTTTCTCAGAAAATAGGAGTTAAAAATAATTACATTGAGTCCACTTGTTCTTAAAATTTGTTTTTCTCTATGAAAATGATGGTTTTTTGGAGGTTTTTATTTTGGTTTTGTTGCAAACAATTGGGCGCAGTTTCTCTGGATCTTATTATCCTGATCGGAGGAAGAGTGTCCTTTCAGACTAAATTTCTGTGGGCAAATCGTAGAAAATATTGCTATAATTTGTTGTTTTTGTTTTTGAAATTAGTTTTTCACTATGAAAATGGCTTTTTTTTTAAAACAAAATAAAGGAAAACATAAAAAAGTATTAAAAACTCATTTAGTAAACCACCTGCCCGGCATATAACAAAAAACATCCAAAAGAAAAGGCTAAGAATAAATAATAAATCGGCAACCAAAATATATGCAAAAATCCAAACAAAAAACCCGACAAATCCGAAATTTGAACCAAAAATGCAAGAAAATCAACTTTTTACACCAGGCGACCAGTTTTCTCAGAAAATAGGAGTTAAAAATAATTACATTGAGTCCACTTGTTCTTAAAATTTGTTTTTCTCTATGAAAATGATGGTTTTTTGGAGGTTTTTATTTTGGTTTTGTTGCAAACAATTGGGCGAAGCTTCTCTGGATCTTATTGTCCTGATCGGAGGAAGAGTGTCCTTTCAGAATAAATTTCTGTGGGCAAATTGTAGAAAATATTGCATATAATTTATTGTTTAGTAAACCACCTGCCCGGCATATAACAAAAAAAATCCACAAGAAAAGGCTAAGAAAGAGCGCTCAAAGAATAAATAATAAATCGGCAACCAAAATGTATGCAAAAATCCAAACAAAAAACCCGACAAATCCGAAATTTGAACCATAAATGCGAGAAAATCAACTTTTTACACCAGGCGACCAGTTTTCTCAGAAAATAGGAGGCAAAAATAATTACACTGAGTCCACTTGTTCTTAAAATTGGTTTTTCTCTATGAAAATGATAGTTTTTTGGAGATTTTTATTTTGGTTTTGTTGCAAACAATTGGGTGAAGCTTCTCTGGATCTTATTATCCTGATCGGAGGAAAAGTGTCCTTTCAGAATAAATTTCTGTGGGCAAATTGTAGAAAATATTGCTATAATTTGTTGTTTTTGTTTTTGAAATTAGTTTTTCACTATGAAAATGGCTTTTTTTTTAAAACAAAATAAAGAAAAACATAAAAAATTATTAAAAACTCATTTAGTAAACCACCTGCCCGGCATATAACAAAAAAAATCCACAAGAAAAGGCTAAGAATAAATAATAAATCGGCAACCAAAATATATGCAAAAATCCAAACAAAAAACCCGACAAATCCGAAATTTGAACCAAAAATGCAAGAAAATCAACTTTTTACACCAGGCGACCAGTTTTCTCAGAAAATAGGAGTTAAAAATAATTACATTGAGTCCACTTGTTCTTAAAATTTGTTTTTCTCTATGAAAATGATGGTTTTTTGGAGGTTTTTATTTTGATTTTGTTGCAAACAATTGGGCGAAGCTTCTCTGGATCTTATTATCCTGATCGGAGGAAGAGTGTCCTTTCAGAATAAATTTCTGTGGGCAAATTGTAGAAAATATTGCATATAGTTTGTTGTTTTTGTCTTTGAAATTAGTTTTTCACTATGAAACTGGCGTTTTTTTTTTAAACAAAATAAAAGAACACATAAAAAAGTATTAAAAACTCATTTAGTAAACCACCTGCCCGGCATATAACAAAAAAAATCCACAAGAAAAGGCTAAGAAAGAGCGCTCAAAGAATAAATAATAAATCGGCAACCAAAATATATGCAAAAATCCAAACAAAAAACCCGACAAATCCGAAATTTGAACCAAAAATGCAAGAAAATCAACTTTTTACACCAGGCGACCAGTTTTCTCAGAAAATAGGAGGCAAAAATAATTACACTGAGTCCACTTGTTCTTAAAATTGGTTTTTCTCTATGAAAATGATAGTTTTTTGGAGGATTTTATTTTGGTTTTGTTGCAAACAATTGGGTGAAGCTTCTCTGGATCTTATTATCCTGATCGGAGGAAAAGTGTCCTTTCAGAATAAATTTCTGTGGGCAAATTGTAGAAAATATTGCTATAATTTGTTGTTTTTGTTTTTGAAATTAGTTTTTCACTATGAAAATGGCTTTTTTTTTAAAACAAAATAAAGGAAAACATAAAAAAGTATTAAAAACTCATTTAGTAAACCACCTGCCCGGCATATAACAAAAAAAATCCACAAGAAAAGGCTAAGAATAAATAATAAATCGGCAACCAAAATATATGCAAAAATCCAAACAAAAAACCCGACAAATCCGAAATTTGAACCAAAAATGCAAGAAAATCAACTTTTTGCACCAGGCGACCAGTTTTCTCAGAAAATAGGAGTTAAAAATAATTACATTGAGTCCACTTGTTCTTAAAATTTGTTTTTCTCTATGAAAATGATGGTTTTTTGGAGGTTTTTATTTTGGTTTTGTTGCAAACAATTGGGCGAAGCTTCTCTGGATCTTATTATCCTGATCGGAGGAAGAGTGTCCTTTCAGAATAAATTTCTGTGGGCAAATTGTAGAAAATATTGCATATAGTTTGTTGTTTTTGTCTTTGAAATTAGTTTTTCACTATGAAACAGGCGTTTTTTTTTTAAACAAAATAAAAGAACACATAAAAAAGTATTAAAAGCTCATTAAGTAAACCACCTGCCCGGCATATAACAAAAAAAATCCACAATAAAAGGCTAAGAAAGAGCGCTAAAAGAATAAAAAATAAATCGGCAACCAAAATATATGCAAAAATCCAAACAAAAAACCCCCGACAAATCCGAAATTTTAACCAAAAATGCAAGAAAATCAACTTTTTACACCAGGCGACCAATTTTCTCAGAAAATAGGAAGCAAAAATAATTGCACTGCGTCCACTTGTTCTTAAAATTTGTTTTTCTCTATGAAAATGATGGTTTTTTGGAGATTTTTATTTTGGTTTTGTTGCAAACAATTGGGCGAAGCTTCTCTGGATCTTATTATCCTGATCGGAGGAAGAGTGTCCTTTCAGAATAAATTTCTGTGGGCAAATTGTAGAAAATATTGCATATAATTTGTTGTTTTTGTCTTTGAAATTAGTTTTTCACTATGAAAATGGCGTTTTTTTTTTAAAAAAAAATAAAGGAAAACATAAAAAAGTATTAAAAACTCATTTAGTAAACCACCTGCCCGGCATATAACAAAAAAAATCCACAAGAAAAGGCTAAGAAAGAGCGCTCAAAGAATAAATAATAAATCGGCAACCAAAATATATGCAAAAATCCAAACAAAAAACCCGACAAATCCGAAATTTGAACCAAAAATGCAAGAAAATCAACTTTTTACACCAGGCGACCAGTTTTCTCAGAAAGCAGGAGGCAAAAATAATTACATTAAGTCCACTTGTTTTTAAAATTTATTTTTCGCTATGAAAATGATGGTTTTTTGGAGATTTTTATTTCGGTTTTGTTGCAAGCAATTGGGCGAAGCTTCTCTGGATCTTATTATCCTGATCGGAGGAAGAGTGTCCTTTCAAAATAAATTTCTGTGGGCAAATTGTAGAAAATATTTCATATAATTTGTTATTTTTGTCTTTGAAATTAGTTTTTCACTATGAAAATGGCGTTTTTTTTTAAAACAAAATAAAAGAAAACATAAAAAAGTATTAAAAACTCATTTAGTAAACCACCTGCCCGGCATATAACAAAAAAAATCCACAATAAAAGGCTAAGAGAGAGCGCTCAAAGAATAAATAATAAATCGGCAACCAAAATATATGCAAAAATCCAAACAAAAAACCCGATAAATCCGAAATTTGAACCATAAATGCAAGAAAATCAACTTTTTACACCAGGCGACCAGTTTTCTCAGAAAATAGGAGGCAAAAATAATTACACTAAGTCCACTTGTTCTTAAAATTTGTTTTTCTCTATGAAAATGATGGTTTTTTGGAGATTTTTATTTTGGTTTTGTTGCAAACAATTAGGCGAAGCTTCTCTGGATCTTATTATCCTGATCGGAGGAAGAGTGTCCTTTCAGAATAAATTTCTGTGGGCAAATTGTAGAAAATATTGCATATAATTTGTTGTTTAGTAAACTACCTGCCCGGCATATAACAAAAAAAATCCACAAGAAAAGGCTAAGAAAGAGCGCTCAAAGAATAAATAATAAATCGGCAACCAAAATATATGCAAAAATCCAAACAAAAAACCCGACAAATCCGAAATTTGAACCAAAAATGCAAGAAAATCAACTTTTTACACCAGGCGACCAGTTTTCTCGGAAAATAGGAGGCAAAAATAATTACATTGAGTCCACTTGTTTTTAAAATTTGTTTTTCGCTATGAAAATTATGGTTTTTTGGAGATTTTTATTTCGGTTTTGTTGCAAACATTTGGGCGAAGCTTCTCTGGATCTTATTATCCTGATCGGAGAAAGAGTGTCCTTTCAGAATAAATTTCTGTGGGCAAATTGTAGAAAATATTGCATATAATTTGTTGTTTAGTAAACCACCTGCCCGGCATATAACAAAAAAAATCCACAAGAAAAGGCTAAGAAAGAGCGCTCAAAGAATAAATAATAAATCGGCAACCAAAATATATGCAAAAATCCAAACAAAAAACCCGACAAATCCTAAATTTGAACCATAAATGCAAGAAAATTAACTTTTTACACCAGGCGACCAGTTTTCTCAGAAAATAGGAGGCAAAAATAATTACACTGAGTCCACTTGTTCTTAAAATTGGTTTTTCTCTATGAAAATGATAGTTTTTTGGAGATTTTTATTTTAGTTTTGTTGCAAACAATTGGGTGAAGCTTCTCTGGATCTTATTATCCTGATCGGAGGAAGAGTGTCCTTTCAGAATAAATTTCTATGGGCAAATCGTAGAAAATATTGCTATAATTTGTTGTTTTTGTTTTTGAAATTAGTTTTTCACTATGAAAATGGCTTTTTTTTAAAAACAAAATAAAGGAAAACATAAAAAAGTATTAAAAACTCATTTAGTAAACCACCTGCCCGGCATATAACAAAAAAAATCCACAAGAAAAGGCTAAGAATAAATAATAAATCGGCAACCAAAATATATGCAAAAATCCAAACAAAAAACCCGACAAATCCGAAATTTGAACCAAAAATGCAAGAAAATCAACTTTTTACACCAGGCGACCAGTTTTCTCAGAAAATAGGAGTTAAAAATAATTACATTGAGTCCACTTGTTCTTAAAATTTGTTTTTCTCTATGAAAATGATGGTTTTTTGGAGGTTTTTATTTTGGTTTTGTTGCAAACAATTGGGCGCAGTTTCTCTGGATCTTATTATCCTGATCGGAGGAAGAGTGTCCTTTCAGAATAAATTTCTGTGGGCAAATTGTAGAAAATATTGCATATAGTTTGTTGTTTTTGTCTTTGAAATTAGTTTTTCACTATGAAAATGGCGTTTTTTTTTTAAACAAAATAAAAGAACACATAAAAAAGTATTAAAAGCTCATTAAGTAAACCACCTGCCCGGCATATAACAAAAAAAATCCACAAGAAAAGGCTAAGAATAAATAATAAATCGGCAACCAAAATATATGCAAAAATCCAAACAAAAAACCCGACAAATCCGAAATTTGAACCAAAAATGCAAGAAAATCAACTTTTTACACCAGGCGACCAGTTTTCTCAGAAAAGAGGAGTTAAAAATAATTACATTGAGTCCACTTGTTCTTAAAATTTGTTTTTCTCTATGAAAATGATGGTTTTTTGGAGGTTTTTATTTTGGTTTTGTTGCAAACAATTGGGCGAAGCTTCTCTGGATCTTATTATCCTGATCGGAGGAAGAGTGTCCTTTCAGAATAAATTTCTGTGGGCAAATTGTAGAAAATATTGCATATAATTTATTGTTTAGTAAACCACCTGCCCGGCATATAACAAAAAAAATCCACAAGAAAAGGCTAAGAAAGAGTGCTCAAAGAATAAATAATAAATCGGCAACCAAAATGTATGCAAAAATCCAAACAAAAAACCCGACAAATCCGAAATTTGAACCATAAATGCAAGAAAATCAACTTTTTACACCAGGCGACCAGTTTTCTCAGAAAATAGGAGGCAAAAATAATTACACTGAGTCCACTTGTTCTTAAAATTGGTTTTTCTCTATGAAAATGATAGTTTTTTGGAGATTTTTATTTTTAAGTAGTATGTTTAAGAGGAATATGAAGTAGTATGTTTAAGAGGAATATGAAGTACTATGTTTAAGAGGAATATGAAGTAGTATGTTTAAGAGGAATATGAAGTAGTATATTTAAGAGGAATATGAAGTAGTATGTTTAAGAGGAATATGAAGTAGTATGTTTAAGAGGAATATGAAGTAGTATGTTTAAGAGGAATATGAAGTAGTATGCTTAAGAGGAATATGAAGTAGTATGTTTAAGAGGAATATGAAGTAGTCTGTTTAAGAGGAATAAGAAGTAGTATGTTTAAGAGGAATATGAAGTAGTATGTTTAAGAGGAAAATGAAGTACTATGTTTAAGAGGAATATGAAGTAGTATGTTTAAGAGGAATATTAAGTAGTATATTTAAGAGGAATATGAAGTAGTATGTTTAAGAAGAATATGAAGTAGTATGTGTAAGAGGAATATGAAGTATTATGTTTAAGAGGAATATGAAGTAGTATGTTTAAGAGGAATAAGAAGTAGTATGTTTAAGAGGAATATGAAGCAGTATATTTAAGAGGAATATGAAGTAGTATGTTAAAGAGGAATATGAAGTAGTATGTTTAAGAGGAATATGAAGTAGTATGTTTAAGAAGAATATGAAGTAGTATGTTTAAGAGGAATATGAAGTAGTATGTTTAAGAGGAATATGAAGTAGTATGTCTTAGAGGAATATAAAGTAGTATGTTTAAGAGGAATATGAAGTAGTATGTTTAAGAGGAATATGAAGTAGTATGTTTAAGAGGAATAAGAAGTAGTATGTTTAAGAGTATTATGAAGTAGAATGTTTAAGAGGAATAAGAAATAGTATGTTTAAGAGGAATATGAAGTGCTATGTTTAAGAGGAACATGAAGTAGTATGTTTAAGAGGAATAAGAAGTAGTATGTTTAAGAGGAATACGAAGCAGTATATTTAAGAGGAATATGAAGTAGTACGTTTAAGAGGAATATGAAGTAGTATGCTTAAGAGGAATATAAAGTAGTATGTTTAAGAGGAATATGAAGTAGTATATTTAAGAAGAATATGAAGTAGTATGTTTAAGAAGAATATGAAGTAGTATGTGTAAGAGGAATTTGAAGTAGTATGTTTAAGAGGAATATGAAGTAGTATGTTTAAGAGATATAAGAAGAAGTATGTTTAAGAGGAATATGAAGCAGTATGTCTTAGAGGAATATAAAGTAGTATGTTTAAGAGGAATATGAAGTAGTATGTTTAAGAGGAATATGAAGTAGTATGTTTAAGAGGAATATGAAGTAGTATGTTTAAGAGGAATAAGAAGTAGTATGTTTAAGAGGAATATGAAGCAGTATATTTAAGAGGAATATGAAGTAGTATGTTTAAGAGGAATATGAAGTAGTATGTTTAAGAGGAATATGAAGTTGTATGTTTAAGAGGAATATGAAGTAGTATGTTTAAGAGGAATATGAAGTACTATGTTTAAGAGGAATATGAAGTAGTATGTTTAAGAGGAATAAGAAGTAGTATGTTTAAGAGTATTATGAAGTAGTATGTTTAAGAGGAATAAGAAATAGTATGTTTAAGAGGAATATGAAGTGCTATGTTTAAGAGGAACATGAAGTAGTATGTTTAAGAGGAATAAGAAGTAGTATGTTTAAGAGGAATACGAAGCAGTATATTTAAGAGGAATATGAAGCAGTACGTTTAAGAGGAATATGAAGTAGTATGCTTAAGAGGAATATAAAGTAGTATGTTTAAGAGGAATATGAAGTAGTATATTTAAGAGGAATATGAAGTAGTATGTTTAAGAAGAATATGAAGTAGTATGTGTAAGAGGAATTTGAAGTAGTATGTTTAAGAGGAATATGAAGTAGTATGTTTAAGAGATATAAGAAGTAGTATGTTTAAGAGGAATATGAAGCAGTATACTTAAGAGGAATATGAATTAGTATGTTAAAGAGGAATATGAAGTAGTATGTTTAAGAGGAATATGAAGTAGTATGTTTAAGAGGAATATGAAGTAGTATGTTTAAGAGGAATGTGAAGTAGTATGTTTAAGAGGAATATGAAGTAGTATGTTTAAGAGGAATAAGAAGTAGTATGTTTAAGAGGAATATGAAGTAGTACGTTTAAGAGAAATATGAAGTAGTTTGTTTAAGAGGAATATGAAGTAGTATGTTTAAGAGGAATAAGAAGTAGTATGTTTAAGAGGAATATGAAGTAGTATGTTTAAGAGGAATAAGAAGTAGTATGTTTAAGAGGAATATGAAGTACTATGATTAAGAGTAATATGAAGTAGTATGTTTAAGAGGAATAAGAAGTAGTATGTTTAAGAGGAATATGAAGCAGTATATTTAAGAGGAATATGAAGTAGTATATTTAAGAGGAATATGAAGTTGTATGTTTAAGAGGAATATGAAGTAGTATGTTTAAGAGTAATATGAAGTACTATGTTTAAGAGGAATATAAAGTAGTATGTTTAAGAGGAATATGAAGTAGTATGTTTAAGAGGAATATGAAGTAGTATGTTTAAGAGGAATATGAAGTAGTATGTTTAAGAGGAATATGAAGTAGTATGTTTAAGAGGAATATGAAGTAGTATGCTTAAGAGGAATATGAAGTAGTATGTTTAAGAGGAATATGAAGTAGTATGTTTAAGAGGAATATGAAGTAGTATGTTTAAGAGGAATATGAAGTAGTATGCTTAAGAAGAATATGAAGTAGTATGTTTAAGAGGAATATGAAGTAGTATGATTAAGATCAATATGAAGTATTATGTTTAAGAGGAATATGAAGTAGTATATTTAAGAGGAATATGAAGTAGTATATTTAAGAGGAATATGAAGTAGTATATTTAAGAGGAATATAAAGTAGTATGCTTAAGAGGAATATGAAGTAGTATGTTTATAAGAAATATGAAGTAGTATGTTTAAGAGGAATATGAAGTAGTATGTTTTAGAGGAATATGAAGTACTATGTTTAAGAGGAATATGAAGTAGTATGTTTAAGAGGAATAAGAAGTAGTATGTTTAAGAGGAATATGAAGCAGTATATTTAAGAGGAATATGAAGTAGTATGTTTAAGAGGAATATGAAGTAGTATGTTTAAGAGGAATATGAAGTTGTATGTTTAAGAGGAATATGAAGTAGTATGTTTAAGAGGAATATGAAGTACTATGTTTAGGAGGAATATGAAGTAGTATGTTTAAGAGGAATATGAAGTGGTATATTTAAGAGGAATATGAAGTAGTATGTTTAAGAGGAATATGAAGTAGAATGTTTAAGAGGAATATGAAGTAGTATGTTTAAGAGGAATATGAAGTAGTATGTTTAAGAGGAATATGAAGTACTATGTTTAAGAGGAATATGAAGTAGTATGTTTAAGAGGAATATGAAGTAGTATATTTAAGAGGAATATGAAGTAGTATGTATAAGAGGAATATGAAGTAGTATGTTTAAGAGGAATATGAAGTAGTATGCTTAAGAGGAATATGAAGTAGTATGTTTAAGAATAATATGAAGTAGTATGTTTAAGAGGAAAAGAAGTAGTATGTTTAAGAGGAATATGAAGTAGTATGTTTAAGAGGAATATGAAGTCCTATGTTTAAGAGGAATATGAAGTAGTATGTTTAAGAGGAATGTGAAGTAGTATATTTAAGAGGAATATGAAGTAGTATGTTTAAGAAGAATATGAAGTAGTATGTGTAAGAAAAATATGAAGTATTATGTTTGAGAGGAATATGAAGTAGTATGTTTAAGAGGAATAAGAAGTAGTATGTTTAAGAGGAATATGAAGCAGTATATTTAAGAGGAATATGAAGTAGTATGTTGAAGAGGAATATGAAGTAGTATGTTTAAGAGGAATATGAAGTAGTATGTTTAAGAAGAATATGAAGTAGTATGTTTAAGAGGAATATGAAGTAGTATGTTTAAGAGGAATATGAAGTAGTATGTCTTAGAGGAATATAAAGTAGTATGTTTAATAGGAATATGAAGTAGTATGTTTAAGAGGAATATGAAGTAGTATGTTTAAGAGGAATAAGAAGTAGTATGTTTAAGAGGATTATGAAGTGGTATGTTTAAGAGGAATTAGAAATAGTATGTTTAAGAGGAATATGAAGTGCTATGGTTAAGAGGAATATGAAGTAGTATGTTTAAGAGGAATAAGAAGTAGTATGTTTAAGAGGAATACGAAGCAGTATATTTAAGAGGAATATGAAGTAGTATATTTAAGAGGAATATAATGTAGTATATTTAAGAGGCATATGAAGTAATATATTTAAGAGGAATATGAAGTAGTATGTTTAAGAGCAATATGAAGTAGTATGCTTAAGAGGAATATGAAGTAGTATGTTTAAGAAGAATATGAAGTACTATATTTAAGAGGAATATGAAGTAGTATGTTTAAGACGAATAAGAAGTAGTATGTTTAAGAGGAACATGAAGCAGTATATTTAAGAGGAATATGAAGTAGTATGTTTAAGAGGATTATGAAGTAGTATGCTTAAGAGGAATATGAAGTAGTATGTTTAAGAGGAATATGAAGTAGTATGTTTTAGAGAAATATGAAGTACTATATTTAAGAGGAATATGAAGTAGTATGTTTAAGAGGAATAAGAAGTAGTATGTTTAAGAGGAATATGTAGCAGTATATTTAAGAGGAATATGAAGTAGTATGTTTAAGAGGAATATGAAGTAGTATGTTTAAGAGGAATATGAAGTTGTATGTTTAAGAGGAATATGAAGTAGTATGTTTAAGAGGAATATGAAGTACTATGTTTAAGAGGAATATGAAGTAGTATGTTTAAGAGGAATATGTAGTAGTATATTTAAGAGGAATATGAAGTAGTATGTTTAAGAGGAATATGAAGTAGCATGTTTAAGAGCAATATGAAGTAGTATGCTTAAGAGGAATATGAAGTAGTATGTTTAAGGGTAATATGAAGTACTATGTTTAAGAGGAATATGAAGTAGTATATTTAAGAGGAATATGAAGTAGTATATTTAAGAGGAATATTAAGTAGTATATTTAAGAGGCATATGAAGCAATATATTTAAGAGGAATATGAAGTAGTATGTTTAAGAGGAATATGAAGTAGTATGCTTAAGAGGAATATGAAGTAGTATGTTTAAGAGGAATATGAAGTACTATGTTTAAGAGGAATATGAAGTAGTATGTTTAAGAGGAATATGAAGTATTATGTTTAAGAGGAATATGAAGTAGTATGTTTAAGAGGAATATGAAGTAGTATATTAAGAGAAATATGAAGTAGTATGTTTAAGAGGAATAAGAAGTAGTATGTTTAAGAGGAATATGAAGTAGTATGTTTAACAGGAATATGAAGTAGTATGCTTAAGAGGAATATGAAGTAGTATGTTTAAGAGGAATATGAAGTAGTATGTTTAAGAGGAATATGAAGTATTATGCTTAAGAGGAATATGAAATAGTATGTTTAAGAGGAATAAGAAGTAGTATGTTTAAGAGGAATATGAAGTAGTATGTTTAAGACGAATATGAAGTAGTATGTTTAAGAGGAATATGAAGTAGTATGTTTAAGAGGAATATGAAGTAGTATATTTAAGAGGAATATGAAGTAGTATGCTTAAGAAGAATATGAAGTAGTATGTATAAGAGGAATATGAAGTAGTATGTTTAAGAGGAATATGAAGTAGTATGTTTAAGAGGAATAAGAAGTAGTATGTTTAAAAGGAATATGAAGCAGTATATTTAAGAGGAATATGAAGTAGTATGTTGAAGAGGAATATGAAGTAGTATGTTTAAGAGGAAAATGAAGTAGTATGTTTAAGAGGAATATGAAGTAGTATGTGTAAGAGGAATATGAAGTAGTATGTTTAAGAGGAATATGAAGTAGTATGTTATAGAGGAATATAAAGTAGTATGTTTAAGAGGAATATGAAGTAGTATGTTTAAGAGGAATAAGAAGTAGAATGTTTAAGAGCAATATGAAGTACTATGTTTAGGAGGAATATGAAGTAGTATGTTTAAGAGGAATAAGAAGTAATATGTTTAAGAGGAATATGAAGCAGTATATTTAAGAGGAATATGAAGTAGTACGTTTAAGAGGAATATGAAGTAGTATGCTTAAGAGGAGTATGAAGTAGTATGTTTAAGAGGAATATGAAGTAGTATATTTAAGAGGAATATGAAGTAGTATGTTTAAGAAGAATATGAAGTAGTATATGTAAGAGGAATATGAAGTAGTATGTTCAAGAGGAATATGAAGTAGTATGCTTAAGAGGAATATGAAGTACTATGTTTAGGAGGAATATGAAGTAGTATGTTTAAGAGGAATATGAAGTTGTATATTTAAAAGGAATATGAAGTAGTATATTAAAGGGGAATATAAAGTAGTATATTTAAGAGGCATATGAAGTAGTATATTTAAGAGGAATATGAAGTAGTATGTTTAAGAGGAATATGAAGTAATATGCTTAAGAGGAATATGAAGTAGTATGTTTAAGAGGAATATGAAGTACTATGTTTAAGAGGAATATGAAGTAGTATGTTTAAGAGGAATATGAAGTAGTATGTTTAAGAGGAATATGAAGTGGTATGTTTAAGAGGAATATGAAGTAGTATATTTAAGAGGAATATGAAGTAGTATGCTTAAGAGGAATATGAAGTAGTATGTTTAAGAGGAATATGAAGTAGTATATTTAAGAGGAATATGAAGTAGTATATTTAAGAGGAATATGAAGTAGTATATTTAAGAGAAATATGAAGTAGTATGCTTAAGAGGAATATGAAGTAGTATGTTTAAGAGGAATATAAAGTAGTATGTTTAAGAGGAATATGAAGTAGTATGTTTAAGAGGAATATGAAGTAGTATGTTTAAGAGGAATATGAAGTACTATGTTTAAGAGGAATATGAAGTAGTATGTTTAAGAGGAATAAGAAGTAGTATGTTTAAGAGGAATATGAAGCAGTATATTTAAGAGGAATATGAAGTAGTATATTTAAGAGGAATATGAAGTAGTATGTTTAAGAAGAATATGAAATAGTATGTGTAAGAGGAATATGAAGTAGTATGTTTAAGAGGAATATGAAGTAGTATGTTTAAGAGGAATAAGAAGTAGTATGTTTAAGAGGAATATGGAGCAGTATATTTAAGAGGAATATGAAGTAGTATGTTGAAGAGGAATATGAAGTAGTATGTTTAAGAGGAAAATGAAGTAGTATGTTTAAGAGGAATATGAAGTAGTATGTTTAAGAGGAATATGAAGTAGTATGTTTAAGAGGAATATGAAGTAGTATGTTTTAGAGGAATATAAAGTAGTATGTTTAAGAGGAATATGAAGTAGTATGTTTAAGAGGAAAATGAAGTAGAATGTTTAAGAGGAATAAGAAGTAGTATGTTTAAGAGGAATATGAAGTAGTATGTTTAAGAGGAATAAGAAGTAGTAGAGAGGAATATGAAGTAGTATGCTTAAGAGGAATATGAAGTAGTGTGTTTAAGAGGAATATGAAGTAGTATATTTAAGAGGAATATGAAGTAGTATGTTTAAGAAGAATATGAAGTAGTATGTGTAAGAGGAATATGAAGTAGTATGTTTAAGAGGAATATGAAGTAATATGCTTAAGAGGAATATGAAGTACTATGTTTAAGAGGAATATAAAGTAGTATGTTTAAGAGGAATAAGTAGTAGTATGTTGAAGAGGAATATGAAGCAGTATATTTAAGAGGAATATGAAGTAGTATGTTTAAGAGGAATATGAAGAAGTATGTTTAAGAGGAATATGAAGTAGTATATTTAGTATGTGTAAGAGGAATATGTATGTGTAAGAGGAATATGAAGTAGTATGTTTAAGACGAATATGAAGTAGTATGTTTAAGAGGAATAAGAAGTAGTACGTTTAAGAGGAATATGGAGCAATATATTTAAGAGGAATATGAAGTAGTATGTTGAAGAGGAATATGAAGTAGTATGTTTAAGAGGAAAATGAAGTAGTATGTTTAAGAGGAATATGAAGTAGTATGTTTAAGAGGAATATGAAGTAGTATGTTTAAGAGGAATATGAAGTAGTATGTTTTAGAGGAATATAAAGTAGTATGTTTAAGAGGAATATGACGTAGTATGTTTAAGAGGAATATGAAGTAGAATGTTTAAGAGGAATAAGAAGTAGTATGTTTAAGAGGAATATGAAGTAGTATGTTTAAGAGGAATAAGAAGTAGTAGAGAGGAATATGAATTAGTATGCTTAAGAGGAATATGAAGTAGTGTGTTTAAGAGGAATATGAAGTAGTATATTTAAGAGGAATATGAAGTAGTATGTTTAAGAAGAATATGAAGTAGTATGTGTAAGAGGAATATGAAGTAGTATGTTTAAGAGGAATATGAAGTAATATGCTTAAGAGGAATATGAAGTACTATGTTTAAGAGGAATATAAAGTAGTATGTTTAAGAGGAATAAGTAGTAGTATGTTTAACAGGAATATGAAGCAGTATATTTAAGAGGAATATGAAGTAGTATGTTTAAGAGGAAAATGAAGAAGTATGTTTAAGAGGAATATGAAGTAGTATATTTAAGAGGAATATGAAGTAGTATATTTAAGGGGAATATAAAGTAGTATATTTAAGAAACATATGAAGTAGTATATTTAAGAGGAATATGAAGTAGTGTGTTTAAGAGGAATATGAAGTAATATACTTAAGAGGAATATGAAGTAGTATGTTTAAGAGGAATATGAAGTACTATGTCTAAGAGGAATATGATGTAGTATGTTTAAGAGGAATATGAAGTAGTATGTTTAAGAGGAATATGAATTAGTATGCTTAAGAGGAATATGAAGTAGTATGTTTAAGAGGAATATGAAGTAGTATGCTTAAGAGAAATATGAAGTAGTATGTTTAAGAGGAATATGAAGTGGTATATTTAAGAGGAATATGAAGTAGTATATTTAAGAGGAATATGAAGTAGTATATTTAAGAGGAATATGAAGTAGTATGCTTAAGAGGAATATGAAGTAGTATGTTTAAGAGGAATATAAAGTAGTATGTTTAAGAGGAATAAGAAGTAGTATGTTTAAGAAGAATATGGAGCAGTATATTTAAGAGGAATATGAAGTAGTATGTTGAAGAGAAAAATGAAGTAGTATGTTTAAGAGGAATATGAAGTAGTATGTTTAAGAGGAATATGAAGTAGTATGTTTAAGAGGAATATGAAGTAGTATGTTTTAGAGGAATATAAAGTAGTATGTTTAAGAGGAATATGAAGTAGTATGTTTAAGAGGAATATGAAGTAGTATGTTTAAGAGGAATAAGAAGTAGTATGTTTAAGAGGAATATGAAGTAGTATGTTTAAGAGGAATAAGAAGTAGTAGAGAGGAATATGAAGTAGTATGTGTAAGAGGAATATGAAGTAGTATGTTTAAGAGGAATATGAAGTAATATGCTTAAGAGGAATATGAAGTACTATGTTTAAGAGGAATATAAAGTAGTATGTTTAAGAGGAACAAATAGTAGTATGTTTAAGAGGAATATGAAGCAGTATATTTAAGAGGAATATGAAGTAGTATGTTTAAGAGGAATATGAAGAAGTATGTTTAATAGGAATATGAAGTAGTATATTTAAGAGGAATATGAAGTAGTATTTTTAAGGGGAATATAAAGTAGTATATTTAAAAAACATATGAAGTAGTATATTTAAGAGGAATATGAAGTAGTATGTTTAAGAGGAATATGAAGTAATATGCTTAAGAGGAATATGAAGTAGTATGTTTAAGAGGGATATGAAGTACTATGTCTAAGAGGAATATGAAGTAGTATGTTTAAGAAGAATATGAAGTAGTATGTTTAAACGGAATATGAAGTAGTATGTTTAAGAGGAATATGAAGTAGCATGTTTAAGAGGAATATGAAGTAATATGCTTAAGAGGAATATGAAATAGTATGTTTAAGAGGAATATGAAGTAGTATATTTAAGAGGAATATGAAGTAGTATATTTAAGAGGAATATGAAGTAGTATATTTAAGAGAAATATGAAGTAGTATGCTTAAGAGGAATATGAATTAGTATGTTTAAGAGAAATATAAAGTAGTATGTTTAAGAGGAATATGAAGTAGTATGTTTAAGAGGAATATGAAGTAGTATGTTTAAGAGGAATATGAAGTACAATGTTTAAGAGGAATATGAAGTAGTATGTTTAAGAGGAATAAGAAGTAGTATGTTTAAGAGGAATATGAAGCAGTATATTTAAGAGGAATATGAAGTAGTATATTTAAAAGGAATATGAAGTAGTATGTTTAAGAAGAATATGAAATAGTATGTGTAAGAGGAATATGAACTAGTATGTTTAAGAGGAATATGAAGTAGTATGTTTAAGAGGAATAAGAAGTAGTATGTTTAAGAGGAATATGGAGCAGTATATTTAAGAGGAATATGAAGTAGTATGTTGAAGAGGAATATGAAGTAGTATGTTTAAGAGGAAAATGAAGTAGTATGTTTAAGAGGAATATGAAGTAGTATGTTTAAGAGGAATATGAAGTAGTATGTTTAAGAGGAATATGAAGTAGTATGTTTTAGAGGAAAATAAAGTAGTATGTTTAAGAGGAATATGAAGTAGTATGTTTAAGAGGAATATGAAGTAGAATGTTTAAGAGGAATAAGAAGTAGTATGTTTAAGAGGAATATGAAGTAGTATGTTTAAGAGGAATATGAAGTAGTATGTTTAAGAGGAATAAGAATTAATAGAGAGGAATATGAAGTAGTATGCTTAAGAGGAATATGAAGTAGTGTGTTTAAGAGGAATATGAAGTAGTATATTTAAGAGGAATATGAAGTAGTATGTTTAAGAAGAATATGAAGTAGTATGTGTAAGAGGAATATGAAGTAGTATGTTTAAGAGGAATATGAAGTAATATGCTTAAGAGGAATATGAAGTACTATGTTTAAGAGGAATATAAAGTAGTATGTTTAAGAGGAATAAGTAGTAGTATGTTTAAGAGGAATATGAAGCGGTATATTTAAGAGGAATATGAAGTAGTATGTTTAAGAGGAATATAAAGAAGTATGTTTAAGAGGAATATGAAGTAGTATATTTAGTATGTGTAAGAGGAATATGTATGTTGAAGAGGAATATGAAGTAGTATGTTTAAGAGGAAAATGAAGTAGTATGTTTAAGAGGAATATGAAGTAGTATGTTTAAGAGGAATATGAAGTAGTATGTTTAAGAGGAATATGAAGTAGTATGTTTTAGAGGAATATAAAGTAGTATGTTTAAGAGAAATATGAAGTAGTATGTTTAAGAGGAATATGAAGTAGAATGTTTAAGAGGAATAAGAAGTAGTATGTTTAACAGGAATATGAAGTAGTATGTTTAAGAGGAATAAGAAGTAGTAGAGAGGAATATGAAGTAGTATGCTTAAGAGGAATATGAAGTAGTGTGTTTAAGAGGAATATGAAGTAGTATATTTAAGAGGAATATTAAGTAGTATGTTTAAGAAGAATATGAAGTATTATGTGTTAGAGGAATATGAAGTAGTATGTTTAAGAGGAATATGAAGTAATATGCTTAAGAGGAATATGAAGTACTATGTTTAAGACGAATATAAAGTAGTATGTTTAAGAGGAAAAAGTAGTTGTATGTTTAAGAGGAATATGAAGCAGTATATTTAAGAGGAATATGAAGTAGTATGTTTAAGAGGAATATGAAGAAGTATGTTTAAGAGGAATATGAAGTAGTATATTTAAGAGGAATATGAAGTAGTATATTTAAGGTGAATATAAAGTAGTATATTTAAGAAACATATGAAGTAGTATATTTAAGAGAAATATGAAGTAGTATGTTTAAGAGGAATATGAAGTAGTATGTTTAAGAGGAATATGAAGTACTATGTCTAAGAGGAATATGAAGTAGTATGTTTAAGAGGAATATGAAGTAGTATGTTTAAGAGGAATATGAAGTAGTATGCTTAAGAGGAATATGAAGTAGTATGTTTAAGAGGAATATGAAGTAGTATGCTTAAGAGGAATATGAAGTAGTATGTTTAAGAGGAATATGAAGTGGTATATTTAAGAGGAATATGAAGTAGTATATTTAAGAGGAACATGAAGTAGTATATTTAAGAGGAATATGAAGTAGTATGCTTAAGAGGAATATGAAGTAGTATGTTTAAGAGGAATATAAAGTAGTATGTTTAAGAGGAATAAGAAGTAGTATGTTTAAGAGGAATATGGAGCAGTATATTTAAGAGGAATATGAAGTAGTATGTTGAAGAGGAATATGAAGTAGTATGTTTAAGAGGAAAATGAAGTAGTATGTTTAAGAGGAATATGAAGTAGTATGTTTAAGAGGAATATGAAGTAGTATGTTTAAGAGGAATATGAAGTAGTATGTTTTAGAGGAATATAAAGTAGTATGTTTAAGAGGAATATGAAGTAGTATGTTTAAGAGGAATATGAAGTAGTAAGTTTAAGTGGAATAAGAAGTAGTATGTTTAAGAGGAATATGAAGTAGTATGTTTAAGAGGAATAAGAAGTAGTAGAGAGGAATATGAAGTAGTATGCTTAAGAGGAATATGAAGTAGTGTGTTAAAGAGGAATATGAAGTAGTATATTTAAGAGGAATATGAAGTAGTATGTTGAAGAAGAATATGAAGTAGTATGTGTAAGAGGAATATGAAGTAGTATGTTTAAGAGGAATATGAAGTAATATGCTTAAGAGGAATATGAAGTACTATGTTTAAGAGGAATATAAAGTAGTATGTTTAAGAGGAATAAGTAGTAGTATGTTTAAGAGGCATATGAAGCAGTATATTTAAGAGGAATATGAAGTAGTATGTTTAAGAGGAATATGAAGAAGTATGTTTAATAGGAATATGAAGTAGGATATTTAAGATGAATATGAAGTAGTATATTTAAGGGGAATATAAAGTTGTATATTTAAGAAACATATGAAGTAGTATATTTAAGAGGAATATGAAATAGTATGTTTAAGAGGAATATGAAGTAATATGCTTTAGAGGAATATGAAGTAGTATGTTTAAGAGGGATATGAAGTACTACGTCTAAGAGGAATATGAAGTAGTATGTTTAAAAGGAATATGCAGTAGTATGTTTAAGAGGAATATGAAGTAGTATGCTTAAGAGGAAAATGAAGTAGTATGTTTAAGAGGAATATGAAGTAGTATGTTTAAGAGGAATATTAAGTAGTATGTTTAAGAGGAATATAAAGTAGTATGTTTAAGAGGAATATGAAGTAGTATGTTTAAGAAGAATATGAAGTAGTATGCTTAAGAGGAATATGAAGTAGTATGTTTAAGAGGAATATAAAGTAGTATGTTTAAGAGGAATAAGAAGTAGTATGTTTAAGAGGAATATGGAGCAGTATATTTAAGAGGAATATGAAGTAGTATGTTGAAGAGGAATATGAAGTAGTATGTTTAAGAGGAAAATGAAGTAGTATGTTTAAGAGGAATATGAAGTAGTATGTTTAAGAGGAATATGAAGTAGTATGTTTAAGAGGAATATGAAGTAGTATGTTTTAGAGGAATATAAAGTAGTATGTTTAAGAGGAATATGAAGTAGTATGTTTAAGAGGAATATGAAGTAGTAAGTTTAAGTGGAATAAGAAGTAGTATGTTTAAGAGGAATATGAAGTAGTATGTTTAAGAGGAATAAGAAGTAGTAGAGAGGAATATGAAGTAGTATGCTTAAGAGGAATATGAAGTAGTGTGTTAAAGAGGAATATGAAGTAGTATATTTAAGAGGAATATGAAGTAGTATGTTGAAGAAGAATATGAAGTAGTATGTGTAAGAGGAATATGAAGTAGTATGTTTAAGAGGAATATGAAGTAATATGCTTAAGAGGAATATGAAGTACTATGTTTAAGAGGAATATAAAGTAGTATGTTTAAGAGGAATAAGTAGTAGTATGTTTAAGAGGCATATGAAGCAGTATATTTAAGAGGAATATGAAGTAGTATGTTTAAGAGGAATATGAAGAAGTATGTTTAATAGGAATATGAAGTAGGATATTTAAGATGAATATGAAGTAGTATATTTAAGGGGAATATAAAGTTGTATATTTAAGAAACATATGAAGTAGTATATTTAAGAGGAATATGAAATAGTATGTTTAAGAGGAATATGAAGTAATATGCTTTAGAGGAATATGAAGTAGTATGTTTAAGAGGGATATGAAGTACTACGTCTAAGAGGAATATGAAGTAGTATGTTTAAAAGGAATATGCAGTAGTATGTTTAAGAGGAATATGAAGTAGTATGCTTAAGAGGAAAATGAAGTAGTATGTTTAAGAGGAATATGAAGTAGTATGTTTAAGAGGAATATTAAGTAGTATGTTTAAGAGGAATATAAAGTAGTATGTTTAAGAGGAATATGAAGTAGTATGTTTAAGAAGAATATGAAGTAGTATGTTTAAGAGGAATATGAAGTACTATGTTTAAGAGGAATATGAAGTAGTGTGTTTAAGAGGAATAAGAAGTAGTATGTTTAAGAGGAATATGAAGCAGTATATTTAAGAGGAATATGAAGTAGTATGTTTAAGAGTAATATGAAGTAGTATGTTTAAGAGGAATATGAAGTTGTATGTTTAAGAGGAATATGATGTAGTATGTTTAAGAGGAATATGAAGTACTTTGTTTAAGAGAAATATGAAGTAGTATGTTTAAGAGGAATATGAAGTAGTATATTTAAGAGGAATATGAAGTAGTATGGTGAAGAGAAATATGAAATAGTATGCTTAATAGGAATATGAAGTAGTATATTTAAGAGGAATATAAAGTAGTATATTTAAGAGGAATATGAAGTAGTATGTTTAAGAGGAATATGAAGTAGTATGTTTAAGTGGAATATGAAGTAGTATGTTTAAAAGAATAAGAAGTAGTATGTTTAAGAGGAATATGAAGTAGTATGTTTAAGAGGAATATGAAGTAATATGTTTAAGAGGAATATGAAGTAGTATATTTAAGAGGAATATGAAGTAGTATGTTTAAGAGGAATAAGAAGTAGTATGTTTAAGAGGAATATGAAGTAGAATGTTTAAGAGGAATATGAGGTAGTATGTTTAAGAGGAATATGAAGTAGTATGTTTAAGAAGAAAAAGAAGTAATATGTTTAAGAGGAATATGAAGAAGTACGTTTAAGAGGAATATGAAGTAGTATGTTTAAGAGGAATATGAAGTAGTATGTTTAAGAGGAATAAGAAGTAGTATGTTTAAGAGGAATATGAAGTAGTATGTTTAAGAGGAATAAGAAGCAGTATGTTTAAGAGGAATATGAAGTACTATGTTTAAGAGGAATATGAAGTAGTATGTTTAAGAGGAATATAAAGTAGTATGTTTAAGAGGAATATGAAGTACTAAGTTTAAGAGGAATATGAAGTAATATATTTAAGAGGAATATGAAGTAGTATATTTAAGAGAAATGTGAAGTTGTATGTATAAGAGGAATATGAAGTAGTATGTTTAAGAGGAATATGAAGTACTATGTTTAAGAGGAATATGAAGTAGTATGTTTAAGAGGAATATGAAGTAGTATATTTAAGAGGAATATGAAGTAGTATGTTTAAGAAGAATGTGAAGTAGTATGTGTAAGAGGAATATGAAGTAGTATGTTTAAGAGGAATATGAAGCAGTATATTTAAGAGGAATATGAAGTAGTATATTTAAGAGGAATATGAAATAGTATATTTGAGAGGAATATGAAGTAGTATAGTTAAGAGGAATATAAAGTAGTATATTTAAGAGGAATATAAAGTAGTATGTTTAAGAGGAATATGAAGTAGTATGTTTAAGAGGAATATGAAGTAATATGCTTAAGAGGAATATGAAGTAGTATGTTTAAGAGGGATATGAAGTACTAACTCTAAGAGGAATATGAAGTAGTATGTTTAAGAGGAATATGAAGTAGTATGTTTAAGAGGAATATGAAGTAGTATGCTTAAGAGGAATATGAAGTAGTATGTTTAAGAGGAATATTAAGTAGTATGTTTAAGAGGAATATAAAGTAGTATGTTTAAGAGGAATATGAAGTAGTATGTTTAAGAGGAATATGAAGTAGTATGTTTAAGAGGAATATGAAGTACTATGTTTAAGAGGAATATGAAGTAGTGTGTTTAAGAGGAATAAGAAGTAGTATGTTTAAGAGGAATATGAAGCAGTATATTTAAGAGGAATATGAAGTAGTATGTTTAAGAGGAATATGAAGTAGTATGTTTAAGAGGAATATGAAGTTGTATGTTTAAGAGGAATATGATGTAGTATGTTTAAGAGGAATATGAAGTACTTTGTTTAAGAGAAATATGAAGTAGTATGTTTAAGAGGAATATGAAGTAGTATATTTAAGAGGAATATGAAGTAGTATGGTGAAGAGGAATATGAAGTAGTATGCTTAATAGGAATATGAAGTAGTATATTTAAGAGGAATATAAAGTAGTATATTTAAGAGGTATATGAAGTAGTATGTTTAAGAGGAATATGAAGTAGTATGTTTAATTGGAATATGAAGTAGTATGTTTAAAAGGAATAAGAAGTAGTATGTTTAAGAGGAATATGAAGTAGTATGTTTAAGAGGAATATGAAGTAATATGTTTAAGAGGAATATGAAGTAGTATATTTAAGAGGAATATGAAGTAGTATGTTTAAGAGGAATCAGAAGTAGTATGTTTAAGAGGAATATGAAGTAGAATGTTTAAGAGGAATATGAGGTAGTATGGTTAAGAGGAATATGAAGTAGTATGTTTAAGAAGAAAAAGAAGTAATATGTTTAAGAGGAATATGAAGAAGTACGTTTAAGAGGAATATGAAGTAGTATGTTTAAGAGGAATATGAAGTAGTATGTTTAAAAGGAATAAGAAGTAGTATGTTTAAGAGGAATATGAAGTAGTATGTTTAAGAGAAATAAGAAGCAGTATGTTTAAGAGGAATATGAAGTACTATGTTTAAGAGGAATATGAAGTAGTATGTTTAAGAGGAATATAAAGTAGTATGTTTAAGAGGAATATGAAGTACTAAGTTTAAGAGGAATATGAAGTAATATATTTAAGAGGAATATGAAGTAGTATATTTAAGAGAAATGTGAAGTTGTATGTATAAGAGGAATATGAAGTAGTATGTTTAAGAGGAATATGAAGTACTATGTTTAAGAGGAATATGAAGTAGTATGTTTAAGAGGAATATGAAGTAGTATATTTAAGAGGAATATGAAGTAGTATGTTTAAGAAGAATGTGAAGTAGTATGTGTAAGAGGAATATGAAGTAGTATGTTTAAGAGGAATATGAAGTAGTATGTTTAAGAGGAATATGAAGTAGTATGTTTAAGAGGAATGTGAAGTAGTATATTTAAGAGGAATATGAAGTAGTATGTTTAAGAGGAAAATGAAGTAGTATGTTTAAGAGGAATATGAAGTAGTATGTTTAAGAGGAATATGAAGTAGTATGTTTAAGAGGAATATGAAGTAGTATGTTTTAGAGGAATATAAAGTAGTATGTTTAAGAGGAATATGAAGTAGTATGTTTAAGAGGAATATGAAGTAGTATGTTTAAGTGGAATAAGAAGTAGTATGTTTAAGAGGAATATGAAGTAGTATGTTTAAGAGGAATAAGAAGTAGTAGAGAGGAATATGAAGTAGTATGCTTAAGAGGAATATGAAGTAGTGTGTTAAAGAGGAATATGAAGTAGTATGTTGAAGAAGAATATGAAGTAGTATGTGTAAGAGGAATATGAAGTAGTATGTTTAAGAGGAATATGAAGTAATATGCTTAAGAGGAATATGACGTACTATGTTTAAGAGGAATATAAAGTAGTATGTTTAAGAGGAATAAGTAGTAGTATGTTTAAGAGGAATATGAAGCAGTATATTTAAGAGGAATATGAAGTAGTATGTTTAAGAGGAATATGAAGAAGTATGTTTAATAGGAATATGAAGTAGTATATTTAAGAGGAATATGAAGTAGTATATTTAAGGGGAATATAAAGTAGTATATTTAAGAAACATATGAAGTAGTATATTTAAGAGGAATATGAAGTAGTATGTTTAAGAGGAATATGAAGTAGTATGTTTAAGAGGAATATGAAGTAGTATGCTTAAGAGGAATATGAAGTAGTATGTTTAAGAGGAATATGAAGTAGTATGTTTAAGAGGAATATTAAGTAGTATGTTTAAGAGGAATATAAAGTAGTATGTTTAAGAGGAATATGAAGTAGTATGTTTAAGAGGAATATGAAGTAGTATGTTTAAGAGGAATATGAAGTACTATGTTTAAGAGGAATATGAAGTAGTGTGTTTAAGAGGAATAAGAAGTAGTATGTTTAAGAGGAATATGAAGCAGTATATTTAAGAGGAATATGAAGTAGTATGTTTAAGAGGAATATGAAGTAGTATGTTTAAGAGGAATATGAAGTTGTATGTTTAAGAGGAATATGATGTAGTATGTTTAAGAGGAATATGAAGTACTTTGTTTAAGAGAAATATGAAGTAGTATGTTTAAGAGGAATATGAAGTAGTATATTTAAGAGGAATATGAAGTAGTATGGTGAAGAGGAATATGAAGTAGTATGCTTAATAGGAATATGAAGTAGTATATTTAAGAGGAATATAAAGTAGTATATTTAAGAGGAATATGAAGTAGTATGTTTAAGAGGAATATGAAGTAGTATGTTTAAGTGGAATATGAAGTAGTATGTTTAAAAGGAATAAGAAGTAGTATGTTTAAGAGGAATATGAAGTAGTATGTTTAAGAGGAATATGAAGTAATATGTTTAAGAGGAATATGAAGTAGTATATTTAAGAGGAATATGAAGTAGTATGTTTAAGAGGAATAAGAAGTAGTATGTTTAAGAGGAATATAAAGTAGAATGTTTAAGAGCAATATGAGATAGTATGTTTAAGAGGAATATGAAGTAGTATGTTTAAGAAGAAAAAGAAGTAATATGTTTAAGAGGAATATGAAGAAGTACGTTTAAGAGGAATATGAAGTAGTATGTTTAAGAGGAATATGAAGTAGTATGTTTAAGAGGAATAAGAAGTAGTATGTTTAAGAGGAATATGAAGCAGTATGTTTAAGAGGAATAAAAAGCAGTATGTTTAAGAGGAATATGAAGTACTATGTTTAAGAGGAATATGAAGTAGTATGTTTAAGAGGAATATAAAGTAGTATGTTTAAGAGGAATATGAAGTACTAAGTTTAAGAGGAATATGAAGTAATATATTTAAGAGGAATATGAAGTAGTATATTTAAGAGAAATGTGAAGTTGTATGTATAAGAGGAATATGAAGTAGTATGTTTAAGAGGAATATGAAGTACTATGTTTAAGAGGAATATGAAGTAGTATGTTTAAGAGGAATATGAAGCAGTATATTTAAGAGGAATATGAAGTAGTATATTTAAGAGGAATATGAAATAGTATATTTGAGAGGAATATGAAGTAGTATAGTTAAGAGGAATATAAAGTAGTATATTTAAGAGGAATATAAAGTAGTATGTTTAAGAGGAATATGAAGTAGTATGCTTAAGAGGTATATGAAGTAGTATGTTTAAGAGGAATATGAAGTAGTATGTTTAAGAGGAATATGAAGTAGTATGTTTAAGAGGAATGTGAAGTAGTATGTTTAAGAGGAATAAGAAGTAGTATGCTTAAGAGGAATATGAAGTAGAATGTTTAAGAGGAATATGAAGTAGTATATTTAAGAGGAATATGAAATAGTATATTTGAGAGGAATATGAAGTAGTATAGTTAAGAGGAATATAAAGTAGTATATTTAAGAGGAATATAAAGTAATATGTTTAAGAGGAATATGAAGTAGTATGCTTAAGAGGTATATGAAGTAGTATGTTTAAGAGGAATATGAAGTAGTATGTTTAAGAGGAATATGAAGTAGTATGTTTAAGAGGAATGTGAAGTAGTATGTTTAAGAGGAATAAGAAGTAGTATGTTTAAGAGGAATATGAAGTAGAATGTTTAAGAGGAATATGAAGTAGTATGTTTAAAAAGAATATGAAGTAGTATGTTTAAGAGGAAAAAGAAGTAGTATGTTTAAGAGGAATATGAAGTAGTACGTTTAAGAGGAATATGAAGTAGTATGTTTAAGAGGAATATAAAGTAGTAAGTTTAAGAGGAATAAGAAGTAGTATGTTTAAGAGGAATATGAAGTAGTATGTTTAAGAGGAATAAGAAGTAGTATGTTTAAGAGGAATATGAAGTACTATGTTTAAGAGGAATATGAAGTAGTATGTTTAAGAGGAATATGAAGTAGTATGTTTAAGAGGAATATGAAGTACTATGTTTAAGAGGAATATAAAGTAGTATATTTAAGAGGAATATGAAGTAGTATATTTAAGAGGCATATGAAGTTGTATGTTTAAGAGGAATATGAAGTAGTATGTTTAAGAGGAATATGAAGTACTATGTTTAAGAGGAATATGAAGTAGTATGCTGAAGAGGAATATGAAGTAGTATGTTGAAGAGGAATATGAAGTAGTATATTTAAGAGGAATATGAAGTAGTATGTTTAAGAAGAATATGAAGTAGAATGTGTAAGAGGAATATAAAGTAGTATGTTTAAGAGGAATATGAAGTAGTATGCTTAAGAGGAATATGAAGTAGTATGTTTAAGAGGAATATGAAGTAGTATGTTTAAGAGGAATATGAAGTAGTATGTTTAAGAGGAATATGAAGTACTATGTTTAAGAGGAATATGAAGTAGTATGTTTAAGAGGAATATGAAGTAGTATATTTAAGAGGAATATGAAGTAGTATGTTTAAGACGAATATGAAGTAGTATGTGTAAGAGGAATATGAAGTAGTATGTTTAAGAGGAATATGAAGTAGTATATTTAAGAGGAATATGAAGTAGTATATTTAAGAGGAATATGAAGTAGTATGCTTAAGAGGAATATGAAGTAGTATGTTTAAGAGGAATATGAAGTAGTACGTTTAAGAGGAATATGAAGTAATATATTTAAGAGGAATATAAAGTAGTATATTTAAGAGGCATATGAAGTAGTATATTTAAGAGGAATATGAAGTAGTATGTTTAAGAGAAATATGAAGTTGTATGTTTAAGGGGAATATGAAGTAGTACGTTTAAGAGAAATATGAAGTAGTATGTTTAAGAGGAATATGAAGTAGTATGTTTAAGAGGAATAAGAAGTAGTATGTTTAAGAGGAATATGAAGTAGTATGTTTAAGAGGAATAAGAAGTAGTATGTTTAAGAGGAATATGAAGTACTATGTTTAAGAGGAATATGAAGTAGTATGTTTAAGAGGAATAAGAAGTATTATGTTTAAGAGGAATATGAAGCAGTATATTTAAGAGGAATATGAAGTAGTACGTTTAAGAGAAATATGAAGTAGTATGTTTAAGAGGAATATGAAGTAATATGTATTAAGAGGAATATGAAGTAGTATGTTTAAGAGGAATATGAAGTAGTATGTTTAAGAGGAATATGAAGTAGTATGTTAAGAGGAATATGAAGTAGTATGTTTAAGAGGAATATGAAGTAGTATGTTTAAGAGAAATATGAAGTAGTATGTTTAAGACGAATATGAAGTAGGATGTTTAAGAGGAATAAGAAGTAGTATGTTTAAGAGGAATATGAAGTTGTATGTTAGAGAGGAATATGAAGTACTATGTTTAAGAGGAATATGAAGTAGTATGTTTAAGAGGAATATGAAGTAGTATATTTAAGAAGAATATGAAGTAATATGTTTAAGAAGAATATGAAGTAGTATGTATAAGAGGAATATGAAGTAGTATGTTTAAGATGAATATGAAGTAGTATGTTTAAGAGGAATAAGAAGTAGTATGCTTAAGAGGAATATGAAGTAGTATATTTAAGAGGAATATGAAGTAGTATATTTAAGAGGAATATGAAGTAGTATGCTTAAGAGGAATATGAAGTAGTATGTTTAAGAGGAATATGAAGTAGTACGTTTAAGAGGAATATGAAGTAATATATTTAAGAGGAATATAAAGTAGTATATTTAAGAGGCATATGAAGTAGTATATTTAAGAGGAATATGAAGTAGTATGTTTAAGAGAAATATGAAATAGTATGTTTAAGAGGAATATGAAGCAGTACGTTTAAGAGAAATATGAAGTAGTATGTTTAAGAGGAATATGAAGTAGTATGTTTAAGAGGAATAAGAAGTAGTATGTTTAAGAGGAATATGAAGTAGTATGTTTAAGAGGAATAAGAAGTAGTATGTTTAAGAGGAATATGAAGTACTATGTTTAAGAGGAATATGAAGTAGTATGTTTAAGAGGAATAAGAAGTATTATGTTTAAGAGGAATATGAAGCAGTATATTTAAGAGGAATATGAAGTAGTACGTTTAAGAGGAATATGAAGTAGTATGTTTAAGAGGAATATGAAGTAATATGTTTAAGAGGAATATGAAGTAGTATGTTTAAGAGGAATATGAAGTAGTATGTTTAAGAGGAATATGAAGTTGTATGCTTAAGAGGAATATGAAGTAGTATGTTTAAGAGAAATATGAAGTAGTATGTTTAAGAGGAATATGAAGTAGTATGCTTAAGAGGAATATGAAGTAGTATGTTTAAGAGGAATATGAAGTAGTATGTTTAAGAGAAATATGAAGTAGTATGTTTAAGACGAATATGAAGTAGGATGTTTAAGAGGAATAAGAAGTAGTATGTTTAAGAGGAATATGAAGTAGTATGTTTAAGAGGAATATGAAGTACTATGTTTAAGAGGAATATGAAGTAGTATGTTTAAGAGGAATATGAAGTAGTATATTTAAGAAGAATATGAAGTTGTATGTTTAAGAAGAATATGAAGTAGTATGTATAAGAGGAATATGAAATAGTATGTTTAAGAGGAATATGAAGTAGTATGTTTAAGAGGAATAAGAAGTAGTATGCTTAAGAGGAATATGAAGTAGTATGTTTAAGAGGAATATGAAGTAGTATGTTTAAGAGGAATATGAAGTAGTATGTTTAAGAGGAATAAAAAGTAGTGTGTTTAAGAGGAATATGAAGACGTACTTTTAAGAGGAATATGAAGTAGTATGTTTAAGAGAAATATGAAGTAATATGTTTAAGAGGAATATAAAGTAGTATGCTTTAGAGGAATATGAAGTAGTATGTTTAAGAGGAATATGAAGTAGTATGTTTAAGACGAATATGAAGTAGTATGTTTAAGGGGAATATAAAGTAGTATGTTTAAGAGGAATATGAAGTAGTATATTTAAGAGGAATATAAAGTAGTATATTTAAGAGGCATATGAAGTAGTATATTTAAGAGGAATATGAAGTAGTACGTTTAAGAGGAATATGAAGTAGTATGTTTAAGAGGAATATGAAGTAATATGTTTAAGAGGTATATGAAGTAGTACGTTTAAGAGAAATATGAAGTAGTATGTTTAAGAGGAATATGAAGTAGTATGCTTAAGAGGAATATGAACTAGTATGTTAAAGAGGAATATGAAGTAGTATGTTTAAAAGGAATATGAAGTAGTATGTTTAAGAGGAATATGAAGTAGTATGTTTAAGAGGAATAAGAAGTAGTATGTTTAAGAGGAATATGAAGTAGTATGTTTAAGAGGAATATGAAGTAGTATGTTTAAGAGGAATATGAAGTAGTATGTTTAAGAGGAATAGGAAGTAGTATGTTTAAGAGGAATATGAAGTAGTACGTTTAAGAGGAATATGAAGTAGTATGTTTAAGAGGAATATGAAGTAGTATGTTTAAGAGGAATAAAAAGCTGTATGTTTAAGAGGAATATGAAGTAGTATGTTTAAGAGGAATAAGAAGCAGTATGTTTAAGAGGAATATGAAGTACTATGTTTAAGAGGAATATGAAGTAGTATGTTTAAGAGGAATATGAAGTAGTATGTTTAAGAGGAATATGAAGTAGTATGTTTAAGAGGAATATGAAATAGTATGTTTAAGAGGAATAAGAAGTAGTATGTTTAAGAGGAATATGAAGCAGTTTATTTAAAAGGAATATGAAGTAGTATGTTTAAGAGGAATATGAAGTAGTATGTTTAAGAGGAATATGAAGTAGTATGTTTAAGAGGAATATGAAGTAGTATGCTTAAGAGGAATATGAAGTAGTATGTTTAAGAGGAATAGGAAGTAGTATGTTTAAGAGGAATAAGAAGTAGAATGTTTAAGAGGAATATGAAGTAGTATGTTTAAGAGGAATATGAAGTAGTATGTTTAAGAGGAATAAGAAGTAGTATGTTTTAGAGGAATATGAAGTAGTACGTTTAAGAAGAATATGAAGTAGTATGTTTAAGAGGAATATAAAGTAATATGTTTAAGAGGAATATGAAGTAGTATGCTTAAGAGGAATATGAAGTAGTATGTTTAAGAGGAATATGAAGTAGTATGTTTAAGAGGAATATGAAGTAGTATGTTTAAGAGGAATATGAAGTAGTATGTTTAAGAGGAATAAGAAGTAGCATGTTTAAGAGGAATATGAAGCAGTATATTTAAGAGGAATATGAAGTAGTATGTTTAAGAGGAATATGAAGTAGAATGTTTAAGAGGAATATGAAGTAGTATGTTTAAGAGGAATATGAAGTAGTATGCTTAAGAGGAATATGAAGTAGTATGTTTAAGAGGAATATGAAGTAGTATGTTTAAGAGGAATATGAAGTAGTATGTTTAAGAGAAATATGAAGTAGTATGTTTAAGAGGAATATGAAGTAGTATGTTTAAGAGGAATATGAAGTAATATGTTTAAGAGGAATATGAAGTAGTATGTTTAAGAGGAATATGAAGTAGTATGTTTAAGAGGAATATGAAGTAGTATGCTTAAGAGGAATATGAAGTAGTATGTTTAAGCGCAATATGAAGTAGTATGTTTAAGAGGAATATGAAGTAGTATGTTTAAGATGAATATGAAGTAGGATGTTTAAGAGGAATAAGAAGTAGTATTTTTAAGAGGAATATGAAGTAGTATGTTTAAAAGGAATATGAAGTAGTATGTTTAAGAGGAATATGAAATAGTATGTTTAAGAGGAATAAGAAGTAGTATGTTTAAGAGGAATATGAAGCAGTTTATTTAAAAGGAATATGAAGTAGTATGTTTAAGAGGAATATGAAGTAGTATGTTTAAGAGGAATATGAAGTAGTATGTTTAAGAGGAATATGAAGTAGTATGCTTAAGAGGAATATGAAGTAGTATGTTTAAGAGGAATATGAAGTAGTATGTTTAAGAGGAATAAGAAGTAGTATGTTTAAGAGGAATATGAAGTAGTATGTTTAAGAGGAATATGAAGTAGTATGTTTAAGAGGACTAAGAAGTAGTATGTTTAAGAGGAATATGAAGTAGTACGTTTAAGAAGAATATGAAGTAGTATGTTTAAGAGGAATATAAAGTAATATGTTTAAGAGGAATATGAAGTAGTATGCTTAACAGGGATATGAAGTAGTATGTTTAAGAGGAATATGAAGTAGTATGTTTAAGAGGAATATGAAGTAGTATGTTTAAGAGGAATATGAAGTAGTATGTTTAAGAGGAATAAGAAGTAGCATGTTTAAGAGGAATATGAAGCAGTATATTTAAGAGGAATATGAAGTAGTATGTTTAAGAGGAATATGAAGTAGAATGTTTAAGAGGAATATGAAGTAGTATGTTTAAGAGGAATATGAAGTAGTATGTTTAAGAGGAATATGAAGTAGTATGCTTAAGAGGAATATGAAGTAGTATGTTTAAAAGGAATATGAAGTAGTATGTTTAAGAGGAATATGAAGTAGTATGTTTAAGAGGAATATGAAGTAGTATGTTTAAGAGGAATAAGAAGTAGTATGTTTAAGAGGAATATGAAGTAGTATGTTTAAGAGGAATATGAAGTAGTATGTTTAAGAGGAATAAGAAGTAGTATGTTTAAGAGGAATATGAAGCAGTATATTTAAGAGGAATATGAAGCAGTATGTTTAAGAGGAATATGAAGTAGTATGTTTAAGAGGAATATGAAGTAATATGTTTAAGAGGAATATGAAGTAGTATGTTTAAGAGGAATATGAAGTAGTATGTTTAAGAGGAATATGAAGTAGTATGCTTAAGAGGAATATGAAGTATTATGTTTAAGAGCAATATGAAGTAGTATGTTTAAGAGGAATATGAAGTAGTATGTTTAAGATGAATATGAAGTAGGATGTTTAAGAGGAATAAGAAGTAGTATTTTTAAGAGGAATATGAAGTAATATGTTAGAGAGGAATATGAAGTACTATGTTTAAGACGAATATGAAGTAGTATGTTTAAGAGGAATATGAAGTAATATGTTTAAGAGGAATATGAAGTAGTATGTTTAATAGAAATATGAAGTAGTATGCTTAAGAGGAATATGAAGTAGTATGTTAAAGAGGAATATGAAGTAGTATGTTTAAAAGGAATATGAAGTAGTATGTTTAAGAGGAATATGAAGTAGTATGTTTAAGAGGAATTAGAAGTAGTATGTTTAAGAGGAATATGAAGTAGTACGTTTAAGAGGAATATGAAGTCGTATGTTTAAGAGGAATATGAAGTAGTATGTTTAAGAGGAATACAAAGTTGTATGTTTAAGAGGAATATGAAGTAGTATGTTTAAGAGGAATAAGAAGTAGTATGTTTAAGACGAATATGAAGTACTATGTTTAAGAGGAATATGAAGTAGTATGTTTAAGAGGAATATGAAGTAGTATGTTTAAGAGGAATATGAAGTAGTATGTTTAAGAGGAATATGAAATAGTATGTTTAAGAGAAATAAGAAGTAGTATGTTTAAGAGGAATATGAAGCAGTATATTTAAAAGGAATATGAAGTAGTATGTTTAAGAGGAATATGAAGTAGTATGTTTAAGAGGAATATGAAGTAGTATGTTTAAGAGGAATATGACGTAGTATGCTTAAGAGGAATATGAAGTAGTATGTTTAAGAGGAATATGAAGTAGTATGTTTAAGAGGAATAAAAAGTAGTATGTTTAAGAGGAATATGAAGTCGTATGTTTAAGAGGAATATGAAGTAGTATGTTTAAGAGGAATAAGAAGTAGTATGTTTAAGAGGAGTATGAAGTAGTACGTTTAAGAGGAATAAGAAGTAGTATGTTTAAGAGGAATATGAAGTAATATGTTTAAGAGGAATATGAAGTAGTATGCTTAAGAGGAATATGAAGTAGTATGTTTTAGAGGAATATGAAGTAGTATGTTTAAGAGGAATATGAAGTAGTATGTTTAAGAGGAATATGAAGTAGTATGTTTAAGAGGAATAAGAAGTAGTATGTTTAAGAGGAATATGAAGCAGTATATTTAAGAGGAATATGAAGTAGTATGTTTAAGAGGAATATGAAGTAGTATGTTTAAGAGGAATATGAAGTAGTATGTTTAAGAGGAATATGAAGTAGTATGCTTAAGAGGAATATGAAGTAGTATGTTTAAGAGGAATATGAAGTAGTATGTTTAAGAGGAATATGAAGTAGTATGTTTAAGAGGAATATGAAGTAGTATGTTTAAGAGGAATATGAAGTAGTATGTTTAAGAGGAATAAGAAGTAGTATGTTTAAGAGGAATATGAGGTAGTATGGTTAAGAGGAATATGAAGTAGTATGTTTAAGAGGAATAAGAAGTAGTATGTTTAAGAGGAATATGAAGCAGTATATTTAAGAGGAATATGAAGTAGTACGTTTAAGAGGAATATAAAGTAGTATGTTTAAGAGGAATATGAAGTAGTATGCTTAAGAGGAATATGAAGTAATATGTTTAAGAGCAATATGAAGTAATATGTTTAAGAGGAATATGAAGTAGTATGTTTAAGAGGAATATGAAGTAGGATGTTTAAGAGGAATAAGAAGTAGTATTTTTAAGAGGAATATGAAGTAGTATGTTAGAGATGAATATGAAGTACTATGTTTAAGAGGACTATGAAGTAGTATGTTTAAGAGGAATATGAAGTAGTATATTTAAGAGGAATATGAAGTAGTATGTTTAAGAGGAATATGAAGTAGTATGTTTAAGAGGAATAAGAACTAGTATGTTTAAGAGGAATATGAAGTCGTATGTTTAAGAGGAATATGAAGTAGTATATTTAAGAGGAATAAGAAGTAGTATGTTTGAGAGGAATATGAAGTAGTATGTTTAAGAGGAATATGAAGTAGTATGTTTAAGAGGAATATGAAGTAATATGTTTAAGAGGAATATGAAGTAGTATGCTTAAGAGGAATATGAAGTAGTATGTTTAAGAGGAATATGAAGTAGTATGTTTAAGAGGAATATGAAGTAGTATGTTTAAGAGGAATATGAAGTAGTATGTTTAAGAGTAATAAGAAGTAGTATGTTTAAGAGGAATATGAAGCAGTATATTTAAGAGAAATATGAAGTAGTATGTTTAAGAGGAATATGAAGTAGTATGTTTAAGAGGAATATGAAGTAGTATGTTTAAGAGGAATATGAAGTAGTATGCTTAAGAGGAATATGAAGTAGTATGTTTAAGAGGAATATGAAGTAGTATGTTTAAGAGGAATATGAAGTAGTATGTTAAAGAGGAATATGAAGTAGTATGTTTAAGAGGAATATGAAGTAGTATGTTTAAGAGAAATAAGAAGTAGTATGTTTAAGAGGAATATGAAGTAGTATGTTTAAGAGGAATATGAAGTAGTATGTTTAAGAGGAATAAGAAGTAGTATGTTTAAGAGGAATATGAAGCAGTATATTTAAGAGGAATATGAAGTACTACGTTTAAGAGGAATATGAAGTAGTACGTTTAAGAGGAATATGAAGTAATATATTTAAGAGGAATATAAAGTAGTATATTTAAGAGGCATATGAAGTAGTATATTTAAGAGGAATATGAAGTAGTATGTTTAAGAGAAATATGAAGTTGTATGTTTAAGGGGAATATGAAGTAGTACGTTTAAGAGAAATATGAAGTAGTATGTTTAAGAGGAATATGAAGTAGTATGTTTAAGAGGAATAAGAAGTAGTATGTTTAAGAGGAATATGAAGTAGTATGTTTAAGAGGAATAAGAAGTAGTATGTTTAAGAGGAATATGAAGTACTATGTTTAAGAGGAATATGAAGTAGTATGTTTAAGAGGAATAAGAAGTATTATGTTTAAGAGGAATATGAAGCAGTATATTTAAGAGGAATATGAAGTAGTACGTTTAAGAGAAATATGAAGTTGTATGTTGAAGAGGAATATGAAGTAATATGTTTAAGAGGAATATGAAGTAGTATGTTTAAGAGGAATATGAAGTAGTATGTTTAAGAGGAATATGAAGTAGTATGCTTAAGAGGAATATGAAGTAGTATGTTTAAGAGGAATATGAAGTAGTATGTTTAAGAGAAATATGAAGTAGTATGTTTAAGACGAATATGAAGTAGGATGTTTAAGAGGAATAAGAAGTAGTATGTTTAAGAGGAATATGAAGTTGTATGTTAGAGAGGAATATGAAGTACTATGTTTAAGAGGAATATGAAGTAGTATGTTTAAGAGGAATATGAAGTAGTATATTTAAGAAGAATATGAAGTAATATGTTTAAGAAGAATATGAAGTAGTATGTATAAGAGGAATATGAAGTAGTATGTTTAAGATGAATATGAAGTAGTATGTTTAAGAGGAATAAGAAGTAGTATGCTTAAGAGGAATATGAAGTAGTATGCTTAAGAGGAATATGAAGTAGTATGTTTAAGAGGAATATGAAGTAGTATGTTTAGGAGGAATATGAAGTAGTATGTTTAAGAGGAATATGAAGCAGTATATTTAAAAGGAATATGAAGTAGTATGTTTAAGAGCAATATGAAGTAGTATGTTTAAGAGGAATATGAAGTAGTATGTTTAAGATGAATATGAAGTAGGATGTTTAAGAGGAATAAGAAGTAGTATTTTTAAGAGGAATATGAAGTAATATGTTAGAGAGGAATATGAAGTACTATGTTTAAGACGAATATGAAGTAGTATGTTTAAGAGGAATATGAAGTAATATGTTTAAGAGGAATATGAAGTAGTATGTTTAATAGAAATATGAAGTAGTATGCTTAAGAGGAATATGAAGTAGTATGTTAAAGAGGAATATGAAGTAGTATGTTTAAAAGGAATATGAAGTTGTATGTTTAAGAGGAATATGAAGTAGTATGTTTAAGAGGAATTAGAAGTAGTATGTTTAAGAGGAATATGAAGTAGTACGTTTAAGAGGAATATGAAGTCGTATGTTTAAGAGGAATATGAAGTAGTATGTTTAAGAGGAATACAAAGTTGTATGTTTAAGAGGAATATGAAGTAGTATGTTTAAGAGGAATAAGAAGTAGTATGTTTAAGACGAATATGAAGTACTATGTTTAAGAGGAATATGAAGTAGTATGTTTAAGAGGAATATGAAGTAGTATGTTTAAGAGGAATATGAAGTAGTATGTTTAAGAGGAATATGAAATAGTATGTTTAAGAGAAATAAGAAGTAGTATGTTTAAGAGGAATATGAAGCAGTATATTTAAAAGGAATATGAAGTAGTATGTTTAAGAGGAATATGAAGTAGTATGTTTAAGAGGAATATGAAGTAGTATGTTTAAGAGGAATATGACGTAGTATGCTTAAGAGGAATATGAAGTAGTATGTTTAAGAGGAATATGAAGTAGTATGTTTAAGAGGAATAAAAAGTAGTATGTTTAAGAGGAATATGAAGTCGTATGTTTAAGAGGAATATGAAGTAGTATGTTTAAGAGGAATAAGAAGTAGTATGTTTAAGAGGAGTATGAAGTAGTACGTTTAAGAGGAATAAGAAGTAGTATGTTTAAGAGGAATATGAAGTAATATGTTTAAGAGGAATATGAAGTAGTATGCTTAAGAGGAATATGAAGTAGTATGTTTTAGAGGAATATGAAGTAGTATGTTTAAGAGGAATATGAAGTAGTATGTTTAAGAGGAATATGAAGTAGTATGTTTAAGAGGAATAAGAAGTAGTATGTTTAAGAGGAATATGAAGCAGTATATTTAAGAGGAATATGAAGTAGTATGTTTAAGAGGAATATGAAGTAGTATGTTTAAGAGGAATATGAAGTAGTATGTTTAAGAGGAATATGAAGTAGTATGCTTAAGAGGAATATGAAGTAGTATGTTTAAGAGGAATATGAAGTAGTATGTTTAAGAGGAATATGAAGTAGTATGTTTAAGAGGAATATGAAGTAGTATGTTTAAGAGGAATATGAAGTAGTATGTTTAAGAGGAATAAGAAGTAGTATGTTTAAGAGGAATATGAGGTAGTATGGTTAAGAGGAATATGAAGTAGTATGTTTAAGAGGAATAAGAAGTAGTATGTTTAAGAGGAATATGAAGCAGTATATTTAAGAGGAATATGAAGTAGTACGTTTAAGAGGAATATAAAGTAGTATGTTTAAGAGGAATATGAAGTAGTATGCTTAAGAGGAATATGAAGTAATATGTTTAAGAGCAATATGAAGTAATATGTTTAAGAGGAATATGAAGTAGTATGTTTAAGAGGAATATGAAGTAGGATGTTTAAGAGGAATAAGAAGTAGTATTTTTAAGAGGAATATGAAGTAGTATGTTAGAGATGAATATGAAGTACTATGTTTAAGAGGACTATGAAGTAGTATGTTTAAGAGGAATATGAAGTAGTATATTTAAGAGGAATATGAAGTAGTATGTTTAAGAGGAATATGAAGTAGTATGTTTAAGAGGAATAAGAACTAGTATGTTTAAGAGGAATATGAAGTCGTATGTTTAAGAGGAATATGAAGTAGTATATTTAAGAGGAATAAGAAGTAGTATGTTTGAGAGGAATATGAAGTAGTATGTTTAAGAGGAATATGAAGTAGTATGTTTAAGAGGAATATGAAGTAATATGTTTAAGAGGAATATGAAGTAGTATGCTTAAGAGGAATATGAAGTAGTATGTTTAAGAGGAATATGAAGTAGTATGTTTAAGAGGAATATGAAGTAGTATGTTTAAGAGGAATATGAAGTAGTATGTTTAAGAGTAATAAGAAGTAGTATGTTTAAGAGGAATATGAAGCAGTATATTTAAGAGAAATATGAAGTAGTATGTTTAAGAGGAATATGAAGTAGTATGTTTAAGAGGAATATGAAGTAGTATGTTTAAGAGGAATATGAAGTAGTATGCTTAAGAGGAATATGAAGTAGTATGTTTAAGAGGAATATGAAGTAGTATGTTTAAGAGGAATATGAAGTAGTATGTTAAAGAGGAATATGAAGTAGTATGTTTAAGAGGAATATGAAGTAGTATGTTTAAGAGAAATAAGAAGTAGTATGTTTAAGAGGAATATGAAGTAGTATGTTTAAGAGGAATAAGAAGTATTATGTTTCAGAGGAATATGAAGCAGTATATTTAAGAGGAATATGAAGTAGTACGTTTAAGAGAAATATGAAGTTGTATGTTGAAGAGGAATATGAAGTAATATGTTTAAGAGGAATATGAAGTAGTATGTTTAAGAGGAATATGAAGTAGTATGTTTAAGAGGAATGTGAAGTAGTATGCTTAAGAGGAATATGAAGTAGTATGTTTAAGAGGAATATGAAGTAGTATGTTTAAGAGAAATATGAAGTAGTATGTTTAAGAGGAATAAGAAGTAGTATGTTTAAGAGGAGTATGAAGTAGTACGTTTAAGAGGAATAAGAAGTAGTATGTTTAAGAGGAATATGAAGTAATATGTTTAAGAGGAATATGAAGTAGTATGCTTAAGAGGAATATGAAGTAGTATGTTTTAGAGGAATATGAAGTAGTATGTTTAAGAGGAATATGAAGTAGTATGTTTAAGAGGAATATGAAGTAGTATGTTTAAGAGGAATAAGAAGTAGTATGTTTAAGAGGAATATGAAGCAGTATATTTAAGAGGAATATGAAGTAGTATGTTTAAGAGGAATATGAAGTAGTATGTTTAAGAGGAATATGAAGTAGTATGTTTAAGAGGAATATGAAGTAGTATGCTTAAGAGGAATATGAAGTAGTATGTTTAAGAGGAATATGAAGTAGTATGTTTAAGAGGAATATGAAGTAGTATGTTTAAGAGGAATATGAAGTAGTATGTTTAAGAGGAATATGAAGTAGTATGTTTAAGAGGAATAAGAAGTAGTATGTTTAAGAGGAATATGAGGTAGTATGGTTAAGAGGAATATGAAGTAGTATGTTTAAGAGGAATAAGAAGTAGTATGTTTAAGAGGAATATGAAGCAGTATATTTAAGAGGAATATGAAGTAGTACGTTTAAGAGGAATATAAAGTAGTATGTTTAAGAGGAATATGAAGTAGTATGCTTAAGAGGAATATGAAGTAATATGTTTAAGAGCAATATGAAGTAATATGTTTAAGAGGAATATGAAGTAGTATGTTTAAGAGGAATATGAAGTAGGATGTTTAAGAGGAATAAGAAGTAGTATTTTTAAGAGGAATATGAAGTAGTATGTTAGAGATGAATATGAAGTACTATGTTTAAGAGGACTATGAAGTAGTATGTTTAAGAGGAATATGAAGTAGTATATTTAAGAGGAATATGAAGTAGTATGTTTAAGAGGAATATGAAGTAGTATGTTTAAGAGGAATAAGAACTAGTATGTTTAAGAGGAATATGAAGTCGTATGTTTAAGAGGAATATGAAGTAGTATATTTAAGAGGAATAAGAAGTAGTATGTTTGAGAGGAATATGAAGTAGTATGTTTAAGAGGAATATGAAGTAGTATGTTTAAGAGGAATATGAAGTAATATGTTTAAGAGGAATATGAAGTAGTATGCTTAAGAGGAATATGAAGTAGTATGTTTAAGAGGAATATGAAGTAGTATGTTTAAGAGGAATATGAAGTAGTATGTTTAAGAGGAATATGAAGTAGTATGTTTAAGAGTAATAAGAAGTAGTATGTTTAAGAGGAATATGAAGCAGTATATTTAAGAGAAATATGAAGTAGTATGTTTAAGAGGAATATGAAGTAGTATGTTTAAGAGGAATATGAAGTAGTATGTTTAAGAGGAATATGAAGTAGTATGCTTAAGAGGAATATGAAGTAGTATGTTTAAGAGGAATATGAAGTAGTATGTTTAAGAGGAATATGAAGTAGTATGTTAAAGAGGAATATGAAGTAGTATGTTTAAGAGGAATATGAAGTAGTATGTTTAAGAGAAATAAGAAGTAGTATGTTTAAGAGGAATATGAAGTAGTATGTTTAAGAGGAATATGAAGTAGTATGTTTAAGAGGAATAAGAAGTAGTATGTTTAAGAGGAATATGAAGCAGTATATTTAAGAGGAATATGAAGTACTACGTTTAAGAGGAATATGAAGTAGTACGTTTAAGAGGAATATGAAGTAATATATTTAAGAGGAATATAAAGTAGTATATTTAAGAGGCATATGAAGTAGTATATTTAAGAGGAATATGAAGTAGTATGTTTAAGAGAAATATGAAGTTGTATGTTTAAGGGGAATATGAAGTAGTACGTTTAAGAGAAATATGAAGTAGTATGTTTAAGAGGAATATGAAGTAGTATGTTTAAGAGGAATAAGAAGTAGTATGTTTAAGAGGAATATGAAGTAGTATGTTTAAGAGGAATAAGAAGTAGTATGTTTAAGAGGAATATGAAGTACTATGTTTAAGAGGAATATGAAGTAGTATGTTTAAGAGGAATAAGAAGTATTATGTTTCAGAGGAATATGAAGCAGTATATTTAAGAGGAATATGAAGTAGTACGTTTAAGAGAAATATGAAGTTGTATGTTGAAGAGGAATATGAAGTAATATGTTTAAGAGGAATATGAAGTAGTATGTTTAAGAGGAATATGAAGTAGTATGTTTAAGAGGAATATGAAGTAGTATGCTTAAGAGGAATATGAAGTAGTATGTTTAAGAGGAATATGAAGTAGTATGTTTAAGAGAAATATGAAGTAGTATGTTTAAGACGAATATGAAGTAGGATGTTTAAGAGGAATAAGAAGTAGTATGTTTAAGAGGAATATGAAGTTGTATGTTAGAGAGGAATATGAAGTACTATGTTTAAGAGGAATATGAAGTAGTATGTTTAAGAGGAATATGAAGTAGTATATTTAAGAAGAATATGAAGTAATATGTTTAAGAAGAATATGAAGTAGTATGTATAAGAGGAATATGAAGTAGTATGTTTAAGATGAATATGAAGTAGTATGTTTAAGAGGAATAAGAAGTAGTATGCTTAAGAGGAATATGAAGTAGTATGCTTAAGAGGAATATGAAGTAGTATGTTTAAGAGGAATATGAAGTAGTATGTTTAGGAGGAATATGAAGTAGTATGTTTAAGAGGAATATGAAGTAGTATGTTTAAGAGGAATATAAAGTACTATGTTTAAGAGGAATATGCAGTAGTATGTTTAAGAGGAATATGAAGTAGTATATTTAAGAGGAATATGAAGTAGTATGTTTAAGACGAATTGAAGTAGTATGTGTAAGAGGAATATGAAGTAGTATGTTTAAGAGGAATATGAAGTAGTATATTTAAGAGGAATATGAAGTAGTATATTTAAGAGGAATATGAAGTAGTATGCTTAAGAGGAATATGAAGTAGTATGTTTAAGAGGAATATGAAGTAGTACGTTTAAGAGGAATATGAAGTAATATATTTAAGAGGAATATAAAGTAGTATATTTAAGAGGCATATGAAGTAGTATATTTAAGAGGAATATGAAGTAGTATGTTTAAGAGAAATATGAAATAGTATGTTTAAGAGGAATATGAAGCAGTACGTTTAAGAGAAATATGAAGTAGTATGTTTAAGAGGAATATGAAGTAGTATGTTTAAGAGGAATAAGAAGTAGTATGTTTAAGAGGAATATGAAGTAGTATGTTTAAGAGGAATAAGAAGTAGTATGTTTAAGAGGAATATGAAGTACTATGTTTAAGAGGAATATGAAGTAGTATGTTTAAGAGGAATAAGAAGTATTATGTTTAAGAGGAATATGAAGCAGTATATTTAAGAGGAATATGAAGTAGTACGTTTAAGAGGAATATGAAGTAGTATGTTTAAGAGGAATATGAAGTAATATGTTTAAGAGGAATATGAAGTAGTATGTTTAAGAGGAATATGAAGTAGTATGTTTAAGAGGAATATGAAGTTGTATGCTTAAGAGGAATATGAAGTAGTATGTTTAAGAGAAATATGAAGTAGTATGTTTAAGAGGAATATGAAGTAGTATGCTTAAGAGGAATATGAAGTAGTATGTTTAAGAGGAATATGAAGTAGTATGTTTAAGAGAAATATGAAGTAGTATGTTTAAGACGAATATGAAGTAGGATGTTTAAGAGGAATAAGAAGTAGTATGTTTAAGAGGAATATGAAGTAGTATGTTTAAGAGGAATATGAAGTACTATGTTTAAGAGGAATATGAAGTAGTATGTTTAAGAGGAATATGAAGTAGTATATTTAAGAAGAATATGAAGTAGTATGTTTAAGAAGAATATGAAGTAGTATGTATAAGAGGAATATGAAATAGTATGTTTAAGAGGAATATGAAGTAGTATGTTTAAGAGGAATAAGAAGTAGTATGCTTAAGAGGAATATGAAGTAGTATGTTTAAGAGGAATATGAAGTAGTATGTTTAAGAGGAATATGAAGTAGTATGTTTAAGAGGAATAAAAAGTAGTGTGTTTAAGAGGAATATGAAGTCGTACTTTTAAGAGGAATATGAAGTAGTATGTTTAAGAGAAATATGAAGTAATATGTTTAAGAGGAATATAAAGTAGTATGCTTTAGAGGAATATGAAGTAGTATGTTTAAGAGGAATATGAAGTAGTATGTTTAAGACGAATATGAAGTAGTATGTTTAAGGGGAATATAAAGTAGTATGTTTAAGAGGAATATGAAGTAGTATATTTAAGAGGAATATAAAGTAGTATATTTAAGAGGCATATGAAGTAGTATATTTAAGAGGAATATGAAGTAGTACGTTTAAGAGGAATATGAAGTAGTATGTTTACGAGGAATATGAAGTAATATGTTTAAGAGGTATATGAAGTAGTACGTTTAAGAGAAATATGAAGTAGTATGTTTAAGAGGAATATGAAGTAGTATGCTTAAGAGGAATATGAACTAGTATGTTAAAGAGGAATATGAAGTAGTATGTTTAAAAGGAATATGAAGTAGTATGTTTAAGAGGAATATGAAGTAGTATGTTTAAGAGGAATAAGAAGTAGTATGTTTAAGAGGAATATGAAGTAGTATGTTTAAGAGGAATATGAAGTAGTATGTTTAAGAGGAATATGAAGTAGTATGTTTAAGAGGAATAGGAAGTAGTATGTTTAAGAGGAATATGAAGTAGTACGTTTAAGAGGAATATGAAGTAGTATGTTTAAGAGGAATATGAAGTAGTATGTTTAAGAGGAATAAAAAGCTGTATGTTTAAGAGGAATATGAAGTAGTATGTTTAAGAGGAATAAGAAGCAGTATGTTTAAGAGGAATATGAAGTACTATGTTTAAGAGGAATATGAAGTAGTATGTTTAAGAGGAATATGAAGTAGTATGTTTAAGAGGAATATGAAGTAGTATGTTTAAGAGGAATATGAAATAGTATGTTTAAGAGGAATAAGAAGTAGTATGTTTAAGAGGAATATGAAGCAGTTTATTTAAAAGGAATATGAAGTAGTATGTTTAAGAGGAATATGAAGTAGTATGTTTAAGAGGAATATGAAGTAGTATGTTTAAGAGGAATATGAAGTAGTATGCTTAAGAGGAATATGAAGTAGTATGTTTAAGAGGAATAGGAAGTAGTATGTTTAAGAGGAATAAGAAGTAGTATGTTTAAGAGGAATATGAAGTAGTATGTTTAAGAGGAATATGAAGTAGTATGTTTAAGAGGAATAAGAAGTAGTATGTTTAAGAGGAATATGAAGTAGTACGTTTAAGAAGAATATGAAGTAGTATGTTTAAGAGGAATATAAAGTAATATGTTTAAGAGGAATATGAAGTAGTATGCTTAAGAGGAATATGAAGTAGTATGTTTAAGAGGAATATGAAGTAGTATGTTTAAGAGGAATATGAAGTAGTATGTTTAAGAGGAATATGAAGTAGTATGTTTAAGAGGAATAAGAAGTAGCATGTTTAAGAGGAATATGAAGCAGTATATTTAAGAGGAATATGAAGTAGTATGTTTAAGAGGAATATGAAGTAGAATGTTTAAGAGGAATATGAAGTAGTATGTTTAAGAGGAATATGAAGTAGTATGCTTAAGAGGAATATGAAGTAGTATGTTTAAGAGGAATATGAAGTAGTATGTTTAAGATGAATATGAAGTAGTATGTTTAAGAGGAATATGAAGTAGTATGTTTAAGAGGAATATGAAGTAGTATGTTTAAGAGGAATATGAAGTAATATGTTTAAGAGGAATATGAAGTAGTATGTTTAAGAGGAATATGAAGTAGTATGTTTAAGAGGAATATGAAGTAGTATGCTTAAGAGGAATATGAAGTAGTATGTTTAAGCGCAATATGAAGTAGTATGTTTAAGAGGAATATGAAGTAGTATGTTTAACATGAATATGAAGTAGGATGTTTAAGAGGAATAAGAAGTAGTATTTTTAAGAGGAATATGAAGTAGTATGTTTATGAGGAATATGAAGTAGTATGTTTAAGAGGAATATGAAATAGTATGTTTAAGAGGAATAAGAAGTAGTATGTTTAAGAGGAATATGAAGCAGTTTATTTAAAAGGAATATGAAGTAGTATGTTTAAGAGGAATATGAAGTAGTATGTTTAAGAGGAATATGAAGTAGTATGTTTAAGAGGAATATGAAGTAGTATGCTTAAGAGGAATATGAAGTAGTATGTTTAAGAGGAATATGAAGTAGTATGTTTAAGAGGAATAAGAAGTAGTATGTTTAAGAGGAATATGAAGTAGTATGTTTAAGAGGAATATGAAGTAGTATGTTTAAGAGGAATAAGAAGTAGTATGTTTAAGAGGAATATGAAGTAGTACGTTTAAGAAGAATATGAAGTAGTATGTTTAAGAGGAATATAAAGTAATATGTTTGAGAGGAATATGAAGTAGTATGCTTAACAGGGATATGAAGTAGTATGTTTAAGAGGAATATGAAGTAGTATGTTTAAGAGGAATATGAAGTAGTATGTTTAAGAGGAATATGAAGTAGTATGTTTAAGAGGAATAAGAAGTAGCGTGTTTAAGAGGAATATGAAGCAGTATATTTAAGAGAAATATGAAGTAGTATGTTTAAGAGGAATATGAAGTAGAATGTTTAAGAGGAATATGAATTAGTAGGTTTAAGAGGAATATGAAGTAGTATGCTTAAGAGGAATATGAAGTAGTATGTTTAAGAGGAATATGAAGTAGTATGTTTAAGAGGAATATGAAGTAGTATGTTTAAGAGGAATATGAAGTAGTATGTTTAAGAGGAATATGAAGTAGTATGTTTAAGAGGAATAAGAAGTAGTATGTTTAAGAGGAATATGAAGTAGTATGTTTAAGAGGAATATGAAGTAGTATGTTTAAGAGGAATAAGAAGTAGTATGTTTAAGAGGAATATGAAGCAGTATATTTAAGAGGAATATGAAGCAGTATGTTTAAGAGGAATATGAAGTAGTATGTTTAAGAGGAATATGAAGTAATATGTTTAAGAGGAATATGAAGTAGTATGTTTAAGAGGAATATGAAGTAGTATGTTTAAGAGGAATATGAAGTAGTATGCTTAAGAGGAATATGAAGTAGTATGTTTAAGAGCAATATGAAGTAGTATGTTTAAGAGGAATATGAAGTAGTATGTTTAAGATGAATATGAAGTAGGATGTTTAAGAGGAATAAGAAGTTGTATTTTTTAAGAGGAATATGAAGTAATATGTTAGAGAGGAATATGAAGTACTATGTTTAAGACGAATATGAAGTAGTATGTTTAAGAGGAATATGAAGTAATATGTTTAAGAGGAATATGAAGTAGTATGTTTAATAGAAATATGAAGTAGTATGCTTAAGAGGAATATGAAGTAGTATGTTAAAGAGGAATATGAAGTAGTATGTTTAAAAGGAATATGAAGTAGTATGTTTAAGAGGAATATGAAGTAGTATGTTTAAGAGGAATTAGAAGTAGTTATGTTTAAGAGGAATATGAAGAAGTACGTTTAAGAGGAATATGAAGTAGTATGTTTAAGAGGAATATGAAGTAGTATGTTTAAGAGGAATACAAAGTTGTATGTTTAAGAGGAATATGAAGTAGTATGTTTAGATGAATAAGAAGTAGTATGTTTAAGACGAATATGAAGTACTATGTTTAAGAGAAATATGAAGTAGTATGTTTAAGAGGAATATGAAGTAGTATGTTTAAGAGGAATATGAAGTAGTATGTTTAAGAGGAATATGAAATAGTATGTTTAAGAGAAATAAGAAGTAGTATGTTTAAGAGGAATATGAAGCAGTATATTTAAAAGGAATATGAAGTAGTATGTTAAGAGGAATATGAAGTAGTATGTTTAAGAGGAATATGAAGTAGTATGTTTAAGAGGAATATGACGTAGTATGCTTAAGAGGAATATGAAGTAGTATGTTTAAGAGGAATATGAAATAGTATGTTTAAGAGGAATAAAAAGTAGTATGTTTAAGAGGAATATGAAGTCGTATGTTTAAGAGGAATATGAAGTAGTATGTTTAAGAGGAATAAGAAGTAGTATGTTTAAGAGGAGTATGAAGTAGTACGTTTAAGAGGAATAAGAAGTAGTATGTTTAAGAGGAATATGAAGTAATATGTTTAAGAAGAATATGAAGTAGTATGCTTAAGAGGAATATGAAGTAGTATTGTTTTAGAGGAATATGAAGTAGTATGTTTAAGAGGAATATGAAGTAGTATGTTTAAGAGGAATATGAAGTAGTATGTTTAAGAGGAATAAGAAGTAGTATGTTTAAGAGGAATATGAAGCAGTATATTTAAGAGGAATATGAAGTAGTATGTTTAAGAGGAATATGAAGTAGTATGTTTAAGAGGAATATGAAGTAGTATGTTTAAGAGGAATATGAAGTAGTATGCTTAAGAGGAATATGAAGTAGTATGTTTAAGAGGAATATGAAGTAGTATGTTTAAGAGGAATATGAAGTAGTATGTTTAAGAGGAATATGAAGTAGTATGTTTAAGAGGAATATGAAGTAGTATGTTTAAGAGAATAAGAAGTAGTATGTTTAAGAGGAATATGAAGTAGTATGGTTAAGAGGAATATGAAGTAGTATGTTTAAGAGGAATAAGAAGTAGTATGTTTAAGAGGAATATAAAGCAGTATATTTAAGAGGAATATGAAGTAGTACGTTTAAGAGGAATATAAAGTAGTATGTTTAAGAGGAATATGAAGTAGTATGCTTAAGAGGAATATGAAGTAATATGTTTAAGAGCAATATGAAGTAATATGTTTAAGAGGAATATGAAGTAGTATGTTTAAGAGGAATAAGAAGTAGCATGTTAAGAGGAATATGAAGCAGTATATTTAAGAGGAATATGAAGTAGTATGTTTAAGAGGAATATGAAGTGGTATGTTTAAGAGGAATATGAAGTAGTATGTTTAAGAGGAATATGAAGTAGTATGCTTAAGAGGAATATGAAGTAGTATGTTTAAGAGGAATATGAAGTAGTATGTTTAAGAGGAATATGAAGTAGTATGTTTAAGAGGAATATGAAGTAGTATGTTTAAGAGGAATATGAAGTAGTATGTTTAAGAGGAATAAGAAGTAGTATGTTTAAGAGGAATATGAAGTAGTATGTTTAAGAGGAATATGAAGTAGTATGTTTAAGAGGAATAAGAAGTAGTATGTTTAAGAGGAATATGAAGCAGTATATTTAAGAGGAATATGAAGCAGTATGTTTAAGAGGAATATGAAGTAGTATGTTTAAGAGGAATATGAAGTAATATGTTTAAGAGGAATATGAAGTAGTATGTATAAGAGGAATATGAAGTAGTATGTTTAAGAGGAATATGAAGTAGTATGCTTAAGAGGAATATGAAGTAGTATGTTTAAGAATAATATGAAGTAGTATGTTTAAGAGGAATATGAAGTAGTATGTTTAAGATGAATATGAAGTAGGATGTTTAAGAGGAATAAGAAGTAGTATTTTTAAGAGGAATATGAAGTAATATGTTAGAGAGGAATATGAAGTACTATTGTTAAGACGAATATGAAGTAGTATGTTTAAGAGGAATATGAAGTAATATGTTTAAGAGGAATATGAAGTAGTATGTTTAATAGAAATATGAAGTAGTATGCTTAAGAGGAATATGAAGTAGTATGTTAAAGAGGAATATGAAGTAGTATGTTTAAAAGGAATATGAAGTAGTATGTTTAAGAGGAATATGAAGTAGTATGTTTAAGAGGAATTAGAAGTAGTATGTTTAAGAGGAATATGAAGTAGTACATTTAAGAGGAATATGAAGTAGTATGTTTAAGAGGAATATGAAGTAGTATGTTTAGAGGAATACAAAGTTGTATGTTTAAGAGGAATATGAAGTAGTATGTTTAAGAGGAATAAGAAGTAGTATGTTTAAGACGAATATGAAGTACTATGTTTAAGAGGAATATGAAGTAGTATGTTTAAGAGGAATATGAAGTAGTATGTTTAAGAGGAATATGCAGTAGTATGTTAAGAGGAATATGAAATAGTATGTTTAAGAGAAATAAGAAGTAGTATGTTTAAGAGGAATATGAAGCAGTATATTTAAAAGGAATATGAAGTAGTATGTTTAAGAGGAATATGAAGTAGTATGTTTAAGAGGAATATGAAGTAGTATGTTTAAGAGGGAATATGACGTAGTATGCTTAAGAGGAATATGAAGTAGTATGTTTAAGAGGAAATGAAGTAGTATGTTTAAGAGGAATAAAAAAGTAGTATGTTTAAGAGGAATATGAAGTCGTATGTTTAAGAGGAATATGAAGTAGTATGTTTAAGAGGAATAAGAAGTAGTATGTTTAAGAGGAGTATGAAGTAGTACGTTTAAGAGGAATAAGAAGTAGTATGTTTAAGAGGAATATGAAGTAATATGTTTAAGAGGAATATGAAGTAGTATGCTTAAGAGGAATATGAAGTAGTATGTTTTAGAGGAATATGAAGTAGTATGTTTAAGAGGAATATGAAGTAGTATGTTTAAGAGGAATATGAAGTAGTATGTTTAAGAGGAATAAGAAGTAGTATGTTTAAGAGGAATATGAAGCAGTATATTTAAGAGGAATATGAAGTAGTATGTTTAAGAGGAATATGAAGTAGTATGTTTAAGAGGAATATGAAGTAGTATGTTTAAGAGGAATATGAAGTAGTATGCTTAAGAGGAATATGAAGTAGTATGTTTAAGAGGAATATGAAGTAGTATGTTTAAGAGGAATATGAAGTAGTATGTTTAAGAGGAATATGAAGTAGTATGTTTAAGAGGAATATGAAGTAGTATGTTTAAGAGGAATAAGAAGTAGTATGTTTAAGAGGAATATGAAGTAGTATGGTTAAGAGGAATATGAAGTAGTATGTTTAAGAGGAATAAGAAGTAGTATGTTTAAGAGGAATATGAAGCAGTATATTTAAGAGGAATATGAAGTAGTACGTTTAAGAGGAATATAAAGTAGTATGTTTAAGAGGAATATGAAGTAGTATGCTTAAGAGGAATATGAAGTAATATGTTAAGAGCAATATGAAGTAATATGTTTAAGAGGAATATGAAGTAGTATGTTTAAGAGGAATATGAAGTAGGATGTTTAAGAGGAATAAGAAGTAGTATTTTTAAGAGGAATATGAAGTAGTATGTTAGAGAGGAATATGAAGTACTATGTTTAAGAGGACTATGAAGTAGTATGTTTAAGAGGAATATGAAGTAGTATATTTAAGAGGAATATGAAGTAGGATGTTTAAGAGGAATAAGAAGTAGTATTTTTTAAGAGGAATATGAAGTAGTATGTTAGAGAGGAATATGAAGTACTATGTTTAAGAGGACTATGAAGTAGTATGTTTAAGAGGAATATGAAGTAGTATGTTTAAGAGGAATATGAAGTAGTATGTTTAAGAGGAATAAGAACTAGTATGTTTAAGAGGAATATGAAGTCGTATGTTTAAGAGGAATATGAAGTAGTATATTTAAGAGGAATAAGAAGTAGTATGTTTGAGAGGAATATGAAGTAGTATGTTTAAGAGGAATATGAAGTAGTATGTTTAAGAGGAATATGAAGTAATATGTTTAAGAGGAATATGAAGTAGTATGCTTAAGAGGAATATGAAGTAGTATGTTTAAGAGGAATATGAAGTAGTATGTTTAAGAGGAATATGAAGTAGTATGTTTAAGAGGAATATGAAGTAGTATGTTTAAGAGTAATAAGAAGTAGTATGTTTAAGAGGAATATGAAGCAGTATATTTAAGAGGAATATGAAGTAGTATGTTTAAGAGGAATATGAAGTAGTATGTTTAAGAGGAATATGAAGTAGTATGTTTAAGAGGAATATGAAGTAGTATGTTTAAGAGGAATATGAAGTAATATGTTTAAGAGGAATATGAAGTAGTATGTTTAAGAGAAATAAGAAGTAGTATGTTTAAGAGGAATATGAAGTAGTATGTTTAAGAGGAATATGAAGTAGTATGTTTAAGAGGAATAAGAAGTAGTATGTTTAAGAGGAATATGAAGCAGTATATTTAGAGGAATACGAAGTACTACGTTTAAGAGGAATATGAAGTAGTATGTTTAAGAGGAATATGAAGTAGTATGTTTAAGAGAAATATGAAGTAGTATGTTTAAGAGGAATATGAAGTAGGATGTTTTAAGAGGAATAAGAAGTAGTATTTTTAAGAGGAATATGAAGTAGTATGTTTAGAGAGGAATATGAAGTACTATGTTTAAGACGAATATGAAGTAGTATGTTTAAGAGGAATAGGAAGTAATATGTTAAAGAGGAATATGAAGTAGTATGTTTAAGAGAAATATGAAGTAGTATGTTTAAGAGGAATATTAAGTAGTATGCTTAAGAGGAGAATATGAAGTAGTATGTTTAAAGAGGAATATGAAGTAGTATGTTTAAAAGGAATATGAAGTAGTATGTTTAAGAGGAATATGAAGTAGTATGTTTAAGAGGAATAAGAAGTAGTATGTTTAAGAGGAATATGAAGTAGTATGTTTTAGAGGAATATGAAGTAGGTATGTTTAAGAGGAATATGAAGTAGTATGTTTAAGAGGAATAAGAAGTAGTATGTTTAAAGAGAAATATGAAGTAGTACGTTTAAGAGGAACTATGAAGTAGTATGTTTAGAGGAATATGAAGTAGTATGTTTAAGAGGAATAAAAAGTTGTATGTTTAAGAGGAAAATGAAGTAGTATGTTTAAGAGTAATAAGAAGTAGTATGTTTAAGGCGAATATGAAGTTACTATGTTTAAGAGAGTAGTATGTTTAAGAGGAATATGAAGTAGTATATTTAAGAGGAATATGAAGTAGTATGTTTAAGAGGAATATGAAATAGTAAGTTTAAGAGAAATAAGAAGTAGTATGTTTAAGAGGAATATGAAGCAGCATATTTAAAAGGAATATGAAGTAGTATGTTTAAGAGGAATATGAAGTAGTATGTTTAAGAGGAATATGAAATAGTATGTTTAAGAGGAATATGACGTAGTATGCTTAAGAGGAATATGAAGTAGTATGTTTAAGAGGAATATGAAGTAGTATGTTTAAGAGGAATAAGAAGTAGTATGTTTAAGAGGAATATGAAGTCGTATGTTTAAGAGGAATATGAAGTAGTATGTTTAAGAGGAATAAGAAGTAGTATGTTTTAGAGGAATATGAAGTAGTACGTTTAAGAGGAATAAGAAGTAGTATGTTTAAGAGGAATATGAAGTAGTATGTTTAAGAGGAATATGAAGTAGTATGTTTAAGAGGAATATGAAGTACTATGTTTAAGACGAATATGAAGTAGTATGTTTAAGAGGAATAGGAAGTAATATGTTAAAGAGGAATATGAAGTAGTATGTTTAAGAGAAATATGAAGTAGTATGTTTAAGAGGAATATAAAGTAGTATGCTTAAGAGGAATATGAAGTAGTATGTTAAAGAGGAATATGAAGTAGTATGTTTAAAAGGAATATGAAGTAGTATGTTTAAGAGGAATATGAAGTAGTATGTTTAAGAGGAATAAGAAGTAGTATGTTTAAGAGGAATATGAAGTAGTATGTTTAAGAGGAATATGAAGTAGTATGTTTAAGAGGAATATGAAGTAGTATGTTTAAGAGGAATAAGAAGTAGTATGTTTAAGAGGAATATGAAGTAGTACGTTTAAGAGGAATATGAAGTAGTATGTTTAAGAGGAATATGAAGTAGTATGTTTAAGAGGAATAAAAAGTTGTATGTTTAAGAGGAAAATGAAGTAGTATGTTTAAGAGGAATAAGAAGTAGTATTTTTAAGGCGAATATGAAGTACTATGTTTAAGAGGAATATGAAGTAGTATGTTTAAGAGGAATATGAAGTAGTATATTTAAGAGGAATATGAAGTAGTATGTTTAAGAGGAATATGAAATAGTAAGTTTAAGAGAAATAAGAAGTAGTATGTTTAAGAGGAATATGAAGCAGCATATTTAAAAGGAATATGAAGTAGTATGTTTAAGAGGAATATGAAGTAGTATGTTTAAGAGGAATATGAAATAGTATGTTTAAGAGGAATATGACGTAGTATGCTTAAGAGGAATATGAAGTAGTATGTTTAAGAGGAATATGAAGTAGTATGTTTAAGAGGAATAAGAAGTAGTATGTTTAAGAGGAATATGAAGTCGTATGTTTAAGAGGAATATGAAGTAAGTATGTTTAAGAGGAATAAGAAGTAGTATGTTTTAGAGGAATATGAAGTAGTACGTTTAAGCGGAATAAGAAGTAGTATGTTTAAGAGGAATATGAAGTAATATGTTTAAGAGGAATATGAAGTAGTATGCTTAAGAGGAATATGAAGTATTATGTTTAAGAGGAATATGAAGTAGTATGTTTAAGAGGAATATGAAGTAGTATGTTTAAGAGGAATATGAAGTAGTATGTTTAAGAGGAATAAGAAGTAGTATGTTTAAGAGGAATATGAAGCAGTTTATTTAAGAGGAATATGAAGTAGTATGTTTAAGAGGAATATGAAGTAGTATGTTTAAGAGGAATATGAAGTAGTATGTTTAAGAGGAATATGAAGTAGTATGCTTAAGAGGAATATGAAGTAGTATGTTTAAGAGGAATATGAAGTAGTATGTTTAAGAGGAATATGAAGTAGTATGTTTAAGAGGAATATGAAGTAGTATGTTTAAGAGGAATATGAAGTAGTATGTTTAAGAGGAATAAGAAGTAGTATGTTTAAGAGGAATATGAAGTAGTATGGTTAAGAGGAATATGAAGTAGTATGTTTAAGAGGAATAAGAAGTAGTATGTTTAAGAGGAATATGAAGCAGTATATTTAAGAGGAATATGAAGTAGTACGTTTAAGAGGAATATGAAGTAGTATGTTTAAGAGGAATATGAAGTACTACGTTTAAGAGGAATATGAAGTAGTATGTTTAAGAGGAATATGAAGTAGTATGTTTAAGAGAAATATGAAGTAGTATGTTTAAGAGGAATATGAAGTAGGATGTTTAAGAGGAATAAGAAGTAGTATTTTTAAGAGGAATATGAAGTAGTATGTTTAAGGCGAATATGAAGTACTATGTTTAAGAGGAATATGAAGTAGTATGTTTAAGAGGAATATGAAGTAGTATATTTAAGAGGAATATGAAGTAGTATGTTTAAGAGGAATATGAAATAGTATGTTTAAGAGAAATAAGAAGTAGTATGTTTAAGAGGAATATGAAGCAGCATATTTAAAAGGAATATGAAGTAGTATGTTTAAGAGGAATATGAAGTAGTATGTTTAAGAGGAATATGAAGTAGTATGTTTAAGAGGAATATGACGTAGTACGCTTAAGAGGAATATGAAGTAGTATGTTTAAGAGGAATATGAAGTAGTATGTTTAAGAGGAATAAGAAGTAGTATGTTTAAGAGGAATATGAAGTCGTATGTTTAAGAGGAATATGAAGTAGTATGTTTAAGAGGAATAAGAAGTAGTATGTTTTAGAGGAATATGAAGTAGTACGTTTAAGAGGAATAAGAAGTAGTATGTTTAAGAGGAATATGAAGTAATATGTTTAAGAGGAATATGAAGTAGTATGCTTAAGAGGAATATTAAGTATTATGTTTAAGAGGAATATGAAGTAGTATGTTTAAGAGGAATATGAAGTAGTATGTTTAAGAGGAATATGAAGTAGTATGTTTAAGAGGAATAAGAAGTAGTATGTTTAAGAGGAATATGAAGCAGTATATTTAAGAGGAATATGAAGTAGTATGTTTAAGAGGAATATGAAGTAGTATGTTTAAGAGGAATATGAAGTAGTATGTTTAAGAGGAATATGAAGTAGTATGCTTAAGAGGAATATGAAGTAGTATGTTTAAGAGGAATATGAAGTAGTATGTTTAAGAGGAATATGAAGTAGTATGTTTAAGAGGAATATGAAGTAGTATGTTTAAGAGGAATATGAAGTAGTATGTTTAAGAGGAATAAGAAGTAGTATGTTTAAGAGGAATATGAAGTAGTATGGTTAAGAGGAATATGAAGTAGTATGTTTAAGAGGAATAAGAAGTAGTATGTTTAAGAGGAATATGAAGCAGTATATTTAAGAGGAATATGAAGTAGTACGTTTAAGAGGAATATGAAGTAGTATGTTTAAGAGGAATATGAAGTAGTATGCTTAAGAGGAATATGAAGTAGTATGTTTAAGAGCAATATGAAGTAATATGTTTAAGAGGAATATGAAGTAGTATGTTTAAGAGGAATATGAAGTAGGATGTTTAAGAGGAATAAGAAGTAGTATTTTTAAGAGGAATATGAAGTAGTATGTTAGAGAGGAATATGAAGTACTATGTTTAAGAGGAATATGAAGTAGTATGTTTAAGAGGAATATGAAGTAGTATATTTAAGAGGAATATGAAGTAGTATGTTTAAGAGGAATATGAAGTAGTATGTTTAAGAGGAATAAGAAGTAGTATGTTTAAGAGGAATATGAAGTCGTATGTTTAAGAGGAATATGAAGTAGTATATTTAAGAGGAATAAGAAGTAGTATGTTTAAGAGGAATATGAAGTAGTATGTTTAAGAGGAATATGAAGTAGTATGTTTAAGAGGAATATGAAGTAATATGTTTAAGAGGAATATGAAGTAGTATGCTTAAGAGGAATATGAAGTAGTATGTTTAAGAGGAATATGAAGTAGTATGTTTAAGAGGAATATGAAGTAGTATGTTTAAGAGGAATATGAAGTAGTATGTTTAAGAGGAATAAGAAGTAGTATGTTTAAGAGGAATATGAAGCAGTATATTTAAGAGGAATATGAAGTAGTATGTTTAAGAGGAATATGAAGTAGTATGCTTAAGAGGAATATGAAGTAGTATGTTTAAGAGGAATATGAAGTAGTATGTTTAAGAGGAATAAGAAGTAGTATGTTTAAGAGGAATATGAAGTCGTATGTTTAAGAGGAATATGAAGTAGTATGTTTAAGAGGAATAAGAAGTAGTATGTTTAAGAGGAGTATGAAGTAGTACGTTTAAGAGGAATAAGAAGTAGTATGTTTAAGAGGAATATGAAGTAATATGTTTAAGAGGAATATGAAGTAGTATGCTTAAGAGGAATATGAAGTAGTATGTTTAAGAGGAATATGAAGTAGTATGTTTAAGAGGAATATGAAGTAGTATGCTTAAGAGGAATATGAAGTAGTATGCTTAAGAGGAATAAGAAGTAGTATGTTTAAGAGGAATATGAAGCAGTATATTTAAGAGGAATATGAAGTAGTATGTTTAAGAGGAATATGAAGTAGTATGTTTAAGAGGAATATGAAGTAGTATGTTTAAGAGGAATATGAAGTAGTATGGTTAAGAGGAATATGAAGTAGTATGTTTAAGAGGAATATGAAGTAGTATGTTTAAGAGGAATATGAAGTAGTATGTTTAAGAGGAATATGAAGTAGTATGTTTAAGAGGAATATGAAGTAGTATGTTTAAGAGGAATAAGAAGTAGTATGTTTAAGAGGAATATGAAGTAGTATGGTTAAGAGGAATATAAAGTAGTATGTTTAAGAGAAATAAGAAGTAGTATGTTTAAGAGGAATATGAAGCAGTATATTTAAGAGGAATATGAAGTAGTACGTTTAAGAGGAATATGAAGTAGTATGTTTAAGAGGAATATGAAGTAGTATGCTTAAGAGGAATATGAAGTAGTATGTTTAAGAGCAATATGAAGTAATATGTTAAAGAGGAATATGAAGTAGTATGTTTAAGATGAATATGAAGTTGGATGTTTAAGAGGAATAAGAAGTAGTATTTTTAAGAGGAATATGAAGTTGTATGTTAGAGAGGAATATGAAGTACTATGTTTAAGAGGAATATGAAGTAGTATGTTTAAGAGGAATATGAAGTAGTATATTTAAGAGGAATATGAAGTAGTATGTTTAAGAGGAATATGAAGTAGTATGTTTAAGAGGAATAAGAAGTAGTATGTTTAAGAGGAATATGAAGTCGTATGTTTAAGAGGAATATGAAGTAGTATATTAAAGAGGAATAAGAAGTAGTATGTTTGAGAGGAATATGAAGTAGTATGTTTAAGAGGAATATGAAGTAGTATGTTTAAGAGGAATATGAAGTAATATGTTTAAGAGGAATATGAAGTAGTATGCTTAAGAGGAATATGAAGTAGTATGTTTAAGAGGAATATGAAGTAGTATGTTTAAGAGGAATATGAAGTAGTATGTTTAAGAGGAATATGAAGTAGTATGTTTAAGAGTAATAAGAAGTAGTATGTTTAAGAGGAATATGAAGCAGTATATTTAAGAGGAATATGAAGTAGTATGTTTAAGAGGAATAAGAAGTAGTATGTTTAAGAGGAATATGAAGTCGTATGTTTAAGAGGAATATGAAGTAGTATATTAAAGAGGAATAAGAAGTAGTATGTTTGAGAGGAATATGAAGTAGTATGTTTAAGAGGAATATGAAGTAGTATGTTTAAGAGGAATATGAAGTAGTATGTTTAAGAGGAATATGAAGTAGTATGTTTAAGAGTAATAAGAAGTAGTATGTTTAAGAGGAATATGAAGCAGTATATTTAAGAGGAATATGAAGTAGTATGTTTAAGAGGAATAAGAAGTAGTATGTTTAAGAGGAATATGAAGTCGTATGTTTAAGAGGAATATGAAGTAGTATATTAAAGAGGAATAAGAAGTAGTATGTTTGAGAGGAATATGAAGTAGTATGTTTAAGAGGAATATGAAGTAGTATGTTTAAGAGGAATATGAAGTAATATGTTTAAGAGGAATATGAAGTAGTATGCTTAAGAGGAATATGAAGTAGTATGTTTAAGAGGAATATGAAGTAGTATGTTTAAGAGGAATATGATGTAGTATGTTTAAGAGGAATATGAAGTAGTATGTTTAAGAGGAATAAGAAGTAGTATGTTTAAGAGGAATATGAAGCAGTATATTTAAGAGGAATATGAAGTACTACGTTTAAGAGGAATATGAAGTAGTATGTTTAAGAGGAATATGAAGTAGTATGTTTAAGAGAAATATGAAGTAGTATGTTTAAGAGGAATATGAAGTAGGATGTTTAAGAGGAATAAAAAGTAGTATTTTTAAGAGGAATATGAAGTAGTATGTTAGAGAGGAATATGAAGTACTATGTTTAAGACGAATATGAAGTAGTATGTTTAAGAGGAATATGAAGTAATATGTTTAAGAGGAATATGAAGTAGTATGTTTAAGAGAAATATGAAGTAGTATGTTTAAGAGGAATATAAAGTAGTATGCTTAAGAGGAATATGAAGTAATATGTTAAAGAGGAATATGAAGTAGTATGTTTAAAAGGAATATGAAGTAGTATGTTTAAGAGGAATATGAAGTAGTATGTTTAAGAGGAATATGAAGTAGTACGTTTAAGAGGAATATGAAGTAGTATGTTTAAGAGGAATATGAAGTAGTATGTTTAAGAGGAATAAAAAGTTGTATGTTTAAGAGGAATATAAAGTAGTATGTTTAAGAGGAATAAGAAGTAGTATGTTTAAGGCGAATATGAAGTACTATGTTTAAGAGGAATATGAAGTAGTATGTTTAAGAGGAATATGAAGTAGTATGTTTAAGAGGAATATGAAGTAGTATGTTTAAGAGGAATATGAAATAGTATGTTTAAGAGAAATAAGAAGTAGTATGTTTAAGAGGAATATGAAGCAGTATATTTAAAAGGAATATGAAGTAGTATGTTTAAGAGGAATATGATGTAGTATGTTTAAGAGGAATATGAAGTAGTATGTTTAAGAGGAATATGACGTAGTATGCTTAAGAGGAATATGAAGTAGTATGTTTTAGAGGAATATGAAGTAGTATGTTTAAGAGGAATAAGAAGTAGTATGTTTAAGAGGAATATGAAGTCGTATGTTTAAGAGGAATATGAAGTAGTATGTTTAAGAGGAATAAGAAGTAGTATGTTTAAGAGGAATATGAAGTAGTACGTTTAAGAGGAATAAGAAGTAGTATGTTTAAGAGGAATATGAAGTAATATGTTTAAGAGGAATATGAAGTAGTATGCTTAAGAGGAATATGAAGTAGTATGCTTAAGAGGAATATGAAGTAGTATGTTTAAGAGGAATATGAAGTAGTATGTATAAGAGGAATATGAAGTAGTATGTTTAAGAGGAATATGAAGTAGTATGTTTAAGAGGAATATGAAGTAGTATGTTTAAGAGGAATATGAAGTAGTATGTTTAAGAGGAATATGAAGTAATATGTTTAAGAGGAATATGAAGTAGTATGCTTAAGAGGAATATGAAGTAGTATGTTTAAGAGGAATATGAAGTAGTATGTTTAAGAGGAATATGAAGTAGTATGTTTAAGAGGAATATGAAGTAGTATGTTTAAGAGGAATAAGAAGTAGTATGTTTAAGAGGAATATGAAGCAGTATATTTAAGAGGAATATGAAGTAGTATGTTTAAGAGGAATATGAAGTAGTATGTTTAAGAGGAATATGAAGTAGTATGTTTAAGAGGAATATGAAGTAGTATGCTTAAGAGGAATATGAAGTAGTATGTTTAAGAGGAATATGAAGTAGTATGTTTAAGAGGAATATGAAGTAGTATGTTTAAGAGGAATATGAAGTAGTATGTTTAAGAGGAATATGAAGTAGTATGTTTAAGAGGAATAAGAAGTAGTATGTTTAAGAGAAATATGAAGTAGTATGTTTAAGAGGAATATGAAGTAGTATGTTTAAGAGGAATAAGAAGTAGTATGTTTAAGAGGAATATGAAGCAGTATATTTAAGAGGAATATGAAGTAGTACGTTGAAGAGGAATATGAAGTAGTATGTTTAAGAGGAATATGAAGCAGTATGCTTAAGAGGAATATGAAGTAGTATGTTTAAGAGCAATATCAAGTAATATGTTTAAGAGGAATATGAAGTAGTATGTTTAAGAGGAATATGAAGTAGGATGTTTAAGAGGAATAAGAAGTAGTATTTTTAAGAGGAATATGAAGTAGTATGTTAGAGAGGAATATGAAGTACTATGTTTAAGAGGAATATGAAGTAGTATGTTTAAGAGGAATATGAAGTAGTATATATAAGAGGAATATGAAGTAGTATGTTTAAGACAAATATGAAGTAGTATGTGTAAGAAGAATATGAAGTAGTATGTTTAAGAGGAATATGAAGTAGTATGTTTAAGAGGAATAAGAAGTAGTATGCTTAAGAGGAATATGAAGTAATATGTTTAAGAGGAAGATAAAGTAGTATGTTTAAGAGGAGTATGAAGTAGTATGTTTAAGAGGAATCAGAAGTAGTATGTTTAAGAGGAATATGAAGTAGTACGTTTAAGAGGAATATGAAGTAGTATGTTTAAGAGGAATATGAAGTAATATGTTTAAGAGGAATATGAAGTAGTATGCTTAAGAGGAATATGAAGTAGTATGTTTAAGAGGAATATGAAGTACTATGTTTAAGAGGAATATGAAGTAGTATATTTAAGGGGAATATAAAGTAGTATGTTTAAAAGGAATATGATGTAGTATATTTAAGAGGAATATAAAGTAGTATATTTAAGAGGCATATGAAGTAGTATATTTAAGAGGAATATGAAGTAGTACGTTTAAGAGGAATATGAAGTAGTATGTTTAAGAGGAATATGAAGTAGTATGTTTAAGAGGAATATGAAGTAGTATGTTTAAGAGGAATATGAAGTAGTATGTTTAAGAGGAATATGAAATAGTATGCTTAAGAGGAATATGAAGTAGTATGTTTAAGAGGAATATGAAGTAGTATGTTTAAAAGGAATATGAAGTAGTATGTTTCAGAGGAATATGAAGTAGTATGTTTAAGAGGAATAAGAAGTAGTATGTTTAAGAGGAATATGAAGTAGTATGTTTAAGAGGAATATGAAGTAGTACGTTTAAGAGGAATATGAGGTAGTATGTTTAAGAGGAATATGAAGTAGTATGTTAAAGAGGAATAAAAAATTGTATGTTTAAGAGGAATATGAAGTAGTATGTTTAAGAGGAATAAGAAGTAGTATGTTTAAGAGGAATATGAAGTAGTATGTTTAAGAGGAATATGAAGTAGGATGTTTAAGAGGAATAAGAAGTAGTATTTTTAAGAGGAATATGAAGTAGTATATTAGAGAGGAATATGAAGTACTATGTTTAAGAGGAATATGAAGTAGTATGTTTAAGAGGAATATGAAGTAGTATATTTAAGAGGAATATGAAGTAGTATGTTTAAGACGAATATGAAGTAGTATGTGTAAGAGGAATATGAAGTAGTATGTTTAAGAGGAATATGAAGTAGTATGTTTAAGAGGAATAAGAAGTAGTATGCTTAAGAGGAATATGAAGTAATATGTTTAAGAGGAAAATAAAGAAGTATGTTTAAGAGGAGTATGAAGTAGTATGTTTAAGAGGAATACGAAGTAGTATGTTTAAGAGGAATATGAAGTAGTACGTTTAAGAGGAATATGAAGTAGTATGTTTAAGAGGAATATGAAGTACTATGTTTAAGAGGAATATGAAGTAGTATGTTTAAGAGGAATATGAAGTAGTATATTTAAGAGGAATATGAAGTAGTATGTTTAAGAGGAATATGAAGTAGTATGTTTAAGAGGAATAAGAAGTAGTATGTTTAAGAGGAATATGAAGTCGTATGTTTAAGAGGAATATGAAGTAGTATATTTAAGAGGAATAAGAAGTAGTATGTTTAAGAGGAATATGAAGTAGTACGTTTAAGAGGAATATGAAGTAGTATGTTTAAGAGGAATATGAAGTAATATGTTTAAGAGGAATATGAAGTAGTATGCTTAAGAGGAATATGAAGTAGTATGTTTAAGAGCAATATGAAGTAGTATGTTTAAGAGGAATATGAAGTAGTATGTTTAAAAGGAATATGAAGTAGTATGTTTAAGAGGAATAAGAAGTAGTATGTTTAAGAGGAATATGAAGCAGTATATTTAAGAGGAATATGAAGTAGTATGTTTAAGAGGAATATGAAGTAGTATGTTTAAGAGGAATATGAAGTAGTATGTTTAAGAGGAATATGAAGTAGTATGCTTAAGAGGAATATGAAGTAGTATGTTTAAGAGGAATATGAAGTAGTATGTTTAAGAGGAATATGAAGTAGTATGTTTAAGAGGAATATGAAGTAGTATGTTTAAGACGAATATGAAGTAGTATGTGTAAGAGGAATATGAAGTAGTATGTTTAAGAGGAATATGAAGTAGTATGTTTAAGAGGAATAAGAAGTAGTATGCTTAAGAGGAATATGAAGTAATATGTTTAAGAGGAAGATAAAGTAGTATGTTTAAGAGGAGTATGAAGTAGTATGTTTAAGAGGAATCAGAAGTAGTATGTTTAAGAGGAATATGAAGTAGTACGTTTAAGAGGAATATGAAGTAGGATGTTTAAGAGGAATAAGAAGTAGTATTTTTAAGAGGAATATGAAGTAGTATGTTAGAGAGGAATATGAAGTACTATGTTTAAGAGGAATATGAAGTAGTATGTTTAAGAGGAATATGAAGTAGTATATTTAAGAGGAATATGAAGTAGTACGTTTAAGAGGAATATGAAGTAGTATGTTTAAGAGGAATATGAAGTAGTATGTTTAAGACGAATATGAAGTAGTATGTGTAAGAGGAATATGAAGTAGTATGTTTAAGAGGAATATGAAGTAGTATGTTTAAGAGGAATAAGAAGTAGTATGCTTAAGAGGAATATGAAGTAATATGTTTAAGAGGAAGATAAAGTAGTATGTTTAAGAGGAATATGAAGTAGGATGTTTAAGAGGAATAAGAAGTAGTATTTTTAAGAGGAATATGAAGTAGTATGTTAGAGAGGAATATGAAGTACTATGTTTAAGAGGAATATGAAGTAGTATGTTTAAGAGGAATATGAAGTAGTATATTTAAGAGGAATATGAAGTAGTACGTTTAAGAGGAATATGAAGTAGTATTTTTAAGAGGAATATGAAGTAGGATGTTAGAGAGGAATATGAAGTACTATGTTTAAGAGGAATATGAGGTAGTATGTTTAAGAGGAATATGAAGTAGTATGTTAAAGAGGAATAAAAAATTGTATGTTTAAGAGGAATATGAAGTAGTATGTTTAAGAGGAATAAGAAGTAGTATGTTTAAGAGGAATATGAAGTAGTATGTTTAAGAGGAATATGAAGTAGGATGTTTAAGAGGAATAAGAAGTAGTATTTTTAAGAGGAATATGAAGTAGTATATTAGAGAGGAATATGAAGTACTATGTTTAAGAGGAATATGAAGTAGTATGTTTAAGAGGAATATGAAGTAGTATATTTAAGAGGAATATGAAGTAGTATGTTTAAGACGAATATGAAGTAGTATGTGTAAGAGGAATATGAAGTAGTATGTTTAAGAGGAATATGAAGTAGTATGTTTAAGAGGAATAAGAAGTAGTATGCTTAAGAGGAATATGAAGTAATATGTTTAAGAGGAAAATAAAGAAGTATGTTTAAGAGGAGTATGAAGTAGTATGTTTAAGAGGAATACGAAGTAGTATGTTTAAGAGGAATATGAAGTAGTACGTTTAAGAGGAATATGAAGTAGTATGTTTAAGAGGAATATGAAAAACTATGTTTAAGAGGAATATGAAGTAGTATGTTTAAGAGGAATATGAAGTAGTATATTTAAGAGGAATATGAAGTAGTATGTTTAAGAGGAATATGAAGTAGTATGTTTAAGAGGAATAAGAAGTAGTATGTTTAAGAGGAATATGAAGTCGTATGTTTAAGAGGAATATGAAGTAGTATATTTAAGAGGAATAAGAAGTAGTATGCTTAAGAGGAATATGAAGTAGTACGTTTAAGAGGAATATGAAGTAGTATGTTTAAGAGGAATATGAAGTAATATGTTTAAGAGGAATATGAAGTAGTATGCTTAAGAGGAATATGAAGTAGTATGTTTAAGAGCAATATGAAGTAGTATGTTTAAGAGGAATATGAAGTAGTATGTTTAAAAGGAATATGAAGTAGTATGTTTAAGAGGAATAAGAAGTAGTATGTTTAAGAGGAATATGAAGCAGTATATTTAAGAGGAATATGAAGTAGTATGTTTAAGAGGAATATGAAGTAGTATGTTTAAGAGGAATATGAAGTAGTATGTTTAAGAGGAATATGAAGTAGTATGCTTAAGAGGAATATGAAGTAGTATGTTTAAGAGGAATATGAAGTAGTATGTTTAAGAGGAATATGAAGTAGTATGTTTAAGAGGAATATGAAGTAGTATGTTTAAGACGAATATGAAGTAGTATGTGTAAGAGGAATATAAAGTAGTATGTTTAAGAGGAATATGAAGTAGTATGTTTAAGAGGAATAAGAAGTAGTATGCTTAAGAGGAATATGAAGTAATATGTTTAAGAGGAAGATAAAGTAGTATGTTTAAGAGGAGTATGAAGTAGTATGTTTAAGAGGAATCAGAAGTAGTATGTTTAAGAGGAATATGAAGTAGTACGTTTAAGAGGAATATGAAGTAGGATGTTTAAGAGGAATAAGAAGTAGTATTTTTAAGAGGAATATGAAGTAGTATGTTAGAGAGGAATATGAAGTACTATGTTTAAGAGGAATATGAAGTAGTATGTTTAAGAGGAATATGAAGTAGTATATTTAAGAGGAATATGAAGTAGTACGTTTAAGAGGAATATGAAGTAGTATTTTTAAGAGGAATATGAAGTAGGATGTTAGAGAGGAATATGAAGTACTATGTTTAAGAGGAATATGAAGTAGTATGTTTAAGAGGAATATGAAGTAGTATATTTAAGACGAATATGAAGTAGTATGTTTAAGACGAATATGAAGTAGTATGTGTAAGAGGAATATGAAGTAGTATGTTTAAGAGGAATATGAAGTAGTATGTTTAAGAGGAATAAGAAGTAGTATGCTTAAGAGGAATATGAAGTAATATGTTTAAGAGGAAGATAAAGTAGTATGTTTAAGAGGAGTATGAAGTAGTATGTTTAAGAGGAATCAGAAGTAGTATGTTTAAGAGGAATATGAAGTAGTACGTTTAAGAGGAATATGAAGTAGGATGTTTAAGAGGAATAAGAAGTAGTATTTTTAAGAGGAATATGAAGTAGTATGTTAGAGAGGAATATGAAGTACTATGTTTAAGAGGAATATGAAGTAGTATGTTTAAGAGGAATATGAAGTAGTATATTTAAGAGGCATATGAAGTAGTATATTTAAGAGGAATATGAAGTAGTACGTTTAAGAGGAATATGAAGTAGTATGTTTAAGAGGAATATGAAGTAATATGTTTAAGAGGAATATGAAGTAGTATGTTTAAGAGGAATACGAAGTAGTATGTTTAAGAGGAATATGAAGTAGTATGTTTAAGAGGAATATGAAGTAGTACGTTTAAGAGGAATAAGAAGTAGTATGTTTAAGAGGAATATGAAGTAGTATGTTAAAGAGGAATAAAAAATTGTATGTTTAAGAGGAATATGAAGTAGTATGTTTAAGAGGAATAAGAAGTAGTATGTTTAAGAGGAATATGAAGTAGTATGTTTAAGAGGAATATGAAGTAGGATGTTTAAGAGGAATAAGAAGTAGTATTTTTAAGAGGAATATGAAGTAGTATGTTAGAGAGGAATATGAAGTACTATGTTTAAGAGGAATATGAAGTAGTATGTTTAAGAGGAATATGAAGTAGTATATTTAAGAGGAATATGAAGTAGTATGTTTAAGACGAATATGAAGTAGTATGTGTAAGAGGAATATGAAGTAGTATGTTTAAGAGGAATATGAAGTAGTATGTTTAAGAGGAATAAGAAGTAGTATGCTTAAGAGGAATATGAAGTAATATGTTTAAGAGGAAAATAAAGTAGTATGTTTAAGAGGAGTATGAAGTAGTATTTTTAAGAGGAATACGAAGTAGTATGTTTAAGAGGAATATGAAGTAGTACGTTTAAGAGGAATATGAAGTAGTATGTTTAAGAGGAATATGAAGTAATATGTTTAAGAGGAATATGAAGTAGTATGCTTAAGAGGAATATGAAGTAGTATGTTTAAGAGGAATATGAAGTACTATGTTTAAGAGGAATATGAAGTAGTATGTTTAAGGGAAATATAAAGTAGTATGTTTAAGAGTAATATGAAGTAGTATATTTAAGAGGAATATAAAGTAGTATATTTAAGAGGCATATGAAGTAGTATATTTAAGAGGAATATGAAGTAGTACGTTTAAGAGGAATATGAAGTAGTATGTTTAAGAGGAATATGAAGTAATATGTTTAAGAGGAATATGAAGTAGTATGTTTAAGAGGAATATGAAGTAGTATGTTTAAGGGGAATATGAAGTAGTATGTTTAAGAGGAATATGAAGTAGTATGTTTAAAAGGAATATGAAGTAGTATGTTTAAGAGGAATATGAAGTAGTATGTTTAAGAGGAATAAGAAGTAGTATGTTTAAGAGGAATATGAAGTAGTATGTTTAAGAGGAATATGAAGTAGTATGTTTAAGAGGAATATGAAGTAGTATGTTTAAGAGGAATAAGAAGTAGTATGTTTAAGAGGAATATGAAGTAGTATGTTTAAGAGGAATATGAAGTAGTATGCTTCAGAGGAATATGAAGTAGTATGTTTAAGAGGAATATGAAGTAGTATGTTTAAGAGGAATATGAAGTAGTATGTTTAAGAGGAATATGAAGTAGTATGTTTAAGAGGAGTATGAAGTAGTATGTTTAAGAGGAATAAGAAGTAGTATGTTTAAGAGGAGTATGAAGTAGTATGTTTAAGAGGAATAAGAAGTAGTATGCTTAAGAGGAATATGAAGTAATATGTTTCAGAGGAAGATAAAGTAGTATGTTTAAGAGGAGTATGAAGTAGTATGTTTAACAGGAATAAGAAGTAGTATGTTTAAGAGGAATATGAAGTAGTACGTTTAAGAGGAATATGAAGTAGTATGTTTAAGAGGAATATGAAGTATTATGTTTATGACGAATATGAAGTAGTATGCTTAAGAGGAATATGAAGTAGTATGTTTAAGAGCAATATGAAGTAGTATGTTTAAGAGGAATATGAAGTAGTATGTTTAAGAGGAATATGAAGTAGGATGTTTAAGAGGAATAAGAAGTAGTATTTTTAAGAGGAATATGAAGTAGTATGTTAGAGAGGAATATGAAGTACTATGTTTAAGAGGAATATGAAGTAGTATGTTTAAGAGGAATATGAAGTAGTATATTTAAGAGGAATATGAAGTAGTATGTTTAAGACGAATATGAAGTAGTATGTTTAAGATTAATATGAAGTAGTATGTTTAAGAGGAATATGAAGTAGTATGTTTAAGAGGAATAAGAAGTAGTATGCTTAAGAGGAATATGAAGTAATATGTTTAAGAGGAAGATAAAGTAGTATGTTTAAGAGGAATAAGAAGTAGTATGTTTAAGAGGAATATGAAGTAGTACGTTTAAGAGGAATATGAAGTAGTATGTTTAAGAGGAATATGAAGTATTATGTTTATGACGAATATGAAGTAGTATGCTTAAGAGGAATATGAAGTAGTATGTTTAAGAGGAATATGAAGTACTATGTTTAAGAGGAATATGAAGTAGTATGTTTAAGGGGAATATAAAGTAGTATGTTTAAGAGGAATATGAAGTAGTATATTTAAAAGGAATATAAAGTAGATTATTTAAGAGGCACATGAAGTAGTATATTTAAGAGGAATATGAAGTAGTACGTTTAAGAGGAATATGAAGTAGTATGTTTAAGAGGAATATGAAGTAATATGTTTAAGAGGAATATGAAGTAGTATGTTTAAGAGGAATATGAAGTAGTATGTTTAAGAGGAATATGAAGTATTATGTTTAAAAGGAATATGAAGTAGTATGTTGAAGAGGAATATGAAGTAGTATGTATAAGAGGAATAAGAAGTAGTATGTTTAAGAGGAATATGAAGTAGTATGTTTAAGAGGAATATGAAGTAGTACGTTTAAGAGGAATATGAAGTAGTATGTTTAAGAGGAATATGAAGTAGGATGTTTAAGAGGAATAAGAAGTAGTATTTTTAAGAGGAATATGAAGTAGTATGTTAGAGAGGAATATGAAGTACTATGTTTAAGAGGAATATGAAGTAGTATGTTTAAGAGGAATATGAAGTAGTATATTTAAGAGGAATATGAAGTAGTATGTTTAAGACGAATATGAAGTAGTATGTTTAAGATTAATATGAAGTAGTATGTTTAAGAGGAATATGAAGTAGTATGTTTAAGAGGAATAAGAAGTAGTATGCTTAAGAGGAATATGAAGTAATATGTTTAAGAGGAAGATAAAGTAGTATGTTTAAGAGGAATAAGAAGTAGTATGTTTAAGAGGAATATGAAGTAGTACGTTTAAGAGGAATATGAAGTAGTATGTTTAAGAGGAATATGAAGTATTATGTTTATGACGAATATGAAGTAGTATGCTTAAGAGGAATATGAAGTAGTATGTTTAAGAGGAATATGAAGTACTATGTTTAAGAGGAATATGAAGTAGTATGTTTAAGGGGAATATAAAGTAGTATGTTTAAGAGGAATATGAAGTAGTATATTTAAAAGGAATATAAAGTAGATTATTTAAGAGGCACATGAAGTAGTATATTTAAGAGGAATATGAAGTAGTACGTTTAAGAGGAATATGAAGTAGTATGTTTAAGAGGAATATGAAGTAATATGTTTAAGAGGAATATGAAGTAGTATGTTTAAGAGGAATATGAAGTAGTATGTTTAAGAGGAATATGAAGTATTATGTTTAAAAGGAATTTGAAGTAGTATGTTGAAGAGGAATATGAAGTAGTATGTTTAAGAGGAATAAGAAGTAGTATGTTTAAGAGGAATATGAAGTAGTATGTTTAAGAGGAATATGAAGTAGTACGTTTAAGAGGAATATGAAGTAGTATGTTTAAGAGTAATATGAAGTAGTATGTTAAAAAGGAATAAAAAATTGTATGTTTAAGAGGAATATGAAGTAGTATGTTTAAGAGGAATAAGAAGTAGTATGTTTAAGAGGAATATGAAGTACTATGTTTAAGAGGAATATGAAGTAGTATGTTTAAGAGGAATAAGAAGTAGTATGTTTAAGAGGAATATAAAGTAGTATGCTTAAGAGGAATATGAAGTAGTATGTTTCAGAGGACAATGAAGTAGTATGTTTAAGAGGAATACAAAGTAGTATGTTCAAGAGGAATATGAAGTAGTATGTTTAAGAGGAACAAGAAGTAGTATGTTTAAGAGGAATATGAAGTAGTATGTTTAAGAGGAATATGAAGTACTATGTTTAAGAGGAATATGAATTAGTATGTTTAAGAGGAATATGAAGTAGTATATTTAAGAGGAATATGAAGTACTATGTTTAAGAAGAATATGAAGTAGTATGTGTAAGATGAATATGAAGTAGTATGTTTAAGAGGAATATGAAGTAGTATGTTTAAGAGGAAAAAGAAGTAGTATGTTTAAGAGGAATATGAAGTAGTATGTTTAAGAGGAATATGAAGTAGTATGTTTAAGAGGAATATGAAGTAGTATGTTTAAGAGGAATAAGAAGTAGTATGTTTAAGAGGAATATGAAGTAGTACGTTTAAGAGGAATATGAATTAGTATGTTTAAGAGGAATATGAAGTAATATGTTTAAGAGGAAAATGAAGTAGTATGCTTAAGAGGAATATGAAGTAGTATGTTTAAGAGGAATATGAAGTAGTATGTATAAGAGGAATATGAAGTAGTATGTTTAAGAGGAATATGAAGTAGTATGTTTAAGAGGAATAAGAAGTAGTATGTTTAAGAGGAATATGAAGCAGTATATTTAAGAGGAATATGAAGTAGTATGTTTAAGAGGAATATGAAGTAGTATGTTTAAGAGGAATATGAAGTAGTATGTTTAAGAGGAATATGAAGAAGTATGCTTAAGAGGAATATGAAGTAGTATGTTTAAGAGGAATATGAAGTAGTATGTTTAAGAGGAATAAAAAGTAGTATGTTTAAGAGGAATATGAAGTAGTATGTTTAAGAGGAATATGAAGTAGTATGTTAAAGAGGAATAAAAAATTGTATGTTTAAGAGGAATATGAAGTAGTATGTTTAAGAGGAATAAGAAGTAGTATGTTTAAGAGGAATATGAAGTAGTATGTTTAAGAGGAATATGAAGTAGGATGTTTAAGAGGAATAAGAAATAGTATTTTTAAGAGGAATATGAAGTAGTATGTTAGAGAGGAATATGAAGTACTATGTTTAAGAGGAATATGAAGTAGTATGTTTAAGAGGAATATGAAGTAGTATATTTAAGAGGAATATGAAGTAGTATGTTTAAGACGAATATGAAGTAGTATGTGTAAGAGGAATATGAAGTAGTATGTTTAAGAGGAATATGAAGTAGTATGTTTAAGAGGAATAAGAAGTAGTATGCTTAAGAGGAATATGAAGTAATATGTTTAAGAGGAAAATAAAGTAGTATGTTTAAGAGGAGTATGAAGTAGTATTTTTAAGAGGAATACGAAGTAGTATGTTTAAGAGGAATATGAAGTAGTACGTTTAAGAGGAATATGAAGTAGTATGTTTAATTGGAATATGAAGTAATATGTTTAAGAGGAATATGAAGTAGTATGCTTAAGAGGAATATGAAGTAGTATGTTTAAGAGGAATATGAAGTACTATGTTTAAGAGGAATATGAAGTAGTATGTTTAAGGGAAATATAAAGTAGTATGTTTAAGAGTAATATGAAGAAGTATATTTAAGAGGAATATAAAGTAGTATATTTAAGAGGCATATGAAGTAGTATATTTAAGAGGAATATGAAGTAGTACGTTTAAGAGGAATATGAAGTAGTATGTTTAAGAGGAATATGAAGTAATATGTTTAAGAGGAATATGAAGTAGTATGTTTAAGAGGAATATGAAGTAGTATGTTTAAGGGGAATATGAAGTAGTATGTTTAAGAGGAATATGAAGTAGTATGTTTAAAAGGAATAAGAAGTAGTATGTTTAAGAGGAATATGAAGTAGTATGTTTAAGAGGAATAAGAAGTAGTATGTTTAAGAGGAATATGAAGTAGTATGTTTAAGAGGAATATGAAGTAGTATGTTTAAGAGGAATATGAAGTAGTATGTTTAAGAGGAATAAGAAGTAGTATGTTTAAGAGGAATATGAAGTAGTATGTTTAAGAGGAATATGAAGTAGTATGCTTCAGAGGAATATGAAGTAGTATGTTTAAGAGGAATATGAAGTAGTATGTTTAAGAGGAATATGAAGTAGTATGTTTAAGAGGAATATGAAGTAGTATGTTTAAGAGGAATATGAAGTAGTATGTTTAAGAGGAATAAGAAGTAGTATGTTTAAGAGGAGTATGAAGTAGTATGTTTAAGAGGAATAAGAAGTAGTATGCTTAAGAGGAATATGAAGTAATATGTTTCAGAGGAAGATAAAGTAGTATGTTTAAGAGGAGTATGAAGTAGTATGTTTAACAGGAATAAGAAGTAGTATGTTTATGAGGAATATGAAGTAGTACGTTTAAGAGGAATATGAAGTAGTATGTTTAAGAGGAATATGAAGTATTATATTTATGACGAATATGAAGTAGTATGCTTAAGACGAATATGAAGTAGTATGTTTAAGAGCAATATGAAGTAGTATGTTTAAGAGGAATATGAAGTAGTATGTTTAAGAGGAATATGAAGTAGGATGTTTAAGAGGAATAAGAAGTAGTATTTTTAAGAGGAATATGAAGTAGTATGTTAGAGAGGAATATGAAGTACTATGTTTAAGAGGAATATGAAGTAGTATGTTTAAGAGGAATATGAAGTAGTATATTTAAGAGGAATATGAAGTAGTATGTTTAAGACGAATATGAAGTAGTATGTTTAAGATTAATATGAAGTAGTATGTTTAAGAGGAATATGAAGTAGTATGTTTAAGAGGAATAAGAAGTAGTATGCTTAAGATGAATATGAAGTAATATGTTTAAGAGGAAGATAAAGTAGTATGTTTAAGAGGAATAAGAAGTAGTATGTTTAAGAGGAATATGAAGTAGTACGTTTAAGAGGAATATGAAGTAGTATGTTTAAGAGGAATATGAAGTATTATGTTTATGACGAATATGAAGTAGTATGCTTAAGAGGAATATGAAGTAGTATGTTTAAGAGGAATATGAAGTACTATGTTTAAGAGGAATATGAAGTAGTATGTTTAAGGGGAATATAAAGTAGTATGTTTAAGAGGAATATGAAGTAGTATATTTAAAAGGAATATAAAGTAGATTATTTAAGAGGCACATGAAGTAGTATATTTAAGAGGAATATGAAGTAGTACGTTTAAGAGGAATATGAAGTAGTATGTTTAAGAGGAATATGAAGTAATATGTTTAAGAGGAATATGAAGTAGTATGTTTAAGAGGAATATGAAGTAGTATGTTTAAGAGGAATATGAAGTATTATGTTTAAAAGGAATATGAAGTAGTATGTTGAAGAGGAATATGAAGTAGTATGTTTAAGAGGAATAAGAAGTAGTATGTTTAAGAGGAATATGAAGTAGTATGTTTAAGAGGAATATGAAGTAGTACGTTTAAGAGGAATATGAAGTAGTATGTTTAAGAGGAATATGAAGTAGTATGTTAAAAAGGAATAAAAAATTGTATGTTTAAGAGGAATATGAAGTAGTATGTTTAAGAGGAATAAGAAGTAGTATGTTTAAGAGGAATATGAAGTACTATGTTTAAGAGGAATATGAAGTAGTATGTTTAAGAGGAATAAGAAGTAGTATGTTTAAGAGGAATATAAAGTAGTATGCTTAAGAGGAATATGAAGTAGTATGTTTCAGAGGACAATGAATTAGTATGTTTAAGAGGAATACAAAGTAGTATGTTCAAGAGGAATATGAAGTAGTATGTTTAAGAGGAACAAGAAGTAGTATGTTTAAGAGGAATATGAAGTAGTATGTTTAAGAGGAATATGAAGTACTATGTTTAAGAGGAATATGAAGTAGTATGTTTAAGAGGAATATGAAGTAGTATATTTAAGAGGAATATGAAGTACTATGTTTAAGAAGAATATGAAGTAGTATGTGTAAGATGAATATGAAGTAGTATGTTTAAGAGGAATATGAAGTAGTATGTTTAAGAGGAAAAAGAAGTAGTATGTTTAAGAGGAATATGAAGTAGTATGTTTAAGAGGAATATGAAGTAGTATGTTTAAGAGGAATATGAAGTAGTATGTTTAAGAGGAATAAGAAGTAGTATGTTTAAGAGGAATATGAAGTAGTACGTTTAAGAGGAATATGAATTAGTATGTTTAAGAGGAATATGAAGTAATATGTTTAAGAGGAAAATGAAGTAGTATGCTTAAGAGGAATATGAAGTAGTATGTTTAAGAGGAATATGAAGTAGTATGTATAAGAGGAATATGAAGTAGTATGTTTAAGAGGAATATGAAGTAGTATGTTTAAGAGGAATAAGAAGTAGTATGTTTAAGAGGAATATGAAGCAGTATATTTAAGAGGAATATGAAGTAGTATGTTTAAGAGGAATATGAAGTAGTATGTTTAAGAGGAATATGAAGTAGTATGTTTAAGAGGAATATGAAGAAGTATGCTTAAGAGGAATATGAAGTAGTATGTTTAAGAGAAATATGAAGTAGTATGTTTAAGAGGAATAAAAAGTAGTATGTTTAAGAGGAATATGAAGTAGTATGTTTAAGAGGAATATGAAGTAGTATGTTTAAGAGGAATAAGAAGTAGTATTTTTAAGAGGAATATGAAGTAGTACGTTTAAGAGGAATATGAAGTAGTATGTTTAAGAGGAATATGAAGTAATATGTTTAAAAGGAATATGAAATAGTATGCTTAAGAGGAATATGAAGTAGTATGTTTAAGAGGAATATGAAGTAGTATGTTTAAGAGGAATATGAAATAGTATGTTTAAGAGGAATATGAAGTAGTATGTTTAAGAGGAATAAGAAGTAGTATGTTTAAGAGGAATATGAAGTAGTACGTTTAAGAGGAATATGAATTAGTATGTTTAAGAGGAATATGAAGTAATATGTTTAAGAGGAAAATGAAGTAGTATGCTTAAGAGGAATATGAAGTAGTATATTTAAGAGGAATATGAAGTAGTATGTATAAGAGGAATATGAAGTAGTATGTTTAAGAGGAATATGAAGTAGTATGTTTAAGAGGAATAAGAAGTAGTATGTTTAAGAGGAATATGAAGCAGTATATTTAAGAGGAATATGAAGTAGTATGTTTAAGAGGAATATGAAGTAGTATGTTTAAGAGGAATATGAAGTAGTATGTTTAAGAGGAATATGAAGAAGTATGCTTAAGAGGAATATGAAGTAGTATGTTTAAGAGGAATATGAAGTAGTATGTTTAAGAGGAATAAAAAGTAGTATGTTTAAGAGGAATATGAAGTAGTATGTTTAAGAAGATAATGAAGTAGTATGTTTAAGAGGAATAAGAAGTAGTATTTTTAAGAGGAATATGAAGTAGTACGTTTAAGAGGAATATGAAGTAGTATGTTTAAGAGGAATATGAAGTAATATGTTTAAAAGGAATATGAAATAGTATGCTTAAGAGGAATATGAAGTAGTATGTTTAAGAGGAATATGAAGTAGTATGTTTAAGAGGAATATGAAATAGTATGTTTAAGAGGAATATGAAGTAGTATGTTTAAGAGGAATAAGAAGTAGTATGTTTAAGAGGAATATGAAGCAGTATATTTAAGAGGAATATAAAGTAGTATGTTTAAGAGGAATATGAAGTAGTATATTTAAGAGGAATATGAAGTAGTAGGTTTAAGAGGAATATGAAGTAGTATGCTTAAGAGGAATATGAAGTAGTATGTTTAAGAGAAATATGAAGTAGTATGTTTAAGAGGAATATGAAGTAGTATGTTTAAGAGGAATATGAAGTAGTATGTTTAAGAGGAATATGAAGTAGTATGTTTAAGAGGAATAAGAAGTAGTATGTTTAAGAGGAATATGAAGCAGTATATTTAAGAGGAATATGAAGTAGTATGTTTAAGAGGAATATGAAGCAGTATGTTTAAGAGGAATAAGAAGTAGTATGTTTAAGAGGAATATGAAGTAGTATGTTTAAGAGGAATATGAAGTAGTATGTTTAGGAGGAATATGAATTAGTATATTTAAGAGGAATATGAAGTAGTATGTTTAAAAAGAATTTGAAGTAGTATGCTTAAGAGGAATATGAAGTAGTATGTTGAAGAGGAATATGAAGTAGTACGTTTAAGAGGAATATGAAGTAGTATGTTTAAGAGGAATATGAAGTAGTATTTTTAAGAGGAATATGAAGTAGTATGTTTAAGAGGAAGAAGAAGTTGTATGTTTAAGAGGAATATGAAGTAGTATGTTTAAGAGGAATAAGAAGTAGTATGTTTAAGAGGAATATGAAGTACTATGTTTAAGAGGAATATGAGGTAGTATGTTTAAGAGGAATAAGAAGTAGTATGTTTAAGAGGAATATGAAGCAGTATATTTAAGAGGAATGTGAAGTAGTACGTTTAAAAGGAATATGAAGTAGTATGTTTAAGAGGAATATAAGGAAGTATGTTTAACAGGAATATGAAGTAGTATGTTTAAGAAGAATAAGAAGTAGTATGTTTAAGAGGAATATGAAGTACTATGTTTAAGAGGAATAAGAAGTAGTATGTTTAAGAGGAATATGAAGTAGTATGTTTAAGAGGAATATGAAGTACTATGTTTAAGAGGAATATGAAGTAGTATGTTTAAGAGGAATATGAAGTAGTATATTTAAGAGGAATATGAAGTAGTATGTTTAAGAGGAATATGAAGTAGTATGTTTAAGAGGAATATGAAGTAGTATGTTTAAGAGGAATAAGAATTAGTATGTTTAAGAGGAATATGAAGTAGTACGTTTAAGAGGAATATGTAGTAGTATGTTTAAGAGGAATATGAATTAGTATGTTAAAGAGGAATATGAAGTAGTATGTTTAAGAGGAATATGAAGTACTATGTTTAAGAGGAATATGAAGTCATATGTTTAAGAGGAATAAGAAGTAGTATGTTTAAGAGGAATATAAAGTAGTATGCTTAAGAGGAATATGAAGTAGTATGTTTCAGACGATAATGAAGTAGTATGTTTAAGAGGAATACGAAGTAGTATGTTCAAGAGGAATATGAAGTAGTATGTTTAAGAGGAACAAGAAGTAGTATGTTTAAGAGGAATATGAAGAAGTATGTTTAAGAGGAATATGAAGTACTATGTTTAAGAAGAATATGAAGTAGTATGTGTAAGATGAATATGAAGTAGTATGTTTAAGAGGAATATGAAGTAGTATGTTTAAGAGGAAAAAGAAGTAGTATGTTTAAGAGGAATATGAAGTAGTATGTTTAAGAGGAATATGAAGTAGTATGCTTAAGAGGAATATGAAGTAGTTTGTTTAAGAGGAATAAGAAGTAGTATGTTTAAGAGGAATATGAAGTAGTACGTTTAAGAGGAATATGAATTAGTATGTTTAAGAGGAATATGAAGTAATATGTTTAAGAGGAAAATGAAGTAGTATGCTTAAGAGGAATATGAAGTAGTATGTTTAAGAGGAATATGAAGTAGTATGTATAAGAGGAATATGAAGTAGTATGTTTAAGAGGAATATGAAGTAGTATGTTTAAGAGGAATAAGAAGTAGTATGTTTAAGAGGAATATGAAGCAGTATATTTAAGAGGAATATGAAGTAGTATGTTTAAGAGGAATATGAAGTAGTATGTTTAAGAGGAATATGAAGTAGTATGTTTAAGAGGAATATGAAGAAGTATGCTTAAGAGGAATATGAAGTAGTATGTTTAAGAGGAATATGAAGTAGTATGTTTAAGAGGAATAAAAAGTAGTATGTTTAAGAGGAATATGAAGTAGTATGTTTAAGAGGAATATGAAGTAGTATGTTTAAGAGGAATAAGAAGTAGTATTTTTAAGAGGAATATGAAGTAGTACGTTTAAGAGGAATATGAAGTAGTATGTTTAAGAGGAATATGATGTAATATGTTTAAAAGGAATATGAAATAGTATGCTTAAGAGGAATATGAAGTAGTATGTTTAAGAGGAATATGAAGTAGTATGTTTAAGAGGAATATGAAATAGTATGTTTAAGAGGAATATGAAGTAGTATGTTTAAGAGGAATAAGAAGTAGTATGTTTAAGAGGAATATGAAGCAGTATATTTAAGAGGAATATAAAGTAGTATGTTTAAGAGGAATATGAAGTAGTATATTTAAGAGGAATATGAAGTAGTAGGTTTAAGAGGAATATGAAGTAGTATGCTTAAGAGGAATATGAAGTAGTATGTTTAAGAGGAATATGAAGTAGTATGTTTAAGAGGAATATGAAGTAGTATGTTTAAGAGGAATATGAAGTAGTATGTTTAAGAGGAATATGAAGTAGTATGTTTAAGAGGAATAAGAAGTAGTATGTTTAAGAGGAATATGAAGCAGTATATTTAAGAGGAATATGAAGTAGTATGTTTAAGAGGAATATGAAGCAGTATGTTTAAGAGGAATAAGAAGTAGTATGTTTAAGAGGAATATGAAGTAGTATGTTTAAGAGGAATATGAAGTAGTATGTTTAGGAGGAATATGAATTAGTATATTTAAGAGGAATATGAAGTAGTATGTTTAAAAAGAATTTGAAGTAGTATGCTTAAGAGGAATATGAAGTAGTATGTTGAAGAGGAATATGAAGTAGTACGTTTAAGAGGAATATGAAGTAGTATGTTTAAGAGGAATATGAAGTAGTATTTTTAAGAGGAATATGAAGTAGTATGTTTAAGAGGAAGAAGAAGTTGTATGTTTAAGAGGAATATGAAGTAGTATGTTTAAGAGGAATAAGAAGTAGTATGTTTAAGAGGAATATGAAGTACTATGTTTAAGAGAAATATGAGGTAGTATGTTTAAGAGGAATAAGAAGTAGTATGTTTAAGAGGAATATGAAGCAGTATATTTAAGAGGAATGTGAAGTAGTACGTTTAAAAGGAATATGAAGTAGTATGTTTAAGAGGAATATAAGGAAGTATGTTTAACAGGAATATGAAGTAGTATGTTTAAGAGGAATAAGAAGTAGTATGTTTAAGAGGAATATGAAGTACTATGTTTAAGAGGAATAAGAAGTAGTATGTTTAAGAGGAATATGAAGTAGTATGTTTAAGAGGAATATGAAGTACTATGTTTAAGAGGAATATGAAGTAGTATGTTTAAGAGGAATATGAAGTAGTATATTTAAGAGGAATATGAAGTAGTATGTTTAAGAGGAATATGAAGTAGTATGTTTAAGAGGAATATGAAGTAGTATGTTTAAGAGGAATAAGAATTAGTATGTTTAAGAGGAATATGAAGTAGTACGTTTAAGAGGAATATGTAGTAGTATGTTTAAGAGGAATATGAATTAGTATGTTAAAGAGGAATATGAAGTAGTATGTTTAAGAGGAATATGAATTACTATGTTTAAGAGGAATATGAAGTCGTATGTTTAAGAGGAATAAGAAGTAGTATGTTTAAGAGGAATATAAAGTAGTATGCTTAAGAGGAATATGAAGTAGTATGTTTCAGAGGATAATGAAGTAGTATGTTTAAGAGGAATATGAAGTAGTATGTTCAAGAGGAATATGAAGTAGTATGTTTAAGAGGAACAAGAAGTAGTATGTTTAAGAGGAATATGAAGAAGTATGTTTAAGAGGAATATGAAGTACTATGTTTAAGAAGAATATGAAGTAGTATGTGTAAGATGAATATGAAGTAGTATGTTTAAGAGGAATATGAAGTAGTATGTTTAAGAGGAAAAAGAAGTAGTATGTTTAAGAGGAATATGAAGTAGTATGTTTAAGAGGAATATGAAGTAGTATGCTTAAGAGGAATATGAAGTAGTTTGTTTAAGAGGAATAAGAAGTAGTATGTTTAAGAGGAATATGAAGTAGTACGTTTAAGAGGAATATGAAGTAGTTTGTTTAAGAGGAATATGAAGTAATATGTTTAAGAGGAAAATGAAGTAGTATGCTTAAGAGGAATATGAAGTAGTATGTTTAAGAGGAATATGAAGTAGTATGTTTAAGAGGAATATGAAGTAGTATGTTTAAGAGGAATATGAAGTAGTATGTTTAAGAGGAATAAGAAGTAGTATGTTTAAGAGGAATATGAAGCAGTATATTTAAGAGGAATATGAAGTAGTATGTTTAAGAGGAATATGAAGTAGTATATTTAAGAGGAATATGAAGTAGTATGTTGAAGAGGAATATGAAGAAGTATGTTTAAGAGGAATATGAAGCAGTATATTTAAGAGGAATGTGAAGTAGTACGTTTAAGAGGAATATGAAGTAGTATGTTTAAGAGGAATATAAGGAAGTATGTTTAACAGGAATATGAAGTAGTATGTTTAAGAGGAATAAGAAGTAGTATATTTAAGAGGAATATGAGGTAGTATGTTTAAGAGGAATAAGAAGTAGTATGTTTAAGAGGAATATGAAGCAGTATATTTAAGAGGAATATGAAGTAGTACGTTTAAGAGGAATATGAAGTAGTATGTTTAAGAGGAATATAAGGAAGTATGTTTAACAGGAATATGAAGTAGTATGTTTAAGAGGAATAAGAAGTAGTATGTTTAAGAGGAATATGAAGTACTATGTTTAAGAGGAATAAGAAGTAGTATGTTTAAGAGGAATATGAAGTAGTATGTTTAAGAGGAATATGAAGTACTATGTTTAAGAGGAATATGAAGTAGTATGTTTAAGAGGAATATGAAGTAGTATATTTAAGAGGAATATGAAGTAGTATGTTTAAGAGGAATATGAAGTAGTATGTTTAAGAGGAATATGAAGTAGTATGTTTAAGAGGAATAAGAATTAGTATGTTTAAGAGGAATATGAAGTAGTACGTTTAAGAGGAATATGTAGTAGTATGTTTAAGAGGAATATGAATTAGTATGTTAAAGAGGAATATGAAGTAGTATGTTTAAGAGGAATATGAAGTACTATGTTTAAGAGGAATATGAAGTCGTATGTTTAAGAGGAATAAGAAGTATTATGTTTAAGAGGAATATAAAGTAGTATGCTTAAGAAGAATATGAATTAGTATGTTTCAGAGGATAATGAAGTAGTATGTTTAAGAGGAATACGAAGTAGTATGTTCAAGAGGAATATGAAGTAGTATGTTTAAGAGGAACAAGAAGTAGTATGTTTAAGAGGAATATGAAGTAGTATGTTTAAGAGGAATATGAAGTACTATGTTTAAGAGGAATATGAAGTAGTATGTTTAAGAGGAATATGAAGTAGTATATTTAAGAGGAATATGAAGTACTATGTTTAAGAAGAATATGAAGTAGTATGTGTAAGATGAATATGAAGTAGTATGTTTAAGAGGAATATGAAGTAGTATGTTCAAGAGGAATATGAAGTAGTATGTTTAAGAGGAACAAGAAGTAGTATGTTTAAGAGGAATATGAAGTAGTATGTTTAAGAGGAATATGAAGTAGTATTTTTAAGAGGAATATGAAGTAGTATGTTTAAGAGGAAGAAGAAGTTGTATGTTTAAGAGGAATATGAAGTAGTATGTTTAAGAGGAATAAGAAGTAGTATGTTTAAGAGGAATATGAAGTACTATGTTTAAGAGGAATATGAGGTAGTATGTTTAAGAGGAATAAGAAGTAGTATGTTTAAGAGGAATATGAAGCAGTATATTTAAGAGGAAAGTGAAGTAGTACGTTTAAAAGGAATATGAAGTAGTATGTTTAAGAGGAATATAAGGAAGTATGTTTAACAGGAATATGAAGTAGTATGTTTAAGAGGAATAAGAAGTAGTATGTTTAAGAGGAATATGAAGTACAATGTTTAAGAGGAATAAGAAGTAGTATGTTTAAGAGGAATATGAAGTAGTATGTTTAAGAGGAATATGAAGTACTATGTTTAAGAGGAATATGAAGTAGTATGTTTAAGAGGAATATGAAGTAGTATATTTAAGAGGAATATGAAGTAGTATGTTTAAGAGGAATATGAAGTAGTATGTTTAAGAGGAATATGAAGTAGTATGTTTAAGAGGAATAAGAATTAGTATGTTTAAGAGGAATATGAAGTAGTACGTTTAAGAGGAATATGTAGTAGTATGTTTAAGAGGAATATGAATTAGTATGTTAAAGAGGAATATGAAGTAGTATGTTTAAGAGGAATATGAAGTACTATGTTTAAGAGGAATATGAGGTCGTATGTTTAAGAGGAATAAGAAGTAGTATGTTTAAGAGGAATATAAAGTAGTATGCTTAAGAGGAATATGAAGTAGTATGTTTCAGAGGATAATGAAGTAGTATGTTTAAGAGGAATACGAAGTAGTATGTTCAAGAGGAATATGAAGTAGTATGTTTAAGAGGAACAAGAAGTAGTATGTTTAAGAGGAATATGAAGAAGTATGTTTAAGAGGAATATGAAGTACTATGTTTAAGAAGAATATGAAGTAGTATGTGTAAGATGAATATGAAGTAGTATGTTTAAGAGGAATATGAAGTAGTATGTTTAAGAGGAAAAAGAAGTAGTATGTTTAAGAGGAATATGAAGTAGTATGTTTAAGAGGAATATGAAGTAGTATGCTTAAGAGGAATATGAAGTAGTTTGTTTAAGAGGAATATGAAGTAGTATGTTTAAGAAGAATATGAAGTAGTACGTTTAAGAGGAATATGAAGTAGTTTGTTTAAGAGGAATATGAAGTAATATGTTTAAGAGGAAAATGAAGTAGTATGCTTAAGAGCAATATGAAGTAGTATGTTTAAGAGGAATATGAAGTAGTATGTTTAAGAGGAATATGAAGTAGTATGTTTAAGAGGAATATGAAGTAGTATGTTTAAGAGGAATAAGAAGTAGTATGTTTAAGAGGAATATGAAGCAGTATATTTAAGAGGAATATGAAGTAGTATGTTTAAGAGGAATATGAAGTAGTATGTTTAAGAGGAATATAAGGAAGTATGTTTAACAGGAATATGAAGTAGTATGTTTAAGAGGAATAAGAAGTAGTATATTTAAGAGGAATATGAGGTAGTATGTTTAAGAGGAATAAGAAGTAGTATGTTTAAGAGGAATATGAAGCAGTATATTTAAGAGGAATGTGAAGTAGTACGTTTAAGAGGAATATGAAGTAGTATGTTTAAGAGGAATATAAGGAAGTATGTTTAACAGGAATATGAAGTAGTATGTTTAAGAGGAATAAGAATTAGTATGTTTAAGAGGAATATGAAGTACTATGTTTAAGAGGAATAAGAAGTAGTATGTTTAAGAGGAATATGAAGTAGTATGTTTAAGAGGAATATGAAGTACTATGTTTAAGAGGAATATGAAGTAGTATGTTTAAGAGGAATATGAAGTAGTATATTTAAGAGGAATATGAAGTAGTATGTTTAAGAGGAATATGAAGTAGTATGTTTAAGAGGAATATGAAGTAGTATGCTTAAGAGGAATAAGAATTAGTATGTTTAAGAGGAATATGAAGTAGTACGTTTAAGAGGAATATGTAGTAGTATGTTTAAGAGGAATATGAATTAGTATGTTAAAGAGGAATATGAAGTAGTATGTTTAAGAGGAACATGAAGTACTATGTTTAAGAGGAATATGAAGTCGTATGTTTAAGAGGAATAAGAAGTATTATGTTTAAGAGGAATATAAAGTAGTATGCTTAAGAGGAATATGAAGTAGTATGTTTCAGAGGATAATGAAGTAGTATGTTTAAGAGGAATACCAAGTAGTATGTTCAAGAGGAATATGAAGTAGTATGTTTAAAGGGAACAAGAAGTAGTATGTTTAAGAGGAATATGAAGTAGTATGTTTAAGAGGAATATGAAGTACTATGTTTAAGAGGAATATGAAGTAGTATGTTTAAGAGGAATATGAAGTAGTATATTTAAGAGGAATATGAAGTACTATGTTTAAGAAGAATATGAAGTAGTATGAGTAAGATGAATATGAAGTAGTATGTTTAAGAGGAATATGAAGTAGTATGTTTAAGAGGAAAAAGAAGTAGTATGTTTAAGAGGAATATGAAGTAGTATGTCTAAGAGGAATATGAAGTAGTATGCTTAAGAGGAATATGAAGTAGTTTGTTTAAGAGGAATAAGAAGTAGTATGTTTAAGAGGAATATGAAGTAGTACGTTTAAGAGGAATATGAAGTAGTTTGTTTAAGAGGAATATGAAGTAATATGTTTAAGAGGAAAATGAAGTAGTATGCTTAAGAGGAATATGAAGTAGTATGTTTAAGAGGAATATGAAGTAGTATGTTTAAGAGGAATATGAAGTAGTATGTTTAAGAGGAATATGAAGTAGTATGTTTAAGAGGAATAAGAAGTAGTATGTTTAAGAGGAATATGAAGCAGTATATTTAAGAGGAATATGAAGTAGTATGTTTAAGAGGAATATGAAGTAGTATATTTAAGAGGAATATGAAGTAGTATGTTTAAGAGGAATATGAAGAAGTATGCTTAAGAGGAATATGAAGTAGTATGTTTAAGAGGAATATGAAGTAGTATGTTTAAGAGGAATAAGAAGTAGTATGTTTAAGAGGAATATGAAGTAGTATGTTTAAGAGGAATATGAAGTAGTATTTTTAAGAGGAATAAGAAGTAGTATTTTTAAGAGGAATATGAAGTAGTACGTTTAAGAGGAATATGAAGTAGTATGTTTAAGAGGAATATGAAGTAATATGTTTAAGAGGAATATGAAATAGTATGCTTAAGAGGAATATGAAGTAGTATGTTTAAGAGGAATATGAAGTAGTATGTTTAGGAGGAATATGAAATAGTATGTTTAAGAGGAATATGAAGTAGTATGTTTAAGAGGAATAAGAAGTAATATGTTTAAGAGGAATATGAAGCAGTATATTTAAGAGGAATATAAAGTAGTATGTTTAAGAGGAATATGAAGTAGTATATTTAAGAGGAATATGAAGTAGTAGGTTTAAGAGGAATATGAAGTAGTATGCTTAAGAGGAATATGAAGTAGTATGTTTAAGAGGAATATGAAGTAGTATGTTTAAGAGGAATATGAAGTTGTATGTTTAAGAGGAATATGAAGTAGTATGTTTAAGAGGAATATGAAGTAGTATGTTTAAGAGGAATATGAAGTACTATGTTTAAGAGGAATATGAAGTAGTATGTTTAAGGGGAATATGAAGTAGTATATTTAAGAGAAATATGAAGTGGTATGTTTAAGAAGAATACGAAGTAGTACGTGTAAGAGGAATATGAAGTATTATGTTTAAGAGGAATATGAAGTAGTATATTTAAGAGGAATAAGAAGTAGTATGTTTAAGAGGAATATGAAGCAGTATATTTAAGAGGAATATGAAGTAGTATGTTTAAGAGGAATATGAAGCAGTATGTTTAAGAGGAATAAGAAGTAGTATGTTTAAGAGGAATATGAAGTAGTATGTTTAAGAGGAATATGAAGTAGTATGCTTGAGAGGAATATGAAGTAGTATGTTTAAGAGGAATATGAAGTAGTATGTTTAAGAGGAATATGAATTAGTATGTCTAAGGGGAATATGACGCAGTATGTTTAAGAGGAATAAGAAATAGTATATTTAAGAGGATAATGAAGTAGTATGTTTAAGAGGAATATGAAGTACTATGTTTAAGAGGAATATGAAGTAGTATGTTTAGGAGGAATGTGAATTAGTATATTTAAGAGGAATATGAAGTAGTATGTTTAAAAAGAATTTGAAGTAGTATGCTTAAGAGGAATATGAAGTAGTATGTTGAAGAGGAATATGAAGTAGTATGTTTAAGAGGAATAAGAAGTAGTATGTTTAAGAGGAATATGAAGTAGTACGTTTAAGAGGAATATGAAGTAGTATGTTTAAGAGGAATATGAAGTAGTATTTTTAAGAGGAATATGAAGAAGTATGTTTAAGAGGAATAAGAAGTTGTATGTTTAAGAGGAATATGAAGTAGTATGTTTAAGAGGAATAAGAAGTAGTATGTTTAAGAGGAATATGAAGTACTATGTTTAAGAGGAATATGAAGTAGTATGTTTAAGAGGAATAAGAAGTAGTATGTTTAAGAGGAATATGAAGCAGTATATTTAAGAGGAATGTGAAGTAGTACGTTTAAGAGGAATATGAAGTAGTATGTTTAAGAGGAATATGAAGTAGTATGTTTAACAGGAATATGAAGTAGTATGTTTAAGAGGAATAAGAAGTAGTATGTTAAAGAGGAATATGAAGTAGTATGTTTAAGAGGAATATGAAGTACTATGTTTAAGAGGAATATGAATTAGTATGTTTAAGAGGAATAAGAAGTAGTATGTTTAAGAGGAATATAAAGTAGTATGCTTAAGAGGAATATGAAGTAGTATGTTTAAGAGGAATATGAAGTAGTATATTTAAGAGGAATATGAAGTAGTATGTTGAAGAGGAATATGAAGTAGTATGTTTAAGAGGAATATGAAGTAGTATGTTTAAGAGGAATAAGAATTAGTATGTTTAAGAGGAATATGAAGTAGTACGTTTAAGAGGAATATGTAGTAGTATGTTTAAGAGGAATATGAATTAGTATGTTAAAGAGGAATATGAAGTAGTATGTTTAAGAGGAATATGAAGTACTATGTTTAAGAGGAATATGAAGTAGTATGTTTAAGAGGAATAAGAAGTAGTATGTTTAAGAGGAATATAAAGTAGTATGCTTAAGAGGAATATGAAGTAGTATGTTTCAGAGGATAATGAAGTAGTATGTTCAAGAGGAATACGAAGTAGTATGTTCAAGAGGAATATGAAGTAGTATGTTTAAGAGGAACAAGAAGTAGTATGTTTAAGAGGAATATGAAGTAGTATGTTTAAGAGGAATATGAAGTACTATGTTTAAGAGGAATATGAAGTAGTATGTTTAAGAGGAATATGAAGTAGTATATTTAAGAGGAATATGAAGTAGTATGTTTAAGAGGAATATGAAGTAGTATGTTTAAGAGGAATAAGAATTAGTATGTTTAAGAGGAATATGAAGTAGTACGTTTAAGAGGAATATGTAGTAGTATGTTTAAGAGGAATATGAATTAGTATGTTAAAGAGGAATATGAAGTAGTATGTTTAAGAGGAATATGAAGTACTATGTTTAAGAGGAATATGAAGTCGTATGTTTAAGAGGAATAAGAAGTATTATGTTTAAGAGGAATATAAAGTAGTATGCTTAAGAGGAATATTAAGTAGTATGTTTCAGAGGATAATGAAGTAGTATGTTTAAGAGGAATACGAAGTAGTATGTTCAAGAGGAATATGAAGTAGTATGTTTAAGAGGAACAAGAATTAGTATGTTTAAGAGGAATATGAAGTAGTATGTTTAAGAGGAATATGAAGTAGTATGTGTAAGATGAATATGAAGTAGTATGTTTAAGAGGAATATGAAGTAGTATGTTTAAGAGGAAAAAGAAGTAGTATGTTTAAGAGGAATATGAAGTAGTATGTTTAAGAGGAATATGAAGTAGTATGCTTAAGAGGAATATGAAGTAGTTTGTTTAAGAGGAATAAGAAGTAGTATGTTTAAGAGGAATATGAAGTAGTACGTTTAAGAGGAATATGAAGTAGTTTGTTTAAGAGGAATATGAAGTAATATGTTTAAGAGGAAAATGAAGTAGTATGCTTAAGAGGAATATGAAGTAGTATGTTTAAGAGGAATATGAAGTAGTATGTTTAAGAGGAATATGAAGTAGTATGTTTAAGAGGAATATGAAGTAGTATGTTTAAGAGGAATAAGAAGTAGTATGTTTAAGAGGAATATGAAGCAGTATATTTAAGAGGAATATGAAGTAGTATGTTTAAGAGGAATATGAAGTAGTATATTTAAGAGGAATATGAAGTAGTATGTTTAAGAGGAATATGAAGAAGTATGCTTAAGAGGAATATGAAGTAGTATGTTTAAGAGGAATATGAAGTAGTATGTTTAAGAGGAATAAGAAGTAGTATGTTTAAGAGGAATATGAAGTAGTATGTTTAAGAGGAATATGAAGTAGTATTTTTAAGAGGAATAAGAAGTAGTATTTTTAAGAGGAATATGAAGTAGTACGTTTAAGAGGAATATGAAGTAGTATGTTTAAGAGGAATATGAAGTAGTATGTTTAAGAGGAATATGAAGTAGTATGTTTAGGAGGAATATGAAATAGTATGTTTAAGAGGAATATGAAGTAGTATGTTTAAGAGGAATAAGAAGTAATATGTTTAAGAGGAATATGAAGCAGTATGTTTAAGAGGAATATAAAGTAGTATGTTTAAGAGGAATATGAAGTAGTATATTTAAGAGGAATATGAAGTAGTAGGTTTAAGAGGAATATGAAGTAGTATGCTTAAGAGGAATATGAAGTAGTATGTTTAAGAGGAATATGAAGTAGTATGTTTAAGAGGAATATGAAGTAGTATGTTTAAGAGGAATATGAAGTAGTATGTTTAAGAGGAATATGAAGTAGTATGTTTAAGAGGAATATGAAGTACTATGTTTAAGAGGAATATGAAGTAGTATGTTTAAGGGGAATATGAAGTAGTATATTTAAGAGAAATATGAAGTGGTATGTTTAAGAAGAATATGAAGTAGTACGTGTAAGAGGAATATGAAGTAGTATGTTTAAGAGGAATATGAAGTAGTATATTTAAGAGGAATAAGAAGTAGTATGTTTAAGAGGAATATGAAGCAGTATATTTAAGAGGAATATAAAGTAGTATGTTTAAGAGGAATATGAAGCAGTATGTTTAAGAGGAATAAGAAGTAGTATGCTTAAGAGGAATATGAAGTAGTATGTTTAAGAGGAATATGAAGTAGTATGCTTGAGAGGAATATGAAGTAGTATGTTTAAGAGGAATATGAAGTAGTATGTTTAAGAGGAATATGAATTAGTATGTCTAAGGGGAATATGAAGTAGTATGTTTAGGAGGAATGTGAATTAGTATATTTAAGAGGAATATGAAGTAGTATGTTTAAAAAGAATTTGAAGTAGTATGCTTAAGAGGAATATGAAGTAGTATGTTGAAGAGGAATATGAAGTAGTATGTTTAAGAGGAATAAGAAGTAGTATGTTTAAGAGGAATATGAAGTAGTACGTTTAAGAGGAATATGAAGTAGTATGTTTAAGAGGAATATGAAGTAGTATTTTTAAGAGGAACATGAAGAAGTATGTTTAAGAGGAATAAGAAGTTGTATGTTTAAGAGGAATATGAAGTAGTATGTTTAAGAGGAATAAGAAGTAGTATGTTTAAGAGGAATATGAAGTAGTATGTTTAAGAGGAATATGAAGTACTATGTTTAAGAGGAATATGAAGTAGTATGTTTAAGAGGAATAAGAAGTAGTATGTTTAAGAGGAATATGAAGCAGTATATTTAAGAGGAATGTGAAGTAGTACGTTTAAGAGGAATATGAAGTAGTATGTTTAAGAGGAATATGAAGTAGTATGTTTAACAGGAATATGAAGTAGTATGTTTAAGAGGAATAAGAAGTAGTATGTTAAAGAGGAATATGAAGTAGTATGTTTAAGAGGAATATGAAGTACTATGTTTAAGAGGAATATGAATTAGTATGTTTAAGAGGAATAAGAAGTAGTATGTTTAAGAGGAATATAAAGTAGTATGCTTAAGAGGAATATGAAGTAGTATGTTTAAGAGGAATATGAAGTAGTATATTTAAGAGGAATATGAAGTAGTATGTTGAAGAGGAATATGAAGTAGTATGTTTAAGAGGAATATGAAGTAGTATGTTTAAGAGGAATAAGAATTAGTATGTTTAAGAGGAATATGAAGTAGTACGTTTAAGAGGAAAAAGAAGTTGTATGTTTAAGAGGAATATAAAGTAGTATGTTTAAGAGGAATAAGAAGTAGTATGTTTAAGAGGAATATGAAGTACTATGTTTAAGAGGAATATGAAGTAGTATGTTTAAGAGGAATAAGAAGTAGTATGTTTAAGAGGAATATGAAGCAGTATATTTAAGAGGAATGTGAAGTAGTACCTTTAAGAGGAATATGAAGTAGTATGTTTAAGAGGAATATGAAGTAGTATGTTTAACAGGAATATGAAGTAGTATGTTTAAGAGGAATAAGAAGTAGTATGTTTAAGAGGAATATGAAGTACTATGTTTAAGAGGAATAAGAAGTAGTATGTTTAAGAGGAATATGAAGTAGTATGTTTAAGAGGAATATGAAGTACTATGTTTAAGAGGAATATGAAGTAGTATGTTTAAGAGGAATATGAAGTAGTATATTTAAGAGGAATATGAAGTAGTATGTTTAAGAGGAATATGAAGTAGTATGTTTAAGAGGAATATGAAGTAGTATGTTTAAGAGGAATAAGAATTAGTATGTTTAAGAGGAATATGAAGTAGTATGTTTAAGAGGAATATGAAGTAGTATATTATGTTTAAGAGGAATATGAAGCAGTATATTTAAGAGGAATATGAAGTAGTATGTTTAAGAGGAATATGAAGTAGTATATTTAAGAGGAATATGAAGTAGTATGTTTAAGAGGAATATGAAGTAGTATGTTTAAGAGGAATATGAAGTAGTATGTTTAAGAGGAATAAGAATTAGTATGTTTAAGAGGAATATGAAGTAGTATGTTTAAGAGGAATATGAAGTAGTATGTTTAAGAGGAATATGAAGTAGTATGTTTAAGAGGAATAAGAATTAGTATGTTTAAGAGGAATATGAAGTAGTATGTTTAAGAGGAATATGAAGTAGTATATTATGTTTAAGAGGAATATGAAGCAGTATATTTAAGAGGAATATGAAGTAGTATGTTTAAGAGGAATATGAAGTAGTATATTTAAGAGGAATATGAAGTAGTATGTTTAAGAGGAATATGAAGAAGTATGCTTAAGAGGAAAATGAAGTAATATGTTAAAGAGGAATATGAAGTAGTATGTTTCAGAGGAATAAGAAGTAGTATGTTTAAGAGGAATATGAAGTAGTATGTTTAAGAGGAATATGAAGTAGTATGTTTAAGAGGAATAAGAAGTAGTATTTTTAAGAGGAATATGAAGTAGTACGTTTAAGAGGAATATGAAGTAGTATGTTTAAGAGTAATATGAAGTAATATGTTTAAGAGGAATATGAAATAGTATGCTTAAGAGGAATATGAAGTAGTATGTTTAAGAGGAATATGAAGTAGTATGTTTAAGAGGAATATGAAATAGTATGTTTAAGAGGAATATGAAGTAGTATTTTTAAGAGGAATAAGAAGTAGTATATTTAAGAGGAATATGAAGCAGTATATTTAAGAGGAATATAAAGTAGTATGTTTAAGAGGAATATGAAGTAGTATATTTAAGAGGAATATGAAGTAGTAGGTTTAAGAGGAATATGAAGTAGTATGCTTAAGAGGAATATGAAGTAGTATGTTTAAGAGGAATATGAAGTAGTATGTTTAAGAGGAATATGAAGTAGTATGTTTAAGAGGAATATGAAGAAGTATGTTTAAGAGGAATATGAAGTAGTATGTTTAAGAGGAATAAGAAGTAGTATGTTTAAGAGGAATATGAAGTAGTATGTTTAAGACGAATATGAAGTAGTATGTGTAAGAGGAATATGAAGTAGTATGTTTAAGAGGAATATGAAGTAGTATATTTATGAGGAATAAAAAGTAGTATGTTTAAGAGGAATATGAAGCAGTATATTTAAGAGGAATATGAAGTAGTTTGTTTAAGAGGAATATGAAGTAGTATGTTTAAGAGGAATATGAAGTAGTATGTCTAAGAGGAATATGAAGTAGTATATTTAAGAGGAATAAGAAATAGTATGTTTAAGAGGAATATGAAGTAGTATGTTTAAGAGGAATATGAAGTACTATGTTTAAGAGGAATATGAAGTAGTATGTTTAGGAGGAATATGAATTAGTATATTTAAGAGGAATATGAAGTAGTATGTTTAAGAAGAATTTGAAGTAGTATGCTTAAGAGGAATATGAAGTAGTATGTTGAAGAGGAATATGAAGTAGTATGTTTAAGAGGAATAAGAAGTAGTATGTTTAAAAGGAATATGAAGTAGTACGTTTAAGAGGAATATGAAGTAGTATGTTTAAGAGGAATATGAAGTAGTATTTTTAAGAGGAATATGAAGTAGTATGTTTAAGAGGAATAAGAAGTTGTATGTTTAAGAGGAATATAAAGTAGTATGTTTAAGAGGAATAAGAAGTAGTATGTTTAAGAGGAATATGAAGTACTATGTTTAAGAGGAATATGAAGTAGTATGTTTAAGAGGAATAAGAAGTAGTATGTTTAAGAGGAATATGAAGCAGTATATTTAAGAGGAATGTGAAGTAGTACCTTTAAGAGGAATATGAAGTAGTATGTTTAAGAGGAATATGAAGTAGTATGTTTAACAGGAATATGAAGTAGTATGTTTAAGAGGAATAAGAAGTAGTATGTTTAAGAGGAATATGAAGTACTATGTTTAAGAGGAATAAGAAGTAGTATGTTTAAGAGGAATATGAAGTAGTATGTTTAAGAGGAATATGAAATACTATGTTTAAGAGGAATATGAAGTAGTATGTTTAAGAGGAATATGAAGTAGTATATTTAAGAGGAATATGAAGTAGTATGTTTAAGAGGAATATGAAGTAGTATGTTTAAGAGGAATATGAAGTAGTATGTTTAAGAGGAATAAGAATTAGTATGTTTAAGAGGAATATGAAGTAGTACGTTTAAGAGGAATATGTATTAGTATGTTTAAGAGGAATATGAATTAGTATGTTAAAGAGGAATATGAAGTAGTATGCTTAAGAGGAATATGAAGTAGTACGTTTTAGAGGAATATGAAGTAGTATGTTTAAGAGGAATATGAAGTAATATGTTTAAGAGGAATATGAAGTAGTATGTTTAAGAGGAATATGAAGTAGTATGTTTAAGAGGAATATGAAGTAGTATGTTTAAGAGGAATATGAAGTAGTACGTTTAAGAGGAATATGAAGTAGTATGATTAAGAGGAATATGAAGTAGTATGTTTAAGAGGAATATGAAGTAGTATGTTTAAGAGGAATATGAAGTAGTATGTTTAAGAGGAATATGAAGTACTATGTTTAAGAGGAATATGAAGTAGTACGTTTAGAAGGAATATGAATTATTATGTTAAAGAGGAATATGAAGTAGTATGTTTAAGAGGAATATGAAGTAGTACGTTTAAGAGGAATATGAAGTAGTATGTTTAAGAGGAATATGAAGTAATATGTTTAAGAGGAATATGAAGTAGTATGTTTAAGAGGAATATGAAGTAGTATGTTTAAGAGGAATATGAAGTAGTATGTTTAAGAAGAATATGAAGTAGTATGTGTAAGAGGAATATGAAGTAGTATGTTTAAGAGGAATATGAAGTAGTATGTTTAAGAGGAATAAGAAGTAGTTTGTTTAAGAGCAATATGAAGTAGTATGTTTAAGAGGAATATGAAGTAGTATGTTTAAGAGGAATATGAAGTAGTACGTTTAAGAGGAATATGAATTAGTATGTTTAAGAGGAATATGAAGTAGTATGTTTAAGAGGAATATGAAGTAGTACGTTTTAGAGGAATATGAAGATGTATGTTTAAGAGGAATATGAAGTAATATGTTTAAGAGGAATATGAAGTAGTATGTTTAAGAGGAATATGAAGTAGTATGTTTAAGAGGAATATGAAGTAGTACGTTTAAGAGGAATATGAAGTAGTATGTTTAAGAGGAATATGAAGTAGTATGTTTAAGAGGAATATGAAGTAGTATGTTTAAGAGGAATATGAAGTAGTATGTTTAAGAGGAATATGTAGTAGTATGTTTAAGAGGAATATGAAGTACTATGTTTAAGAGGAATATGAAGTAGTATGTTTAGGAGGAATATGAATTAGTATGTTAAAGAGGAATGTGAAGTAGTACGTTTAAGAGCAATATGAAGTAGTATGTTTAAGCGGAATATGAAGTAGTATGTTTAAGAGGAATATGAAGTAATATGTTTAAGAGGAATATGAAGTAGTATATTTAAGAGGAATATGAAGTAGTATGTTTAAGAGGAATACGAAGTAGTATGTTTAAGAGGAATATGAAGCAGTATATTTAAGAGGAATATGAAGTAGTACGTTTAAGAGGAATATGAAGTAGTATGTTTAAGAGGAATATGAAGTAGTATATTTAAGAGGAATATGAAGTAGTATGTTTAAGAAGCATATGAAGTAGTATGTGTAAGAGGAATATGAAGTAGTATGTTTAAGAGGAATATGAAGTAGTATGTTTAAGAGGAATAAGAAGTAGTATGTTTAAGAGGAATATTGAGTAGTATGTTTAAGAGGAATATGAAGTAGTATGTTTAAGATGAATATGAAGTAGTATGTTTAAGAGGAATAAGAAGTAGTATGTTTAAGAGGAATATGAAGTAGTACGTTTAAGAGGAATATGAAGTAGTATGCTTAAGAGGAATATGAAGTTGTATGTTTAAGAGGAATATGAAGTAGTATATTTAAGAGGAATATGAAGTAGTATGTTTAAGAGGAATATGAAGTTGTATGTTTAAGAGGAATAAGAAGTAGTATGTTTAAGAGGAATAAGAAGTAGTATGTTTAAGAGGAATATGAAGTAGAATGTTTAAGAGGAATATGAAGTAGTATGTTTAAGAGGAATAAGAAGTAGTATGTTTAAGAGGAATATGAAGTAGTACGCTTAAGAGTAATATGAAGTAGTATGTTTAAGAGGAATATGAAGTAGTATGTTTAAGAGGAATAAGAAGTTGTATGTTTAAGAGGAATATGAAGTAGTATGTTTAAGAGGAATAAGAAGTAGTATGTTTAAGAGGAATATGAAGTACTATGTTTAAGAGGAATATGAAGTAGTATGTTTAAGAGGAATAAGAAGTAGTATGTTTAAGAGGAATATGAAGCACTATATTTAAGAGGAATATGAAGTAGTACGTTTAAGAGGAATATGAAGTAGTATGTTTAAGAGGAATATGAAGTAATATGTTTAAGAGGAATATGAAGTAGTATTTATAAGAGGAATATGAAGTAGTATGTTTAACAGGAATATGAAGTAGTATGCTTAAGAGGAATAGGAAGCAGTATGTTTAAGAGGAATATGAAGTAGTATGTTTAAGAGGAATATGAAGTAGTATGTTTTAAAGGAATATGAAGTATTATGTTTAAGAGGAATAAGAAGTAGTATGTTTAAGAGGAATATGAGGTAGTATGTTTAAGAGGAATATCAAGTACTATGTTTAAGAGGAATATGAAGTAGTATGTTTAAGAGGAATATGAAGTAGTATATTTAAGAGGAATTTGAAGTAGTACGTTTAAGAGGAATATGAAGTAGTATGTTTAAGTGGAATATAAAGTAATATGTTTAAGAGGAATATGAAGTAGTATGTTTAAGAGGAACATGAAGTAGTATGCTTAAGAGGAATATGAAGTAGTATGTTTAAGAGGAATATGAAGTAGTATGTTTAAGAAGAATATGAAGTAGTATGTGTAAGAGGAATATGAAGTGGTATGTTTAAAAGGAATATGAAGTAGTATGTTTAAGAGGAATAAGAAGTAGTATGTTTAAGAGGAATATGAAGCAGTATATTTAAGAGGAATATGAAGTAGTATGTTTAAGAGGAATATGAAGTAGTATATTTAAGAGGAATATGAAGTAGTATGTTTAAGAGGAATAAGAAGTAGTATGTTTAAGAGAAATATGAAGCAGTATGTTTAAGAGGAATATGAAGTAGTATGTTTAAGAGGATTAAGAAGTAATATGTTTAAGAGGAATATGAAGTAGTATGCTTAAGAGGAATATGAAGTAGTATGTTTAAGAGAAATATGAAGTAGTATGTTTAAGAGGAATATGAAGTAGTATGTTTAAGAGGAATATGAAGTAGTATGTTTAAGAGGAATAAGAAGTAATATGTTTAAGAGGAATATGAAGCAGTAAATTTAAGAGGAATATAAAGTAGTATGTTTAAGAGGAATATGAAGTAGTATGTTTAAGAGGAACATGAAGTAGTATGCTTAAGAGGAATATGAAGTAGTATGTTTAAGAGGAATATGAAGTAGTATGTTTAAGAAGAATATGAAGTAGTATGTGTAAGAGGAATATGAAGTAGTATGTTTAAGAGGAATATGATGTAGTATGTTTAAGAGGAATAAGAAGTAGTATGTTTAAGAGGAATATGAAGTAGTATGTTTAAGAGGAATATGAAGTACTATGTTTGAGAGGAATATGAAGTAGTATGTTTAAGAGGAATATGAAGTAGTATATTTAAGAGGAATATGAAGTATTATGTTTAAGAAGAATATGAAGTAGTATGTGTAAGAGGAATATGAAGTAGTATGTTTAAGAGGAATATGAAGTAGTATGTTTAAGAGGAATAAGAAGTAGTATGTTTAAGAGGAATGTGAAGTAGTATGTTTAAGAGGAATATGAAGTAGTATGTTTAAGAGGTATATGAAGTATTATGTTTAAGGGGAATAAGAAGTAGTATGTTTAAGAGGAATATGAAGTAGTACGTTTAAGAGGAATATGAAGTAGTATGCTTAAGAGGAATAAGAAGTTGTATGTTTAAGAGGAATATGAAGTAGTATGTTTAAGAGGAATAAGAAGTAGTATGTTTAAGAGGAATATGAAGCAGTATGTTTAAGAGGAATGTGAAGTAGTACGTTTAAGAGGAATATGAAGTAGTATGTTTAAGAGGATAATGAAGTAATATGTTTAAGAGGAATATGAAGTAGTATGTTTAAGAGGAATATAAAGTAGTATGTTTAACAGGAATATGAAGTAGTATGCTTAAGAGGAATATGAAGTAGTATGTTTAAGAGGAATATGAAGTAGTATGTTTAGGAGGAATATGAAGTAGTATGTTTAAGAGGAATAAGAAGTAGTATGTTTAAGAGGAATATGAAGTAGTATGTTTAAGAGGAATATGAAGTACTATGTTTAAGAGGAATATGAAGTAGTATGTTTAAGAGGAATATGAAGTAGTATATTTAAGAGGAATATGAAGTAGTATGTTTAAGAAGAATATGAAGTAGTATGTGTAAGAGGAATATGAAGTAGTATGTTTTAGAGGAATATGAAGTAGTATGTTTAGGAGGAATAAGAAGTAGTATATTTAAGAGGAATATGAAGTAGTATGTTTAAGAGGAATATGAAGTAGTATGTTTAAGAGGAATATGAAGTAGTATGTTTAAGAGGAATAAGAAGTAGTATGTGTAAGAGGAATATGAAGTAGTACTTTTAAGAGCAATATGAAGTAGTATGGTTAAGAGGAATATGAAGTTGTATGTTTAAGAGGAATATGAAGTAGTATATTTAAGAGGAATATGAAGTAGTATGTTTAAGAGGAATATGAAGTAGTATGTTTAAGAGGAATAAGAAGTAGTATGTTTAAGAGGAATATGAAGTAATATGTTTAAGAGGAATATGAAGTAGAATGTTTAAGAGGAATATGAAGTAGTATGTTTAAGAGGAATAAGAAGTAGTATGTTTAAGAGGAATATGAAGTAGTACGCTTAAGAGTAATATGAAGTAGTATGTTTAAGAGGAATATGAAGTAGTATGTTTAAGAGGAATAAGAAGTTGTATGTTTAAGAGGAATATGAAGTAGTATGTTTAAGAGGAATAAGAAGTAGTATGTTTAAGAAGAATATGAAGTACTATGTTTAAGAGGAATATGAAGTAGTATGTTTAAGAGGAATAAGAAGTAGTATGTTTAAGAGGAATATGAAGCAGTATATTTAAGAGGAATATGAAGTAGTACGTTTAAGAGAAATATGAAGTTGTATGTTTAAGAGGAATATGAAGTAATATGTTTAAGAGGAATATGAAGTAGTATTTATAAGAGGAATATGAAGTAGTATGTTTAACAGGAATATGAAGTAGTATGCTTAAGAGGAATATGAAGCAGTATGTTTAAGAGGAATATGAAGTAGTATGTTTAAGAGGAATATGAAGTAGTATGTTTTAAAGGAATATGAAGTAGTATGTTTAAGAGGAATAAGAAGTAGTATGTTTAAGAGGAATATGAAGTAGTATGTTTAAGAGGAATATGAAGTACTATGTTTAAGAGGAATATGAAGAAGTATGTTTAAGAGGAATATGGAGTAGTATAATTAAGAGGAATATGAAGTAGTACGTTTAAGAGGAATATGAAGTAGTATGTTTAAGTGGAATATAAAGTAATATGTTTAAGAGGAATATGAAGTAGTATGTTTAAGAGAAACATGAAGTAGTATGCTTAAGAGGAATATGAAGTAGTATGTTTAAGAGGAATATGAAGTAGTATGTTTAAGAAGAATATGAAGTAGTATGTGTAAGAGGAATATTAAGTAGTATGTTTAAGAGGAATATGAAGTAGTATGTTTAAGAAGAATAAGAAGTAGTATGTTTAAGAGGAATATGAAGCAGTATATTTAAGAGGAATATGAAGTAGTATGTTTAAGAGGAATATGAAGTAGTATGTTTAAGAGGAATATGAAGTAGTATGTTTAAGAGGAATATGAAGAAGTATGTTTAAGAGGAATAAGAAGTAGTATGTTTAAGAGGAATATGAAGCAGTATGTTTAAGAGGAATATGAAGTAGTATGTTTAAGAGGAATAAGAAGTAATATGTTTAAGAGGAATATGAAGTAGTATGCTTAAGAGGAATATGAAGTAGTATGTTTAAGAGGAATATGAATTAATATGTTTAAGAGGAATATGAAGTAGTATGTTTAAGAGGAATATGAAGTAGTATGTTTAAGAGGAATAAGAAGTAGTATGTTTAAGAGGAATATGAAGCAGTATATTTAAGAGGAATATAAAGTAGTATGTTTAAGAGGAATATGAAGTAGTATGTTTAAGAGGAACATGAAGTAGTATGCTTAAGAGGAATATGAAGTAGTATGTTTAAGAGGAATATGAAGTAGTATGTTTAAGAAGAATATGAAGTAGTATGTGTAAGAGGAATATGAAGTAGTATGTTTGAGAGGAATATGAAGTAGTATGTTTAAGAGGAATAAGAAGTAGTATATTTAAGAGGAATATGAAGTAGTATGTTTAAGAAGAATATGAAGTAGTATGTGTAAGAGGAATATGACGTAGTATGTTTAAGAGGAATATGAAGTAGTATGGTTAAGATGAATATGAAGTAGTATGTGTAAGAGGAATATGAAGTAGTATGTTTAAGAGGAATATGAAGTAGTATGGTTAAGATGAATATGAAGTAGTATGTTTAAGAGAAATATGAAATAGTATGTTTAAGAGGAATATGAAGTAGTATGTTTAAGAGGAATATGCAGTAGTATGTTTAAGAGGAATATGAAGTAGTATGTTTAAGAGGAATATGAAGTAGTATATTTAAGAGGAATATGAAGTAGTATGTTTAAGAAGAATATGAAGTAGTATGTGTAAGAGGAATATGACGTAGTATGTTTAAGAGGAATATGAAGTAGTATGGTTAAGATGAATATGAAGTAGTATGTGTAAGAGGAATATGAAGTAGTATGTTTAAGAGGAATATGAAGTAGTATGGTTAAGATGAATATGAAGTAGTATGTTTAAGAGAAATATGAAATAGTATGTTTAAGAGGAATATGAAGTAGTATGTTTAAGAGGAATATGCAGTAGTATGTTTAAGAGGAATATGAAGTAGTATGGTTAATAGGAATAAGAAGAAGTATGTTTAAGAGGAATATGAAGTAGTACGTTTAAGAGAAATATGAGGTAGTATGTTTAAGAGGAATATGAAGTAGTATGTTTCAGAGGAATATGAAGTAGTATGTTTAAGAAGAATATGAAGTAGTATGTTTAAGAGGAATATGAAGTAGAATGTTTAAGAGGAATATGAAGTAGTATATTTAAGAGGAATATGAAGTAATATGTTTAAGAGGAATATGAAGTAGTATGCTTAAGAGGAATATGAAGTAGTATGTTTAAGAGGAATATGAATTAATATGTTTAAGAGGAATATGAAGTAGTATGTTTAAGAGGAATATGAAGTAGTATGTTTAAGAGGAATAAGAAGTAGTATGTTTAAGAGGAATATGAAGCAGTATATTTAAGAGGAATATAAAGTAGTATGTTTAAGAGGAATATGAAGTAGTATGTTTAAGAGGAACATGAAGTAGTATGCTTAAGAGGAATATGAAGTAGTACGTTTAAGAGGAATATGAAGTAGTATGTTTAAGAAGAATATGAAGTAGTATGTGTAAGAGGAATATGAAGTAGTATGTTTGAGAGGAATATGAAGTAGTATGTTTAAGAGGAATAAGAAGTAGTATGTTTAAGAGGAATATGAAGCAGTATATTTAAGAGGAATATGAAGTAGTATGTAAAAGAGGAATATGAAGTAGTATGTTTAAGAGGAATATGAAGTAGTATGTGTAAGAGGAATATGAAGTAGTATGTTTGAGAGGAATATGAAGTAGTATGTTTAAGAGGAATAAGAAGTAGTATGTTTAAGAGGAATATGCAGTAGTATGTTTAAGAGGAATATGAAGTAGTATGTTTAAGAAGAATATGAAGTAGTATGTGTAAGAGGAATATGAAGTAGTATGTTTAAGAGGAATATGAAGTAGTATGGTTAAGATGAATATGAAGTAGTATGTTTAAGAGGAATATGAAATAGTATGTTTAAGAGGAATATGAAGTAGTATGTTTAAGAGGAATATGCAGTAGTATGTTTAAGAGGAATATGAAGTAGTATGGTTAATAGGAATAAGAAGAAGTATGTTTAAGAGGAATATGAAGTAGTACGTTTAAGAGAAATATGACGTAGTATGTTTAAGAGGAATATGAAGTAGTATGTTTAAGAGGAATAAGAAGTAGTATGTTTAAGAGGAATATGAAGTAGTATATTTAAGAGGAACAAGAAGTAGTATGTTTAAGAGGAATATGAAGTACTATGTTTAAGAGGAATATGAAGTAGTATGTTTAAGAGGAATAAGAAGTAGTATGTTTAAGAGGAATATGAAGCAGTATATTTAAGAGGAATATGAAGTAGTACGTTTAAGAGGAATATGAAGTAGTATGTTTAAGAGGAATATGAAGCAATATGTTTAAGAGGAATATGAAGTAGTATGTTTAAGAGGAATATGAAGTAGTACGTTTAAGAGGAATATGAAGTAGTATGCTTAAGAGGAATATGAAGTAGTATGTTTAAGAGGAATATGAAGTAGTATGGTTAAGAGGAATAAGAAGTAGTATGTTTAAGAGGAATATGAAGTAGTATGTTTAAGAGGAATAAGAAGTAGAATGTTTAAGAGGAATATGAAGTAGTATGTTTAAGAGGAATATGAAGGACTATGTTTAAGAGAAATATGAAGTAGTATGTTTAAGAGGAATATAAAGTAGTATGCTTAAGAGGAATATGAAGTAGTATGTTTAAGAAGAATATAAGGTAGTATGTTTAAGAGGAATAAGAAGTATTATGTTTAAGAGAAATATAAAGCAGTATATTTAAGAGAAATATGAAGTAGTATGTTTAAGGGGAATATGACGTAGTATGTTTAAGATGAATATGAAGTTATATATTTAAGAAGAATATGAAGTAGTATATTTAAGAGGAATATAAAGTAGAGTATATTTAAGAGGCATATGAAGTAGGATATTTAAGAGGAATATGAAGTAGTATGTTTAAGAGGAATATGAAGTAGTATGCTTAAGAGGAATATGAAGTAGTTTGTTTAAGAGGAATATGAAGTACTATGTTCAAGAGGAATATGAAGTAGTATGTTTAAGAGGAATATGAAGTAGTATGTTTAATAGGAATATGAAGGAGTATGTTTAAAAGGAATATGAAGTAGTATGTTTAGGAGGAATATGAAGTAGTATGTTGTAGAGGAATATGAAGTACTATGTTTAAGAGGAATATGAAGTAGTATGTTTAAGAGGAATAAGAAGTAGTATGTTTAAGAGGAATATGAAGTAGTATGTTTAAGAGGAATATGAAGTAGTATGTTTAAGAGGAATATGCAGTAGTATGTTTAAGAGGAATATGAAGTAGTATGCTTAAGAGGAATATGAAGTAGTATATTTAAGAGAAATATGAAGTAGTATGTTTCAGAGGAATATGAAGTAGTATGTTTAAGAGGAATATGAAGTAGTACGTTTAAGAGGAATATGAAGTAGTTTATTTAAGAGGAATATGAAGTAGTATATTTAAGAGGAATATGAAGTAGTATGTTTAAGAGGAATATGAAGTAGTATGTTTAAGAGGAATATGCAGTAGTATGTTTAAGAGGAATATGAAGTAGTATGCTTAAGAGGAATATGAAGTAGTATATTTAAGAGGAATATGAAGTAGTATGTTTCAGAGGAATATGAAGTAGTATGTTTAAGAGGAATATGAAGTAGTATGTTTAAGAGGAATATGAAGTAGAATGTTTAAGAGGAATATGAAGTAGTATATTTAAGAGGAATATGAAGTAATATGTTTAAGAGGAATATGAAGTAGTATATTTAAGAGGAATATGAAGTAGTATAATTAAAAGGAATATGAAGTAGTATATTTAAGATGAATATTAAGTAGTATGTTTAAGAGGAATATGAAGTAGTATGTTTAAGAAGAATATGAAGTAGTATGTTTAAGAGGAATATGCAGTAGTATGTTTAAGAGGAATATGAAGTAGTATATTTAAGAGAAATATGAAGCAGTATGTTTAAGAGGAATATGAAGTAGTATGTTTAAGAGGAATATGAAGTAGTATATTTAAGAGGAATATGAAGTAGTATATTTAAGAGGAATATGAAGTAGTATGTTTAAGAGGAATATGAAGTAGTATATTTAAGAGGAATATGAAGTAGTATGTTTAAGAGGAATATGAAGTAGTATATTTAAGAGGAATATGAAGTAGTATATTTAAGAGGAATATGAAGTAGTATGTTTAAGAAGAATATGAAGTAGTATGTTTAAGAGGAATATGCAGTAGTATGTTTAAGAGGAATATGAAGTAGTATGTTTAAGAGGAATATGAAGCAGTATGTTTAAGAGGAATATGAAGTAGTATGTTTAAGAGATATATGAAGTAGTATATTTAAGAGGAATATGAAGTAGTATATTTAAGAAGAATATGAAGTAGTATGTTTAAGAGGAATATGAAGTAGTATATTTAAGAGGAATATGAAGTAGTATGTTTAAGAGGAATATGAAGTAGTATGTTTAAGAGGAATATGAAGTAGTATGTTTAAGAGGAATATGAAGTAGTATATTTTAGAGTAATATGAAGTAGTATGTTTAAGAGGAATATGAAGTAGTATATTTAAGAGGAATATGAAGTAGTATGTTTAAGAGGAATATGAAGTAGTATGTTTAAGAGGAATATGAAGTAGTATATTTAAGAGGAATATGAAGTAGTATGTTTAAGAGGAATATGAAGTAGTATGTTTAAGAGGAATATGAAGTAGTACGTTTAAGAGGAATGTGAAGTAGTATGTTTAAGAGGAATATGAAGTAGTATGTTTAAGAGATATATGAAGTAGTACATTTAAGAGTAATATGAAGTAGTATGTTTAAAAGGAATATGAAGTAGTATATTTAAGAGGAACATGAAGTAGTATGTTTAAGAGGAATATGAAGTAGTATGTTTAAGAGGAATATGAAGTAGAATGTTTAAGAGGAATATGAAGTAGTATATTTAAGAGGAATATGAAGTAATATGTTTAAGAGGAATATGAAGTAGTATATTTAAGAGGAATATGAAGTAGTATAATTAAAAGGAATATGAAGTAGTATATTTAAGAGGAATATTAAGTAGCATGTTTAAGAGGAATATGAAGTAGTATGTTTAAGAAGAATATGAAGTAGTATGTTTAAGAGGAATATGCAGTAGTATGTTTAAGAGGAATATGAAGTAGTATATTTAAGAGAAATATGAAGCAGTATGTTTAAGAGGAATATGAAGTAGTATGTTTAAGAGGAATATGAAGTAGTATATTTAAGAGGAATATGAAGTAGTATATTTAAGAGGAATATGAAGTAGTATGTTTAAGAGGAATATGAAGTAGTATATTTAAGAGGAATATGAAGTAGTATGTTTAAGAGGAATATGAAGTAGTATATTTAAGAGGAATATGAAGTAGTATATTTAAGAGGAATATGAAGTAGTATGTTTAAGAAGAATATGAAGTAGTATGTTTAAGAGGAATATGCAGTGGTATGTTTAAGAGGAATATGAAGTAGTATGTTTAAGAGGAATATGAAGCAGTATGTTTACGAGGAATATGAAGTAGTATGTTTAAGATATATATGAAGTAGTATATTTAAGAGGAATATGAAGTAGTATATTTAAGAAGAATATGAAGTAGTATGTTTAAGAGGAATATGAAGTAGTATATTTAAGAGGAATATGAAGTAATATGTTTAAGAGGAATATGAAGTAGTATGTTTAAGAGGAATATGAAGTAGTATGTTTAAGAGGAATATGAAGTAGTATATTTTAGAGTAATATGAAGTAGTATGTTTAAGAGGAATATGTAGTAGTATATTTAAGAGGAATATGAAGTAGTATGTTTAAGAGGAAAATGAATAGTATGTTTAAGAGGAATATGAAGTAGTATATTTAAGAGGAATATGAAGTAGTATGTTTAAGAGGAATATGAAGTAGTATGTTTAAGAGGAATATGAAGTAGTACGTTTAAGAGGAATGTGAAGTAGTATGTTTAAGAGGAATATGAAGTAGTATGTTTAAGAGATATATGAAGTAGTATATTTAAGAGGAATATGAAGTAGTATGTTTAAAAGGAATATGAAGTAGTATATTTAAGAGGAATATGAAGTAGTATGTTTAAGAGGAATATGAAGTAGTATGTTTAAGAGGAATATGAAGTAGTATGTTTAAGAAGAATATGAAGCAGTATGTTTTAGAGATATATGAAGTAGTATATTTAAGAGGAATATGAAGTAGTATGTTTAAGAGGAATATGAAGCAGTATGTTTAAGCGGAATATGAAGTAGTATCTTTAAGAGGAATATGAAGTAGTATATTAAAAGGAAATATGAAGTAGTATATTTAAGAGGAATATGAAGTAGTATGTTTAAGAGGAATATGAAGTAGTATGTTTAAGAGGAATATGAAATAGTATGTTTAAGAGGAATATGAAGTAGCATGTTTAAGAGGAATATGAAGCAGTATGTTTAAGAGGAATATGAAGTAATATATTTAAGAGGAATATGAAGTAGTATGTTTAAAAGGAATATAAAGTAGTATGTTTAAGAGGTTAATGAAGTAGTATGTATAAGAGGAATATGAAGTAGTATATTTAAGAGGAATATGAAGCAGTTTGTTTAAGAGGAATATGAAGCAGTATGTTTAAGAGATATGTGAAGTAGTATATTTAAGAGGACTATGAAGTAGTATGTTTAAGAGGAATATGAAGCAGTATGTTGAAGAGGAATATGAAGTAATATGTTTAAGAGGAATATGAAGTAGTATATTTAAAGGGAATATGAAGTAGTATATTTAAGAGGAATATGAATTAGTATGTTTAAGAGGAATATGAAGTAGTATATTTAAGAGGAATATGAAGCAGTATGTTTAAGAGGAATATGAAGTAGTATATTTAAGAGGAATATGAAGTAGTATGTTTAAGAGGAATATGAAGCCGTATGTTTAAGAGATATATGAAGTAGTATATTTAAGAGGACTATGAAGTAGTATGTTTAAGAGGAATATGAAGCAGTATGTTTAAGAGGAATATGAAGTAGTATGTTTAAGAGGAATATGAAGTAGTATATTTAAAGGGAATATGAAGTAGTATATTTAAGAGGAATATGAAGTAGAATGCTTAAGAGGAATATGAAGCAGTACGTTTAAGGGATATATGAAGTAGTATATTTAAGAGGAATATGAAGTAGTATGTTTAAGAGGAATATGAAGTAGTATGTTTCAGAGGAATATGAAGTAGTATGTTTAAGAGGAATATGAAGTAGTATGTTTAAGAGGAATATGAAGTAGAATGTTTAAGAGGAATATGAAGTAGTATATTTAAGAGGAATATGAAGTTATATGTTTAAGAGGAATATGAAGTAGTATATTTAAGAGGAATATGAAGTAGTATGTTTAAGAGGAATATGAAGTAGTATATTTAAGAGGAATATGAAGTAGTATATTTAAGAGAAATATGAAGTAGTATATTTCAGAGGAATATGAAGTAGTATGTTTAAGAGGAATATGAAGTAGTATGTTTAAGAGGAATATGAAGTAGAATGTTTAAGAGGAATATGAAGTAGTATATTTAAGAGGAATATGAAGTAATATGTTTAAGAGGAATATGAAGTAGTATATTTAAGAGGAATATGAAATAGTATGTTTAAGAGGAATATGAAGTAGTATATTTAAGAGGAATATGAAGTAGTATGTTTAAGAGGAATATGAAGTAGTATGTTTAAGAAGAATATGAAGTAGTATGTTTAAGAGGAATATACAGTAGTATGTTTAAGAGGAATATGAGGTAGTATGTTTAAGAGGAATATGAAGCAGTATGTTTAAGAGGAATATGAAGTAGTATGTTTAAGAGGAATATGAAGTAGTATATTTAAGAGGAATATGAAGTAGTATATTTAAGAGGAATATGAAGTAGTATGTTTAAGAGGAATATGAAGTAGTATATTTAAGAGAAATATGAAGTAGTATGTTTCAGAGGAATATGAAGTAGTATGTTTAAGAGGAATATGAAGTAGTATGTTTAAGAGGAATATGAAGTAGAATGTTTAAGAGGAATATGAAGTAGTATATTTAAGAGGAATATGAAGTAATATGTTTAAGAGGAATATGAAGTAGTATATTTAAGAGGAATATGAAATAGTATGTTTAAGAGGAATATGAAGTAGTATATTTAAGAGGAATATGAAGTAGTATGTTTAAGAGGAATATGAAGTAGTATGTTTAAGAAGAATATGAAGTAGTATGTTTAAGAGGAATATACAGTAGTATGTTTAAGAGGAATATGAGGTAGTATGTTTAAGAGGAATATGAAGCAGTATGTTTAAGAGGAATATGAAGTAGTATGTTTAAGAGGAATATGAAGTAGTATATTTAAGAGGAATATGAAGTAGTATATTTAAGAGGAATATGAAGTAGTATGTTTAAGAGGAATATGAAGTAGTATGTTTAAGAGGACTATGACGTAGTTTATTTAAGAGGAATATGAAGTAGTATATTTAAGAGGAATATGAAGTAGTATGTTTAAGAAGAATATGAAGTAGTATGTTTAAGAGGAATATGCGGTAGTATGTTTAAGAGAAATATGAAGTAGTATGTTTAGAGGAATATGAAGCAGTATGTTTAAGAGGAATATGAAGTAATATGTTTAAGAGATATATGAAGTAGTATATTTAAGAGGAATATGAAGTAGTATATTTAAGAAGAATTTGAAGTAGTATGTTTAAGAGGAATATGAAGTAGTATATTTAAGAGGAATATGAAGTAGTATGTTTAAGAGGAATATGAAGTAGTATGTTTAAGAGGAATATGAAGTTGTATGTTTAAGAGGAATTTGAAGTAGTATATTTTAGAGTAATATGAAGTAGTATGTTTAAGAGGAATATGAAGTAGTATATTTAAGAGGAATATGAAGTAGTATGTTTAAGAGGAATATGAAGTAGTATGTTTAAGAGGAATATGAAGTAGTATATGTAAGAGGAATATGAAGTAGTATGTTTAAGAGGAATATGAAGTAGTATGTTTAAGAGGAATATGAAGTAGTACGTTTAAGAGGAATGTGAAGCAGTATGTTTAAGAGGAATATGAAGTAGTATGTTTAAGAGATATATGAAGTAGTATATTTAAGAGGAATATGAAGTAGTATGTTTAAGAGGAATATGAAGTAGTATATTTAAGAGGAATATGAAGCAGTATGTTTAAGAGGAATATGAAGTAGTATGTTTAAGAGGAATATGAAGTAGTATGTTTAAGAGGAATATGAAGTAGTATGTTTAAGAGGAATATGAAGTAGTATTTTTAAGAGGAATATGAAGTAGAACGTTTAAGAGGAATATGAAGTACTATGTTTAAGAGGAATATGAAGTAGTATTTTTAAGAGGAATATGAAGTAGAACGTTTGAGAGGAATATGAAGTAGTATATTTAAGAGGAATATGAAGTAGTATGTTTAAGAGGAATATGAACTAGTTGTTTAAGAGGAATATGAAGTAGTATATTTAAGAGGAATATGAAGCAGTATGTTTAAGAGGAATATGAAGTAGTATGTTTAAAAGGAATATGATGTAGTATGTTTAAGAGGAATATGAAGTAGTATGTTTAAGAGGAATATGAAGTAGTATTTTTAAGAGGAATATGAAGTAGAACGTTTAAGAGGAATATGAAGTTGTATGTTTAAGAGGAATATGAAGTAGTATGTATAAGAGGAATATGAAGTAGTATGTTTAAGAGGAATATGAAGTAGTATGTTTAAAAGGAATATAAAGTAGTATGTTTAAGAGGATTATGAAGTAGTATGTATAAGAGGAATATGAACTAGTATATTTAAGAGGAATATGAAGCAGTTTGTTTAAGAGGAATATGAAGCAGTATGTTTAAGAGATATATGACGTAGTATATTTAAGAGGACTATGAAGTAGTATGTTTAAGAGGAATATGAAGCAGTATGTTGAAGAGGAATATGAAGTAATATGTTTAAGAGGAATATGAAGTAGTATATTTAAAGGGAATATGAAGTAGTATATTTAAGAGGAATATGAAGTAGTATGTTTAAGAGGAATATGAAGTAGTATATTTAAGAGGAATATGAAGCTGTATGTTTAAGAGGAATATGAAGTAGTATATTTAAGAGGAATATGAAGTAGTATGTTTAAGAGGAATATGAAGCCGTATGTTTAAGAGATATATAAAGTAGTATTTTTAAGAGGACTATGAAGTAGTATATTTAAGAGGAATATGAAGCAGTATGTTTAAGAGGAATATGAAGTAGTATGTTTAAGAGGAATATGAAGTAGTATATTTAAAGGGAATATGAAGTAGTATATTTAAGAGGAATATGAAGTAGTATGCTTAAGAGGAATATGAAGCAGTATGTTTAAGGGATATATGAAGTAGTATATTTAAGAGGAATATGAAGTAGTATGTTTAAGAGGAATATGAAGTAGTATGTTTCAGAGGAATATGAAGTAGTATGTTTAAGAGGAATATGAAATAGTATGTTTAAGAGGAATATGAAGTAGAATGTTTAAGAGGAATATGAAGTAGTATATTTAAGAGGAATATGAAGTAATATGTTTAAGAGGAATATGAAGTAGTATATTTAAGAGGAATATAAAGTAGTATGTTTAAGAGGAATATGAAGTAGTATATTTAAGAGGAATATGAAGTAGTATATTTAAGAGAAATATGAAGTAGTATGTTTCAGAGGAATATGAAGTAGTATGTTTAAGAGGAATATGAAGTAGTATGTTTAAGAGGAATATGAAGTAGAATGTTTAAGAGGAATATGAAGTAGTATATTTAAGAGGAATATGAAGTAATATGTTTAAGAGGAATATGAAGTAGTATATTTAAGAGGAATATGAAGTAGTATGTTTAAGAGGAATATGAAGTAGTATATTTAAGAGGAATATGAAGTAGTATGTTTAAGAGGAATATGAAGTAGTATGTTTAAGAAGAATATGAAGTAGTATGTTTAAGAGGAATATGCAGTAGTATGTTTAAGAGGAATATGAGGTAGTATGTTTAAGAGGAATATGAAGCAGTATGTTTAAGAGGAATATGAAGTAGTATGTTTAAGAGGAATATGAAGTAGTATATTTAAGAGGAATATGAAGTAGTATATTTAAGAGGAATATGAAGTAGTATGTTTAAGAGGAATATGAAGTAGTATGTTTAAGAGGACTATGACGTAGTTTATTTAAGAGGAATATGAAGTAGTATATTTAAGAGGATTATGAAGTAGTATGTTTAAGAAGAATATGAAGTAGTATGTTTAAGAGGAATATGCGGTAGTATGTTTAAGAGGAATATGAAGTAGTATGTTTAAGAGGAATATGAAGCAGTATGTTTAAGAGGAATATGAAGTAATATGTATAAGAGATATATGAAGTAGTATATTTAAGAGGAATATGAAGTAGTATATTTAAGAAGAATTTGAAGTAGTATGTTTAAGAGGAATATGAAGTAGTATATTTAAGAGGAATATGAAGTAGTATGTTTAAGAGGAATATGAAGTAGTATGTTTAAGAGGAATATGAAGTTGTATGTTTAAGAGGAATATGAAGTAGTATATTTTAGAGGAATATGAAGTAGTATGTTTAAGAGGAATATGAAGTAGTATATTTAAGAGGAATATGAAGTAGTATGTTTAAGAGGAATATGAAGTAGTATGTTTAAGAGGAATATGAAGTAGTATATGTAAGAGGAATATGAAGTAGTATGTTTAAGAGGAATATGAAGTAGTATGTTTAAGAGGAATATGAAGTAGTACGTTTAAGAGGAATGTGAAGTAGTATGTTTAAGATGAATATGAAGTAGTATGTTTAAGAGATATATGAAGTAGTATATTTAAGAGGAATATGAAGTAGTATGTTTAAGAGGAATATGAAGTATTATATTTAAGAGGAATATGAAGCAGTATGTTTAAGAGGAATAAGAAGTAGTATGTTTAAGAGGAATATGAAGTAGTATGTTTAAGAGGAATATGAAGTAGTATGTTTAAGAGGAATATGAAGTAGTATTTTTAAGAGGAATATGAAGTAGAACGTTTAAGAGGAATATGAAGTACTATGTTTAAGAGGAATATGAAGTAGTATTTTTAAGAGGAATATGAAGTAGAACGTTTGAGAGGAATATGAAGTAGTATATTTAAGAGGAATATGAAGTAGTATGTTTAAGAGGAATATGAAGTAGTTGTTTAAGAGGAATATGAAGTAGTATATTTAAGAGGAATATGAAGCAGTATGTTTAAGAGGAATATGAAGTAGTATGTTTAAGAGGAATATGATGTAGTATGTTTAAGAGGAATATGAAGTAGTATGTTTAAGAGGAATATGAAGTAGTATTTTTAAGAGGAATATGAAGTAGAACGTTTAAGAGGAATATGAAGTAGTGTGTTTAAGAGGAATATGAAGTAGTATGTATAAGAGGAATATGAAGTAGTATGTTTAAGAGGAATATGAAGTAGTATGTTTAAGAGGAATGTGAAGTAGTATATTTAAGAGGAATATGAAGTAGTATATTTAAGAGGAATATGAAGTAGTATGTTTAGGAGGAATATGAAGTAGTATGTTTAAGAGGAATATGAAGTAGTATATTTAAAGGGAATATGAAGTAGTATGTTTCAGAGGAATATGAAGTAGTATGTTTAAGAGGAATATGAAGTAGTATGTTTAAGAGGAATATGAAGTAGTATGTTTAAGAGGAATATGCAGTAGTATGTTTAAGAGGAATATGAAGTAGTATATGTAAGAGGAATATGAAGTAGTATGCTTAAGAGGGATATGAAGTAGTATATTTAAGAGGAATATGAAGTAGTATATTTAAGAGGAATATGAAGTAGTATGTTTAAGAGGAATATGAATTAGTATATTTAAAGGGAATATGAAGTAGTATGTTTAAGAGGAATATGAAGTAGTATGTTTAAGAGGAATGTGAAGTAGTATATTTAAGAGGAATATGAAGTACTATGTTTAAGAGGAATATGAAGCAGTATGTTTAAGAGATATATGAAGTAGTATATTTAAGAGGAATATGAAGTAGTATGTTTAAGATGAATATGAAGTAGTATGTTTAAGAGGAATATGAAGTAGTATGTTTAAGATGAATATGAAGTAGTATGTTTAAGAGGAATATGAAGTCGTATGTTTAAGAGGAATGTGAAGTAGTATATTTAAGAGGAATGTGAAGTAGTATATTTAAGAGGAATATGAAGTAGTATGTTTAGGAGGAATATGAAGTAGTATGTTTAAGAGGAATATGAAGTAGTATATTTAAAGGGAATATGAAGTAGTATGTTTAAGAGGAATATGAAATAGTATGTTTAAGAGGAATATGAAGTAGTATGTTTCAGAGGAATATGAAGTAGTATGTTTAAGAGGAATACGAAGTAGTATGTTTAAGAGGAATATGAAGTAGTATGTTTAAGAGGAATATGCAGTAGTATGTTTAAGAGGAATATGAAGTAGTATATGTAAGAGGAATATGAAGTATTATGCTTAAGAGGAATATGAAGTAGTATATTTAAGAGGAATATGAAGTAGTATATTTAAGAGGAATATGAAGTAGTATGTTTAAGAGGAATATGAAGTAGTATATTTAAAGGGAATATGAAGTAGTATGTTTAAGAGGAATATGAAGTAGTATGTTTAAGAGGAATATGAAGTAGTATGTTTAAGAGGAATATGAAGTAGTATATTTAAGAGGAATATGAAATAGTATGTTTAAGAGGAATATGAAGCAGTATGTTTAAGAGATATATGAAGTAGTATATTTAAGAGGAATATGAAGTAGTATGTTTAAGAGGAATATGAAGTAGTATGTTTAAGAGATATATGAAGTAATATATTTAAGAGGAATATGAAATAGTATGTTTAAGAGGAATATGAAGTAGTATATTTAAGAGGAATATGAAGTAGTATGTTTAAGAGGAATATGAAGTAGTATGTTTAAGAGGAATATGAAGCAGTATGTTTAAGAGGAATATGAAGTAGTATGCTTAAGAGGAATATGAAGTAGTATATTTAAGAGGAATATGAAGCAGTGTGTTTAAGAGGAATATGAAGTAGTATGCTTAATAGGAATATGAAGTAGTATGTTTAAGAGGAATATGAAGTAGTATGTTAAAGAGGAATATGAAATAGTATATCTAAGAGGAATATGAAGTAGTATGTTTAAGAGGAATATGAAGTAGTATGTTTAAGAGAAATATGAAGTAGTATGTTTAAGAGGTATATGAAGCAGTATGTTTAAAAGGAATATGAAGTAGTATGTTTAAGAAACATATTAAGCAGTATGTTTAAGAGGAATATGAAGAAGTTTGTTTAAGAGGAATATGAAGTAGTATATTTAAAGGGAATATGAAGTAGTATATTTAAGAGGAATATGAAGTAGTATGTTTAAGAGGAATATGAAGCAGTATGTTTAAGAGGAATATGAAGAAGTATGTTTAAGAGGAATATGAAGTAGTATATTTAAAGGGAATATGACGTAGTATATTTAAGAGGAATATGAAGTAGTATGTTTAAGAGGAATATGAAGCAGTATTTTTAAGAGATATATGAAGTAGTATATTTAAGAGGAATATGAAGAAGTATGTTTAAGAGGAATATGAAGTAGTATGTTTAAGAGGAATATGAAGTAGTATGTTTAAGAGGAATATGAAGTAGTATGTTTAAGAGGAATATGAAGTAGTATGTTTAAGAGTAATATGAAGTATTATGTTTAAGAGGAAAATGAAGTAGTATGTTTATGAGGAATATGAAGTAGTATATTTAAGAGGAATATGAAGTAGTATGTTTAAGAGGAATATGAAGTAGTATGTTAAAGATGAATATGAAGTAGTATTTTTAAGAGGGATATGAAGCAGTATGTTTAAGAGGAATTTGAAGTAGTATGTTTAAGAGGAATATGAAGTCGTATATTTAAAGGGAATATGAAGTAGTATATTTAAGAGGAATATGAAGTAGTATGTTTAAGAGGAATACGAAGCAGTATGTTTAAGAGTTATATGAATTAGTATATTTAAGAGATATATGAAGTAGTATGCTTAAGAGGAATATGAAGTAGTATATTTAAGAGGAATATGAAGTAGTATGTTTATGAGGAATATGAAGTAGTATGTTTAAGAGGAATATGAAGTAGTATGTTTAAGAGGAATATGAAGTAGTATGTTTAAGAGATATATGAAGTAGTATATTTAAGAGGAATATGAAGTAGTATATTTAAGAGGAATATGAAGTAGTATATTTAAGAGGAATATGAAGTAGTATGTTTAAGAGGAATATGAAGTAGTATGTTTAAGAGGAATATGAAGTAGCATGTTTAAGAGGAATATGAAGCAGTATGTTTAAAAGGAATATGAAGTAGTATGTTTAAGAAAAATATGAAGCAGTATGTTTAAGAGGAATATGAAGTAGTATGTTTAAGAGGAATATGAAGTAGTATATTTAAAGGGAATATGAAGTAGTATATTTAAGAGGAATATGAAGTAGTATGTTTAAGAGGAATATGAAGCAGTATGTTTAAGAGATATATGAAGTAGTATATTTAAGAGGAATATGAAGTAGTATGTTTAAGAGGAATATGAAGTAGTATGTTTAAGAGGAATATGAAGTAGTATGTTTAAGAGGAATATGAAGTAGTATTTTTAAGAGGAATATGAAGTAGTATGTTTAAGAGGAATATAAAGTATTATGTTTAAGAGGAAAATGAAGTAGTATGTTTATGAGGAATATGAAGTAGTATATTTAAGAGGAATATGAAGTAGTATGTTTAAGAGGAATATGAAGTAGTATGTTAAAGATGAATATGAAGTAGTATGTTTAAGAGGGATATGAAGCAGTATGTTTAAGAGAAATATGAAGTAGTATGTTTAAGAGGAATATGAAGTCGTATATTTAAAGGGAATATGAAGTAGTATATTTAAAAGGAATATGAAGTAGTATGTTTAAGAGGAATATGAAGCAGTATGTTTAAGAGATATATGAATTAGTATATTTAAGAGATATATGAAGTAGTATGCTTAAGAGGAATATGAAGTAGTATATTTAAAGGGAATATGAAGTTGTATATTTAAGAGGAATATGAAGTAGTATGTTTAAGAGGAATATGAAGCAGTATGTTTAAGAGATATATGAAGTAGTATATTTAAGCGGAATATGAAGTAGTATGGTTAAGAGGAATATGAAGTAGTATGTTTAAGAGGAATATGAAGTAGTATGTTTAAGAGGAATATGAAGTAGTATGTTTAAGAGGAATATGAAGTAGTATGCTTAAGAGGAATATGAAGTAGTACGTTTAAGAGGAAATTGAAGTAGTATGTTTAAGAGGAATATGAAGTAGTATATTTAAGAGGAATATGAAGTAGTATGTTTAAGAGGAATATGAAGTAGTATGCTTAAGATGAATATGAAGTAGTATGTTTAAGAGGGATATGAAGCAGTATGTTTAAGAGAAATATGAAGTAGTATGTTTAAGAGGAATATGAAGTCGTATATTTAAAGGGAATATGAAGTAGTATATTTAAGAGAAATATGAAGTAGTATGTTTAAGAGGAATATGAAGTAGTATGTTTAAGAGTAATATGAAGTATTATGTTTAAGAGGAAAATGAAGTAGTATGTTTATGAGGAATATGAAGTAGTATATTTAAGAGGAATATGAAGTAGTATGTTTAAGAGGAATATGAAGTAGTATGTTAAAGATTAATATGAAGTAGTATGTTTAAGAGGGATATGAAGCAGTATGTTTAAGAGGAATTTGAAGTAGTATGTTTAAGAGGAATATGAAGTCGTATATTTAAAGGGAATATGAAGTAGTATATTTAAGAGGAATATGAAGTAGTATGTTTAAGAGGAATATGAAGCAGTATGTTTAAGAGTTATATGAATTAGTATATTTAAGAGATATATGAAGTAGTATGCTTAAGAGGAATATGAAGTAGTATATTTAAGAGGAATATGAAGTAGTATGTTTATGAGGAATATGAAGTAGTATGTTTAAGAGGAATATGAAGTAGTATGTTTAAGAGGAATATGAAGTAGTATGTTTAAGAGATATATGAAGTAGTATATTTAAGAGGAATATGAAGTAGTATATTTAAGAGGAATATGAAGTAGTATATTTAAGAGGAATATGAAGTAGTATGTTTAAGAGGAATATGAAGTAGTATGTTTAAGAGGAATATGAAGTAGCATGTTTAAGAGGAATATGAAGCAGTATGTTTAAAAGGAATATGAAGTAGTATGTTTAAGAAAAATATGAAGCAGTATGTTTAAGAGGAATATGAAGTAGTATGTTTAAGAGGAATATGAAGTAGTATATTTAAAGGGAATATGAAGTAGTATATTTAAGAGGAATATGAAGTAGTATGTTTAAGAGGAATATGAAGCAGTATGTTTAAGAGATATATGAAGTAGTATATTTAAGAGGAATATGAAGTAGTATGTTTAAGAGGAATATGAAGTAGTATGTTTAAGAGGAATATGAAGTAGTATGTTTAAGAGGAATATGAAGTAGTATTTTTAAGAGGAATATGAAGTAGTATGTTTAAGAGGAATATAAAGTATTATGTTTAAGAGGAAAATGAAGTAGTATGTTTATGAGGAATATGAAGTAGTATATTTAAGAGGAATATGAAGTAGTATATTTAAGAGGAATATGAAGTAGTATGTTGAAGATGAATATGAAGTAGTATGTTTAAGAGGGATATGAAGCAGTATGTTTAAGAGTAATATGAAGTAATATGTTTAAGAGGAATATGAAGTCGTATATTTAAAGGGAATATGAAGTAGTATATTTAAAAGGAATATGAAGTAGTATGTTTAAGAGGAATATGAAGCAGTATGTTTAAGAGATATATGAATTAGTATATTTAAGAGATATATGAAGTAGTATGCTTAAGAGGAATATGAAGTAGTATATTTAAGAGGAATATGAAGTAGTATGTTTATGAGGAATATGAAGTAGTATGTTTAAGAGGAATATGAAGTAGTATGTTAAAGAGGAATATGAAGTAGTATGTTTAAGAGATATATGAAGTAGTATATTTAAGAGGAATATGAAGTAGTATATTTAAGAGGAATATGAAGTAGTATATTTAAGAGGAATATGAAGTAGTATGTTTAAGTGGAATATGAAGTAGTATGTTTAAGAGGAATATGAAGTAGCATGTTTAAGAGGAATATGAAGCAGTATGTTTAAAAGGAATATGAAGTAGTATGTTTAAGAAAAATATGAAGCACTATGTTTAAGAGGAATATGAAGTAGTATGTTTAAGAGGAATATGAAGTAGTATATTTAAAGGGAATATGAAGTAGTATATTTAAGAGGAATATGAAGTAGTATGTTTAAGAGGGATATGAAGCAGTATGTTTAAGAGGAATATGAAGTAGTATGTTTAAGAGGAATATGAAGTAGTATATTTAAAGGGAATATGAAGTTGTATATTTAAGAGGAATATGAAGTAGTATGTTTAAGAGGAATATGAAGCAGTATGTTTAAGAGATATATGAAGTAGTATATTTAAGCGGAATATGAAGTAGTATGGTTAAGAGGAATATGAAGTAGTATGTTTAAGAGGAATATGAAGTAGTATGTTTAAGAGGAATATGAAGTAGTATGTTTAAGAGGAATATGAAGTAGTATGCTTAAGAGGAATATGAAGTAGTATGTTTAAGACGAATATGAAGTAGTATGCTTAAGATGAATATGAAGTAGTATGTTTAAGAGGGATATGAAGCAGTATGTTTAAGAGAAATATGAAGTAGTATGTTTAAGAGGAATATGAAGTCGTATATTTAAAGGGAATATGAAGTAGTATATTTAAGAGGAATATGAAGTAGTATGTTTAAGAGGAATATGAAGTAGTATATTTAAGAGGAATATGAAGTAGTATGTTTAAGAAGAATATGAAGCAGTATGTTTAAGAGATATATGAATTAGTATATTTAAGAGATATATGAAGTAGTATGCTTAAGAGGAATATGAAGTAGTATATTTTGGAGGAATATGAAGTAGTATGTTTATGAGGAATATGAAGTAGTATGTTTAAGAGGAATATGAAGTAGTATGTTTAAGAGGAATATGAAGTAGTATGTTTAAGAGGGATATGAACTAGTATGTTTAAGAGAAATATGAAGTAGTATGTTTAAGAGGAATATGAAGTCGTATATTTAAAGGGAATATGAAGTAGTATATTTAAGAGGAATATGAAGTAGTATGTTTAAGAGGAATATGAAGTAGTATATTTAAGAGGAATATGAAGTAGTATGTTTAAGAAGAATATGAAGCAGTATGTTTAAGAGATATATGAATTAGTATATTTAAGAGATATATGAAGTAGTATGCTTAAGAGGAATATGAAGTAGTATATTTTTGAGGAATATGAAGTAGTATGTTTATGAGGAATATGAAGTAGTATGTTTAAGAGGAATATGAAGTAGTATGTTTAAGAGGAATATGAAGTAGTATGTTTAAGAGATATATGAAGTAGTATATTTAAGAGGAATATGAAGTAGTATATTTAAGAGGAATATGAAGTAGTATGTTTAAGAGGAATACGAAGTAGTATATTTAAGAGGAATATGAAGTAGTATGTTTAAGAGGAATATGAAGTAGTATGTTTAAGATGAATATGAAGTAGTATGTTTAAGAGGAATATGAAGTAGTATGTTTAAGAGGAATATGAAGTAGTATGTTTAAGAGGAATATGAAGTAGTATGTTTAAGAGGAATGTGAAGTAGTATATTTAAGAGGAATGTGAAGTAGTATATTTAAGAGGAATATGAAGTAGTATGCTTAGGAGGAATATGAAGTAGTATGTTTAAGAGGAATATGAAGTAGTATGTTTAAGAGGAATATGAAGTAGTATGTTTAAGAGGTATATGAAGTAGTATGTTTAAGAGGAATATGAAGTAGTATGTTTAAGAGGAATATGAAGTAGTATGTTTAAGAGGAATTTGAAGCAGTAAGTTTAAGAGGAATATGAAGTAGTATGTTTAAGAGGAATATGAAGTAGTATATTTAAGAGGAATATGAAGTAGTATGTTTAAGAGGTATATGAAGTAGTATGTTTAAGGGGAATGTGAAGTAGTATGTTTAAGAGGAATATGAAGTAGTATGTTTAAGAGGAATATGAAGTAGTATGTTTAAGAGGAATATGAAGTAGTATGTTTAAGAGGAATATGAAGTAGTATGTTTAAGAGGAATATGAAGTAGTATATTTAAAGGGATTATGAAGTAGTATATTTAAGAGGAATATGAAGTAGTATGTTTAAGAGGAATATGAAGCAGTATGTTTAAGAGGAATATGAAGTAGTATGTTTAAGAGGAATATGAAGTAGTATATTTAAAGGGAATATGAAGTAGTATATTTAAGAGGAATATGAAGTAGTATGTTTAAGAGGAATATGAAGCAGTATGTTTAAGAGATATATGAAGTAGTATATTTAAGAGGAATATGAAGTAGTATGTTTAAGAGGAATATGAAGTAGTATGTTTAAGAGGAATATGAAGTAATATGTTTAAGAGGAATATGAAGTAGTATGCTTAAGAGGAATATGAAGTAGTATGTTTAAGAGGAATATGAAGTAGTATGTTTAAGAGGAAAATGAAGTAGTATGTTTAAGAGGAATATGAAGTAGTATATTTAAGAGGAATATGAAGTAGTATGTTTAAGAGGAATATGAAGTAGTATGTTTAAGATGAATATGAAGTAGTATGTTTAAGAGGGATATGAAGCTGTATGTTTAAGAGGAATATGAAGTAGTATGTTTAAGAGGAATATGAAGTCGTATATTTAAAGGGAATATGAAGTAGTATATTTAAGAGGAATATGAAGTAGTATGTTTAAGAGGAATATGAAGTAGTATGCTTAAGAGGAATATGAAGTAGTATGCTTAAGAGGAATATGAAGTAGAATATTTAAGAGGAATATGAAGTAGTATGTTTAAGAGGAATATGAAGCAGTATGTTTAAGAGATATATGAATTAATATATTTAAGAGATATATGAAGTAGTATGCTTAAGAGGAATATGAAGTAGTATATTTAAGAGGAATTTGAAGTAGTATGTTTATGAGGAATACGAAGTAGTATATTTAAGAGGAATATGAAGTAGTATGTTTAAGAGGAAAATGAAGTAGTATGTTTAAGAGGAATATGAAGTAGTATGTTTAAGAGGAATATGAAGAAGTATGTTTAAGAGGAATGTGAAGTAGTATGTTTAAGAGGAATATGAAGTAGTATGGTTAAGAGGAATACGAAGTAGTATATTTAAGAGGAATATGAAGTAGTATGTTTAAGAGGAATATGAAGTAGTATGTTTAAGATGAATATGAAGTAGTATGTTTAAGAGGAATATGAAGTAGTATGTTTAAGAGGAATATGAAGTAGTATGTTTAAGAGGAATATGAAGTAGTATGTTTAAGAGGAATGTGAAGAAGTATATTTAAGAGGAATGTGAAGTAGTATATTTAAGAGGAATATGAAGTAGTATGCTTAGGAGGAATTTGAAGTAGTAAGTTTAAGAGCAATATGAAGTAGTATATTTAAAGGGAATATGAAGTAGTATGTTTAAGAGGTATATGGAGTAGTATGTTTAAGAGGAATATGAAGTAGTATGTTTAAGAGGAATATGAAGTAGTATGTTTAAGAGGAATTTGAAGCAGTAAGTTTAAGAGGAATATGAAGTAGTATATTTAAGAGGAATATGAAGTATGTTTAAGAGGAATATGAAGTAGTATGTTTAAGCGGAATATGAAGTAGTATGTTTAAGAGGAATATGAACTAGTATGTTTAAGAGGTATATGAAGTAGTATGTTTAAGAGGAATATGAAGTAGTATGTTTAAGAGGAATATGAAGTAGTATATTTAAGAGGAATATGAAGTAGTATATTTAAGGGGAATATGAAGTAGTTTGTTTAAGAGGAATATGAAGTAGTATATTTAAAGGGAATATGAATTAGTATATTTAAGAGGAATATGAAGTAGTATGTTTAAGAGGAATATGAAGTAGTATGTTTAAGAGGAATATGAAGTAGTATGTTTAAGAGGAATATGAAGTAGTATGTTTAAGAGGAATTTGAAGCAGTAAGTTTAAGAGGAATATGAAGTAGTATATGTAAGAGGAATATGAAGTAGTATATTTAAGAGGAATATGAAGTAGTAAGTTCAAGAGGAATATGAAGTAGTATGTTTAAGAGGAATATGAAGTAGTATGTTTAAGAGGAATATGAAGTAGTATGTGTAAGAGGAATATGAAGTAGTATGTTTAAGAGGAATATGAAGTAGTATGTTTAAGAGGAATATGAAGTAGTATATTTAAGAGGAATATGAAGTAATATGTTTAAGAGGAATATGAAGTAGTATATTTAAGAGAAATATGAAGTACTATGTTTAAGAGGAATATGAAGTAGTATGTTTAAGAAGAATATTAAGTAGTATGTTTAAGAGGAATATGAAGTAGTATATTTAAGAGGAATATGAAGTAGTATGTTTAAGAGGAATATGAAGTAGTATGTTTAAGAGGAATGTGAAGTAGTATGTTTAAGAGGAATATAAAGTAATATGTTTAAGAGGAATATGAAGTAGTATGTTTAAGAGGAATATGAAGTAGTATGTTTGAGAGGAATGTGAAGTAGTATGTTTAAGAGAAATATGAAGTAGTATATTTAAGAGGAATATGAAGTAGTATATTTAAGAGGAATATGAAGTAGTATATTTAAGAGGAATATGAATTAGTATGTTTAAGAGGAATATGAAGTAGCATGTTTAAGAGGAATATGAAGTAGTATGTTTAAGAGGAATATGAAGTAGTATGTTTAAGAGGAATATGAAGTAATATGTTTAAATGGAATATGAAGTAGTATATTTAAGAGATATATGAAGTACTATGTTTAAGAGGAATATGAAGTAGTATGTTTAAGAAGAATATTAAGTAGTATGTTTAAGAGGAATATGATGTAGTATATTTAAGAGGAATATGAAGTAGTATGTTTAAGAGGAATATGAAGTAGTATGTTTAAGAGGAATGTGAAGTAGTATGTTTAAGAGGAATATGAAGTAGTATGTTTAAGAGGAATATGAAGTAGTATGTTTAAGAGGAATATGAAGTAGTATGTTTGAGAGGAATGTGAAGTAGTATGTTTAAGAGGAATATGAAGTAGTATATTTAAGAGGAATATGAAGTAGTATATTTAAGAGGAATATGAAGTAGTATATTTAAGAGGAATATGAATTAGTTTGTTTAAGAAGAATATGAAGTAGCATGTTTAAGAGGAATATGAAGTAGTATGTTTAAGAGGAATATGAAGTAGTATGTTTAAGAGGAATATGAAGTAGTATGTTTAAGAGGAATATGAAGTAGTATGTTTAAGATGAATATGAAGTAGTATGTTTAAGAGGAATAAGAAGTAGTATGTTTAAGAGGAATATGAAGTAGTATGCTTAATAGGAAAATGAAGTAGTTTATTTAAGAGGAATATTAAGTAGTATATTTAAGTGGAATATGAAGAAGTATGTTTGAGAGGAATATGAAGTAGTATGTTTAAGAGGAATATGAAGTAGTATGTTTGAGAGGAATATGAAGTAGTATGTTTAAGAGGAATATGAAGTAGTATATTTAAGAGGAATATGAAGTAGTATATTTAAGAGGAATATGAAGTAGTATATTTAAGAGGAATATGAATTAGTATGTTTAAGAGGAATATGAAGTAGCATGTTTAAGAGGAATATGAAGTAGTATGTTTAAGAGGAATATGAAGTAGTATGTTTAAGAGGAATATGAAGTAGTATGTTTAAGAGGAATATGAAGTAGTATGTTTAAGAGGAATATGAAGTAGTATATTTAAGAGGAATATGAAGTAGTATGTTTAAGAGGAATATGAAGTAGTATGTTTAAGAGGAATATGAAGTAGTATGCTTAATAGGAAAATGAAGTAGTTTATTTAAGAGGAATACGAAGTAGTATGTTTAAGATGAATATGAAGTATTATATTTAAGAGTAATATGAAGTAGTATGTTTAAGAGGAATATGAAGTAGTTTGTTTAAGAGGAATATGAAGTAGTATATTTAAAGGGAATATGAAGTAGTATGTTTAAGAGGAATATGAAGTAGTATATTTAAGAGGTATATGAAGTAGTATGTTTAAGATGAATATGAAGTAGTATGTTTAAGTGGAATATGAAGTAGTATGTTTAAGAGGAATATGAAGTAGTATGTTTAAGAGGAATATGAAGTAGTATGTTTAAGAGGAATATGAAGTAGTATGTTTAAGAGGAATATGAAGTAGTATGTTTAAGAGGAATATGAAGTAGTATGCTTAATAGGAAAATGAAGTAGTTTATTTAAGAGGAATATTAAGTAGTATATTTAAGTGGAATATGAAGAAGTATGTTTAAGAGGAATATGAAGTAGTATGTTTAAGAGGAATATGAAGTAGTATGTTTGAGAGGAATATGAAGTAGTATGTTTAAGAGGAATATGAAGTAGTATATTTAAGAGGAATATGAAGTAGTATATTTAAGAGGAATATGAAGTAGTATATTTAAGAGGAATATGAATTAGTATGTTTAAGAGGAATATGAAGTAGCATGTTTAAGAGGAATATGAAGTAGTATGTTTAAGAGGAATATGAAGTAGTATGTTTAAGAGGAATATGAAGTAGTATGTTTAAGAGGAATATGAAGTAGTATGTTTAAAATGAATATGAAGTAGTATATTTAAGAGGAATATGAAGTAGTATATTTAAGAGGAATATGAAGTAGTATGTTTAAGAGGAATATGAAGTAGTATGTTTAAGAGGAATATGAAGTAGTATGCTTAATAGGAAAATGAAGTAGTTTATTTAAGAGGAATACGAAGTAGTATGTTTAAGATGAATATGAAGTATTATATTTAAGAGTAATATGAAGTAGTATGTTTAAGAGGAATATGGAGTAGTTTGTTTAAGAGGAATATGAAGTAGTATATTTAAAGGGAATATGAAGTAGTATGTTTAAGAGGAATATGAAGTAGTGTATTTAAGAGGTATATGAAGTAGTATGTTTAAGATGAATATGAAGTAGTATGTTTAAGTGGAATATGAAGTAGTATGTTTAAGAGGAATATGAAGTAGTATGTTTAAGAGGAATATGAAGTAGTATGTTTAAGAGGAATATGAAGTAGTATGTTTAAGAGGAATATGAAGTAGTATGTTTAGGAGGAATATGAAGTAGTATGTTTAAGAGGAATATGAAGTAGTATGTTTAAGAGGAATATGCAGTAGTATGTTTAAGAGGAATACAAAGTAGTATATTTAAGTGGAATATGAAGTAGTATGTTTAAAAGGAACATAAAGTAGTATATTTAAGAGGAATATGAAGTAGTATGTTTAAGATGAATATGAAGTAGTATGTTTAAGAAGAATATGAAGTATTATGTTTAAGAGGAATATGAGGTAGTATGTTTAAGAGGAATATGAAGTAGTATGTTTAAGACGAATGTGAAGTAGTATATTTAAAGGGAATATGAAGTAGTATGTTTAAGAGGAATATGAAGCAGTATGTTTAAGAGGAATATGAAGTAGTATATTTAAGAGGAATATGAAGTAGTATGTTTAAGAGGAATATGAAGTAGTATATTTAAGAGGAATATGAAGTAGTATGTTTAAGAGGAATATGCAGTAGTATGTTTAAGAGGAATACGAAGTAGTATATTTAAGATGAATATGAAGTATTATATTTAAGAGGAATATGAAGTAGTATATTTAAGAGGAATATGAAGTAGTATGTATAAGAGGAATATGAAGTAGTATGTTTAAGAGGAATATGAAGTAGTATGTTTAAGAGGAATATGAAGTAGTATGCTTAAAAGGAATATGAAGTAGTATATTTAAGAGAAATATGAAGTAGTATATTTAAGAGGAATATGAAGTAGTTTGTTTAAGAGGAATATGAAGTATTATATTTAAAGGGAATATGAAGTAGTATGTTTAAGACGAATATGAAGTAGTATGTTTAAGAGGAATATGAAGTAGTATATTGAAGAGGAATATGAAGTAGTATGCTTAAGAGGAATATGAAGTAGTATGTTTAAGAGGAATATGAAGTAGTAAGTTTAAGAGGAATATGAAGTAGTATATTTATGAGGAATATGAAGTTGCATGTTTGAGAGGAATATGAAGTAGCATGTTTAAGAGGCATATGAAATAGTATGTTTAAAAGGAATGTGAAGTAGTATGTTTAAGAGGAATATGAAGTAGTATGTTTAAGAGGAATATGAAGTAGTATGTTTAAGAGGAATATAAAGTAGTATGTTTAAGAGGAATATGAAGTAGTATATTTAAGAGAAATATGAAGTAGAACGTTTAAGAGGAATATGAAGTAGTATGTTTAAGAGGAATATGAAGTAGTATGTTTAAGAGATATATGAAGTAGTATATTTAAGAGGAATATGAAGTAGTATATTTAAGAGGAATATGAAGTAGTATGTTTAAGAGGAATATGAAGTAGTATATTTAAGAGGAATATGAAGTAGAACGTTTAAGAGGAATATGAAGTAGTATGTTTACGAGGAATATGAAGTAGTATATTTAAGAGGAATGTGAAGTAGTATATTTAAGAGCAATATGAAGTAGTATATTTAAGAGGAATATGAAGTAGTATGTTCAAGAGGAATATGAAGTAGTATGTTTAAGAGGAATATGAAGTAGTATGCTTAAGAGATATATGAAGTAGTATATTTAAGAGGAATATGAAGTAGTATGTTTAAGAGGAATATGAAGTAGTATGTTTAAGAGGAATATGAAGTAGTATGTTTAAGAGGAATATGAAGTAGTATGCATAAGAGATATATGAAGTAGTATATATAAGAGGAATATGAAGTAGTATGTTTAAGAGGAATATGAAGTAGTATGTTTAAGAGGAATATGAAGTAGTATATTTAAGAGGTATATGAAGTAGAACGTTTAAGAGGAATATGAAGTAGTATGTTTACGAGGAATATGAAGTAGTATATTTGAGAGGAATGTGAAGTTGTATATTTAAGAGGAATATGAAGTAGTATATTTAAGAGGAATATGAATTAGTATGTTTAAGAGGAATATGAAGTAGCATGTTTAAGAGGAATATGAAGTAGTATGTTTGAGAGGAATATGAAGTAGTATGTTTAAGAGGAATATGAAGTAGTATGTTTAAGAGGAATATGAAGTAGTATGTTTAAGATGAATATGAAGTAGTATATTTAAGAGGAATATGAAGTAGTATATTTAAGAGCAATATGAAGTAGTATGTGTAAGAGGAATATGAAGTAGTATGTTTAAGAGGAATATGAAGTAGTATGCTTAATAGGAAAATGAAGTAGTTTATTTAAGAGGAATACGAAGTAGTATGTTTAAGATGAATATGAAGTATTATATTTAAGAGTAATATGAAGTAGTATGTTTAAGAGGAATATGAAGTAGTTTGTTTAAGAGGAATATGAAGTAGTATATTTAAAGGGAATATGAAGTAGTATGTTTAAGAGGAATATGAAGTAGTATATTTAAGAGGTATATGAAGTAGTATGTTTAAGATGAATATGAAGTAGTATGTTTAAGTGGAATATGAAGTAGTATGTTTAAGAGGAATATGAAGTACTATGATTAAGAGGAATATGAAGTAGTATGTTTAAGAGGAATATGAAGTAGTATGTTTAAGAGGAATATGAAGTAGTATGTTTAAGAGGAATATGAAGTAGTATGTTTAAGAGGAATATGAAGTAGTATGTTTAAGAGGAATATGAAGTAGTATACTTAATAGGAAAATGAAGTAGTTTATTTAAGAGGAATATTAAGTAGTATATTTAAGTGGAATATGAAGAAGTATGTTTAAGAGGAATATGAAGTAGTATGTTTAAGAGTAATATGAAGTAGTATGTTTGAGAGGAATATGAAGTAGTATGTTTAAGAGGAATATGAAGTACTATATTTAAGAGGAATATGAAGTAGCATGTTTAAGAGGAATATGAAGTAGTATGTTTAAGAGGAATATGAAGTAGTATGTTTAAGAGGAATATGAAGTAGTATGTTTAAGAGGAATATGAAGTAGTATGTTTAAGATGAATATGAAGTAGTATGTTTAAGTGGAATATGAAGTAGTATGTTTAAGAGGAATATGAAGTAGTATGTTTAAGAGGAATATGAAGTAGTATGCTTAATAGGAAAATGAAGTAGTTTATTTAAGAGGAATACGAAGTAGTATGTTTAAGATGAATATGAAGTATTATATTTAAGAGTAATATGAAGTAGTATGTTTAAGAGGAATATGGAGTAGTTTGTTTAAGAGGAATATGAAGTAGTATATTTAAAGGGAATATGAAGTAGTATGTTTAAGAGGAATATGAAGTAGTATACTTAAGAGTTATATGAAGTAGTATGTTTAAGATGAATATGAAGTAGTATGTTTAAGTGGAATATGAAGTAGTATGTTTAAGAGGAATATGAAGTAGTATGTTTAAGAGGAATATGAAGTAGTATGTTTAAGAGGAATATGAAGTAGTATGTTTAAGAGGAATATGAAGTAGTATGTTTAGGAAGAATATGAAGTAGTATGCTTAAGAGGAATATGAAGTAGTATGTTTAAGAGGAATATGCAGTAGTATGTTTAAGAGGAATACGAAGTAGTATATTTAAGTGGAATATGAAGTAGTATGTTTAAGATGAATATGAAGTAGTATATTTAAGAGGAATATGAAGTAGTATATTTAAGAGGAATATGAAGTAGTATGTTTAAGAGGAATATGAAGTAGTATGTTTAAGAGGAATATGAAGTAGTATGCTTAATAGGAAAATGAAGTAGTTTATTTAAGAGGAATACGAAGTAGTATGTTTAAGATGAATATGAAGTATTATATTTAAGAGTAATATGAAGTAGTATGTTTAAGAGGAATATGAAGTAGTTTGTTTAAGAGGAATATGAAGTAGTATATTTAAAGGGAATATGAAGTAGTATGTTTAAGAGGAATATGAAGTAGTATATTTAAGAGGTATATGAAGTAGTATGTTTAAGTTGAATATGAAGTAGTATGTTTAAGTGGAATATGAAGTAGTATGTTTAAGAGGAATATGAAGTAGTATGATTAACAGGAATATGAAGTAGTATGTTTAAGAGGAATATGAAGTAGTATGTTTAAGAGGAATATGAAGTAGTATGTTTAAGAGGAATATGAAGTAGTATGTTTAAGAGGAATATGAAGTAGTATGTTTAAGAGGAATATGAAGTAGTATGCTTAATAGGAAAATGAAGTAGTTTATTTAAGAGGAATATTAAGTAGTATATTTAAGTGGAATATGAAGAAGTATGTTTAAGAGGAATATGAAGTAGTATGTTTAAGAGGAATATGAAGTAGTATGTTTGAGAGGAATATGAAGTAGTATGTTTAAGAGGAATATGAAGTAGTATATTTAAGAGGAATATGAAGTAGCATGTTTAAGAGGAATATGAAGTAGTATGTTTAAGAGGAATATGAAGTAGTATGTTTAAGAGGAATATGAAGTAGTATGTTTAAGAGGAATATGAAGTAGTATGTTTAAGATGAATATGAAGTAGTATTTTTAAGAGGAATATGAAGTAGTATATTTAAGAGGAATATGAAGTAGTATGTTTAAGAGGAATATGAAGTTGTATGTTTAAGAGGAATATGAAGTAGTATGCTTAATAGGAAAATGAAGTAGTTTATTTAAGAGGAATACGAAGTAGTATGTTTAAGATGAATATGAAGTATTATATTTAAGAGTAATATGAAGTAGTATGTTTAAGAGGAATATGGAGTAGTTTGTTTAAGAGGAATATGAAGTAGTATATTTAAAGGGAATATGAAGTAGTATGTTTAAGAGGAATATGAAGTAGTATACTTAAGAGGTATATGAAGTAGTATGTTTAAGATGAATATGAAGTAGTATGTTTAAGTGGAATATGAAGTAGTATGTTTAAGAGGAATATGAAGTAGTATGTTTAAGAGGAATATGAAGTAGTATGTTTAAGAGGAATATGAAGTAGTATGTTTAAGAGGAATATGAAGTAGTATGTTTAGGAAGAATATGAAGTAGTATGCTTAAGAGGAATATGAAGTAGTATGTTTAAGAGGAATATGCAGTAGTATGTTTAAGAGGAATACGAAGTAGTATATTTAAGTGGAATATGAAGTAGTATGTTTAAAAGGAACATAAAGTAGTATATTTAAGAGGAATATAAAGTAGTATGTTTAAGATGAATATGAAGTAGTATGTTTAAGAAGAATATGAAGTATTATGTTTAAGAGGAATATGAGGTAGTATGTTTAAGAGGAATATGAAGTAGTATGTTTAAGACGAATGTGAAGTAGTATATTTAAAGGGAATATGAAGTAGTATGTTTAAGAGGAATATGAAGCAGTATGTTTAAGAGGAATATGAAGTAGTATATTTAAGAGGAATATGAAGTAGTATGTTTAAGAGGAATATGAAGTAGTATATTTAAGAGGAATATGAAGTAGTATGTTTAAGAGGAATATGCAGTAGTATGTTTAAGAGGAATACGAAGTAGTATATTTAAGATGAATATGAAGTATTATATTTAAGAGGAATATGAAGTAGTATATTTAAGAGGAATATGAAGTAGTATGTATAAGAGGAATATGAAGTAGTATGTTTAAGAAGAATATGAAGTAGTATGTTTAAGAGGAATATGAAGTAGTATGCTTAAAAGGAATATGAAGTAGTATATTTAAGAGGAATATGAAGTAGTATATTTAAGAGGAATATGAAGTAGTTTGTTTAAGAGGAATATGAAGTAGTATATTTAAAGGGAATATGAAGTAGTATGTTTAAGACGAATATGAAGTAGTATGTTTAAGAGGAATATGAAGTAGTATATTTAAGAGGAATATGAAGTAGTATGTTTAAGAGGAATATGCAGTAGTATGTTTAAGAGGAATACGAAGTAGTATATTTAAGATGAATATGAAGTATTATATTTAAGAGGAATATGAAGTAGTATATTTAAGAGGAATATGAAGTAGTATGTATAAGAGGAATATGAAGTAGTATGTTTAAGAGGAATATGAAGTAGTATATTGAAGAGGAATATGAAGTAGTATGCTTAAGAGGAATATGAAGTAGTATGTTTAAGAGGAATATGAAGTAGTAAATTTAAGAGGAATATGAAGTAGTATATTTATGAGGAATATGAAGTTGCATGTTTGAGAGGAATATGAAGTAGTATGTTTAAGAGGCATATGAAATAGTATGTTTAAAAGGAATGTGAAGTAGTATGTTTAAGAGGAATATGAAGTAGTATGTTTAAGAGGAATATGAAGTAGTATGTTTAAGAGGAATATGAAGTAGTATGTTTAAGAGGAATATGAAGTAGTATATTTAAGAGAAATATGAAGTAGAACGTTTAAGAGGAATATGAAGTAGTATGTTTAAGAGGAATATGAAGTAGTATGTTTAAGAGATATATGAAGTAGTATATTTAAGAGGAATATGAAGTAGTATATTTAAGAGGAATATGAAGTAGTATGTTTAAGAGGAATATGAAGTAGTATATTTAAGAGGAATATGAAGTAGAACGTTTAAGAGGAATATGATATAGTATGTTTACGAGGAATATGAAGTAGTATATTTAAGAGGAATGTGAAGTAGTATATTTAAGAGCAATATGAAGTAGTATATTTAAGAGGAATATGAAGTAGTATGTTTAAGAGGAATATGAAGTAGTATGTTTAAGAGGAATATGAAGTAGTATGCTTAAGAGATATATGAAGTAGTATATTTAAGAGGAATATGAAGTAGTATGTTTAAGAGGAATATGAAGTAGTATGTTTAAGAGGAATATGAAGTAGTATGTTTAAGAGGAATATGAAGTAGTATGCATAAGAGATATATGAAGTAGTATATATAAGAGGAATATGAAGTAGTATGTTTAAGAGGAATATGAAGTAGTATGTTTAAGAGGAATATGAAGTAGTATATTTAAGAGGTATATGAAGTAGAACGTTTAAGAGGAATATGAAGTAGTATGTTTACGAGGAATATGAAGTAGTATATTTGAGAGGAATGTGAAGTTGTATATTTAAGAGGAATATGAAGTAGTATATTTAAGAGGAATATGAAGTAGTATGTTTAAGAGGAATATGAAGTAGCATATTTAAGAGGAATATGAAGTAGTATGTTTAAAAGGAATATGAAGAAGTATGTTTAAGAGGAATATGAAGTAGTATGCTTAAGAGGAATATGAAGTAGTATGTTTAAGAGGAATATGAAGTAGTATGTTTAAGAGGAATATGAAGTAGTATATTTAAGAGGAATATGAAGTAGTATGTTTAAGAGTAATATGAAGTAGTATGTTTAAGATGAATATGAAGTAGTATATTGAAGAGGAATATGAAGTAGTATGTTTAAGAGGAATATGAAGTAGTATGTTTAAGAGGAATATGAAGTAGTATGTTTAAGAGAAATATGAAGTCGTATGTTTAAGATGAATATGAAGTAGTATGTTTAAGAGGAATATGAAGTAGTATGTTTAAGAGGAATGTGAAGTAGTTTGTTTAAGAGGAATATGAAGTAGTATATTTAAAGGGAATATGAAGTAGTATGTTTAAGAGGAATATGAAGTAGTATGTTTAAGAGGAATATGAAGGAGTATATTTAAGTGGAATATGAAGCAGTATGTTTAAGAGAAATATGAAGTAGTATATTTAAAGGGAATATGAAGCAGTATATTTAAGAGGAATATGAAGTAGTATGTTTAAGAGGAATATGAAGTAGTATGTTTAAGAGGAATATGAAGTAGTATGTTTAAGAAGAATATGAAGTAGTATGTTTAAGAGGAATATGAAGTAGTATGTTTAAGAGGAATATGAAGTAGTATGTTTAAGAGGAATATGAAGTAGTATGTTTAAGAGGAATATGAAGTTGTATATTTAAGAGGTATATGAAGTAGAACGTTTAAGAGGAATATGAAGTAGTATGTTTACGAGGAATATGAAGTAGTATATTAGAGAGGAATGTGAAGTTGTATATTTAAGAGGAATATGAAGTAGTATATTTAAGAGGAATATGAAGTAGTATGTTTAAGAGGAATATGAAGTAGCATATTTAAGAGGAATATGAAGTAGTATGTTTAAAAGGAATATGAAGAAGTATGTTTAAGAGGAATATGAAGTAGTATGCTTAAGAGGAATATGAAGTAGTATGTTTAAGAGGAATATGAAGTAGTATGTTTAAGAGGAATATGAAGTAGTATATTTAAGAGGAATATGAAGTAGTATGTTTAAGAGGAATATGAAGTAGTATGTTTAAGAGGAATATGAAGTAGTATATTGAAGAGGAATATGAAGTAGTATGTTTAAGAGGAATATGAAGTAGTATGTTTAAGAGGAATATGAAGTAGTATGTTTAAGAGAAATATGAAGTCGTATGTTTAAGATGAATATGAAGTAGTATGTTTAAGAGGAATGTGAAGTAGTATGTTTAAGAGGTATATGAAGTAGTATTTTTAAGAGATATATGAAGTAGTATGTTTAAGAGGAATATGAAGTAGTATGTTTAAGAGAAATGTGAAGTAGTTTGTTTAAGAGGAATATGAAGTAGTATATTTAAAGGGAATATGAAGTAGTATGTTTAAGAGGAATATGAAGTAGTATGTTTAAGAGGAATATGAAGGAGTATATTTAAGTGGAATATGAAGCAGTATGTTTAAGAGAAATATGAAGTAGTATATATAAAGGGAATATGAAGCAGTATATTTAAGAGGAATATGAAGTAGTATGTTTAAGAGGAATATGAAGTAGTATGTTTAAGAGGAATATGAAGTAGTATGTTTAAGAAGAATATGAAGTAGTATGTTTAAGAGGAATATGAAGTAGTATGTTTAAGAGGAATATGTAGTAGTATATTTAAGAGGAATATGAAGTAGTATATTTAAGTGGAATATGAAGTAGTATGTTTAAGAGGAATATGAAGTAGTATGTTTAAGAGGAATATGAAGTAGTATGTTTAAGAGGAATATGAAGTAGTATATTTAAGAGGAGTATGAAGTAGTATATTTAAAGGGAATATGAAGTAGTATATTTAAGAGGAATATGAAGTAGTATGTGTAAGAGGAATATGAAGTAGTATGTTTAAGAGGAATATGAAGTAGTATGCTTAAGAGGAATATGATGTAATATATTTAAGAGGAATATGAAGTAGTATATTTAAGAGGAATATGAAGTAGTTTGTTTAAGAGGAATATGAAGTAGTATATTTAAAGTGAATATGAAGTAGTATGTTTAAGAGGAATGTGAAGTAGTATGTTTAAGAGGAATATGAAGTAGTATATTTAAGTGGAATATGAAGTAGTATGTTTAAAGGGAATATGAAGTAGTATGTTTGTGAGGAATATGAAGTAGTATGCTTAAGAGAAATATGAAGTAGTATATTTAAGAGGAATATGAAGTAGTATGTTTAAGAGGAATATGAAGAAGTATGTTTAAGAGGAATATGAAGTAGTATATTTAAGAGGAATATGAAGTAGTATGTTTAAGAGGAATATTAAGTAGTATGTGTAAGTGGAATATGAAGTAGTATGCTTAAGAGGAATATGAACTAGTATATTTAAGAGGAATATGAAGTAGTATATTTAAGAGGAATATGAAGTAGTATATTTAAGAGGAACATGAAGTATTATATTTAGGAGGAATATGAAGTAGTATATTTAAGAGGAATATGAAGTAGTATATTTAAGAGGAGTATGAAGTAGTAAGTTTAAGAGGAATATGAAGTAGTATGTTTAAGAAATATTTAAAGTAGTATGTTTAAGAGGAATATGAAGTAGTATGTTTAAGAGGAATATGAAGTAGTATGCTTAAGAGGAATATGAAGTAGTATATTTAAGAGGAATATGAAGTAGTATATTTAAGAGGAATATGAAGTAGTTTGTTTAAGAGGAATATGAAGTAGTATATTTAAAGGGAATATACAGTAATATGTTTAAGAGGAATGTGAAGTAGTATTTTTAAGAGGAATATGAAGTAGTATATTTAAGTGTAATATGAAGTAGTATTTTTAAAGGGAATATGAAGTAGTATGTTTAAGAGGAATATGAAGTAGTATGTTTAAGCGGAATACGAAGTAGTATGTTTAAGAGGAATATGAAGTAGTGTGCTTAAGAGAAATATGAAGTAGTATATTTAAGAGGAATATGAAGTAGTATGTTTAAGAGGAATATGAAGAAGTATTTTTAAGAGGAATATGAAGTAGTATATTTAAGAGGAATATGAAGTAGTATGTTTAAGAGGAATATTAAGTAGTATGTGTAAGTGGAATATGAAGTAGTATGCTTAAGAGGAATATGAAGTAGTATATTTAAGACTAATATGAAGTATTATATTTAAGAGGAATATGAAGTAGTATATTTAAGAGGAACATGAAGTATTATATTTAAGAGGAATATGAGGTAGTATATTTAAGAGGAATATGAAGTAGTATATTTAAGAGGAATATGAAGTAGTAAGTTTAAGAGGAATATGAAGTAGTATGTTTAAGAGATATTTAAAGTAGTATGTTTAAGAGGAATATGAAGTAGTATGTTTAAGAGGAATATGAAGTAGTATGTTTAAGAGGAATATGAAGTAGTATGTTTAAGAGGAATATGAAGTAGTATGTTTAAGAGGAATATGAAGTAGTATGTTTAAGAGGAATATGAAGTAGTATGTTTAAGAGGAATATGAAGTAGTATGTTTAAGAGGAATATGAAGTAGTTTATTTAAAAGGAATATGAAGTAGAACGTTTAAGAGGAATATGAAGTAGTATGTTTAAGAGGAATATGAAGTAGTATGTTTAAGAGATATATGAAGTAGTATATTTAAGAGGAATATGAAGTAGTATGTTTAAGAGGAATATGAAGTAGTATGTTTAAGAGGATTATGAAGTAGTATGCTTAAGAGATATATGAAGTAGTATATTTAAGAGGAATATGAAGTAGCATGTTTAAGAGGAATATGAAGTAGTGTGTTTAAGAGGAATATGAGGTAGTATATTTAAGAGATATATGAAGTAGTATGTTTAAGAGGAATATGAAGCAGTATGTTTAAGAGGAATATGAAGTAGTATGTTTAAGAGGAATATGCAGTAGTATGTTTAAAAGGAATATAAAGTAGTATGTTTAAGAGGAATATCAAGTAGTATGTTTAAGATGAATATGAAGTAGTATGTTTAAGAGGAATATGAAGTAGTATGTTTAAGAGGAATATGAAGCAGTATGTTTAAGAGGAATATGAAGTTGTATGTTTAAGAGAAATATGAAGTAGTATGTTTAAGTGGAATATGAAGTAGTATGTTTAAGAGGAATATGAAGCAGTATGCTTAAGAGGAATATGAAGTAGTATGCATAAGAGATATATGAAGTAGTATATATAAGAGGAATATGAAGTAGTATGTTTAAGAGGAATATGAAGTAGTATGTTTAAGAGGAATATGAAGTAGTATATTTAGTATATTTAAGAGGAATATGAAGTCGTATATTTAAGAGGAATATGAAGTAGAACGTTTAAGCGGAATATGAAGTAGTATGTTTAAGAGGAATATGAAGTAGTATGTTTAAGAGATATATGAAGTAGTATATTTAAGAGGAATATGAAGTAGTATATTTAAGAGGAATATGAAGTAGTATGTTTAAGAGGAATATGAAGTAGTATGTTTACGAGGAATATGAAGTAGTATATTTGAGAGGAATGTGAAGTAGTATATTTAAGAGGAATATGAAGTAGTATATTTAAGAGGAATATGAAGTAGTATGTTTAAGAGGAATATGAAGTAGTATATTTAAGAGGAAAATGAAGTAGTATGTTTAAAAGGAATATGAAGAAGTATGTTTAAGAGGAATATGAAGTAGTATGCTTAAGAGGAATATGAAGTAGTATGTTTAAGGGGAATATGAAGTAGTATGTTTAAGAGGAATATGAAGTAGTATGTTTAAGAGGAATATGAAGTAGTGTGTTTAAGAGGAATATGAAGTAGTATATTTAAGAGATATATGAAGTAGTATATTTAAGAGGAATATGAAGTAGTATATTTAAGAGGAACATGAAGTATTATATTTAAGAGGAATATGAAGTAGTATATTTAAGAGGAATATGAAGTAGTATATTTAAGAGGAATATGAAGTAGTAAGTTTAAGAGGAATATGAAGTAGTATGTTTAAGAGATATTTAAAGTAGTATGTTTAAGAGGAATATGAAGTAGTATGTTTAAGAGGAATATGAAGTAGTATGCTTAAGAGGAATATGAAGTAGTATATTTAAGAGGAATATGAAGTAGTATATTTAAGAGGAATATGAAGTAGTTTGTTTAAGAGGAATATGAAGTAGTATATTTAAAGGGAATATGAAGTAGTATGTTTAAGAGGAATGTGAAGTAGTATGTTTAAGAGGAATATGAAGTAGTATATTTAAGAGGAATATGAAGTAGTATGTTTAAGAGGAATATGAAGTAGTATGTTTAAGAGGAATGTGAAGTAGTATGTTTAAGAGGAATATGAAGTAGTATGTTTAAGAGGAATATGAAGTAGTATGTTTAAGAGGAATATGAAGTAGTATGTTTAAGAGGAATATGAAGTAGTATATTTAAGAGGTATATGAAGTAGAACGTTTAAGACGAATATGAAGTAGTATGTGTAAGAGGAATATGAAATAGTATGTTTAAGAGATATATGAAGTAGTATATTTAAGAGGAATATGAAATAGTATGCTTAAGAGGAATATGAAGTAGTATGTTTAAGAGGAATATGAAGTAGTATGCTTAAGAGATATATGAAGTAGTATATTTAAGAGGAATATGAAGTAGCATGTTTAAGAGGAATATGAAGTAGTGTGTTTAAGAGGAATATGAAATAGTATATTTAAGAGATATATGAAGTAGTATATTTAAGAGGAATATGAAGCAGTATGTTTAAGAGGAATATGAAGTAGTATGTTTAAGAGGAATATGCAGTAGTATGTTTAAAAGGAATATAAAGTAGTATGTTTAAGAGGAATATCAAGTAGTATGTTTAAGAGGAATATGAAGCAGTATGTTTAAGAGGAATATGAAGTTGTATGTTTAAGAGGAATATGAAGTAGTATGTTTAAGTGGCATATGAAGTAGTATGTTTAAGAGGAATATGAAGCAGTATGCTTAAGAGGAATATGAAGTAGTATGCATAAGAGATATATGAAGTAGTATATATAAGAGGAATATGAAGTAGTATGTTTAAGAGGAATATGAAGTAGTATGTTTAAGAGGAATATGAAGTAGTATATTTAGTATATTTAAGAGGAATATGAAGTAGTATATTTAAGAGGAATATGAAGTAGTATGTTTAAGAGATATATGAAGTAGTATATTTAAGAGGAATATGAAGTAGTATATTTAAGAGGAATATGAAGTAGTATGTTTAAGAGGAATATGAAGTAGTATGTTTAAGAGGTATATGAAGTAGAACGTTTAAGAGGAATATGAAGTAGTATGTTTACGAGGAATATGAAGTAGTATATTTGAGAGGAATGTGAAGTAGTATATTTAAGAGGAATATGAAGTAGTATATTTAAGAGGAATATGAAGTAGTATGTTTAAGAGGAATATGAAGTAGTATATTTAAGAGGAATATGAAGTAGTATGTTTAAAAGGAATATGAAGAAGTATGTTTAAGAGGAATATGAAGTAGTATGCTTAAGAGGAATATGAAGTAGTATGTTTAAGAGGAATATGAAGTAGTATGTTTAAGAGGAATATGAAGTAGTATGTTTAAGAGGAATATGAAGTAGTATGTTTAAGAGGAATATGAAGTAGTATGTTTAAGAGGAATATGAAATAGTATATTTAAGAGGAATATGAAGTAGTATGTTTAAGAGGAATATGAAGCAGTATGTTTAAGAGGAATATGAAGTAGTATGTTTAAGGGGAATATGAAGTAGTATGTTTAAGAGAAATATGAAGTAATATGTTTAAGATGAATATGAAGTAGTATGTTTAAGAGGAATATGAAGTAGTATGTTTAAGAGGAATGTGAAGTAGTATGTTTAAGAGGAATATGAAGTAGTATATTTAAAGGGAATACGAAGTAGTATTTTTAAGAGGAATATGAAGTAGTATGTTTAAGAGGAATATGAAGGAGTATATTTAAGTGGAATATGAAGCAGTATGTTTAAGAGGAATATGAAGTAGTATATTTAAAGGGAATATGAAGTAGTATATTTAAGAGGAATATGAAGTAGTATGTTTAAGAGGAATATGAAGTAGTATGTTTAAGAGGAATATGAAGTAGTATGTTTAAGAAGAATATGAAGTAGTATGTTTAAGAGGAATATGAAGTAGTATGTTTAAGAGGATTATGAAGTAGTATATTTAAGAGGAATATGAAGTAGTATATTTAAGTGGAATATGAAGTAGTATGTTTAAGAGGAATATGAAGTAGTATGTTTAAGAGGAATATGAAGTAGTATGTTTAAGAGGAATATGAAGTAGTATATTTAAGAAGAGTATGAAGTAGTATATTTAAAGGGAATATGAAGTAGTATATTTAAGAGGAATATGACGTAGTATGTTTAAGAGGAATATGAAGTAGTATGTTTAAGAGGAATATGAAGTAGTATGCTTAAGAGGAATATGAAGTAGTATATTTAAGAGGAATATGAAGTAGTATATTTAAGAGGAATATGAAGTAGTTTGTTTAAGAGGAATATGAAGTAGTATATTTAAAGGGAATATGAAGTAGTATGTTTAAGAGGAATGTGAAGTAGTATGTTTAAGAGGAATATGAAGTAGTATGTTTAAGAGGAATATGAAGTAGTATGTTTAAGAGGAATATGAAGTAGTATGTTTAAGAGGAATATGAAGTAGTATATTTAAGAGGTATATGAAGTAGAACGTTTAAGAGGAATATGAAGTAGTATGTGTAAGAGGAATATGAAATAGTATGTTTAAGAGATATATGAAGTAGTATATTTAAGAGGAATATGAAATAGTATGCTTAAGAGGAATATGAAGTAGTATGTTTAAGAGGAATATGAAGTAGTATGCTTAAGAGATATATGAAGTAGTATATTTAAGAGGAATATGAAGTACCATTATAAGAGGAATATGAAGTAGTGTGTTTAAGAGGAATATGAAATAGTATATTTAAGAGATATATGAAGTAGTATATTTAAGAGGAATATGAAGCAGTATGTTTAAGAGGAATATGAAGTAGTATGTTTAAGAGAAATATGCAGTAGTATGTTTAAAAGGAATATAAAGTAGTATGTTTAAGAGGAATATCAAGTAGTATGTTTAAGAGGAATATGAAGTAGTATGTTTAAGAGGAATATGGAGTAGTATGTTTAAGAGGAATATGAAGCAGTATGTTTAAGAGGAATATGAAGTTGTATGTTTAAGAGGAATATGAAGTAGTATGTTTAAGTGGAATATGAAGTAGTATGTTTAAGAGGAATATGAAGCAGTATGCTTAAGAGGAATATGAAGTAGTATGCATAAGAGATATATGAAGTAGTATATATAAGAGGAATATGAAGTAGTATGTTTAAGAGGAATATGAAGTAGTATGTTTAAGAGGAATATGAAGTAGTATATTTAGTATATTTAAGAGGAATATGAAGTAGTATGTTTAAGAGATATATGAAGTAGTATATTTAAGAGGAATATGAAGTAGTATATTTAAGAGGAATATGAAGTAGTATGTTTAAGAGGAATATGAAGTAGTATGTTTAAGAGGTAAATGAAGTAGAACGTTTAAGAGGAATATGAAGTAGTATGTTTACGAAGAATATGAAGTAGTATATTTGAGAGGAATGTGAAGTAGTATATTTAAGAGGAATATGAAGTAGTACATTTAAGAGGAATATGAAGTAGTATGTTTAAGAGGAATATGAAGTAGTATATTTAAGAGGAATATGAAGTAGTATGTTTAAAAGGAATTTGAAGAAGTATGTTTAAGAGGAATATGAAGTAGTATGCTTAAGAGGAATATGAAGGAGTATGTTTAAGAGGAATATGAAGTAGTATGTTTAAGAGGAATATGAAGTAGTATGTTTAAGAGGAATATGAAGTAGTATGTTTAAGAGGAATATGAAGTAGTATGTTTAAGAGGAATATGAAATAGTATATTTAAGAGGAATATGAAGTAGTATGTTTAAGAGGAATATGAAGCAGTATGTTTAAGAGGAATATGAAGTAGTATGTTTAAGAGGAATATGAAGTAGTATGTTTAAGAGAAATATGAAGTAATATGTTTAAGATGAATATGAAGTAGTATGTTTAAGAGGAATATGAAGTAGTATGTTTAAAAGGAATGTGAAGTAGTATGTTTAAGAGGAATATGAAGTAGTATATTTAAAGGGAATACGAAGTAGTATTTTTAAGAGGAATATGAAGTAGTATGTTTAAGAGGAATATGAAGGAGTATATTTAAGTGGAATATGAAGCAGTATGTTTAAGAGGAATATGAAGTAGTATATTTAAAGGGAATATGAAGTAGTATATTTAAGAGGAATATGAAGTAGTATGTTTAAGAGGAATATGAAGTAGTATGTTTAAGAGGAATATGAAGTAGTATGTTTAAGAAGAATATGAAGTAGTATGTTTAAGAGGAATATGAAGTAGTATGTTTAAGAGGATTATGAAGTAGTATATTTAAGAGGAATATGAAGTAGTATATTTAAGTGGAATATGAAGTAGTATGTTTAAGAGGAATATGAAGTAGTATGTTTAAGAGGAATATGAAGTAGTATGTTTAAGAGGAATATGAAGTAGTATGTTTAAGAGGAATATGAAGTAGTATATTTAAAGGGAATATGAAGTAGTATATTTAAGAGGAATATGACGTAGTATGTTTAAGAGGAATATGAAGTAGTATGTTTAAGAGGAATATGAAGTAGTATGCTTAAGAGGAATATGAAGTAGAATATTTAAGAGGAATATGAAGTAGTATGTTTAAGAGGAATATGAAGTAGTATGTTTAAGAGGAATATGAAGTAGTATATTTAGTATATTTAAGAGGAATATGAAGTCATATATTTAAGAGGAATATGAAGTAGAACGTTTAAGCGGAATATGAAGTAGTATGTTTAAGAGGAATATGAAGTAGTATGTTTAAGAGATATATGAAGTAGTATATTTAAGAGGAATATGAACTAGTATATTTAAGAGGAATATGAAGTAGTATGTTTAAGAGGAATATGAAGTAGTATATTTAAGAGGAAAATGAAGTAGTATGTTTAAAAGGAATATGAAGAAGTATGTTTAAGAGGAATATGAAGTAGTATGCTTAAGAGGAATATGAAGTAGTATGTTTAAGAGGAATATGAAGTAGTATGTTTAAGAGGAATATGAAGTAGTATGTTTAAGAGGAATATGAAGTAGTGTGTTTAAGAGGAATATGAAGTAGTATATTTAAGAGATATATGAAGTAGTATATTTAAGAGGAATATGAAGTAGTATATTTAAGAGGAACATGAAGTATTATATTTAAGAGGAATATGAAGTAGTATATTTAAGAGGAATATGAAGTAGTATATTTAAGAGGAATATGAAGTAGTAAGTTTAAGAGGAATATGAAGTAGTATGGTTAAGAGATATTTAAAGTAGTATGTTTAAGAGGAATATGAAGTAGTATGTTTAAGAGGAATATGAAGTAGTATGCTTAAGAGGAATATGAAGTAGTATATTTAAGAGGAATATGAAGTAGTATATTTAAGAGGAATATGAAGTAGTTTGTTTAAGAGGAATATGAAGTAGTATATTTAAAGGGAATATGAAGTAGTATGTTTAAGAGGAATGTGAAGTAGTATGTTTAAGAGGAATATGAAGTAGTATATTTAAGAGGAATATGAAGTAGTATGTTTAAGAGGAATATGAAGTAGTATGTTTAAGAGGAATGTGAAGTAGTATGTTTAAGAGGAATATGAAGTAGTATGTTTAAGAGGAATATGAAGTAGTATGTTTAAGAGGAATATGAAGTAGTATGTTTAAGAGGAATATGAAGTAGTATGTGTAAGAGGAATATGAAATAGTATGTTTAAGAGATATATGAAGTAGTTTATTTAAGAGGAATATGAAATAGTATGCTTAAGAGGAATATGAAGTAGTATGTTTAAGAGGAATATGAAGTAATATGCTTAAGAGATATATGAAGTAGTATATTTAAGAGGAATATGAAGTAGCATGTTTAAGAGGAATATGAAGTAGTGTGTTTAAGAGGAATATGATATAGTATATTTAAGAGATATATGAAGTAGTATATTTAAGAGGAATATGAAGCAGTATGTTTAAGAGGAATATGAAGTAGTATGTTTAAGAGGAATATGCAGTAGTATGTTTAAAAGGAATATAAAGTAGTATGTTTAAGAGGAATATCAAGTAGTATGTTTAAGAGGAATATGAAGTAGTATGTTTAAGAGGAATATGGAGTAGTATGTTTAAGAGGAATATGAAGCAGTATGTTTAAGAGGAATATGAAGTTGTATGTTTAAGAGGAATATGAAGTAGTATGTTTAAGTGGAATATGAAGTAGTATGTTTAAGAGGAATATGAAGCAGTATGCTTAAGAGGAATATGAAGTAGTATGCATAAGAGATATATGAAGTAGTATATATAAGAGGAATATGAAGTAGTATGTTTAAGAGGAATATGAAGTAGTATGTTTAAGAGGAATATGAAGTAGTATATTTAGTATATTTAAGAGGAATATGAAGTAGTATATTTAAGAGGAATATGAAGTAGTATGTTTAAGAGATATATGAAGTAGTATATTTAAGAGGAATATGAAGTAGTATATTTAAGAGGAATATGAAGTAGTATGTTTAAGAGTAGTATGTTTACGAGGAATATGAAGTAGTATATTTGAGAGGAATGTGAAGTAGTATATTTAAGAGGAATATGAAGTAGTATATTTAAGAGGAATATGAAGTAGTATGTATAAGAGGAATATGAAGTAGTATATTTAAGAGGAATTTGAAGTAGTATGTTTAAAAGGAATATGAAGAAGTATGTTTAAGAGGAATATGAAGTAGTATGCTTAAGAGGAATATGAAGTAGTATGTTTAAGAGGAATATGAAGTAGTATGTTTAAGAGGAATATGAAGTAGTATGTTTAAGAGGAATATGAAGTAGTATGTTTAAGAGGAATATGAAGTAGTATGTTTAAGAGAAATATGAAATAGTATATTTAAGAGGAATATGAAGTAGTATGTTTAAGAGGAATATGAAGCAGTATGTTTAAGAGGAATATGAAGTAGTATGTTTAAGAGGAATATGAAGTAGTATGTTTAAGAGAAATATGAAGTAATATGTTTAAGATGAATATGAAGTAGTATGTTTAAGAGGAATATGAAGTAGTATGTTTAAGAGGAATGTGAAGTAGTATGTTTAAGAGGAATATGAAGTAGTATATTTAAAGGGAATACGAAGTAGTATTTTTAAGAGTAATATGAAGTAGTATGTTTAAGAGGAATATGAAGGAGTATATTTAAGTGGAATATGAAGCAGTATGTTTAAGAGGAATATGAAGTAGTATATTTAAAGGGAATATGAAGTAGTATATTTAAGAGGAATATGAAGTAGTATGTTTAAGAGGAATATGAAGTAGTATGTTTAAGAGGAATATGAAGTAGTATGTTTAAGAAGAATATGAAGTAGTATGTTTAAGAGGAATATGAAGTAGTATGTTTAAGAGGATTATGAAGTAGTATATTTAAGAGGAATATGAAGTAGTATATTTAAGAGGAATATGAAGTAGTATGTGTAAGAGGAATATGAAGTAGTATATTTAAGAGGAGTATGAAGTAGTATATTTAAAGGGAATATGAAGTAGTATATTTAAGAGGAATATGACGTAGTATGTTTAAGAGGAATATGAAGTAGTATGTTTAAGAGGAATATGAAGTAGTATGCTTAACAGGAATATGAAGTAGTATATTTAAGAGGAATATGAAGTAGTATATTTAAGAGGAATATGAAGTAGTTTGTTTAAGAGGAATATGAAGTAGTATATTTAAAGGGAATATGAAGTAGTATGTTTAAGAGGAATGTGAAGTAGTATGTTTAAGAGGAATATGAAGTAGTATATTTAAGTGGAATATGAAGTAGTATGTTTAAAGGGTATATGAAGTAGTATGTTTAAGAGGAATATGAAGTAGTATGTTAAAGCGGAATACGAAGTAGTATGTTTAAGAGGAATATGAAGTAGTATGCTTAAGAGAAATATGAAGTAGTATATTTAAGAGGAATATGAAGTAGTATGTTTAAGAGGAATATGAAGAAGTATGTTTAAGAGGAATATGAAGTAGTATATTTAACAGGAATATGAAGTAGTATGTTTAAGAGGAATATTAAGTAGTATGTGTAAGTAGAATATGAAGTAGTATGCTTAAGAGGAATATGAAGTAGTATATTTAAGAGGAATATGAAGTAGTATATTTAAGAGGAATATGAAGTAGTATATTTAAGAGGAACATGAAGTATTATATTTAAGAGGAATATGAAGTAGTATATTTAAGAAGAATATGAAGTAGCATATTTAAGAGGAATATGAAGTAGTAAGTTTAAAAGGAATATGAAGTAGTATGTTTAAGAGATATTTAAAGTAGTATGTTTAAGAGGAATATGAAGTAGTATGTTTAAGAGGAATATGAAGTAGTATGTTTAAGAGGAATATGAAGTAGTATGTTTAAGAGGAATGTGAAGTAGTATGTTTAAGAGGAATATGAAGTAGTATGTTTAAGAGGAATATGAAGTAGTATGTTTAAGAGGAATATGAAGTAGTATGTTTAAGAGGAATATGAAGTAGTATATTTAAGAGGAATATGAAGTAGAACGTTTAAGAGGAATATGAAGTAGTATGTTTAAGAGGAATATGAAGTAGTATGTTTAAGAGATATATGAAGTAGTATATATAAGAGGAAAATGAAGTAGTATGTTTAAGAGGAATATGAAGTAGTATGTTTAAGAGGAATATGAAGTAGTATGCTTAAGAGATATATGAAGTACTATATTTAAGGGGAATATGAAGTAGCATGTTTAAGAGGAATATGAAGTAGTGTGTTTAAGAGGAATATGAAGTAGTATATTTAAGAGATATATGAAGTAGTATATTTAAGAGGAATATGAAGCAGTATGTTTAAAAGGAATATGAAGTAGTATGTTTAAGAGGAATATGCAGTAGTATGTTTAAAAGGAATATAAAGTAGTATGTTTAAGAGGAATATCAAGTAGTATGTTTAAGAGGAATATGAAGTAGTATGTTTAAGAGGAATATGAAGTAGTATGTTTAAGAGGAATATGAAGCAGTATGTTTAAGAGGAATATGAAGTTGTATGTTTAAGAGGAATATGACGTAGTATGTTTAAGTGGAATATGAAGTAGTATGTTTAAGAGGAATATGAAGCAGTATGCTTAAGAGGAATATGAAGTAGTATGTTTAAGAGGAATATAAAGTAGTATGTTTAAGAGGAATATGAAGTAGTATGTTTAAGAGGAATATGAAGTAGTATGTTTAACAGGAATATGAAGTAGTATGTTTAAGAGGAATATGGAGTAGTATGTTTAAGAGGAATATGAAGTAGTATGCTTAAGAGGAATATGAAGTAGTATGTTTAAGAGGAATATGAAGTAGTATATTTAAGAGGAATATGAAGCAGTATGTTTAAGAGGAATATGAAGTAGTATGTTTAAGAGGAATACGAAGTAGTATATTTAAGTGGAATATGAAGTAGTATGTTTAAGAGGAATATGAAGTAGTATGTTTAAGAGGAATATGAAGTAGTATGCTTAAGAGGAATATGAAGTAGTATGTTTAAGAGGAATATGAAGTAGTATGTTTAAGAGGAATATGAAGTAGTATATTTAAGAGGAATATGAAGTAGTATATTTAAGAGGAATATGAAGTAGTATATTTAAGAGGAATATGAAGTATTATATTTAAGAGGAATATGAAGTAGTATGTTTAAGACGAATATGAAGTAGTATGTTTAAGAGGAATATGAAGTAGTATGTTTAAGAGATATATGAAGTAGTATATTTAAGAGGAATATGAAGTAGTATGTTTAAGAGGAATATGAAGTAGTATGTTTAAGAGGAATATGAAGTAGTATGCTTAAGAGGAATATGAAGTTGTATGTTTAAGAGGAATATGAAGTAGTATGTTTAAGAGGAATATGAAGTAGTATGTTTAAGAGGAATGTGAAGTAGTATGTTTAAGATGAATATGAAGTAGTATGTTTAAGAGATATATGAAGTAGTATATTTAAGAGGAACATGCAGAAATATGTTTAAAAGGAATATAAAGTAGTATGTTTAAGAGGAATATCAAGTAGTATGTTTAAGATGAATAAGAAGTAGTATGTTTAAGATGAATATGAAGTAGTATATTTAAGAGGAATATGAAGTAGTATGCTTAAGAGGAATATGAAGTAGTATGTTTAAGAAGAATATGAAGTAGTGTATTTAAGAGGAATACGAAGTTGTATGTTTAAGAGGAATATGAAGTAGTATGTTTAAGAGGAATATGAAGTAGTATGTTTAAGAGGAATGTGAAGTAGTATGTTTAAGAGGAATATGAAGTAGTATGTTTAAGAGATATATGAAGTAGTATATTTAAGAGGAATATGAAGTAGTATGTTTAAGAGGAATATGAAGTAGTATGTTTAAGAGGAATATGCAGTAGTATGTTTAAAAGGAATATAAAGTAGTATGTTTAAGAGGAATATCAAGTAGTATGTTTAAGAGGAATATGAAGTAGTATGTTTAAGAGGAATATGAAGTAGTATGTTTAAGAGGAATATGAAGCAGTATGTTTAAGAGGAATATGAAGTAGTATGTTTAAGAGCAATATGAAGTAGTATGTTTAAGAGGAATATGAAGTAGTATGTTTAAGAGGAATATGCAGTAGTATGTTTAAAAGGAATATAAAGTAGTATGTTTAAGAGGAATATCAAGTAGTATGTTTAAGAGGAATATAAAGTAGTATGTTTAAGAGGAATATGAAGTAGTATGTTTAAGAGGAATATGAAGCAGTATGTTTAAGAGGAATATGAAGTAGTATGTTTAAGAGGAATATGAAGTAGTATGCTTAAGAGCAATATGAAGTAGTATATTTAAGAGGAATATGAAGTAGTATATTTAAGAGGAATATGAAGTAGTATGTTTAAGTTGAATATGAAGTAGTATGTTTAAGAGGAATATGAATTAGTATATTTAAGAGAAATATGAAGTAGTATGCTTAAGAAGAATATGAAGTAGTATGTTTAAGAGGAATATGAAGTAGTATATTTAAGAGGAATACGAAGTAGTATGTTTAAGAGGAATACGAAGTAGTATATTTAAGAGGAATATGAAGTAGTATATTTAAGAGGAATACGAAGTAGTATGTTTAAGAGAATACGAAGTAGTATGTTTAAGAGGAATATGAAGCAGTATGTTTAAGAGGAATATGAAGTAGTATGTTTAAGAGGAATATGAAGTAGTATGTTTAAGAGATATATGAAGTAGTATATTTAAGAGGAATATGAAGTAGTATGTTTAAGAGGAATATGAAGTAGTATGTTTAAGAGGAATATGAAGTAGTATGCTTAAGAGGAATATGAAGTTGTATGTTTAAGAGGAATATGAAGTAGTATGTTTAAGAGGAATATGAAGTAGTATGTTTAAGAGGAATGTGAAGTAGTATGTTTAAGAGGAATATGAAGTAGTATGTTTAAGAGATATATGAAGTAGTATATTTAAGAGGAATATGAAGTAGTATGTTTAAGAGGAATATGAAGTAGTATGTTTAAGAGGAATATGCAGTAGTATGTTTAAAAGGAATATAAAGTAGTATGTTTAAGAGGAATATCAAGTAGTATGTTTAAGAGGAATATGAAGTAGTGTGTTTAAGAGGAATATGAAGTAGTATGTTTAAGAGGAATATGAAGCAGTATGTTTAAGAGGAATATGAAGTAGTATGTTTAAGAGCAATATGAAGTAGTATGTTTAAGTGGAATATGAAGTAGTATGTTTAAGAGGAATATGAAGCAGTATGTTTAAGAGGAATATGAAGTAGTATGTTTAAGAGGAATATGAAGTAGTATGCTTAAGAGGAATATGAAGTAGTATGTTTAAGAGGAATATGAAGTAGTATATTTAAGAGGAATATGAAGCAGTATGTTTAAGAGGAATATGAAGTAGTATGTTTAAGAGGAATACGAAGTAGTATATTTAAGTGGAATATGAAGTAGTATGTTTAAGTGGAATATGAAGTAGTATGTTTAAGAGCAATATGAAGTAGTATATTTAAGAGGAATATGAAGTAGTATATTTAAGAGGAATATGAAGTAGTATGTTTAAGATGAATATGAAGTAGTATGTTTAAGAGGAATATGAAGTTGTATATTTAAGAGAAATATTCAGTAGTATGCTTAAGAAGAATATGAAGTAGTATGTTTAAGAGGAATATGAAGTAGTATATTTAAGAGGAATACGAAGTAGTATATTTAAGAGGAATACGAAGTAGTATATTTAAGAGAAATATGAAGTAGTATATTTAAGAGGAATACGAAGTAGTATGTTTAAGAGGAATACGAAGTAGTATGTTTAAGAGGAATATGAAGCAGTATGTTTAAGAGGAATATGAAGTAGTATGTTTAAGAGGAATATGAAGTAGTATGTTTAAGAGATATATGAAGTAGTATATTTAAGAGGAATATGAAGTAGTATGTTTAAGAGGAATATGAAGTAGTATGTTTAAGAGGAATATGAAGTAGTATGCTTAAGAGGAATATGAAGTTGTATGCTTAAGAGGAATATGAAGTAGTATGTTTAAGAGGAATATGAAGTAGTATGTTTAAGAGGAATGTGAAGTAGTATGTTTAAGAGGAATATGAAGTAGTATGTTTAAGAGATATATGAAGTAGTATATTTAAGAGGAATATGAAGTAGTATGTTTAAGAGGAATATGAAGTAGTATGTTTAAGAGGAATATCAAGTAGTATGTTTAAGAGGAATATGAAGTAGTATGTTTAAGAGGAATATGAAGTAGTATGTTGAAGAGGAATATGAAGCAGTATGTTTAAGAGGAATATGAAGTAGTATATTTAAGAGCAATATGAAGTAGTATGTTTAAGTGGAATATGAAGTAGTATGTTTAAGAGGAATATGAAGCAGTATGTTTAAGAGGAATATGAAGTAGTATGTTTAAGAGGAATATGAAGAAGTATGTTTAAGAGGAATATGAAGTAGTATGTTTAAGAGGAATATGAAGTAGTATGTTTAAGAGGAATATGAAGTAGTATGTTTAAGAGGAATATGAAGTAGTATGTTTAAGAGGAATATGAAGTAGTATGCTTAAGAGGAATATGAAGTAGTATGTTTAAGAGAAATATGAAGTAGTATATTTAAGAGGAATATGAAGCAGTATGTTTAAGAGGAATATGAAGTAGTATGTTTAAGAGGAATACGAAGTAGTATATTTAAGTGGAATATAAAGTAGTATGTTTAAGAGGAATATGAAGTAGTATGTTTAAGAGGAATATGAAGTAGTATGTTTAAGAGGAATATGAAGTAGTATGTTTAAGAGGAATGTGAAGTAGTATGTTTAAGAGGAATATAAAGTAGTATATTTAAGGGGAATATGAAGTAGTATGCTTAAGAAGAATATGAAGTAGTATGTTTAAGAGGAATATGAAGTAGTATGTTTAAGAGGAATATGAAGTAGTATATTTAAGAGGAATATGAAGTAGTCTATTTAAGAGGAATATGAAGTAGTATATTTAAGGGGAATATGAAGTATTATATTTAAGAGGAATATGAAGTAGTATGTTTAAGACGAATATGAAGTAGTATGTTTAAGAGGAATATGAAGTAGTATATTTAAGAGGAATATGAAGTAGTATGTTTAAGAGGAATATGAAGTAGTATGTTTAAGAGGAATATGAAGTAGTATGCTTAAGAGGAATATGAAGTAGTATATTTAAGAGGATTATGAAGTAGTATGCTTAAGAGGAATATGAAGTAGTATGCTTAAGAGGAATATGAAGTAGTATATTTAAGAGGAATGTGAAGTAGTATGTTTAAGAGGAATATGAAGCAGTATGTTTAAGATGAATATGAAGTATTATATTTAAGAGGAATATGAAGTTGTACGTTTCAGAGATATATGAAGTAGTATATCTAAGAGGAATATGAAGTAGTATGTTTAAGAGGAATATGAAGTAGTATGTTTAAGATGAATATAAAGCAGTATGTTTAAGAGGAATATGAAGTAGAATGTTTAAGAGGAATATGAAGTAGTATGTTCAAGAGGAATATGAAGGAGTATGCTTAAGAGGAATATGAAGTAGTATATTTAAGAGGAATATCAAGTAGTATATTTAAGAGGAATATGAAGTAGCATGTTTAAGACGAGTATGAAGTAGTATATTCAAGAGGAATATGAAGTAGTATATTTAAGAGGAATATGAAATAGTATGCTTAAGAGGAATATGAAGTAGTATGTTTAAGAGGAAAATGAAGTAGTATGCTTAAGAGGAATATGAAGTAGTATGTTTAAGAGGAATATGAAGTAGTATATTTAAGAGGAATATGAAGTAGTATATTTAAGAGGAATACGAAGTAGTATGTTTAAGAGGAATTCGAAGTAGTATGTTTAAAGGGAATATGAAGCAGTATGTTTAAGAGGAATATGAAGTAGTATGTTTAAGAGGAATATGAAGTAGTATATTTAAGAGATATATGAAGTAGTATATTTAAGAGGAATGTGAAGTAGTATGTTTAAGAGGAATATGAAGTAGTATGTTTAAGAGGAATACGAAGTAGTATGTTTAAGAGGAATGTGAAGTAGTATGCTTAAGAGGAATGTGAAGTAGTATGTTTAAGATGAATATGAAGTAGTATGTTTAAGAGATATATGAAGTAGTATATTTAAGAGGAACATGCAGAAGTATGTTTAAAAGGAATATAAAGTAGTATGTTTAAGAGGAATATCAAGTAGTATGTTTAATATGAATAAGAAGTAAAATGTTTAAGATGAATATGAAGTAGTATATTTAAGAGGAATATGAAGTAGTATGCTTAAGAGGAATATGAAGTAGTATGTTTAAGAAGAATATGAAGTAGTGTATTTAAGAGGAATACGAAGTTGTATGTTTAAGAGGAATATGAAGTAGTATGTTTAAGAGGAATATGAAGTAGTATGTTTAAGAGGAATGTGAAGTAGTATGTTTAAGAGGAATATGAAGTAGTATGTTTAAGAGATATATGAAGTAGTATATTTAAGAGGAATATGAAGTAGTATGTTTAAGAGGAATATGAAGTAGTATGTTTAAGAGGAATATGCAGTAGTATGTTTAAAAGGAATATAAAGTAGTATGTTTAAGAGGAATATCAAGTAGTATGTTTAAGAGGAATATGAAGTAGTATGTTTAAGAGGAATATGAAGTAGTATGTTTAAGAGGAATATGAAGCAGTATGTTTAAGAGGAATATGAAGTAGTATGTTTAAGAGCAATATGAAGTAGTATGTTTAAGAGGAATATGAAGTAGTATGTTTAAGAGGAATATGAAGTAGTATGTTTAAGAGGAATATGAAGTAGTATGTTTAAGAGGAATATGAAGCAGTATGTTTAAGAGGAATATGAAGTAGTATGTTTAAGAGGAATATGAAGTAGTATGCTTAAGAGCAATATGAAGTAGTATATTTAAGAGGAATATGAAGTAGTATATTTAAGAGGAATATGAAGTAGTATGTTTAAGTTGAATATGAAGTAGTTTGTTTAAGAGGAATATGAATTAGTATATTTAAGAGAAATATGAAGTAGTATGCTTAAGAAGAATATGAAGTAGTATGTTTAAGAGGAATATGAAGTAGTATATTTAAGAAGAATACGAAGTAGTATGTTTAAGAGGAATACGAAGTAGTATATTTAAGAGGAATATGAAGTAGTATATTTAAGAGGAATACGAAGTAGTATGTTTAAGAGAATACGAAGTAGTATGTTTAAGAGGAATATGAAGCAGTATGTTTAAGAGGAATATGAAGTAGTATGTTTAAGAGGAATATGAAGTAGTATGTTTAAGAGATATATGAAGTAGTATATTTAAGAGGAATATGAAGTAGTATGTTTAAGAGGAATATGAAGTAGTATGTTTAAGAGGAATATGAAGTAGTATGCTTAAGAGGAATATGAAGTTGTATGTTTAAGAGGAATATGAAGTAGTATGTTTAAGAGGAATATGAAGTAGTATGTTTAAGAGGAATGTGAAGTAGTATGTTTAAGAGGAATATGAAGTAGTATGTTTAAGAGATATATGAAGTAGTATATTTAAGAGGAATATGAAGTAGTATGTTTAAGAGGAATATGAAGTAGTATGTTTAAGAGGAATATGCAGTAGTATGTTTAAAAGGAATATAAAGTAGTATGTTTAAGAGGAATATCAAGTAGTATGTTTAAGAGGAATATGAAGTAGTGTGTTTAAGAGGAATATGAAGTAGTATGTTTAAGAGGAATATGAAGCAGTATGTTTAAGAGGAATATGAAGTAGTTTGTTTTAGAGCAATATGAAGTAGTATGTTTAAGTGGAATATGAAGTAGTATGTTTAAGAGGAATATGAAGCAGTATGTTTAAGAGGAATATGAAGTAGTATGTTTAAGAGGAATATGAAGTAGTATGCTTAAGAGGAATATGAAGTAGTATGTTTAAGAGGAATATGAAGTAGTATATTTAAGAGGAATATGAAGCAGTATGTTTAAGAGGAATATGAAGTAGTATGTTTAAGAGGAATACGAAGTAGTATATTTAAGTGGAATATGAAGTAGTATGTTTAAGTGGAATATGAAGTAGTATGTTTAAGAGCAATATGAAGTAGTATATTTAAGAGGAATATGAAGTAGTATATTTAAGAGGAATATGAAGTAGTATGTTTAAGATGAATATGAAGTAGTATGTTTAAGAAGAATATGAAGTTGTATATTTAAGAGAAATATGAAGTAGTATGCTTAAGAAGAATATGAAGTAGTATGTTTAAGAGGAATATGAAGTAGTATATTTAAGAGGAATACGAAGTAGTATATTTAAGAGGAATACGAAGTAGTATATTTAAGAGGAATATGAAGTAGTATATTTAAGAGGAATATGAAGTAGTATGTTTAAGAGGAATACGAAGTAGTATGTTTAAGAGGAATATGAAGCAGTATGTTTAAGAGGAATATGAAGTAGTATGTTTAAGAGGAATATGAAGTAGTATGTTTAAGAGATATATGAAGTAGTATATTTAAGAGGAATATGAAGTAGTATGTTTAAGAGGAATATGAAGTAGTATGTTTAAGAGGAATATGAAGTAGTATGTTTAAGAGGAATGTGAAGTAGTATGTTTAAGAGGAATATGAAGTAGTATGTTTAAGAGATATATGAAGTAGTATATTTAAGAGGAATATGAAGTAGTATGTTTAAGAGGAATATGAAGTAGTATGTTTAAGAGGAATATCAAGTAGTATGTTTAAGAGGAATATGAAGTAGTATGTTTAAGAGGAATATGAAGTAGTATGTTTAAGAGGAATATGAAGCAGTATGTTTAAGAGGAATATGAAGTAGTATGTTTAAGAGCAATATGAAGTAGTATGTTTAAGTGGAATATGAAGTAGTATGTTTAAGAGGAATATGAAGCAGTATGTTTAAGAGGAATATGAAGTAGTATGTTTAAGAGGAATATGAAGTAGTATGTTTAAGAGGAATATGAAGTAGTATGCTTAAGAGGAATATGAAGTAGTATATTTAAGAGGAATATGAAGTAGTATGCTTAAGAGGAATATGAAGTAGTATGCTTAAGAGGAATATGAAGTAGTATATTTAAGAGGAATGTGAAGTAGTATGTTTAAGAGGAATATGAAGCAGTATGTTTAAGATGAATATGAAGTAGTATGTTTAAGATGAATATGAAGTATTATATTTAAGAGGAATATGAAGTAGTATGTTTAAGAGATATATGAAGCAGTATATTTAAGAGGAATATGAAGTAGTATGTTTAAGAGGAATATGAAGTAGTATGTTTAAGATGAATATGAAGTATTATATTTAAGAGGAATATGAAGTAGTATGCTAAAGAGGAATATGAAGTAGTATGCTTAAGAGGAATATGAAGTAGTATATTTGAGAGGAATGTGAAGTAGTATGTTTAAGAGGAATATGAAGCAGTATGTTTAAGATGAATATGAAGTAGTATGTTTAAGATGAATATGAAGTATTATATTTAAGAGGAATATGAAGTTGTATGTTTCAGAGATATATGAAGTAGTATATCTAAGAGGAATATGAAGTAGTATGTTTAAGAGGAATATGAAGTAGTATGTTTAAGAGGAATATGAAGTAGTATGTTTAAGTGGAATATGAAGTAGTATGTTTAAGAGGAATATGAAGTAGCATGCTTAAGAGGAATATGAAGTAGTATATTTAAGAGGAATATCAAGTAGTATATTTAAGAGGAATATGAAGTAGCATGTTTAAGACGAGTATGAAGTAGTATATTCAAGAGGAATATGAAGTAGTATATTTAAGAGGAATATGAAATAGTATGCTTAAGAGGAATATGAAGTAGTATGTTTAAGAGGAAAATGAAGTAGTATGCTTAAGAGGAATATGAAGTAGTATGTTTAAGAGGAATATGAAGTAGTATATTTAAGAGGAATATGAAGTAGTATATTTAAGAGGAATACGAAGTAGTATGTTTAAGAGGAATTTGAAGTAGTATGTTTAAAGGGAATATGAAGCAGTATGTTTAAGAGGAATACGAAGTAGTATGTTTAAGAGGAATGTGAAGTAGTATGCTTAAGAGGAATATGAAGTAGTATATTTAAGAGGAATATGAAGTAGTATGCTTAAGAGGAATATGAAGTAGTATGCTTAAGAGGAATATGAAGTAGTATATTTAAGTGGAATGTGAAGTAGTATGTTTAAGAGGAATATGAAGCAGTATGTTTAAGATGAATATGAAGTAGTATGTTTAAGATGAATATGAAGTATTATATTTAAGAGGAATATGAAGTAGTATCTTTAAGAGATATATGAAGTAGTATATTTAAGAGGAATATGAAGTAGTATGTTTAAGAGTAATATGAAGTAGTATGTTTAAGATGAATATGAAGTATTTTATTTAAGAGGAATATGAAGTAGTATGTTTAAGAGGAGTATGAAGTTGTAAGTTTAAGAGGAATATGAAGCAGTATGTTTAAGAGGAATATGAAGTAGTTTGTTTAAGAGGAATATGAAGTAGTATATTTAAGAGGAATATGAAGTAGTATGTTTAAGAGGAATATGCAGTAGTATGTTTAAGAGGAATATGAAGTAGTATGATTAAGGGGAATATGAAGTAGATTGTTTAAGAGGAATATTAAGTAGTATGTTTAAGAGGAATATGAAGTAGTATGTTTAAGAAAAATATGAAGTAGTATGTCTAAGAGGAATATGAAGTAGTATGTTTAAGAGGAATATGCAGTAGTATGTTTAAGAGGAATATGAAGTAGTATATTTAAGAGGAATGTGAAGTAGTATGTTTAAGAGGAATATGAAGTAGTATGTTTAAGAGGAATATAAAGTAGTATGTTTAAAAGGAATATAAAGTAGTATATTTAAGAGGAATATGAAGTAGTATGTTTAAGATGAATATGAAGTAGTATGTTTAAGATGAATATGAAGTATTATATTTAAGAGGAATGTGAAGCAGTATGTTTAAGAGGAATACGAAGTAGTATGTTTAAGAGGAATATGAAGTAGTATATTTAAGAGGAATATGAAGTAGTATATTTAAGAGGAATATGAAGTAGTATGTTTAAGAGGAATATGAAGTAGTATATTTAAGAGGAATATGAAGTAGTATATTTAAGAGGAATATGAAGTAGTATGTTTAAAAGGAATACGAAGTAGTATATTTAAGTGGAATATGCAGTAGTATGTTTAAGAGGAATATCAAGTAGTATGTTTAAGAGGAATATGAAGTAGTATGTTTAAGAGGAATACGAAGTAGTATATTTAAGTGGAATAAGCAGTAGTATGTTTAAGAAGAATACGAAGTAGTATGTTTAAGAGGAATACGAAGTAGTATATTTAAGAGATATATAAAGTAGTATGTTTAAGAGGAATACGAAGTAGTATGTTTAAGAGGAATATGAAGCAGTATGTTTAAGAGGAATATGAAGTAGTATGTTTAAGAGGAATATGAAGTAGTATATTTAAGAGGAATACGAAGTAGTATGTTTAAGAGGAATACGAAGTAGTATATTTAAGAGGAATAAGAATCAGTATGTTTAAGAGGAATATGAAGTAGTATATTTAAGAGGAATATGAAGTAGTATATTTAAGAGGAATATGAAGTAATATGTTTAAAAGGAATACGAAGTAGTATATTTAAGTGGAATATGCAGTAGTATATTTAAGTGGAATATGCAGTAATATGTTTAAGAGGAATATGAAGTAGTATGCTTAAGAGGAATATGAAGTAGTATGTTTAAGAGGAATATGAAGTAGTATATTTAAGAGGAATACGAAGTAGTATGTTTAAGAGGAAAACGAAGTAGTATATTTAAGAGGAATATGAAGTAGTATATTTAAGAGGAATACGAAGTAGTATGTTTAAGAGGAATACGAAGTAGTATGTTTAAGAGGAATATGAAGCAGTATGTTTAAGAGGAATATGAAGTAGTATGTTTAAGAGGAATATGAAGTAGTATGTTTAAGAGATATATGAAGTAGTATATTTAAGAGGAATATGAAGTAGTATGTTTAAGAGAAATATGAAGTAGTATGTTTAAGAGGAATATGAAGTAGTTTGTTTAAGAGGAATATGAAGTTGTATGTTTAAGAGGAATATGAAGTAGTATGTTTAAGAGGAATATGAAGTAGCATATTTAAGAGGAATATGAAGTAGTATGTTTAAGAGGAATATGAAGTAGTATATTTAAGAGGAATATGAAGTAGTATATTTAAGAGGAATATGAAGTAGTTTGTTTAAGAGGAATATGAAGTAGTATGTTTAAGAGGAATATGAAGTAGTATGTTTAAGAAGAATATGAAGTAGTATATTTAAGAGGAATATGAAGTAGTATGCTTAAGAGGAATATGAAGTAGTATGTTTAAGAGGAATATGAAGTAGTATATTGAAGAGGAATACGTAGTAGTATGTTTAAGAGGAATATGAAGTAGTATGTTTAAGAGGAATATGAAGTAGTATGTTTAAGAGGAATGTGAAGAAGTATGTTTAAGAGGAATATGAAGTAGTATGTTTAAGAGATATATGAAGTAGTATATTTAAGAGGAATATGAAGTAGTATGTTTAAGAGGAATATGAAGTAGTATGTTTAAGAGGAATATGCAGTAGTATGTTTAAAAGGAATATAAAGTAGTATGTTTAAGAGGAATATCAAGTTGTATGTTTAAGAGGAATATGAAGTAGTATGTTTAAGAGGAATATGAAGTAGTATGTTTAAGAGGAATATGAAGCAGTATGTTTAAGAGGAATATGAAGTAGTATGTTTAAGGGGAATATGAAGTAGTATGTTTAAGAGGAATATGAAGTAGTATGTTTAAGAGGAATATGAAGTAGTATGTTTAAGAGGAATATGAAGTAGTATGCTTAAGAGGAATATGAAATAGTATGTTTAAGAGGAATATGAAGTAGTATATTTAAGAGGAATATGAAGCAGTATGTTTAAGAGGAATATGAAGTAGTATGTTTAAGAGGAATACGAAGTAGTATATTTAAGTGGAATATGAAGTAGTATGTTTAAGAGGAATATGAAGTAGTACGTTTAAGAGGAATATGAAGTAGTATGTTTAAGAGGAATATGAAGTAGTATGTTTAAGAGGAATGTGAAGTAGTATGTTTAAGAGGAATATGAAGTAGTATATTTAAGAGGAATATGAAGTAGTATGCTTAACAGGAATATGAAGTAGTGTGTTTAAGAGGAATATGAAGTAGTATGTTTAAGAGGAATATGAAGTAGTATATTTAAGAGGAATATGAAGTAGTATATTTAAGAGGAATATGAAGTAGTATATTTAAGAGGAATATGAAGTATTATATTTAAGAGGAATATGAAGTAGTATGTTTAAGACGAATATGAAGTAGTATGTTTAAGAGGAATATGAAGTAGTATATTTAAGAGGAATATGAAGTAGTATGTTTAAGAGGAATATGAAGTAGTATGTTTAAGAGGAATATGAAGTAGTATGCTTAAGAGGAATATGAAGTAGTATATTTAAGAGGAATATGAAGTAGTATGGTTAAGAGGAATATGAAGTAGTATGCTTAAGAGGAATATGAAGTAGTATATTTAAGAGGAATGTGAAGTAGTATGTTTAAGAGGAATATGAAGCAGTGTGTTTAAGATGAATATGAAGTAGTATGTTTAAGAGGAATATGAAGTAGTATGTTTAAGAGGAATGTGAAGAAGTATGTTTAAGAGGAATATGAAGTAGTATGTTTAAGAGATATATGAAGTAGTATATTTAAGAGGAATATGAAGTAGTATGTTTAAGAGGAATATGAAGTAGTATGTTTAAGAGGAATATGCAGTAGTATGTTTAAAAGGAATATAAAGTAGTATGTTTAAGAGGAATATCAAGTTGTATGTTTAAGAGGAATATGAAGTAGTATGTATGAGAGGAATATGAAGTAGTATGTTTAAGAGGAATATGAAGCAGTATGTTTAAGAGGAATATGAAGTAGTATGTTTAAGGGGAATATGAAGTAGTATGTTTAAGAGGAATATGAAGTAGTATGTTTAAGAGGAATATGAAGTAGTATGTTTAAGAGGAATATGAAGTAGTATGCTTAAGAGGAATATGAAATAGTATGTTTAAGAGGAATATGAAGTAGTATATTTAAGAGGAATATGAAGCAGTATGTTTAAGAGGAATATGAAGTAGTATATTTAAGAGGAATATGAAGTAGTATGTTCAAGAGGAATATGCAGTAGTATGTTTAAAAGGAATATAAAGTAGTATGTTTAAGAGGAATATCAAGTTGTATGTTTAAGAGGAATATGAAGTAGTATGTTTAAGAGGAATATGAAGTAGTATGTTTAAAAGGAATATAAAGTAGTATGTTTAAGAGGAATATCAAGTTGTATGTTTAAGAGGAATATGAAGTAGTATGTATGAGAGGAATATGAAGTAGTATGTTTAAGAGGAATATGAAGCAGTATGTTTAAGAGGAATATGAAGTAGTATGTTTAAGGGGAATATGAAGTAGTATGTTTAAGAGGAATATGAAGTAGTATGTTTAAGAGGAATATGAAGTAGTATGTTTAAGAGGAATATGAAGTAGTATGCTTAAGAGGAATATGAAATGGTATGTTTAAGAGGAATATGAAGTAGTATATTTAAGAGGAATATGAAGCAGTATGTTTAAGAGGAATATGAAGTAGTATGTTTAAGAGGAATACGAAGTAGTATATTTAAGTGGAATATGAAGTAGTATGTTTAAGAGGAATATGAAGTAGTATGTTTAAGAGGAATATGAAGTTGTATGTTTAAGAGGAATATGAAGTAGTATGTTTAAGAGGAATGTGAAGAAGTATGTTTAAGAGGAATATGAAGTAGTATGTTTAAGAGATATATGAAGTAGTATATTTAAGAGGAATATGAAGTAGTATGTTTAAGAGGAATATGCAGTAGTATGTTTAAGAGGAATACGAAGTAGTATATTTAAGTGGAATATGAAGTAGTATGTTTAAGAGGAATATGAAGTAGTATGTTTAAGAGGAATATGAAGTTGTATGTTTAAGAGGAATATGAAGTAGTATGTTTAAGAGGAATGTGAAGTAGTATGTTTAAGAGGAATATGAAGTAGTATATTTAAGAGGAATATGAAGTAGTATGCTTAACAGGAATATGAAGTAGTGTGTTTAAGAGGAATATGAAGTAGTATGTTTAAGAAGAATATGAAGTAGTATGCTTAAGAGGAATATGAAGAAGTATGTTTAAGAGGAATATGAAGTAGTATATTTAAAGGGAATATGAAGTAGTATATTTAAGAGGAATATGAAGTAGTATGTTTAAGAGATATATGAAGTAGTATATTTAAGAGGAATATGAAGTAGTATGTTTAAGAGGAATATGAAGTAGTATGTTTAAGAGGAATATGCAGTAGTATGTTTAAAAGGAATATAAAGTAGTATGTTTAAGAGGAATATCAAGTTGTATGTTTAAGAGGAATATGAAGTAGTATGTTTAAGAGGAATATGAAGTAGTATGTTTAAGAGGAATATGAAGCAGTATGTTTAAGAGGAATATGAAGTAGTATGTTTAAGGGGAATATGAAGTAGTATGTTTAAGAGGAATATGAAGTAGTATGTTTAAGAGGAATATGAAGTAGTATGTTTAAGAGGAATATGAAGTAGTATGCTTAAGAGGAATATGAAATAGTATGTTTAAGAGGAATATGAAGTAGTATATTTAAGAGGAATATGAAGCAGTATGTTTAAGAGGAATATGAAGTAGTATGTTTAAGAGGAATACGAAGTAGTATATTTAAGTGGAATATGAAGTAGTATGTTTAAGAGGAATATGAAGTAGTACGTTTAAGAGGAATATGAAGTAGTATGTTTAAGAGGAATATGAAGTAGTATGTTTAAGAGGAATGTGAAGTAGTATGTTTAAGAGGAATATGAAGTAGTATATTTAAGAGGAATATGAAGTAGTATGCTTAACAGGAATATGAAGTAGTGTGTTTAAGAGGAATATGAAGTAGTATGTTTAAGAGGAATATGAAGTAGTATATTTAAGAGGAATATGAAGTAGTATATTTAAGAGGAATATGAAGTAGTATATTTAAGAGGAATATGAAGTATTATATTTAAGAGGAATATGAAGTAGTATGTTTAAGACGAATATGAAGTAGTATGTTTAAGAGGAATATGAAGTAGTATATTTAAGAGGAATATGAAGTAGTATGTTTAAGAGGAATATGAAGTAGTATGTTTAAGAGGAATATGAAGTAGTATGCTTAAGAGGAATATGAAGTAGTATATTTAAGAGGAATATGAAGTAGTATGGTTAAGAGGAATATGAAGTAGTATGCTTAAGAGGAATATGAAGTAGTATATTTAAGAGGAATGTGAAGTAGTATGTTTAAGAGGAATATGAAGCAGTGTGTTTAAGATGAATATGAAGTAGTATGTTTAAGAGGAATATGAAGTAGTATGTTTAAGAGGAATGTGAAGAAGTATGTTTAAGAGGAATATGAAGTAGTATGTTTAAGAGATATATGAAGTAGTATATTTAAGAGGAATATGAAGTAGTATGTTTAAGAGGAATATGAAGTAGTATGTTTAAGAGGAATATGCAGTAGTATGTTTAAAAGGAATATAAAGTAGTATGTTTAAGAGGAATATCAAGTTGTATGTTTAAGAGGAATATGAAGTAGTATGTATGAGAGGAATATGAAGTAGTATGTTTAAGAGGAATATGAAGCAGTATGTTTAAGAGGAATATGAAGTAGTATGTTTAAGGGGAATATGAAGTAGTATGTTTAAGAGGAATATGAAGTAGTATGTTTAAGAGGAATATGAAGTAGTATGTTTAAGAGGAATATGAAGTAGTATGCTTAAGAGGAATATGAAATAGTATGTTTAAGAGGAATATGAAGTAGTATATTTAAGAGGAATATGAAGCAGTATGTTTAAGAGGAATATGAAGTAGTATATTTAAGAGGAATATGAAGTAGTATGTTCAAGAGGAATATGCAGTACTATGTTTAAAAGGAATATAAAGTAGTATGTTTAAGAGGAATATCAAGTTGTATGTTTAAGAGGAATATGAAGTAGTATGTTTAAGAGGAATATGAAGTAGTATGTTTAAAAGGAATATAAAGTAGTATGTTTAAGAGGAATATCAAGTTGTATGTTTAAGAGGAATATGAAGTAGTATGTATGAGAGGAATATGAAGTAGTATGTTTAAGAGGAATATGAAGCAGTATGTTTAAGAGGAATATGAAGTAGTATGTTTAAGGGGAATATGAAGTAGTATGTTTAAGAGGAATATGAAGTAGTATGTTTAAGAGGAATATGAAGTAGTATGTTTAAGAGGAATATGAAGTAGTATGCTTAAGAGGAATATGAAATGGTATGTTTAAGAGGAATATGAAGTAGTATATTTAAGAGGAATATGAAGCAGTATGTTTAAGAGGAATATGAAGTAGTATGTTTAAGAGGAATACGAAGTAGTATATTTAAGTGGAATATGAAGTAGTATGTTTAAGAGGAATATGAAGTAGTATGTTTAAGAGGAATATGAAGTTGTATGTTTAAGAGGAATATGAAGTAGTATGTTTAAGAGGAATGTGAAGAAGTATGTTTAAGAGGAATATGAAGTAGTATGTTTAAGAGATATATGAAGTAGTATATTTAAGAGGAATATGAAGTAGTATGTTTAAGAGGAATATGCAGTAGTATGTTTAAGAGGAATACGAAGTAGTATATTTAAGTGGAATATGAAGTAGTATGTTTAAGAGGAATATGAAGTAGTATGTTTAAGAGGAATATGAAGTTGTATGTTTAAGAGGAATATGAAGTAGTATGTTTAAGAGGAATGTGAAGTAGTATGTTTAAGAGGAATATGAAGTAGTATATTTAAGAGGAATATGAAGTAGTATGCTTAACAGGAATATGAAGTAGTGTGTTTAAGAGGAATATGAAGTAGTATGTTTAAGAAGAATATGAAGTAGTATGCTTAAGAGGAATATGAAGAAGTATGTTTAAGAGGAATATGAAGTAGTATATTTAAAGGGAATATGAAGTAGTATATTTAAGAGGAATATGAAGTAGTTTGTTTAAGAGGAATATGAAGTAGTGAAATTAAAGGGAATATGAAGTAGTATATTTAAGAGGAATATGAAGTAGTATGTTTAAGAGGAATATGAAGTAGTATATTTAAAGGGAATATGAAGTAGTATATTTAAGAGGAATATGAAGTAGTAAGTTTAAGAGAAATATGAAGTAGTATGTTTAAGAGGAATATGAAGTAGTATGCTTAAGAGGAATATGAAGTAGTATATTTAAGAGGAATATGAAGTAGCTTGTTTAAGAGGAATATGAAGTAGTATATTTAAAGGGAATATGAAGTAATATTTTTAAGAGGAATATGAAGTAGTATGTTTAAGAGGAATATGAAGTAGTATGTTTAAGAGGAATATGAAGTAGTATGCTTAAGAGGAATATGAAGTAGTATATTTAAGAGGAATATGAAGTAGTATGCTTAAGAGGAATATGAAGAAGTATGTTTAAGAGGAATATGAAGTAGTATGTTTAAGAGGAATATGAAGTAGTATATTTAAGAGGAATATGAAGTAGTATATTTAAGAGGAATATGAAGTAGTATGTTTAAGAGGAATATGAAGTAGTATGTTTAAGAGGAATATGAAGTAGTATGTTTAAGAGTAATATGAAGTAGCATATTTAAGAGGAATATGAAGTAGTATGTTTAAGAGGAATATGAAGTAGTATATTTAAGAGGAATATGAAGTAGTATATTTAAGAGGAATATGAAGTAGTTTGTTTAAGACGAATATGAAGTAGTATGTTTAAGAGGAATATGAAGTAGTATGTTTAAGAGGAATATGAAGTAGTATGTTTAAGAGGAATATGAAGTAGTATGTTTAAGAATAATATGAAGTAGCATATTTAAGAGGAATATGAAGTAGTATGTTTAAGAGGAATATGAAGTAGTATATTTAAGAGGAATATGAAGTAGTATATTTAAGAGGAATATGAAGTAGTTTGTTTAAGACGAATATGAAGTAGAATGTTTAAGAGGAATATGAAGTAGTATGTTTAAGAGGAATATGAAGTAGTATGTTTAAGAGGAATATGAAGCAGTATGTTTAAGAGGAATATGAAGTAGTATGTTTAAGAGAAATATGAAGTAGTATGTTTAAGAGGAATATGAAGTAGTATGCTTAAGAGGAATATGAAGTAGTTTATTTAAGAGGAATATGAAGTAGTATGCTTAAGAGGAATATGAAGCAGTATGTTTAAGAGGAATATGAAGTAGTATGTTTAAGAGGAATATGAAGTAGTATGTTTAAGAGGAATATGAAGAAGTATGTTTAAGAGGAATATAAAGTAGTATGTTTAAGAGGAATGTGAAGTAGTATGTTTAAGAGTAATATAAAGTAGTTTGTTTAAGAGGAATATGAAGTAGTTTGTTTAAGAGGAATATGAAGTAGTATATTTAAGGAGAATATGAAGTAGTATATTTAAGAGGAATATGAAGTAGTATGTTTAAGAGGAATATGAAGTAGTATGTTTAAGAGGAATGTGAAGTAGTATGCTCAAGAGGATTATGAAGTAGTATGTTTAAGATCAATATGAAGTAGTATATTTAAGAGGAATATGAAATAGTATGTTTAAGAGGAATATGAAGTAGTATGTATAAGAGGAATGTGAAGTAATATGTTTAAGAGGAATATGAAGTAGTATATTTAAAGGGAATATGAAGTAGTATGTTTAAGAGGAATATGAAGTATTATATTTAAAGGGAATATGAAGTAGTATGTTTAAGTGGAATATGAAGCAGTATGTTTAAAAGGAATATAAAGTAGTATATTTAAGAGGAATATGAAGCAGTATGTTTAAGAGGAATATGAAGTAGTATGTTTAAGAGGAATATGAAGTAGTATGTTTAAGAGGAATATGAAGTAGTATGTTTAAGAGGAATATGAAGTAGTATGTTTAAGAGGAATATGAAGTAGTATGTTTAAGATGAATATGAAGTAGTATATTTAAGTGGAATATGAAGTAGTATGTTTAAAAGGAATATAAAGTAGTATATTTAAGATGAATATGAAGTAGTATGTTTAAGATGAATGTAAAGTAGTATGTTTCAGAGGAATATGAAGTAGTATATTTAAGACGAATACGAAGTAGTATATTTAAGTGGAATATGAAGTAGTATATTTAAAGGCAATATGAAGTAGTATATTTTAGAGGAATATGAAGCAGTATGTTTAAGAGGAATATGAAGCAGTATGTTTAAGAGGAATATGAAGTAGTATGTTTCAGAGGAATATGAAGTAGTATGTTTAAGAGGAATATGAAGTAGTATATTTAAGAGGAATATGAAGAAGTATATTTAAGAGGAATATGAAGTAGTTTGTTTAAGAGGAATATCAAGTAGTATGTTTAAGAGGAATATGAAGTAGTATGTTTAAGAGGAATATGAAGTAGTATGTTTAAGAGGAATATGAAGCAGTATGTTTAAGAGGAATATGAAGTAGTATGTTTAAGAGGAATATGAAGTAGTATGTTTAAGAGGAATATGAAGTAGTATGTTTAAGAGGAATATAAAGAAGTATGTTTAAGAGGAATGTGAAGTTGTATGTTTAAGAGTAATATAAAGTAGTTTGTTTAAGAGGAATATGAAGTAGTTTGTTTAAGAGGAATATGAAGTAGTATATTTAAGAGGAATATGAAGTAGTATATTTAAGAGGAATATGAAGTAGTATGTTTAAGAGGAATATGAAGTAGTATGTTTAAGAGGAATGTGAAGTAGTATGCTCAAGAGGAATATGAAGTAGTATGTTTAAGATGAATATGAAGTAGTATATTTAAGAGGAATATGAAGTAGTATGTTTAAGAGGAATATGAAGTAGTATGTATAAGAGGAATGTGAAGTAATATGTTTAAGAGGAATATGAAGTAGTATATTTAAAGGGAATATGAAGTAGTATGTTTAAGAGGAATATGAAGTATTATATTTAAAGGGAATATGAAGTAGTATGTTTAAGTGGAATATGAAGCAGTATGTTTAAAAGGAATATGAAGCAGTATGTTTAAGAGGAATATGAAGTAGTATGTTTAAGAGGAATATGAAGTAGTATGTTTAAGAGGAATATGAAGTAGTATGTTTAAGAGGAATATGAAGTAGTATGTTTAAGAGGAATATGAAGTAGTATGTTTAACATGAATATGAAGTAGTATATTTAAGTGGAATATGAAGTAGTATGTTTAAAAGGAATATAAAGTAGTATATTTAAGATGAATATGAAGTAGTATGTTTAAGATGAATGTAAAGTAGTATGTTTAAGAGGAATATGAAGTAGTATATTTAAGAGGAATACGAAGTAGTATATTTAAGTGGAATATGAAGTAGTATATTTAAAGGGAATATGAAGTAGTATATTTAAGAGGAATATGAAGTAGTATGTTTGAGAGGAATGTGAAGTAGTATGTTTGAGGGGAATATGAAGTAGTATGTTTAAGAGGAATACGAAGTAGTATATTTAAGTGGAATATGAAGTAGTATATTTAAGAGGAATATGAAGTAGTATGTTTAAGAGGAATATGAAGTAGTATGTTTAAGAGGAATGTGAAGTAGTATGTTTAAGAGGAATATGAAGTAGTATATTTAAGAGGAATATGAAGTAGTATATTTAAGAGGAATATGAAGTAGTATGTTTAAGAGGAATATGAAGTAGTATGTTTAAGAGGAATATGAAGTAGTATATTTAAGATGAATATGAAGTAGTATGTTTAAAAGGAATATGAAGTAGTATGTTTAAGAGGAATATGAAGTAGTATATTTAAGATGAATATGAAGTAGTATGTTTAAGAGGAATATGAAGTAGTATGTTTAAGAGGAATATGAAGTAGTATGTTTAAGAGGAATATAAAGAAGTATGTTTAAGAGGAATGTGAAGTTGTATGTTTAAGAGTAATATAAAGTAGTTTGTTTAAGAGGAATATGAAGTAGTTTGTTTAAGAGGAATATGAAGTAGTATATTTAAGAGGAATATGAAGTAGTATATTTAAGAGGAATATGAAGTAGTATGTTTAAGAGGAATATGAAGTAGTATGTTTAAGAGGAATGTGAAGTAGTATGCTCAAGAGGAATATGAAGTAGTATGTTTAAGATGAATATGAAGTAGTATATTTAAGAGGAATATGAAGTAGTATGTTTAAGAGGAATATGAAGTAGTATGTATAAGAGGAATGTGAAGTAATATGTTTAAGAGGAATATGAAGTAGTATATTTAAAGGGAATATGAAGTAGTATGTTTAAGAGGAATATGAAGTATTATATTTAAAGGGAATATGAAGTAGTATGTTTAAGTGGAATATGAAGCAGTATGTTTAAAAGGAATATGAAGCAGTATGTTTAAGAGGAATATGAAGTAGTATGTTTAAGAGGAATATGAAGTAGTATGTTTAAGAGGAATATGAAGTAGTATGTTTAAGAGGAATATGAAGTAGTATGTTTAAGAGGAATATGAAGTAGTATGTTTAACATGAATATGAAGTAGTATATTTAAGTGGAATATGAAGTAGTATGTTTAAAAGGAATATAAAGTAGTATATTTAAGATGAATATGAAGTAGTATGTTTAAGATGAATGTAAAGTAGTATGTTTAAGAGGAATATGAAGTAGTATATTTAAGAGGAATACGAAGTAGTATATTTAAGTGGAATATGAAGTAGTATATTTAAAGGGAATATGAAGTAGTATATTTAAGAGGAATATGAAGTAGTATGTTTGAGAGGAATATAAAGAAGTATGCTTAAGAGGAATATGAAGTAGTATATTTAAGAGGAATATGAAGTAGTATGCTTAAGAGGAATATGAAGAAGTATGTTTAAGAGGAATATGAAGTAGTATGTTTAAGAGGAATATGAAGTAGTATATTTAAGAGGAATATGAAGTAGTATATTTAAGAGGAATATGAAGTAGTATGTTTAAGAGGAATATGAAGTAGTATGTTTAAGAGGAATATGAAGTAGTATGTTTAAGAGTAATATGAAGTAGCATATTTAAGAGGAATATGAAGTAGTATGTTTAAGAGGAATATGAAGTAGTATATTTAAGAGGAATATGAAGTAGTATATTTAAGAGGAATATGAAGTAGTTTGTTTAAGACGAATATGAAGTAGTATGTTTAAGAGGAATATGAAGTAGTATGTTTAAGAGGAATATGAAGTAGTATGTTTAAGAGGAATATGAAGTAGTATGTTTAAGAATAATATGAAGTAGCATATTTAAGAGGAATATGAAGTAGTATGTTTAAGAGGAATATGAAGTAGTATATTTAAGAGGAATATGAAGTAGTATATTTAAGAGGAATATGAAGTAGTTTGTTTAAGACGAATATGAAGTAGAATGTTTAAGAGGAATATGAAGTAGTATGTTTAAGAGGAATATGAAGTAGTATGTTTAAGAGGAATATGAAGCAGTATGTTTAAGAGGAATATGAAGTAGTATGTTTAAGAGAAATATGAAGTAGTATGTTTAAGAGGAATATGAAGTAGTATGCTTAAGAGGAATATGAAGTAGTTTATTTAAGAGGAATATGAAGTAGTATGCTTAAGAGGAATATGAAGCAGTATGTTTAAGAGGAATATGAAGTAGTATGTTTAAGAGGAATATGAAGTAGTATGTTTAAGAGGAATATGAAGAAGTATGTTTAAGAGGAATATAAAGTAGTATGTTTAAGAGGAATGTGAAGTAGTATGTTTAAGAGTAATATAAAGTAGTTTGTTTAAGAGGAATATGAAGTAGTTTGTTTAAGAGGAATATGAAGTAGTATATTTAAGGAGAATATGAAGTAGTATATTTAAGAGGAATATGAAGTAGTATGTTTAAGAGGAATATGAAGTAGTATGTTTAAGAGGAATGTGAAGTAGTATGCTCAAGAGGATTATGAAGTAGTATGTTTAAGATCAATATGAAGTAGTATATTTAAGAGGAATATGAAATAGTATGTTTAAGAGGAATATGAAGTAGTATGTATAAGAGGAATGTGAAGTAATATGTTTAAGAGGAATATGAAGTAGTATATTTAAAGGGAATATGAAGTAGTATGTTTAAGAGGAATATGAAGTATTATATTTAAAGGGAATATGAAGTAGTATGTTTAAGTGGAATATGAAGCAGTATGTTTAAAAGGAATATAAAGTAGTATATTTAAGAGGAATATGAAGCAGTATGTTTAAGAGGAATATGAAGTAGTATGTTTAAGAGGAATATGAAGTAGTATGTTTAAGAGGAATATGAAGTAGTATGTTTAAGAGGAATATGAAGTAGTATGTTTAAGAGGAATATGAAGTAGTATGTTTAAGATGAATATGAAGTAGTATATTTAAGTGGAATATGAAGTAGTATGTTTAAAAGGAATATAAAGTAGTATATTTAAGATGAATATGAAGTAGTATGTTTAAGATGAATGTAAAGTAGTATGTTTCAGAGGAATATGAAGTAGTATATTTAAGACGAATACGAAGTAGTATATTTAAGTGGAATATGAAGTAGTATATTTAAAGGCAATATGAAGTAGTATATTTTAGAGGAATATGAAGCAGTATGTTTAAGAGGAATATGAAGCAGTATGTTTAAGAGGAATATGAAGTAGTATGTTTCAGAGGAATATGAAGTAGTATGTTTAAGAGGAATATGAAGTAGTATATTTAAGAGGAATATGAAGAAGTATATTTAAGAGGAATATGAAGTAGTTTGTTTAAGAGGAATATCAAGTAGTATGTTTAAGAGGAATATGAAGTAGTATGTTTAAGAGGAATATGAAGTAGTATGTTTAAGAGGAATATGAAGCAGTATGTTTAAGAGGAATATGAAGTAGTATGTTTAAGAGGAATATGAAGTAGTATGTTTAAGAGGAATATGAAGTAGTATGTTTAAGAGGAATATAAAGAAGTATGTTTAAGAGGAATGTGAAGTTGTATGTTTAAGAGTAATATAAAGTAGTTTGTTTAAGAGGAATATGAAGTAGTTTGTTTAAGAGGAATATGAAGTAGTATATTTAAGAGGAATATGAAGTAGTATATTTAAGAGGAATATGAAGTAGTATGTTTAAGAGGAATATGAAGTAGTATGTTTAAGAGGAATGTGAAGTAGTATGCTCAAGAGGAATATGAAGTAGTATGTTTAAGATGAATATGAAGTAGTATATTTAAGAGGAATATGAAGTAGTATGTTTAAGAGGAATATGAAGTAGTATGTATAAGAGGAATGTGAAGTAATATGTTTAAGAGGAATATGAAGTAGTATATTTAAAGGGAATATGAAGTAGTATGTTTAAGAGGAATATGAAGTATTATATTTAAAGGGAATATGAAGTAGTATGTTTAAGTGGAATATGAAGCAGTATGTTTAAAAGGAATATGAAGCAGTATGTTTAAGAGGAATATGAAGTAGTATGTTTAAGAGGAATATGAAGTAGTATGTTTAAGAGGAATATGAAGTAGTATGTTTAAGAGGAATATGAAGTAGTATGTTTAAGAGGAATATGAAGTAGTATGTTTAACATGAATATGAAGTAGTATATTTAAGTGGAATATGAAGTAGTATGTTTAAAAGGAATATAAAGTAGTATATTTAAGATGAATATGAAGTAGTATGTTTAAGATGAATGTAAAGTAGTATGTTTAAGAGGAATATGAAGTAGTATATTTAAGAGGAATACGAAGTAGTATATTTAAGTGGAATATGAAGTAGTATATTTAAAGGAAATATGAAGTAGTATATTTAAGAGGAATATGAAGTAGTATGTTTGAGAGGAATGTGAAGTAGTATGTTTGAGGGGAATATGAAGTAGTATGTTTAAGAGGAATACGAAGTAGTATATTTAAGTGGAATATGAAGTAGTATATTTAAGAGGAATATGAAGTAGTATGTTTAAGAGGAATATGAAGTAGTATGTTTAAGAGGAATGTGAAGTAGTATGTTTAAGAGGAATATGAAGTAGTATATTTAAGAGGAATATGAAGTAGTATATTTAAGAGGAATATGAAGTAGTATGTTTAAGAGGAATATGAAGTAGTATGTTTAAGAGGAATATGAAGTAGTATATTTAAGATGAATATGAAGTAGTATGTTTAAAAGGAATATAAAGTAGTATGTTTAAGAGGAATATGAAGTAGTATATTTAAGATGAATATGAAGTAGTATATTTAAGAGGAATATGAAGTAGTATGTTTAAGAGCAATATGAAGTAGTATGTTTAAGTTGAATATGAAGTAGTATGTTTAAGAGGAATATGAAGTAGTATGTTTAAGAGGAATATGAAGTAGTATGTTTAAGAGGAATATGAAGTAGTATTTTTAAGAGGAATATGAAGTAGTATGTTTAAGAGGAATATGAAGTAGTATTTTTAAGAGGAATATGAAGTAGTATGTTTAAGAGGAATGTGAAGTAGTATGTTTAAGAGGAATATGAAGTAGTTTGTTTAAGAGGAATATGAAGGAGTATATTTAAGAGGAATATGAAGTAGTATATTTAAGAGGAATATGAAGTAGTATATTTAGGAGGAATATAAAGTAGTATGTTTAAGAGGAATATGAAGTAGTATGTTTAAGAGGAATATGAAGTAGTATGTTTAAGAGGAATATGAAGTAGTATATTTAAGTGGAATATGAAGTAGTATGCTTAAGAGGAATATGAAGTAGTATATTTAAGAGGAATATGAAGTAGTATATTTAAGATGAATATGAAGTAGTATATTTAAGAGGAATATAAAGTAGTTTGTTTAAGAGGAATATGAAGTAGTATATTTAAGAGGAATATGAAGTAGTATATTTAAGAGGAATATGAAGTAGTATGTTAAGGAGGAATATGAAGTAGTATATTTAAGAGGAATATGAAGTATTATATTTAAGAGGAATATGAAGTGGTATATTTAAGAGGAATATAAAGTAGTATGTTTAAGAGGAATATGAAGTAGTATGTTTAAGAGGAATATGAAGTAGTATGTTTAAGAGGAATATGAAGTAGTATGTTTAAGAGGAATATGACGTAGTATGTTTAAGAGGAATGTGAAGTAGTATGTTTAAGAGGAATATGAAGTAGTTTGTTTAAGAGGAATATGAAGTAGTATATTTAAGAGGAATATGAAGTAGTATATTTAAGTGGAATATGAACAAGTATATTTAAGAGGAATATGAAGTAGTATATTTAAGAGGAATATGAAGTAGTATGTTTAAGAGGAATATGAAGTAGTATGTTTAAGAGGAATGTGAAGTAGTATGCTCAAGAGGAATATGAAGTAGTATGTTTAACATGAATATGAAGTAGTATATTTAAGAGGAATATGAAGTAGTATGTTTAAGAGGAATATGAAGTAGTATGTATAAGAGGAATGTGAAGTAATATGTTTAAGAGGAATATGAAGTAGTATATTTAAAGGGAATATGAAGTAGTATGTTTAAGAGGAATATGAAGTATTATATTTAAAGGGAATATGAAGTAGTATGTTTAAGTGGAATATGAAGCAGTATGTTTAAAAGGGATATAAAGTAGTATATTTAAGAGGAATATGAAGCAGTATGTTTAAGAGGAATATGAAGTAGTATGTTTAAGAGGAATATGAAGTAGTATGTTTAAGAGGAATATGAAGTAGTATGTTTAAGAGGAATATGAAGTAGAATATTTAAGATGAATATGAAGTAGTATATTTAAGATGAATGTAAAGTAGTATGTTTAAGAGGAATATGAAGTAGTATATTTAAGAGGAATACGAAGTAGTATATTTAAGTGGAATATGAAGTAGTATATTAAAAGGGAATATGAAGTAGTATATTTAAGATGAATATGAAGTAGTATATTTAAGAGGAATATAAAGTAGTTTGTTTAAGAGGAATATGAAGTAGTATATTTAAGAGGAATATGAAGTAGTATATTTAAGAGGAATATGAAGTAGTATGTTTAAGAGGAATATGAAGTAGTATATTTAAGAGGAATATGAAGTATTATATTTAAGAGGAATATGAAGTAGTATATTTAAGAGGAATATAAAGTAGTATGTTTAAGAGGAATATGAAGTAGTATGTTTAAGAGGAATATGAAGTAGTATGTTTAAGAGGAATATGAAGTAGTATGTTTAAGAGGAATGTGAAGTAGTATGTTTAAGAGGAATATGAAGTAGTTTGTTTAAGAGGAATATGAAGTAATATATTTAAGAGGAATATGAAGTAGTATATTTAAGAGGAATATGAAGTAGTATATTTAAGAGGAATATGAAGAAGTATATTTAAGAGGAATATGAAGAAGTATATATAAGAGGAATATGAAGTAGTATGTTTAAGAGGAATATGAAGTAGTATGTTTAAGAGGAATATGAAGTAGTATGTTTAAGAGGAATATGAAGTAGTATGTTTAAGAGGAATATGAAGTAGTATGTTTAAGAAGAATATAAAGTAGTTTGTTTAAGAGGAATATGAAGTAGTATGCTTAAGAGGAATATGAAGTAGTATATTTAAGAAGAATATGAAGTAGTATATTTAAGAGGAATATGAAGTAGTATATTTAAGAGGAATATGAAGTAGTATGTTTAAGAGGAATATGAAGTAGTATGTTTAAGTGGAATATGCAGTAGTATGTTTAAGAGGAATATGCAGTAGTATGTTTAAGAGGAATATGAAGTAGTATATTTAAGAGGAATATGAAGTAGTATGTTTAAGAGGAATATGAAGTAGTATGTTTAAGAGGAATATAAAGTAGTTTGTTTAAGAGGAATATAAAGATGTATGCTTAAGAGGAATATGAAGTGGTATATTTAAGAGGAATATGAAGTAGTATATTTAAGAGGAATATGAAGTAGTATATTTAAGAGGAATATGAAGTAGTATGTTTAAGAGGAATATGAAGTAGTATGTTTAAGAGGAATATGCAGTAGTATGTTTAAGAGGAATATGCAGTAGTATGTTTAAGAGGAATATGAAGTAGTATATTTAAGAGGAATATGAAGTAGTATGTTTAAGAGGAATATGAAGTAGTATGCCTAAGAGGAATATTAAGTAGTATGTTTAAGAGGAATATGAAGTAGTATGTTTAAGAAGAATATAAAGTAGTTTGTTTAAGAGGAATATGAAGTAGTATGCTTAAGAGGAATATGAAGTAGTATATTTAAGAGGAATATGAAGTAGTATATTTAAGAGGAATATGAAGTAGTATATTTAAGAGGAATATGAAGTAGTATGTTTAAGAGGAATATGAAGTAGTATGTTTAAGTGGAATATGCAGTAGTATGTTTAAGAGGAATATGCAGTAGTATGTTTAAGAGGAATATGAAGTAGTATATTTAAGAGGAATATGAAGTAGTATGTTTAAGAGGAATATGAAGTAGTATGTATAAGAGGAATGTGAAGTAATATGTTTAAGAGGAATATGAAGTAGTATATTTAAAGGGAATATGAAGTAGTATGTTTAAGAGGAATATGAAGTATTATATTTAAAGGGAATATGAAGTAGTATGTTTAAGTGGAATATGAAGCAGTATGTTTAAAAGGGATATAAAGTAGTAAATTTAAGAGGAATATGAAGCAGTATGTTTAAGAGGAATATGAAGTAGTATATTTAAGAGGAATATGAAGTAGTATGTTTAAGAGGAATATGAAGTTATATGTTTAAGAGGAATATGAAGTAGTATGTTTAAGAGGAATATGAAGTAGTATGTTTAAGATGAATATGAAGTAGTATATTTAAGTGGAAGATGAAGTAGTATGTTTAAAAGGAATATAAAGTAGAATATTTAAGATGAATATGAAGTAGTATATTTAAGATGAATGTAAAGTAGTATGTTTAAGAGGAATATGAAGTAGTATATTTAAGAGGAATACGAAGTAGTATATTTAAGTGGAATATGAAGAAGTATATTAAAAGGGAATATGAAGTAGTATATTTAAGATGAATATGAAGTAGTATATTTAAGAGGAATATAAAGTAGTTTGTTTAAGCGGAATATGAAGTAGTATATTTAAGAGGAATATGAAGTAGTATATTTAAGAGGAATATGAAGTAGTATGTTTAAGAGGAATATGAAGTAGTATATTTAAGAGGAATATGAAGTATTATATTTAAGAGGAATATGAAGTAGTATATTTAAGAGGAATATAAAGTAGTATGTTTAAGAGGAATATGAAGTAGTATGTTTAAGAGGAATATGAAGTAGTATGTTTAAGAGGAATATGAAGTAGTATGTTTAAGAGGAATGTGAAGTAGTATGTTTAAGAGGAATATGAAGTAGTTTGTTTAAGAGGAATATGAAGTAATATATTTAAGAGGAATATGAAGTAGTATATTTAAGAGGAATATGAAGTAGTATATTTAAGAGGAATATGAAGAAGTATATTTAAGAGGAATATGAAGAAGTATATATAAGAGGAATATGAAGTAGTATGTTTAAGAGGAATATGAAGTAGTATGTTTAAGAGGAATATGAAGTAGTATGTTTAAGATGAATATGAAGTAGTATGTTTAAGAGGAATATGAAGTAGTATGTTTAAGAAGAATATAAAGTAGTTTGTTTAAGAGGAATATGAAGTAGTATATTTAAGAGGAATATGAAGTAGTATATTTAAGAGGAATATGAAGTAGTATGTTTAAGAGGAATATGAAGTAGTATGTTTAAGTGGAATATGCAGTAGTATGTTTAAGAGGAATATGCAGTACTATGTTTAAGAGGAATATGAAGTAGTATATTTAAGAGGAATATGAAGTAGTATGTTTAAGAGGAATATGAAGTAGTATGTTTAAGAGGAATATAAAGTAGTTTGTTTAAGAGGAATATAAAGAAGTATATTTAAGAGGAATATGAAGTAGTATATTTAAGAGGAATATGAAGTAGTATATTTAAGAGGAATATGAAGTAGTATGTTTAAGAGGAATATGAAGTAGTATGTTTAAGAGGAATATGAAGTAGTATGTTTAAGAGGAATATGAAGTAGTATGTTTAAGAGGAATGTGAAGTAGTATGCTCAAGAGGATTATGAAGTAGTATGTTTAAGATTAATATGAAGTAGTATATTTAAGAGGAATATGAAATAGTATGTTTAAGAGGAATATGAAGTAGTATGTATAAGAGGAATGTGAAGTAATATGTTTAAGAGGAATATGAAGTAGTATATTTAAAGGGAATATGAAGTAGTATGTTTAAGAGGAATATGAAGTATTATATTTAAAGGGAATATGAAGTAGTATGTTTAAGTGGAATATGAAGCAGTATGTTTAAAAGGAATATAAAGTAGTATATTTAAGAGGAATATGAAGCAGTATGTTTAAGAGGAATATGAAGTAGTATGTTTAAGAGGAATATGAAGTAGTATGTTTAAGAGGAATATGAAGTAGTATGTTTAAGAGGAATATGAAGTAGTATGTTTAAGAGGAATATGAAGTAGTATGTTTAAGATGAATATGAAGTAGTATATTTAAGTGGAATATGAAGTAGTATGTTTAAAAGGAATATAAAGTAGTATATTTAAGATGAATATGAAGTAGTATGTTTAAGATGAATGTAAAGTAGTATGTTTCAGAGGAATATGAAGTAGTATATTTAAGACGAAAACGAAGTAGTATATTTAAGTGGAATATGAAGTAGTGTATTTAAAGGGAATATGAAGTAGTATATTTTAGAGGAATATGAAGCAGTATGTTTAAGAGGAATATGAAGCAGTATGTTTAAGAGGAATATGAAGTAGTATGTTTCAGAGGAATATGAAGTAGTATGTTTAAGAGGAATATGAAGTAGTATATTTAAGAGGAATATGAAGTAGTATATTTAAGAGGAATATGAAGTAGTTTGTTTAAGAGGAATATCAAGTAGTATGTTTAAGAGGAATATGAAGTAGTATGTTTAAGAGGAATATGAAGTAGTATGTTTAAGAGGAATATGAAGCAGTATGTTTGAGAGGAATATGAAGTAGTATGTTTAAGAGGAATATGAAGTAGTATGTTTAAGAGGAATATGAAGTAGTATGTTTAAGAGGAATATAAAGTAGTATGTTTAAGAGGAATGTGAAGTTGTATGTTTAAGAGTAATATAAAGTAGTTTGTTTAAGAGGAATATGAAGTAGTTTGTTTAAGAGGAATATGAAGTAGTATATTTAAGAGGAATATGAAGTAGTATATTTAAGAGGAATATGAAGTAGTATGTTTAAGAGGAATATGAAGTAGTATGTTTAAGAGGAATGTGAAGTAGTATGCTCAAGAGGAATATGAAGTAGTATGTTTAAGATGAATATGAAGTAGTATATTTAAGAGGAATATGAAGTAGTATGTTTAAGAGGAATATGAAGTAGTATGTATAAGAGGAATGTGAAGTAATATGTTTAAGAGGAATATGAAGTAGTATATTTAAAGGGAATATGAAGTAGTATGTTTAAGAGGAATATGAAGTATTATATTTAAAGGGAATATGAAGTAGTATGTTTAAGTGGAATATGAAGCAGTATGTTTAAAAGGAATATGAAGCAGTATGTTTAAGAGGAATATGAAGTAGTATGTTTAAGAGGAATATGAAGTAGTATGTTTAAGAGGAATATGAAGTAGTATGTTTAAGAGGAATATGAAGTAGTATGTTTAAGAGGAATATGAAGTAGTATGTTTAACATGAATATGAAGTAGTATATTTAAGTGGAATATGAAGTAGTATGTTTAAAAGGAATATAAAGTAGTATATTTAAGATGAATATGAAGTAGTATGTTTAAGATGAATGTAAAGTAGTATGTTTAAGAGGAATATGAAGTAGTATATTTAAGAGGAATACGAAGTAGTATATTTAAGTGGAATATGAAGTAGTATATTTAAAGGGAATATGAAGTAGTATATTTAAGAGGAATATGAAGTAGTATGTTTGAGAGGAATGTGAAGTAGTATGTTTGAGGGGAATATGAAGTAGTATGTTTAAGAGGAATACGAAGTAGTATATTTAAGTGGAATATGAAGTAGTATATTTAAGAGGAATATGAAGTAGTATGTTTAAGAGGAATATGAAGTAGTATGTTTAAGAGGAATGTGAAGTAGTATGTTTAAGAGGAATATGAAGTAGTATATTTAAGAGGAATATGAAGTAGTATATTTAAGAGGAATATGAAGTAGTATGTTTAAGAGGAATATGAAGTAGTATGTTTAAGAGGAATATGAAGTAGTATATTTAAGATGAATATGAAGTAGTATGTTTAAAAGGAATATAAAGTAGTATGTTTAAGAGGAATATGAAGTAGTATATTTAAGATGAATATGAAGTAGTATATTTAAGAGGAATATGAAGTAGTATGTTTAAGAGCAATATAAAGTAGTATGTTTAAGTGGAATATGAAGTAGTATGTTTAAGAGGAATATGAAGTAGTATGTTTAAGAGGAATATGAAGTAGTATGTTTAAGAGGAATATGAAGTAGTATTTTTAAGAGGAATATGAAGTAGTATGTTTAAGAGGAATGTGAAGTAGTATGTTTAAGAGGAATATGAAGTAGTTTGTTTAAGAGGAATATGAAGGAGTATATTTAAGAGGAATATGAAGTAGTATATTTAAGAGGAATATGAAGTAGTATATTTAGGAGGAATATAAAGTAGTATGTTTAAGAGGAATATGAAGTAGTATGTTTAAGAGGAATATGAAGTAGTATGTTTAAGAGGAATATGAAGTAGTATATTTAAGTGGAATATGAAGTAGTATGCTTAAGAGGAATATGAAGTAGTATATTTAAGAGGAATATGAAGTAGTATATTTAAGATGAATATGAAGTAGTATATTTAAGAGGAATATAAAGTAGTTTGTTTAAGAGGAATATGAAGTAGTATATTTAAGAGGAATATGAAGTAGTATATACAAGAGGAATATGAAGTAGTATGTTTAAGAGGAATATGAAGTAGTATATTTAAGAGGAATATGAAGTATTATATTTAAGAGGAATATGAAGTAGTATATTTAAGAGGAATATAAAGTAGTATGTTTAAGAGGAATATGAAGTAGTATGTTTAAGAGGAATATGAAGTAGTATGTTTAAGAGGAATATGAAGTAGTATGTTTAAGAGGAATATGAAGTAGTATGTTTAAGAGGAATATGACGTAGTATGTTTAAGAGGAATGTGAAGTAGTATGTTTAAGAGGAATATGAAGTAGTTTGTTTAAGAGGAATATGAAGTAGTATATTTAAGAGGAATATGAAGTAGTATATTTAAGTGGAATATGAACAAGTATATTTAAGAGGAATATGAAGTAGTATATTTAAGAGGAATATGAAGTAGTATGTTTAAGAGGAATATGAAGTAGTATGTTTAAGAGGAATGTGAAGTAGTATGCTCAAGAGGAATATGAAGTAGTATGTTTAACATGAATATGAAGTAGTATATTTAAGAGGAATATGAAGTAGTATGTTTAAGAGGAATATAAAGTAGTATGTATAAGAGGAATGTGAAGTAATATGTTTAAGAGGAATATGAAGTAGTATATTTAAAGGGAATATGAAGTAGTATGTTTAAGAGGAATATGAAGTATTATATTTAAAGGGAATATGAAGTAGTATGTTTAAGTGGAATATGAAGCAGTATGTTTAAAAGGGATATAAAGTAGTATATTTAAGAGGAATATGAAGCAGTATGTTTAAGAGGAATATGAAGTAGTATGTTTAAGAGGAATATGAAGTAGTATGTTTAAGAGGAATATGAAGTAGTATGTTTAAGAGGAATATGAAGTAGAATATTTAAGATGAATATGAAGTAGTATATTAAAAGGGAATATGAAGTAGTATATTTAAGATGAATATGAAGTAGTATATTTAAGAGGAATATAAAGTAGTTTGTTTAAGAGGAATATGAAGTAGTATATTTAAGAGGAATATGAAGTAGTATATTTAAGAGGAATATGAAGTAGTATGTTTAAGAGGAATATGAAGTAGTATATTTAAGAGGAATATGAAGTATTATATTTAAGAGGAATATGAAGTAGTATATTTAAGAGGAATATAAAGTAGTATGTTTAAGAGGAATATGAAGTAGTATGTTTAAGAGGAATATGAAGTAGTATGTTTAAGAGGAATATGAAGTAGTATGTTTAAGAGGAATGTGAAGTAGTATGTTTAAGAGGAATATGAAGTAGTTTGTTTAAGATGAATATGAAGTAATATATTTAAGAAGAATATGAAGTAGTATGTTTAAGAGGAATATGAAGTAGTATGTTTAAGAGGAATATAAAGTAGTTTGTTTAAGAGGAATATAAAGATGTATGCTTAAGAGGAATATGAAGTGGTATATTTAAGAGGAATATGAAGTAGTATATTTAAGAGGAATATGAAGTAGTATATTTAAGAGGAATATGAAGTAGTATGTTTAAGAGGAATATGAAGTAGTATGTTTAAGAGGAATATGCAGTAGTATGTTTAAGAGGAATATGCAGTAGTATGTTTAAGAGGAATATGAAGTAGTATATTTAAGAGGAATATGAAGTAGTATGTTTAAGAGGAATATGAAGTAGTATGCTTAAGAGGAATATTAAGTAGTATGTTTAAGAGGAATATGAAGTAGTATGTTTAAGAAGAATATAAAGTAGTTTGTTTAAGAGGAATATGAAGTAGTATGCTTAAGAGGAATATGAAGTAGTATATTTAAGAGGAATATGAAGTAGTATATTTAAGAGGAATATGAAGTAGTATATTTAAGAGGAATATGAAGTAGTATGTTTAAGAGGAATATGAAGTAGTATGTTTAAGTGGAATATGCAGTAGTATGTTTAAGAGGAATATGCAGTAGTATGTTTAAGAGGAATATGAAGTAGTATATTTAAGAGGAATATGAAGTAGTATGTTTAAGAGGAATATGAAGTAGTATGTATAAGAGGAATGTGAAGTAATATGTTTAAGAGGAATATGAAGTAGTATATTTAAAGGGAATATGAAGTAGTATGTTTAAGAGGAATATGAAGTATTATATTTAAAGGGAATATGAAGTAGTATGTTTAAGTGGAATATGAAGCAGTATGTTTAAAAGGGATATAAAGTAGTATATTTAAGAGGAATATGAAGCAGTATGTTTAAGAGGAATATGAAGTAGTATGTTTAAGAGGAATATGAAGTAGTATGTTTAAGAGGAATATGAAGTTATATGTTTAAGAGGAATATGAAGTAGTATGTTTAAGAGGAATATGAAGTAGTATGTTTAAGATGAATATGAAGTAGTATATTTAAGTGGAAGATGAAGTAGTATGTTTAAAAGGAATATAAAGTAGAATATTTAAGATGAATATGAAGTAGTATATTTAAGATGAATGTAAAGTAGTATGTTTAAGAGGAATATGAAGTAGTATATTTAAGAGGAATACGAAGTAGTATATTTAAGTGGAATATGAAGTAGTATATTAAAAGGGAATATGAAGTAGTATATTTAAGATGAATATGAAGTAGTATATTTAAGAGGAATATAAAGTAGTTTGTTTAAGAGGAATATGAAGTAGTATATTTAAGAGGAATATGAAGTAGTATATTTAAGAGGAATATGAAGTAGTATGTTTAAGAGGAATATGAAGTAGTATATTTAAGAGGAATATGAAGTATTATATTTAAGAGGAATATGAAGTAGTATATTTAAGAGGAATATAAAGTAGTATGTTAAAGAGGAATATGAAGTAGTATGTTTAAGAGGAATATGAAGTAGTATGTTTAAGAGGAATATGAAGTAGTATGTTTAAGAGGAATGTGAAGTAGTATGTTTAAGAGGAATATGAAGTAGTTTGTTTAAGAGGAATATGAAGTAATATATTTAAGAGGAATATGAAGTAGTATATTTAAGAGGAATACGAAGTAGTATATTTAAGTGGAATATGAAGTAGTATATTAAAAGGGAATATGAAGTAGTATATTTAAGATGAATATGAAGTAGTATATTTAAGAGGAATATGAAGCAGTATGTTTAAGAGGAATATGAAGTAGTATGTTTAAGAGGAATATGAAGTAGTATGTTTAAGAGGAATATGAAGTAGTATGTTTAAGAGGAATATGAAGTAGAATATTTAAGATGAATATGAAGTAGTATATTAAAAGGGAATATGAAGTAGTATATTTAAGATGAATATGAAGTAGTATATTTAAGAGGAATATAAAGTAGTTTGTTTAAGAGGAATATGAAGTAGTATATTTAAGAGGAATATGAAGTAGTATATTTAAGAGGAATATGAAGTAGTATGTTTAAGAGGAATATGAAGTAGTATATTTAAGAGGAATATGAAGTATTATATTTAAGAGGAATATGAAGTAGTATATTTAAGAGGAATATAAAGTAGTATGTTTAAGAGGAATATGAAGTAGTATGTTTAAGAGGAATATGAAGTAGTATGTTTAAGAGGAATATGAAGTAGTATGTTTAAGAGGAATGTGAAGTAGTATGTTTAAGAGGAATATGAAGTAGTTTGTTTAAGATGAATATGAAGTAATATATTTAAGAAGAATATGAAGTAGTATGTTTAAGAGGAATATGAAGTAGTATGTTTAAGAGGAATATAAAGTAGTTTGTTTAAGAGGAATATAAAGATGTATGCTTAAGAGGAATATGAAGTGGTATATTTAAGAGGAATATGAAGTAGTATATTTAAGAGGAATATGAAGTAGTATATTTAAGAGGAATATGAAGTAGTATGTTTAAGAGGAATATGAAGTAGTATGTTTAAGAGGAATATGCAGTAGTATGTTTAAGAGGAATATGCAGTAGTATGTTTAAGAGGAATATGAAGTAGTATATTTAAGAGGAATATGAAGTAGTATGTTTAAGAGGAATATGAAGTAGTATGCTTAAGAGGAATATTAAGTAGTATGTTTAAGAGGAATATGAAGTAGTATGTTTAAGAAGAATATAAAGTAGTTTGTTTAAGAGGAATATGAAGTAGTATGCTTAAGAGGAATATGAAGTAGTATATTTAAGAGGAATATGAAGTAGTATATTTAAGAGGAATATGAAGTAGTATATTTAAGAGGAATATGAAGTAGTATGTTTAAGAGGAATATGAAGTAGTATGTTTAAGTGGAATATGCAGTAGTATGTTTAAGAGGAATATGCAGTAGTATGTTTAAGAGGAATATGAAGTAGTATATTTAAGAGGAATATGAAGTAGTATGTTTAAGAGGAATATGAAGTAGTATGTATAAGAGGAATGTGAAGTAATATGTTTAAGAGGAATATGAAGTAGTATATTTAAAGGGAATATGAAGTAGTATGTTTAAGAGGAATATGAAGTATTATATTTAAAGGGAATATGAAGTAGTATGTTTAAGTGGAATATGAAGCAGTATGTTTAAAAGGGATATAAAGTAGTATATTTAAGAGGAATATGAAGCAGTATGTTTAAGAGGAATATGAAGTAGTATGTTTAAGAGGAATATGAAGTAGTATGTTTAAGAGGAATATGAAGTTATATGTTTAAGAGGAATATGAAGTAGTATGTTTAAGAGGAATATGAAGTAGTATGTTTAAGATGAATATGAAGTAGTATATTTAAGTGGAAGATGAAGTAGTATGTTTAAAAGGAATATAAAGTAGAATATTTAAGATGAATATGAAGTAGTATATTTAAGATGAATGTAAAGTAGTATGTTTAAGAGGAATATGAAGTAGTATATTTAAGAGGAATACGAAGTAGTATATTTAAGTGGAATATGAAGTAGTATATTAAAAGGGAATATGAAGTAGTATATTTAAGATGAATATGAAGTAGTATATTTAAGAGGAATATAAAGTAGTTTGTTTAAGAGGAATATGAAGTAGTATATTTAAGAGGAATATGAAGTAGTATATTTAAGAGGAATATGAAGTAGTATGTTTAAGAGGAATATGAAGTAGTATATTTAAGAGGAATATGAAGTATTATATTTAAGAGGAATATGAAGTAGTATATTTAAGAGGAATATAAAGTAGTATGTTAAAGAGGAATATGAAGTAGTATGTTTAAGAGGAATATGAAGTAGTATGTTTAAGAGGAATATGAAGTAGTATGTTTAAGAGGAATGTGAAGTAGTATGTTTAAGAGGAATATGAAGTAGTTTGTTTAAGAGGAATATGAAGTAATATATTTAAGAGGAATATGAAGTAGTATATTTAAGAGGAATATGAAGTAGTATATTTAAGAGGAATATGAAGAAGTATATTTAAGAGGAATATGAAGAAGTATATATAAGAGGAATATGAAGTAGTATGTTTAAGAGGAATATGAAGTAGTATGTTTAAGAGGAATATGAAGTAGTATGTTTAAGAGGAATATGAAGTAGTATGTTTAAGAGGAATATGAAGTAGTATGTTTAAGAAGAATATAAAGTAGTTTGTTTAAGAGGAATATGAAGTAGTATGATTAAGAGGAATATGAAGTAGTATATTTAAGAGGAATATGAAGTAGTATATTTAAGAGGAATATGAAGTAGTATATTTAAGAGGAATATGAAGTAGTATGTTTAAGAGGAATATGAAGTAGTATGTTTAAGTGGAATATACAGTAGTATGTTTAAGAGGAATATGCAGTAGTATGTTTAAGAGGAATATGAAGTAGTATATTTAAGAGGAATATGAAGTAGTATGTTTAAGAGGAATATGAAGTAGTATGTTTAAGAGGAATATAAAGTAGTTTGTTTAAGAGGAATATAAAGATGTATGCTTAAGAGGAATATGAAGTGGTATATTTAAGAGGAATATGAAGTAGTATATTTAAGAGGAATATGAAGTAGTATATTTAAGAGGAATATGAAGTAGTATGTTTAAGAGGAATATGAAGTAGTATGTTTAAGAGGAATATGCAGTAGTATGTTTAAGAGGAATATGCAGTAGTATGTTTAAGAGGAATATGAAGTAGTATATTTAAGAGGAATATGAAGTAGTATGTTTAAGAGGAATATGAAGTAGTATGCTTAAGAGGAATATTAAGTAGTATGTTTAAGAGGAATATGAAGTAGTATGTTTAAGAAGAATATAAAGTAGTTTGTTTAAGAGGAATATGAAGTAGTATGCTTAAGAGGAATATGAAGTAGTATATTTAAGAGGAATATGAAGTAGTATATTTAAGAGGAATATGAAGTAGTATATTTAAGAGGAATATGAAGTAGTATGTTTAAGAGGAATATGAAGTAGTATGTTTAAGTGGAATATGCAGTAGTATGTTTAAGAGGAATATGCAGTACTATGTTTAAGAGGAATATGAAGTAGTATATTTAAGAGGAATATGTTAAGAGGAATATGAAGTAGTATGTTTAAGAGGAATATAAAGTAGTTTGTTTAAGAGGAATATAAAGAAGTATATTTAAGAGGAATATGAAGTAGTATATTTAAGAGGAATATGAAGTAGTATATTTAAGAGGAATATGAAGTAGTATGTTTAAGAGGAATATGCAGTAGTATGTTTAAGAGGAATATGAAGTAGTATATTTAAGAGGAATATGAAGTTGTATGTTTAAGAGGAATATAAAGTAGTATGCTTAAGAGGAATATTAAGTAGTATATTTAAGAGGAATATGAAGTAGTATGTTTAAAAGGAATATGAAGTAGTATGTTTAAGAGGAATATGAAGTAGTATGTTTAAGAGGAATATGAAGTAGTATGTTTAAGAGGAATATGAAGTAGTATGTTTAAGAGGAATATAAGGTAGTTTGTTTAAGAGGAATATGAAGTAGTATGCTTAAGAGGAATATGAAGTAGTATATTTAAGAGGAATATGAAGTAGTATATTTAAGAGGAATATGAAGTAGTATATTTAGGAGGAATATGAAGTAGTATGTTTAAGAATAATATGAAGTAGTATGCTTAAGAGGAATATGAAGTAGTATGTTTAAGACGAATATGAAGTAGTATGTTTAAGAGGAATATGAAGTAGTTTGTTTAAGAGGAATATGAAGCAGCATGTTTAAGAGGAATATGAAGTAGTATGTTTAAGAGGAATATAAAGTAGTTTGTTTAAGACGAATATGAAGCAGTATGCTTAAAAGGAATATGAAGTAGTATGTTTAGGAGGCATATGAAGTAGTATGTTTAAGAGGAATATGAAGTAGTATGTTTAAGAGGAATACGAAGTAGTATATTTAAGAGGAATATAAAGTAGTTTGTTTAAGAGGAATATGAAGTAGTATGCTTAAGAGGAATATGAAGTAGTTTATTTAAGAGGAATATGAAGTAGTATGTTTAAGGGGAATATGCAGTAGTATGTTTAAGAGGAATATGAAGTAGTATATTTAAGTGGAATATGAAGTAGTATATTTAAGAGGAATATGAAGCAGTATATTTAAGAGGAATATGAAGTAGTATGTTTAAGAGGAATATGAAGTAGTATGTTTAAGAGGAATATGGAGTAGTATGTTTAAGAGGAATATGAAGTAGTATGTTTAAGAGGAATATGAAGTAGTATGTTTAAGAGGAATATGAAGTAGTATGTTTAAGAGGAATATAAAGTAGTTTGTTTAAGAGGAATATGAAGTAGTATATTTAAGAGGAATATGAAGTAGTATGTTTAAGGGGAATATGCAGTAGTATGTTTAAGAGGAATATGAAGTAGTATATTTAAGTGGAATATGAAGTAGTATATTTAAGAGGAATATGAAGTAGTATATTTAAGAGGAATATGAAGCAGTATGTTTAAGAGGAATATGAAGTAGTATATTTAAGAGGAATATGAAGTAGTATATTTAAGAGGAATATGAAGTAGTATATTTAAGAGGAATATAAAGTAGTATGTTTAAGAGGAATATGAAGTAGTATGTTTAAGAGGAATATGACGTAGTATGTTTAAGAAGAATGTGAAGTAGTATGTTTAAAAGGAACATGAAGTAGTTTGTTTAAGCGGAATATGAAGTAATATATTTAAGAGGAATATGAAGTAGTATATTTAAGAGAAATATGAAGTAGTATATTTAAGTGGAATATGAAGTAGTATATTTAAGAGGAATATGAAGTAGTATGTTTAAGAGGAATATGCAGTAGTATGTTTAAGAGGAATATGAAGTAGTATGTTTAAGAGGAATATGAAGTAGTATGTTTAAGAAGAATGTGAAGTAGTATGTTGAAAAGGAACATGAAGTAGTTTGTTTAAGAGGAATATGAAGTAGTATATTTAAGAGGAATATGAAGTAGTATATTTAAGAGGAATATGAAGTAGTATATTTAAGTGGAATATGAAGTAGTATATTTAAGAGGAATATGAAGTAGTATGTTTAAGAGGAATATGCAGTAGTATGTTTAAGAGGAATATGAAGTAGTATGTTTAAGAGGAATATGAAGTAGTATATTTAAGAGGAATATGAAGTAGTATGTTTAAAAGGAATATGAAGTAGTATGCTTAAGAGGAATATGAAGTAGTATGTTTAAGAGGAATATGAAGTAGTATGTTTAAGAGGAATATGAAGTAGTATATTTAAGAGGAATATGAAGTAATTTGTTTAAGAGGAATATGAAGTAGTATATTTAAAGGGAATATGAAGTAGTATGTTTAAGAGGAATATGAAGTAGTATGTTTAAGAGGAATATGAAGTAGTATGTTTAAGAGGAATATGAAGTAGTATGCTTAAGAGGAATATGAAGTAGTATGTTTAAGAGGAATATGAAGTAGTATATTTAAGAGGAATATGAAGTAGTATATTTAAGAGGAATATGAAGTAGTATGTTTAAGAGGAATATGAAGCAGTATGTTTAAGAGGAATATGAAGTAGTATGTTTAAGAGGAATATGAAGTAGTATGCTTAAGAGGAATATGAAGCAGTATGTTTAAGAGGAATATGAAGTAGTATATTTAAGAGGAATATGAAGTAGTATATTTAAGAGGAATATGAAGCAGTATGTTTAAGAGGAATGTGAAGTGCTATGTTTAAGAGGAATATGAAGTAGTATGTTTAAGAGGAATATGAAGTAGTATATTTAAGAGGAATATGAAGTAGTATATTTAAGAGGAATATGAAGTAGTATGTTTAAGAGGAATATTAAGTAGTATGTTTAAGAGGAATATGAAGTAGTATGTTTAAGAGGAATATGAAGTAGTATGTTTAAGAGGAATATACAGTAGTATGTTTAAGAGGAATACGAAGTAGTATATTTAAGTGGAATATGAAGTTGTATGTTTAAGAGGAATATGAAGTAGTATATTTAAGAGGAATGTGAAGTAGTATGTTTAGGAGGAATATGAAGTAGTATGTTTAAGATGAATATGAAGTAGTATGTTTAAGATGAATATGAAGTAGTATATTTAAGAGGAATATGAAGTAGTATATTTAAGCGGAATATGAAGTAGTATGTTTAAGAGGAATATGAAGTAGTATGTTTAGGAGGTATATGAAGTAGTATGTTTTAGAGGAATATGAAGTAGTATGTTTAAGAGGAATATGAAGTAGTATGTTTAAGAGGAATATGAAGTAGTATGTTTAAGAGGAATATGAAGTAGTATGTTTGAGAGGAATATGAAGTAGTATATTTAAGAGGAATATGAAGTAGTATATTTAAGAGGAATATGAAGTAGAACGTTTAAGAGGAATAATTCCGTTTAAATCGGAAGTAAAACGACTAAAATACACCGGAAATTAACGACTAAGTTACTTAATGTTAAGAATCATATGTTTAGAATAAATTCATTGGGACGACAAAAGACACGTTGGACTAAGGCATACCGAATAGGGAATAAGCTAGTTAAATTCAAAATCGATACAGGAGCGGACGTCAACTGTGTTCCATTGAAAATTGTCAAGGAATTAAAATTAAAAATGAGCCATGAGCAAAATGACTTTCATGTATTTGATTATAGTAATAATAAAGTTAACATTTTTGGTATTGTCGAAATTAAATTTATTGATTCGAAATCTAATATGGAAAGATTAGCAGAATTTGTAGTCGTTGATAACGCATTTGAACCGATACTCGGACTTGATACATGCATTGAGTTTGAACTGATTAAGCGATTGGATATTGACTCGATTGAATTCTTGGATAAACAGGAAAGATTTGTAAGTGAAAATAACGATGTATTCACTGGACTTGGAAAAATTCCTGGAAAAATTACCATACACTTACAAGAAAATGCAAAGCCAGTCGTGCATTATCGTAAACGTTTCCCGGACACAATAGTTAAAAAACTCAAGCCAAAACTTGATGAGATGGTTAAAAATGGAATCATTTCACCGGTGTCTTACCCAACAGACTGGGTTAACAATTTACAAGTGGTGGAAAAACCAAATGGTGATTTACGGATTTGCTTGGATCCAAAACCACTTAATAAGTGCCTTAAGCGCGAACATTTTTTGATTCCAACCATCGATAATTTTACTTCGGAATTAGCTAACAAAAAATTATTCACGGTTTTGGATTGTTCAAATGGATTTTGGCAATTGGAATTGGACGAAAAGAGTTCAGAACTGACAACGTTCATGACACCCTTTGGTCGTTACAAATTCGAAAGACTTGCTTTTGGATTGAACGTTTCACCGGAAATTTTTCAAAGACGTATGATACAGATATTCGGTGACATACCTGGCGTCTTTGTTTACTTCGATGATATTGGAATCCTAGCATCGAACGAAGAGGAACATGATAAAATTTTGGCAATTGTTCTTGAGCGTGCACGCGTGAATAATGTTAAATTTAACTTGGAAAAAATGCAATATCGTAAATCGGAAGTAAAATTCATGGGTCATATCTTATTGGATGGTAAAATAAAACCGGTTGACAAGCACATTGAAGCGATTCTAAAGCTTAAAAAACCAACCGATAAACATGGTGTAATGCGCTTGTTGGGTCTTTGCAAGTATTTGGCAAAGTTTATTCCAAACCTGTCCAAGCTGACAGCAGAACTAAGAAGATTAACCGGAAAAGACATTCCTTTTGAATGGACGGAAAAACATGAGGCGGAACTTGAGAATTTAGTAAAAATCATTACATCGGACCCAATTTTAAAGGCATATGACCCGGAAAAGCCAGTTGTTATTCAGACTGATGCATCGAAAGATGGACTTGGATCAGTTTTGATGCAAGATGGTTATCCGATTGCATTTGCTTCTCGAACTCTTAGCAAATGTGAACAGAGATGGGCGCAAATTGAAAAAGAACTTCTGGCTGTGGTTTTTGCATGTAAACGTTTCCATCATTTCATTTATGGGCGTGATTTCACTGTTGAGAGTGATCACAAGCCGCTGGAAACATTGAATTTACGCGATATTGACGCTGTAACGCCAAGATTGCAGCGAATGTTCATGATGCTACTGAAATATTCGAAAATGGACATTGTTTTCAAACCGGGAAAAAGCATGTTGGTAGCCGATTGTCTCTCTCGTGCTCAGTTGGCCACGATCTCGGAGGAAACGGAATTGAGTGGAGTCATTCACACAGTAACCCGATCTGCTTGTGTGTCAAAGGATAATTACGATTACTACAAACAGATACTGGAATCGGATGAAAACCTTAAACGCATGTGTGAATACGTAAGAAATGGTTGGCCTGAGTATCGAAATCTGAATGATTTTTGTCGGGAATTTCACAAACTTAAATCGGAACTCCACTTTGAAAACGGACTACTGTTCAGAAATCATAGACTGGTGATTCCAACGGGATTTCAAGGAAAAATGACAAAATGGTTGCATGCACCACATCTTGGAATCGAAAAAACACTTGCAAGAGCCAGAATGTTATACTTTTGGCCTGGAATGAATGCACAAATTAAAGACATGATTGTGTCATGTAATGTGTGTGAAAAATTTAAACGAAACAATCAAAAGGAACCATTGGTTCAAGAAGTTAATCCAAAATATCCATATCACATTGCTTCTGTGGACTTGTTTGAATATGCGGGTCGTGATTTCATCTCAATTTTTGATGCATATTCTAATTTCTTAGTTGCGACTAAAGTAAATAACAAAACTTCTGGGCACATTATCGATATCTTTTGTTCTATTTTTAACATAATCGGATATCCATCGATAATAAAAAGTGATAACGTTCCGTTCAACTCAGCAGAGTTCGAAAAGTTTGCACGGAAATTTAATGTGCAATTCAAATATTCGAGTCCTCGATATCCACAAAGCAATGGGCTGGCTGAGAAAGGAGTCGCCATTGCAAGGAACATTTTGAAGCGTTGTTATGAGACTAACAGCGTGGATCAGTTTCAATACAGAATCATGGAATATAACACCACACCTGTCGCAAGCATGCAACTTACTCCATCGGAATTATTCTTCGGAAGATTGGTCAAAACAAAATTGCCAGTATCGGAACAATTACTGATCAGAAACAATATCAATGAAGAAATTATTCAAAAAAAAATTGACAAGAAAAAGGAAAAACAAAAGTATTACTATGATCGGAACGTAAAGTCATTTCCGGCATTAAGCCTGAGCGATTTAGTAATTTTCAAAAAGAATGGAAAAGAATGGCATTACGGAACAATTGTTGGAATAGTTAACGACCGCTCGTATATTATTAAGGATTCATTCGACAATCATTTTAGACGTAATCGTAGGTTCATTGCCAAAACGAAGAATAAGGATTTTAACGCTAGTGATCTAGTTTTTGAAGAAAATGTTAAGACAGGGTACTTGCACAATTTGCCAGAAATTCAAATCGCAAAGCCAGTTGATCTCGGTGAGTCAAATGTTGGCGATAATCAGAATGGCAAAACTCCTATGAATATTGTAATTGCGGATAAACCAGAGCTTCCAGTAGAGGTGGAAATTGACGATTATCATAATTCGTCTTCGGAATTTGAAACTGCTCGAATTGATAATTCAGATGCAAATATGGGCAGTGATGCAGAAGTCGTTCCAGAACCAGTGGTTCAGGACAGTTATAGAACGCGCAGTGGTCGTACTGTAAGACCACCGCAAAGATATGGCTGGTGAAAATTGTAAAAGTTATTAGGAGTAGCCTAGTCCAAATTATTATTGTTACTAATTTAGACTTAAAGAAAAAAGCGTGTAATGTGACATTAGAAGCAATGTCATCAAAAAAATGAGATGGCCATGAGAAGGGCAACATTGCTGCATGTGATAGCTGACGTTCATTATTAAAAAATATTATATTAATAAAGCTAATAATTTTATACTTAAATAATATGTTATTTTATTACTTCGCTTGCATATTACAATGAAGTAGTATGTTTAAGAGGAATATGAAGTAGTATATTTAAGAGGAATATGAAGTAGTATGTTTAAGAGGAATATGAAGTAGTATGTTTAAGAGGAATATGAAGTAGTATGTTTAAGAGGAATATGAAGTAGTATATTTAAGAGGAATATGAAGTAGTATGTTTAAGAGGAATATGAAGTAGTATGTTTAAGAGGAATGTGAAATAGTATGTTTAAGAGGAATATGAAGTAGTATGTTTAAGAGGAATATGAAGTAGTATATTTAAGAGGAATATGAAGTAGTATATTTAAGATGAATATGAAGTAGTATGCTTAAGAGGAATATGAAGTAGTATATTTAAGAGGAATATGAAGTAGTATGTTTAAGAGGAATATGAAGCAGTATGTTTAAGAGGAATGTGAAGTAGTATGTTTAAGAGGAATATGAAGTAGTATGTTTAAGAGGAATGTGAAGTAGTATGTTTAAGAGGAATATGAAGTAGTATGTTTAAGAGGAATATGAAGTTGTATGTTTAAGAGGAATATGAAGTAGTATGTTTAAGAGGAATGTGAAATAGTATGTTTAAGAGGAATATGAAGTAGTATGTTTAAGAGGAATATGAAGTAGTATATTTAAGAGGAATATGAAGTAGTATATTTAAGATGAATATGAAGTAGTATGCTTAAGAGGAATATGAAGTAGTATATTTAAGAGGAATATGAAGTAGTATGTTTAAGAGGAATATGAAACAGTATGTTTAAGAGGAATGTGAAGTAGTATGTTTAAGAGGAATATGAAGTAGTATGTTTAAGAGGAATGTGAAGTAGTATGTTTAAGAGGAATATGAAGTAGTATGTTTAAGAGGAATATGAAGTAGTATGTTTAAGAGTAATATGAAGCAGTATGTTTAAGAGGAATATGAAGTAGTATGTTTAAGAGGAATATGAAGTAGTTTATTTAAGAGGAATATGAAGTAGTATGTTTAAGAGGAATATGAAGTAGTATGTTTAAGAGAAATATGAAGCAGTATGTTTAAGAGGAATATGAAGTAGTATATTTAAGAGGAATATGAAGTAATATGTTTAAGAAGAATATGAAGTAGTATATTTAAGAGGAATATGAAGTAGTATGTTTAGGAGGAATATGAAGTAGTATGTTTAAGAGGAATATGAAGTAGTATGTTTAAGAGGAATATGAAGTAGTATATTTAAGAGGAATATGAAGTAGTTTGTTTAAGAGGAATATGAAGTAGTATATTTAAAGGGAATATAAAGTAGTATGTTTAAGAGGAATATGAAGTAGTATGTTTAAGAGGAATATGAAGTAGTATGTTTAAGAGGAATATGAAGTAGTATGCTTAAGAGGAATATGAAGTAGTATGTTTAAGAGGAATATGAAGTTGTATGTTTCAGAGGAATATGAAGTAGTATATTTAAGAGGAATATGAAGCAGTATGTTTAAGAGGAATATAAAGCAGTATGTTTAAGAGGAATATGAAGTAGTATGTTTAAGAGGAATATGAAGTAGTATGTTTAAGAGGAATATGAAGCAGTATGTTTAAGAGGAATATGAAGTAGTATATTTAAGAGGAATATGAAGTAGTATATTTAAGACGAATATGAAGCAGAATGTTTAAGAGGAATGTGAAGTAGTATGTTTAAGAGGAATGTGAAGTAGTATGTTTAGGAGGAATATGAAGTAGTATGTTTAAGATGAATATGAAGTAGTATGTTTAAGATGAATATGAAGTAGTATATTTAAGAGGAATATGAAGTAGTATATTTAAGAGGAATATGAAGTAGTATGTTTAAGAGGAATATGAAGTAGTATGTTTAAGAGGTATATGAAGTAGTATGTTTAAGAGGAATATGAAGTAGTATGTTTAAGAGGAATATGAAGTAGTATGTTTAAGAGGAATATGAAGTAGTATGTTTAAGAGGAATATGAAGTAGTATGTTTGAGAGGAATATGAAGTAGTATATTTAAGAGGAATATGAAGTAGTATATTTAAGAGGAATATGAAGTAGAACGTTTAAGAGGAATATGAAGTAGTATGTTTAAGAGGAATACGAAGTAGTATATTTAAGAGGAATATGAAGTAGTATATTTAAGAGGAATATGAAGAAGTATGTTTAAGAGGAATATGAAGTAGTATGTTTAAGAGGAATATGAAGTAGTATGTTTAAGAGGAATATGAAGTAGTATATTTAAGAGGAATATGAAGTAGTATGTTTAAGAGGAATATGAAGTAGTATGCTTAAGAGGAATATGAAGTAGTATATTTAAGAGGAATATGAAGTAGTATGTTTAAGAGGAATATGAAGTAGTATGTTTAAGAGGAATATGAAGTAGTATGCTTAAGAGGAATGTGAAGTAGTATGTTTAAGAGGAATATGAAGTAGTATGTTTAAGAGGAATATGAATTAGTATATTTAAGAGGAATATGAAGTAGTATGTTTAAGAGGAATATGAAGCAGTATGTTTAAGAGGAATATGAAGTAGTATGTTTAAGAGGAATATGAAGTAGTATGTTTAAGAGATATATGAAGTAGTATGTTTAAGAGGAATATGAAGTAGTATGCTTAAGAGGAATGTGAAGTAGTATGTTTAAGAGGAATATGAAGTAGTATGTTTAAGAGGAATATGAATTAGTATATTTAAGATGAATATGAAGTAGTATGTTTAAGAGGAATATGAAGCAGTATGTTTAAGAGGAATATGAAGTAGTATGTTTAAGAGGAATATGAAGTAGTATGTTTAAGAGGAATATGAATTAGTATATTTAAGAGGAATATGAAGTAGTATGTTTAAGAGGAATATGAAGCAGTATGTTTAAGAGGAATATGAAGTAGTATGTTTAAGAGGAATATGAAGTAGTATGTTTAAGAGATATATGAAGTAGTATATTTAAGAGGAATATGAAGTAGTATATTTAAGAGGAATATGAAGTAGTATGTTTAAGAGGAATATGAAGTAGTATATTTAAGAGGAATATGAAGTAGAACGTTTAAGAGGAATATGAAGTAGTATGTTTAAGATGAATATAAAGTAGTATGTTTAAGAGGAATATGAAGTAGTATGTTTAAGAGGAATATGAAGTAGTTTGTTTAAGAGGAATATGAAGTAGTATATTTACGAGGAATATGAAGTAGTATGTTTAAGAGGAATGTGAAGTAGTATGTTTAAGAGGAATATGAAGTAGTATGTTTAAGAGGAATATGAAGAAGTATATTTAAGAGGAATATGAAGTCGTATATTTAAGAGGAATATGAAGTAGTTTGTTTAAGAGGAATATGAAGTAGTATATTTAAGAGGAATATGAAGTAGTTTGTTTAAGAGGAATATTAAGCAGTATGTTTAAGAGGAATATGAAGTAGTATGTTTCAGAGGAATATGAAGTAGTATTTTTAAGAGGAATATGAAGTAGTATGTTTAAGAGAAATATGAAGCATTATGTTTGAGAGGAATATGAAGTAGTATATTTAAGAGGAATATGAAGTAGTATGTTAAGAGGAATATGAAGTAGTATATTTAAGAGGAATATGAAGTAGTATATTTAAGAGGAATGTTTTAGAGAAATATGAAGTAGTATGTTTAAGAGGAATGTGAAGTAGTATGTTTAAGAGGAATATGAAGTAGTATGTTTAAGAGGAATATGAAGTAGTATATTTAAGAGGAATATAAAGTAGTATATTTAAGAGGAATATGAAGTAGTTTGTTTTAAGAGGAATATGAAGTAGTATATTTAAGAGGAATATGAAGTAGTATGTATAAGAGGAACATGAAGCAGTATGTTTAAGAGGAATATGAAGTAGTATGTTTAAGAAAAATGGGAAGTAGTATGCTTAAGAGGAATATGAAGTAGAATGTTTAAGAGGAATGTGAAGTAGTATGTTTAAGAGGAATATGAAGTAGTATGTTTAAGAGGAATATGAAGTAGTATATTTAAGAGGAATATGAAGTAGTATATTTAAGAGGAATATGAAGTAGTTTGTTTAAGAGGAATATGAAGTAGTATATTTAAGAGGAATATGAAGTAGTATGTTTAAGAGGAATATGAAGCAGTATGTTTAAAAGGAATATGAAGTGGTATGTTTAAGAGGAATATGAAGTAGTATGTTTAAGAGGAATATGAAGTAGTATGTTTAAGAGGAATATGAAGTAGTATATTAAAGAGGAATATGAAGTAGTATGTTTAAGAGGAATATGAAGTAGTATATATAAGAGGAATATGAAGTAGTATATTTAAGAGAAATATGAAGTAGTATGTTTAAGAGGAATATGAAGTAGTATATTTAAGAGGAATATGAAGTAGTTTGTTTAAGAGGAATATGAAGTAGTATGTTTAAGAGGAATATGAAGTAGTATGTATAAGAGTAATATGAAGTAGTTTGTTTAAGAGGAATATGAAGTAGTATGCTTAAGATGAATATGAAGTAGTATGTTTAAGATGAATATGAAGTAGTATATTTAAGAGGAATATGAAGTAGTATATTTAAGAGGAATATGCAGTAGTATGTTTAAGAGGAATATGAAGTAGTATGTTTAAGAGGAATATGAAGTAGTATGTTTAAGATGAATATGAAGTAGTATGTTTAAAAGGAATATAAAGTAGTATGTTTAAGAGGAATATGAAGTAGTATGTTTAAGAGGAATATGAAGTAGTATGTTTAAGAGGAATATGAAGTAGTATGTTTGAGAGGAATATGAAGTAGTATATTTAAGAGGAATATGAAGTAGTATATTTAAGAGGAATATAAAGTAGAACGTTTAAGAGGAATATGAAGTAGTATGTTTAAGAGGAATACGAAGTAGTATATTTAAGACGAATATGAAGTAGTATATTTAAGAGGAATATGAAGTAGTATGTTTAAGAGGAATATGAAGTAGTATGTTTAAGAGGAATATGAAGTAGTATGTTTAAGAGGAATATGAAGAAGTATATTTAAGAGGAATATGAAGTATTATGTTTAAGAGGAATATGAAGTAGTATGCTTAAGAGGAATATGAAGTAGTATATTTAAGAGGAATATGAAGTAGTATGTTTAAGAGGAATATGAAGTAGTATGTTTAAGAGGAATATGAAGTAGTATGCTTAAGAGGAATGTGAAGTAGTATGTTTAAGAGGAATATGAAGTAGTATGTTTACGAGGAATATGAAGTAGTATATTTAAGATGAATATGAAGTAGTATGTTTAAGAGGAATATGAAGCAGTATGTTTAAGAGGAATATGAAGTAGTATGTTTAAGAGGAATATGAAGTAGTATGTTTAAGAGATATATGAAGTAGTATATTTAAGAGGAATATGAAGTAGTATGTTTAAGAGGAATATGAAGTTGTATGTTTAAGAGGAATGTGAAGTAGTATGTTTAAGAGGAATATGAAGTAGTATGTTTAAGAGGAATATGAAGTAGTATGCTTAAGATGAATATGAAGTAGTATGTTTAAGATGAATATGAAGTAGTATATTTAAGAGGAATATGAAGTAGTATATTTAAGAGGAATATGCAGTAGTATGTTTAAGAGGAATATGAAGTAGTATGTTTAAGAGGAATATGAAGTAGTATGTTTAAGATGAATATGAAGTAGTATGTTTAAAAGGAATATAAAGTAGTATGTTTAAGAGGAATATGAAGTAGTATGTTTAAGAGGAATATGAAGTAGTATGTTTAAGAGGAATATGAAGTAGTATGTTTGAGAGGAATATGAAGTAGTATATTTAAGAGGAATATGAAGTAGTATATTTAAGAGGAATATAAAGTAGAACGTTTAAGAGGAATATGAAGTAGTATGTTTAAGAGGAATACGAAGTAGTATATTTAAGAGGAATATGAAGTAGTATATTTAAGAGGAATATGAAGTAGTATGTTTAAGAGGAATATGAAGTAGTATGTTTAAGAGGAATATGAAGTAGTATGTTTAAGAGGAATATGAAGAAGTATATTTAAGAGGAATATGAAGTATTATGTTTAAGAGGAATATGAAGTAGTATGCTTAAGAGGAATATGAAGTAGTATATTTAAGAGGAATATGAAGTAGTATGTTTAAGAGGAATATGAAGTAGTATGTTTAAGAGGAATATGAAGTAGTATGCTTAAGAGGAATGTGAAGTAGTATGTTTAAGAGGAATATGAAGTAGTATGTTTACGAGGAATATGAAGTAGTATATTTAAGATGAATATGAAGTAGTATGTTTAAGAGGAATATGAAGCAGTATGTTTAAGAGGAATATGAAGTAGTATGTTTAAGAGGAATATGAAGTAGTATGTTTAAGAGATATATGAAGTAGTATATTTAAGAGGAATATGAAGTAGTATGTTTAAGAGGAATATGAAGTTGTATGTTTAAGAGGAATGTGAAGTAGTATGTTTAAGAGGAATATGAAGTAGTATGTTTAAGAGGAATGTGAAGTAGTATGTTTAAGAGGAATATGAAGTAGTATGTTTAAGAGGAATATGAAGAAGTATATTTAAGAGGAATATGAAGTCGTATATTTAAGAGGAATATGAAGTAGTTTGTTTAAGAGGAATATGAAGTAGTATATTTAAGAGGAATATGAAGTAGTATGTTTAAGAGGAATATGAAGCAGTATGTTTAAGAGGAATATGAAGTAGTATGTTTAAGAGGAATATGAAGTAGTATGTTTAAGAGGAATATGAAGTAGTATGTTTAAGAGAAATATGAAGCAGTATGTTTGAGAGGAATATGAAGTAGTATATTTAAGAGGAATATGAAGTAGTATGTTTAAGAGGAATATGAAGTAGTATATTTAAGAGGAATATGAAGTAATATATTTAAGAGGAATATGAAGTAGTAAGTTTAAGAGGAATATGAAGTAGTATATTTAAGAGGAATATGAAGTAGTATGTTTAAGAGGAATGTGAAGTAGTATGTTTAAGAGGAATATGAAGTAGTATGTTTAAGAGGAATGTGAAGTAGTATGTTTAAGAGGAATATGAAGTAGTATGTTTAAGAGGAATATGAAGTAGTATATTTAAGAGGAATATAAAGTAGTATATTTAAGAGGAATATGAAGTAGTTTATTTAAGAGGAATATGAAGTAGTATATTTAAGAGGAATATGAAGTAGTATGTATAAGAGGAATATGAAGCAGTATGTTTAAGAGGAATATGAAGTAGTATGTTTAAGAGGAATGTGAAGTAGTATGCTTAAGAGGAATATGAAGTAGAATGTTTAAGAGGAATGTGAAGTAGTATGTTTAAGAGGAATATGAAGTAGTATGTTTAAGAGGAATATGAAGTAGTATATTTAAGAGGAATATGAAGTAGTATATTTAAGAGGAATATGAAGTAGTTTGTTTAAGAGGAATATGAAGTAGTATATTTAAGAAGAATATGAAGTAGTATGTTTAAGAGGAATATGAAGCAGTATGTTTAAAAGGAATATGAAGTGGTATGTTTAAGAGGAATATGAAGTAGTATGTTTAAGAGGAATATGAAGTAGTATGTTTAGGAGGAATATGAAGTAGTATATTAAAGAGGAATATAAAGTAGTATGTTTAAGAGGAATATGAAGTAGTATATTTAAGAGGAATATGAAGTAGTATATTTAAGAGGAATATGAAGTAGTATGTTTAAGAGGAATATGAAGTAGTATATTTAAGAGGAATATGAAGTGGTTTGCTTAAGAGAAATATGAAGTAGTATGTTTAAGAGGAATATGAAGTAGTATGTATAAGAGGAATATGAAGTAATTTGTTTAAGAGGAATATGAAGTAGTATGTTTAAGATGAATATGAAGTAGTATATTTAAGAGGAATATGAAGTAGTACATTTAAGAGGAATATGCAGTATTATGTTTAAGAGGAATATGAAGTAGTATGTTTAAGAGGAATATGAAGTAGTATGTTTAAGATGAATATGAAGTAGTATGTTTAAAAGGAATATAAAGTAGTATGTTTAAGAGGAATATGAAGTATTATATTTAAGAGGAATATGAAGTAGTATGTTTAAGAGGAATATGAAGTAGTATATTTAAGAGGAATATGAAGTAGTATATTTAAGAGGAATATGAAGTAGTTTGTTTAAGAGGAATACGAAGTAGTATGTTTAAGAGGAATATGAAGTAGTATGTTTAAGAGGAATATGAAGTAGTATGTTTAAGAGGAATATGAAGCAGTATGTTTAAGAGGAATGTGAAAAAGTATGTTTAAGAGGAATATGAAGTAGTATGTTTAAGAGGAATATGAAGTAGTATGTTTAAGCGGAATATGAAGTAGTATGTTTAAGAGGAATATGAAGTAGTATGTTTAAGAGGAATATGAAGTAGTATGTTTAAGAGGAATATGAAGTAGTATTTTTAAAAGGAATATAAAGTAGTATGTTTAAGAGGAATATGAAGTATTATATTTAAGAGGAATATGAAGTAGTATATTTAAGAGGAATATGAAGTAGTATGCTTAAGAGGAATATGAAGTAGTATGTTTAAGAGGAATATGAAGTAGTATATTTAAGAGGAATATAAAGTAGTATATTTAAGAGGAATATGAAGTAGTATGTTTAAGAGGAATATGAAGTAGTATGTTTAAGAGGAATATGAAGTAGTATATTTAAGAGGAATATGAAGTAGTTTGTTTAAGAGGAATATGAAGTAGTATGTTTAAGAGGAATATGAAGTAGTATGTTTAAGAGGAATATGAAGTAGTATGTTTAAGAGGAATATGAAGCAGTATGTTTAAGAGGAATATGAAGTAGTTTGTTTAAGAGGAATATGAAGTAGTAAGTTTAAGAGGAATATGAAGTAGTATGTTTAAAAGGAATGTGAAGTAGTATGTTTAAGAGGAATATGAAGTAGTATGTTTAAGAGGAATATGAAGTAGTATGCTTAAGAGGAATATGAAGTAGTATATTTAAGTGGAATATGAAGTAGTATATTTAAGAGGAATATGAAGTGGTATGTTTAAGAGGAATGTGAAGTTGTATGTTTAAGAAGAATATGAAGTAGTATGTTTAAGAGGAATGTGAAGTAGTATGTTTAAGAGGAATATGAAGTAGTATATTTAAGAGGAATATGAAGTAGTATGTTTAAGAGGAATATGAAGTAGTATGTTTAAGAGATATATGAAGTAGTATATTTAAGAGGAATATGAAGTAGTATGTTTAAGAGGAATATATAGTAGTATGTTTAAGAGGAATATGAAGTAGTATGTTTAAGAGGAATATGAAGTAGTATGTTTAAGAGGAAAATGAAGTAGTATATTTAAGAGGAATATGAAGCAGTATATTTAAGAGGAATATGAAGTAGTATGTTTAAGAGGAATATGAAGTAGTATGTTTAAGAGATATATGAAGTAGTATATTTAAGAGGAATATGAAGTAGTATGTTTAAGAGGAATATATAGTAGTATGTTTAAGAGGAATATGAAGTAGTATGTTTAAGAGGAATATGAAGTAGTATGTTTAAGAGGAAAATGAAGTAGAACGTTTAAGAGGAATATGAAGTAGTATGTTTAAGAGAAATATGGAGTAGTATATTTAAGTGGAATATGAAGTAGTATGTTTAAGAGGAATATGAAGTAGTATGTTTAAGAGGAATATGAAGTAGTATGTTTAAGAGGAATATGAAGTAGTATGTTTAAGAGGAATATGAAGCAGTATGTTTAAGAGGAATATGAAGTAGTATGTTTAAGAGGAATATGAAGTAGTATGTTTAAGAGGAATATGAAGTAGTATGCTTAAAGGAATATGAAGTAGTATTTTTAAGAGGAATATGAAGTAGTATATTTAAGAGGAATATGAAGTAGTATATTTAAGAGGAATATGAAGTAGTATGTTTAAGAGGAATATGAAGTAGTATGTTTAAGAAGAATATAAAGTAGTATGTTTAAGAGGAATATGAAGTAGTATGTTTAAGAGGAATATGAAGCAGTATATTTAAGTGGAATATGAAATAGTATGTTTAAGAGGAATATGAAGTAGTATGTTTAAGAGGAATATGAAGTAGTATGTTTAAGAGGAATATGAAGTAGTATGTTTAAGAGGAATATGAAGTAGTATGTTTAAGAGGAATATGAAGTAGTATGTTTAAGAGGAATATGAAGTAGTATATTTAAGAGGAATATGAAGTAGTATGTTTAAGAGGAAAATGAAGTAGAACGTTTAAGAGGAATATGAAGTAGTATGTTTAAGAGAAACATGGAGTAGTATATTTAAGTGGAATATGAAGTAGTATGTTTAAGAGGAATATGAAGTAGTATGTTTAAGAGGAATATGAAGTAGTATGTTTAAGAGGAATATGAAGTAGTATGTTTAAGAGGAATATGAAGCAGTATGTTTAAGAGGAATATGAAGTAGTATGTTTAAGAGGAATATGAAGTAGTATGTTTAAGAAGAATATGAAGTAGTATGTTTAAGAGGAATATGAAGTAGTATGTTTAAGAGGAATATGAAGTAGTATGTTTAAGAGGAATATGAAGTAGTATATTTAAGAGGAATATGAAGCAGTATATTTAAGAGGAATATGAAGTAGTATGTTTAAGAGGAATATGAAGTAGTATGTTTAAGAGGAATATGAAGTAGTATGCTTAAAGGAATATGAAGTAGTATGTTTAAGAGGAATATGAAGCAGTATATTTAAGAGGAATATGAAGTAGTATATTTAAGAGGAATATGAAGTAGTATGTTTAAGAGGAATATGAAGTAGTATATTTAGGAAGAATATAAAGTAGTATGTTTAAGAGGAATATGAAGTAGTATGTTTAAGAGGAATATGAAGCAGTATATTTAAGTGGAGTATGAAGTGGTATGTTTAAGAGGAATATGAAGTAGTATGTTTAAGAGGAATATGAAGTAGTATGTTTAAGAGGAATATGAAGTAGTATATTTAAGTGGAATATGAAGTAGTATGTTTAAGAGGAATATGAAGTAGTATGTTTAAGAGGAATGTGAAGTTGTATGTTTAAGAGGAATATGAAGTAGTATGTTTAAGAGGAATATGAAGTACTATGTTTAAGAGGAATATGAAGTAGTATGTTTAAGAGGAATATGAAGTAGTATGTTTAAGAGGAATATGAAGTAGTATGTTTAAGAGGACTATGAAGTAGTATGTTTAAGAGGAATATGAAGTAGTATGTTTAAGAGAAATATGAAGCAGTATGTTTTAGAAGAATATGAAGTAGTATATTTAAGAGGAATATGAAGTAGTATGTTTAAGAGGAATATGAAGTAGTATATTTAAGAGGAATATGAAGTACTATATTTAAGAGGAATATGAAGTAGAACGTTTAAGAGGAATATGAAGTAGTATGTTTAAGAGGAATATAAAGTAGTATGTTTAAGAGGAATATGAAGTAGTATGTTTAAGAGGAATATGAAGTAGTTTGTTTAAGAGGTATATGAAGTAGTATATTTAAGAGGAATATGAAGTAGTATGTTTAAGAGGAATGTGAAGTAGTATGTTTAAGAGGAATATGAAGTAGTATATTTAAGAGGAATATGAAGTAGTATGTTTAAAAGGAATGTGAAGTAGTATGTTTAAGAGGAATATGAAGTAGTAAGTTTAAGAGGAATATGAAGTAGTATGTTTAAGAGGATTATGAAGTTGTATGTTTAAGAGGAATATGAAGTAGAATGTTTAAGAGGAATATGAAGTAGTATGTTTAGGAGGAATATGAAGTAGTATGTTTAAGAGGAATATGAAGTAGTATGTTTAAGAGGAATATGAAGTAGTATGTTTAAGAGGAATATGAAGTAGTATGTTTAAGAGGAATGTGAAGTAGTATGTTTAAGAGGAATATGAAGTAGTATGTTTAAGAGGAATATGAAGTAGTATGTTTAAGAGGAATATGAAGCAGTATGTTTAAGAGGAATATGAAGTAGTATATTTAAGAGGAATATGAAGTAGTATGTTTAAGAGGAATATGAAGTAGTATATTTAAGAGGAATATGAAGTAGAACGTTTAAGAGGAATATGAAGTAGTATGTTTAAGATGAATATGAAGTAGTATGTTTAAGAGGAATATGAAGTAGTATGTTTAAGAGGAATATGAAGTAGTTTGTTTAAGTGGAATATGAAGTAGTATATTTACGAGGAATATGAAGTAGTATGTTTAAGAGGAATGTGAAGTAGTAAGTTTAAGAGGAATATGAAGTAGTATATTTAAGAGGAATATGAAGTAGTATGTTTAAAAGGAATGTGAAGTAGTATGTTTAAGAGGAATATGAAGTTGTATGTTTAAGAGGAATATGAATCAGTATGTTTAAGAGAAATGTGAAGTAGTATGTTTAAGAGGAATATGAAGTAGTATGTTTAAGAGGAATATGAAGTAGTATATTTAAGAGGAATATGAAGTAGTATGTTTAAGAGGAATATGAAGTAGTATGCTTAAGAGGAATATGAAGTAGTATAGTTAAGTGGAATATGAAGTAGTATAATTAAGAGGAATATGAAGTAGTCTGTTTAAGAGGAATGTGAAGTTGTATGTTTAAGAGGAATATGAAGTAGTATATTTAAGAGGAATGTGAAGTAGTATGTTGAAGAGGAATATGAAGTAGTATGTTTAAGAGGAATATGAAGTAGTATATTTAAGAGGAATATGAAGTAGTATATTTAAGAGGAATATGAAGTAGTTTGTTTAGGAGGAATATGAAGTAGTACATTTAAGAGGAATATGAAGTATTATGTTTAAGAGGAATATGAAGTAGTATATTTAAGAGGAATATGAAGTAGTATGTTTAAGAGGAATATGAAGTAGTATGTTTAAGAGATATATGAAGTAGTATATTTAAGAGGAATATGAAGTAGTATGTTTAAGAGGAATATATAGTAGTATGTTAAAGAGGAATATGAAGTAGTATGTTTAAGAGGAATATGAAGTAGTATGTTTAAGAGGAAAATGAAGTAGAACGTTTAAGAGGAATATGAAGTAGTATGTTTAAGAGAAATATGAAGTAGTATATTTAAGTGGAATATGAAGTAGTATGTTTAAGAGGAATATGAAGTAATATGTTTAAGAGGAATATGAAGTAGTATGTTTAAGAGGAATATGAAGTAGTATGTTTAAGAGGAATATGAAGTAGTATGTTTAAGAGGAATATGAAGTAGTATGTTTAAGAGGAATATGAAGTAGTATGTTTAAGAGGAATATGAAGTAGTATGTTTAGGAGGAATATGAAGTAGTATGTTTAAGAAGAATATAAAGTAGTATGTTTAAGAGGAATATGAAGTAGTATGTTTAAGAGGAATATGAAGTAGTTTGTTTAAGTGGAATATGAAGTAGTATATTTACGAGGAATATGAAGTAGTATGTTTAAGAGGAATGTGAAGTAGTATGTTTAAGAGGAATATGAAGTAGTATATTTAAGAGGAATATGAAGTAGTATGTTTAAAAGGAATGTGAAGTAGTATGTTTAAGACGAATATGAAGTTGTATGTTTAAGAGGAATATGAATCAGTATGTTTAAGAGAAATGTGAAGTAGTATGTTTAAGAGGAATATGAAGTAGTATGTTTAAGAGGAATATGAAGTAGTATATTTAAGAGGAATATGAAGTAGTATGTTTAAGAGGAATATGAAGTAGTATGCTTAAGAGGAATATGAAGTAGTATAGTTAAGTGGAATATGAAGTAGTATAATTAAGAGGAATATGAAGTAGTCTGTTTAAGAGGAATGTGAAGTTGTATGTTTAAGAGGAATATGAAGTAGTATATTTAAGAGGAATGTGAAGTAGTATGTTTAAGAGGAATATGAAGTAGTATGTTTAAGAGGAATATGAAGTAGTATATTTAAGAGGAATATGAAGTAGTATATTTAAGAGGAATATGAAGTAGTTTGTTTAGGAGGAATATGAAGTAGTACATTTAAGAGGAATATGAAGTATTATGTTTAAGAGGAATATGAAGTAGTATATTTAAGAGGAATATGAAGTAGTATGTTTAAGAGGAATATGAAGTAGTATGTTTAAGAGATATATGAAGTAGTATATTTAAGAGGAATATGAAGTAGTATGTTTAAGAGGAATATATAGTAGTATGTTAAAGAGGAATATGAAGTAGTATGTTTAAGAGGAATATGAAGTAGTATGTTTAAGAGGAAAATGAAGTAGAACGTTTTAGAGGAATATGAAGTAGTATGTTTAAGAGAAATATGAAGTAGTATATTTAAGTGGAATATGAAGTAGTATGTTTAAGAGGAATATGAAGTAATATGTTTAAGAGGAATATGAAGTAGTATGCTTAAGAGGAATATGAAGTAGTATGTTTAAGAGGAATATGAAGTAGTACGTTTAAGAGGAATATGAAGTAGTATGTTTAAGAGGAATATGAAGTAGTATGTTTAAGAGGAATATGAAGTAGTATGTTTAGGAGGAATATGAAGTAGTATGTTTAAGAAGAATATGAAGTAGTATGTTGAAGAGGAATATGAAGTAGTATATTTAAGAGGAATATGAAGCAGTATGTTTAAGAGGAATATGAAGTAGTATGTTTAAGAGGAATATGAAGAAGTATATTGAAGTGGAATATGAAGTAGTATGTTTAAGAGGAATATGAAGTAGTATGTTTAAGAGGAATGTGAAGTTGTATGTTTAAGAGGAATATGAAGTAGTATGTTTAAGAGGAATATGAAGTAGTATGTTTAAGAGGAATATGAAGTAGTATGCTTAAGAGGAATATGAAGTAGTATGTTTAAGAGGAATATGAAGTAGTATGTTTAAGAGGAATATGAAGTAGTATGTTTAAGAGGAATATGAAGTAGTATGTTTAAGAGGAATATGAAGTAGTATGTTTAAGAAGAATATGAAGTAGTATGTTTAAGAGGAATATGAAGCAGTATGTTTAAGAGGAATATGAAGTAGTATGTTTAAGAGGAATATGAAGTAGTATGTTTAAGAGGAATATGAAGTAGTATGCTTAAGAGGAATATGAAGTAGTATGTTTAAGAGGAATATGAAGTAGTATATTTAAGAGGAATATGAAGTAGTATATTTAAGAGGAATATGAAGTAGTATGTTTAAGAGGAATATGAAGTAGTATGTTTAAGAGGAATATAAAGTAGTATGTTTAAGAGGAATATGAAGTAGTATGTTTAAGAGGAATATGAAGCAATATATTTAAGTGGAATATGAAGTAGTATGTTTAAGAGGAATATGAAGTAGTAATTTTAAGAGGAATATGAAGTAGTATGTTTAAGAGGAATATGAAGTAGTATGTTTAAGAGGAATATGAAGTAGTATGTTTAAGAGGAATATTAAGTAGTATGTTTAAGAGGAATATGAAGTAGTATATTTAAGAGGAATATGAAGCAGTATGTTTAAGAGGACTATGAAGTAGTATATTTAAGTGGAATATGAAGTAGTATGTTTAAGAGGAATATGAAGTAGTATGTTTAAGAGGAATGTGAAGTTGTATGTTTAAGAGGAATATGAAGTAGTATGTTTAAGAGGAATATGAAGTAGTATGTTTAAGAGGAATATGAAGTAGTATGTTTAAGAGGAATATGAAGTAGTATGTTTAAGAGGAATATGAAGTAGTATGTTTAAGAGGAATATGAAGTAGTATGTTTAAGAGGAATATGAAGTAGTATGTTTAAGAGGAATATGAAGTAGTATGTTTAAGAAGAATATGAAGTAGTATGTTTAAGAGGAATATGAAGCAGTATGTTTAAGAGGAATATGAAGTAGTATATTTAAGAGGCATATGAAGTAGTATGTTTAAGAGGAATATGAAGTAGTATATTTAAGAGGAATATGAAGTAGTATATTTAAGAGGAATATGAAGTAGAACGTTTAAGAGGAATATGAAGTAGTATGTTTAAGAGGAATATAAAGTAGTATGTTTAAGAGGAATATGAAGTATTATGTTTAAGAGGAATATGAAGTAGTTTGTTTAAGAGGAATATGAAGTAGTATATTTAAGAGGAATATGAAGTAGTATGTTTAAGAGGAATGTGAAGTAGTATGTTTAAGAGGAATATGAAGTAGTATATTTAAGAGGAATATGAAGTAGTATGCTTAAGAGGAATATGAAGTAGTATATTTAAGAGGAATATGAAGTAGTATGTTTAAAAGGAATGTGAAGTAGTATGTTTAAGAGGAATATGAAGTAGTATGTTTAAGAGGAATATGAAGCAGTATGTTTAAGAGGAATGTGAAGTAGTATGTTTAAGAGGAATATGAAGTAGTATGTTTAAAAGGAATATGAAGTAGTATGTTTAAGAGGAATATGAAGTAGTATGTTTAAGAGGAATATAAAGTAGTATGTTTAAGAGGAATATGAAGTATTATATTTAAGAGGAATATGAAGTAGAATGTTTAAAAGGAATATAAAGTAGTATGTTTAAGAGGAATATGAAGTAGTATGTTTAAGAGGAATATGAAGTAGTTTGTTTAAGAGGAATATGAAGTAGTATATTTAAGAGGAATATGAAGTAGTATGTTTAAGAGGAATGTGAAGTAGTATGTTTAAGAGGAATATGAAGTAGTATATTTAAGAGGAATATGAAGTAGTATGTTTAAAAGGAATGTGAAGTAGTATGTTTAAGAGGAATATGAAGTAGTATGTTTAAGAGGAATATGAAGCAGTATGTTTAAGAGGAATGTGAGGTAGTATGTTTAAGAGGAATATGAAGTAGTATGTTTAAGAGTAATATGAAGTAGTATGTTTAAGAGGAATATGAAGTAGTATGTTTAAGAGGAATATGAAGTAGTATATTTAAGTGGAATATGAAGTAGTATATTTAAGAGGAATATGAAGTAGTATATTTAAGAGGAATATGAAGTAGTTTGTTTAAGAGGAATATGAAGTAGTACATTTAAGAGGAATATGAAGTAGTATGTTTAAGAGGAATATGAAGTAGTATATTTAAGAGGAATATGAAGTAGTATGTTTAGGAGGAATATGAAGTAGTATGTTTAAGAGATATATGAAGTAGTATATTTAAGAGGAATATGAAGTAGTATGTTTAAGAGGAATATGAAGTAGTATGTTTAAGAGGAATATGAAGTAGTATGTTTAAGAGGAATATGAAGTAGTATGTTTAAGAGGAATATGAAGTAGTATGTTTAAGAGGAATATGAAGTAGAACGTTTAAGAGGAATATGAAGTAGTATGTTTAAGAGAAATATGAAGTAGTATATTTAAGTGGAATATGAAGTAGTATGTTTAAGAGCAATATGAAGTAGTATGTTTAAGAGGAATATGAAGTAGTATGTTTAAGAGGAATATGAAGTAGTATGTTTAAGAGGAATATGAAGTAGTATGTTTAAGAGGAATATGAAGTAGTATGTTTGAGAGGAATATGAAGTAGTATGTTTAAGAGTAATATGAAGTAGTATGTTTAAGAGGAATATGAAGTAGTATGTTTAAGAGGAATATGAAGTAGTATGTTTAAGAGGAATATGAAGTAGTATATTTAAGTGGAATATGAAGTAGTATGCTTAAGAGCAATATAAAATAGTATGTTTAAGAGGAATATGAAGTAGTATATTTAAGAGGAATATATGAAGTAGTATATTTAAGAGGAATATGAAGTAGTATGTTTAAGAGGAATATGAAGTAGTATGTTTAAGAGGAATATAAAGTAGTATGGTTAAGAGGAAAATGAAGTAGTATGTGTAAGAGGAATATGAAGCAGTATATTTAAGTGGAATATGAAGTAGTATGTTTAAGACGAATATGAAGTAGTATGTTTAAGAGGAATATGAAGTAGTATGTTTAAGAGGAATATAAAGTAGTATGTTTAAGAGGAATATAAAGTAGTATGTTTAAGAGGAATATGAAGTAGTATGTTTAAGAGGAATATGAAGCAGTATATTTAAGTGGAATATGAAGTAGTATGTTTAAGAGGAATATGAAGTAGTATGTTTAAGAGGAATATGGAGTAGTGTGTTTAAGAGGAATATGAAGTAGTATGTTTAAGAGGAATATGAAGTAGTATGTTTAAAAGGAATATGAAGTAGTATGTTTAAGAGGAATATGAAGTAGTATGTTTAAGAGGAATATAAAGTAGTATGTTTAAGAGGAATATGAAGTATTATATTTAAGAGGAATATGAAGTAGAATGTTTAAAAGGAATATAAAGTAGTATGTTTAAGAGGAATATGAAGTAGTATGTTTAAGAGGAATATGAAGTAGTTTGTTTAAGAGGAATATGAAGTAGTATATTTAAGAGGAATATGAAGTAGTATGTTTAAGAGGAATGTGAAGTAGTATGTTTAAGAGGAATATGAAGTAGTATATTTAAGAGGAATATGAAGTAGTATGTTTAAAAGGAATGTGAAGTAGTATGTTTAAGAGGAATATGAAGTAGTATGTTTAAGAGGAATATGAAGCAGTATGTTTAAGAGGAATGTGAGGTAGTATGTTTAAGAGGAATATGAAGTAGTATGTTTAAGAGTAATATGAAGTAGTATGTTTAAGAGGAATATGAAGTAGTATGTTTAAGAGGAATATGAAGTAGTATATTTAAGTGGAATATGAAGTAGTATATTTAAGAGGAATATGAAGTAGTACATTTAAGAGGAATATGAAGTAGTATGTTTAAGAGGAATATGAAGTAGTATATTTAAGAGGAATATGAAGTAGTATGTTTAGGAGGAATATGAAGTAGTATGTTTAAGAGATATATGAAGTAGTATATTTAAGAGGAATATGAAGTAGTATGTTTAAGAGGAATATGAAGTAGTATGTTTAAGAGGAATATGAAGTAGTATGTTTAAGAGGAATATGAAGTAGTATGTTTAAGAGGAATATGAAGTAGTATGTTTAAGAGGAATATGAAGTAGAACGTTTAAGAGGAATATGAAGTAGTATGTTTAAGAGAAATATGAAGTAGTATATTTAAGTGGAATATGAAGTAGTATGTTTAAGAGCAATATGAAGTAGTATGTTTAAGAGGAATATGAAGTAGTATGTTTAAGAGGAATATGAAGTAGTATGTTTAAGAGGAATATGAAGTAGTATGTTTAAGAGGAATATGAAGTAGTATGTTTGAGAGGAATATGAAGTAGTATGTTTAAGAGTAATATGAAGTAGTATGTTTAAGAGGAATATGAAGTAGTATGTTTAAGAGGAATATGAAGTAGTATGTTTAAGAGGAATATGAAGTAGTATATTTAAGTGGAATATGAAGTAGTATGCTTAAGAGCAATATAAAATAGTATGTTTAAGAGGAATATGAAGTAGTATATTTAAGAGGAATATATGAAGTAGTATATTTAAGAGGAATATGAAGTAGTATGTTTAAGAGGAATATGAAGTAGTATGTTTAAGAGGAATATAAAGTAGTATGGTTAAGAGGAAAATGAAGTAGTATGTTTAAGAGGAATATGAAGCAGTATATTTAAGTGGAATATGAAGTAGTATGTTTAAGACGAATATGAAGTAGTACGTGGGCTACTATATATATTTCTGGCCTAATAATGAAAATGCGAATATTTATCAACGAAAAAGGTTTTATTGTTTTTCAAAATATTCTCCATCAAGATTTATACACTTTTGCATGCGCTCAAACCAATTTTCGAAGCACTTTTTCCACTCCGATTGAGACACCTCCAAAACATGGTTTTTGAATGCTTCAACAGCATCTTCTGGCGACGAAAATCGTTGACCACGCATTTTTTTCTTGATGTGTGGGAATAAAAAGAAGTCATTGGGTGCCAAGTCAGGGCTGTACGGAGGATGACCCATCAATTCGACGTTTTGTCCGGTCAAAAAGGCGCTGGTTTGAGCCGATGTGTGAGAGCTCGCATTGTCATGGTGCACAATGATTCGACTTCTCTTGTTCGTTTTTCGAATTTCTCCGAAGACTTCAGGCAAACAAATGGTGGTGTACCACTCAGAATTGACCGTCCTACGTTGCACAAGCGGAACAGTCGCCACATGACCAGTTTTGCCAAAGAAACAAGCGACCATTTGCTTCGAAGTGCTTCTTCCACGAACAACTTTCGTTGGATTTGACTCGTCTTGGAAGACCCACACGGTCGATTGCTGTTTTGTTTCGGGCTCATACGCATAGATCCATGATTCGTCACCTATGACAATCTTATAAACGTCTTTTGAAGCACCGCGATCGTATTTTTTCAGCATTTCTTTACACCAATCCACACGAGCCTTTTTTTGAGCGATTGTCAAATTGTGCGGGATCCAACGAGAACAAACCTTTTTTACGGCCAGGTGTTCATGCAATATCGAATGTATGCTGGTGGGAGAAATGCCTAGGCATGCCTCTATCTCACGGTATGTCACATGACGGTCTTGCATTATCAGTTCACGTACGGCATCGATGTTTTCTGGAACAACGGCTGTTTTTGGACGACCTTCACGGAATTCGTCTTTGAGCGAGCGTCGGCCACGATTGAATTCGTTGTACCAGTTTTTCACAGTGCTATAGGATGGTGCTTCATAGCCATACAAAGATTTAAGTTCATCGATGCACTCTTGTCGTGATAATCCACGTCGAAAGTTGTGAAAAATGATCGCACGAAAATGTTCACGAGTTAATTCCATTTTTTTGCCAAATTGATTTTTTCAAGTCACTGTAAACAACACAAATGATAGTCGTACGTCAAAACGTTCTGAGTACGTTTATGCTAAAAAATGTCAAACTTTCCAATGGAAATGTCAGATCGCACCTGGCAACACTTAGTGTTGCCTAGGCCAGAAATATATATAGTAGCCTACGTATGTTTAAGAGGAATATGAAGTAGTATGTTTAAGAGGAATATAAAGTAGTATGTTTAAGAGGAATATAAAGTAGTATGTTTAAGAGGAATATGAAGTAGTATGTTTAAGAGGAATATGAAGCAGTATATTTAAGTGGAATATGAAGTAGTATGTTTAAGAGGAATATGAAGTAGTATGTTTAAGAGGAATATGGAGTAGTGTGTTTAAGAGGAATATGAAGTAGTATAATTAAGAGGAATATGAAGTAGTATGTTTAAGAGGAATATGAAGTAGTATATTTAAGAGGAATATGAAGCAGTATGTTTAAGAGGAATATGAAGTAGTATATTTAATTGGAATATGAAGTAGTATGTTTAAGAGGAATATGAAGTGGTATGTTTAAGAGGAATGTGAAGTTGTATGTTTAAGAGGAATATGAAGTAGTATGTTTAGGAGGAATATGAAGTAGTATGTTTAAGAGGAATGTGAAGTAGTATGTTTAAGAGGAATATGAAGTAGTATGTTTAAGAGGAATATGAAGTAGTATGTTTAAGAGGAATATGAAGTAGTATGTTTAAGAGGAATATGAAGTAGTATGTTTAAAAGGAATATGAAGTAGTATGTTTAAGAGGAATATGAAATAGTATGTTTAAGAGGAATATGAAGTAGTATATTTAAGAGGACTATGAAGTAGTATGTTTAAGAGGAATATGAAGTAGTATGCTTAAGAGGAATATGAAGTAGTATATTTAAGAGGAATATGAAGTAGTATGTTCAAGAGGAATATGAAGTAGTATATTTAAGAGGAATATGAAGTAGTATGTTTAAGAGGAATATGAAGTAGTATGTTTAAGAGGAATATGAAGTAGTATGTTTAAGAGGAATATGAAGTAGTATGTTTAAGAGGAATATGAAGTAGTATTTTTAAGAGGAATATGAAGTAGTATATTTAAGAGGAATATGAAGTAGTATATTTAAGAGGAATATGAAATAGTATGCTTAAGAGGAATATGAAGTAGTATGTTTAAGAGAAATATGAAGTATTATGTTTAAGAGGAATATGAAGTAGTATGTTTAAGAGGAATGTGAAGTAGTATGTTTAAGAAGAATATGAAGTAGTATGTTTAAGAGGAATATGAAGTAGTATGTTTAAGAGGAATATGAAGTAGTATGTTTAAGAGTAATATGAAGTAGTATGTTTAAGAGGAATATGAAGTAGTATGTTTAAGAGGAATATGAAGTAGTATATTTAAGTGGAATATGAAGTAGTATATTTAAGAGGAATATGAAGTAGTATATTTAAGAGGAATATGAAGTAATTTGTTTAAGAGGAATATGAAGTAGTACATTTAAGAGGAATATGAAGTAGTATGTTTAAGAGGAATATGAAGTAGTATATTTAAGAGGAATATGAAGTAGTATGTTTAGGAGGAATATGAAGTAGTATGTTTAAGAGATATATGAAGTAGTATATTTAAGAGGAATATGAAGTAGTATGTTTAAGAGGAATATGAAGTAGTATGTTTAAGAGGAATATGAAGTAGTATGTTTAAGAGGAATATGAAGTAGTATGTTTAAGAGGAATATGAAGTAGTATGTTTAAGAGGAATATGAAGTAGAACGTTTAAGAGGAATATGAAGTAGTATGTTTAAGAGAAATATGAAGTATTATATTTAAGTGGAATATGAAGTAGTATGTTTAAGAGGAATATGAAGTAGTATGTTTAAGAGGAATATGAAGTAGTATGTTTAAGAGGAATATGAAGTAGTATGTTTAAGAGGAATATGAAGTAGTATGTTTAAGAGGAATATGAAGTAGTATGTTTGAGAGGAATATGAAGTAGTATGTTTAAGAGTAATATGAAGTAGTATGTTTAAGAGGAATATGAAGTAGTATGTTTAAGAGGAATATGAAGTAGTATGTTTAAGAGGAATATGAAGTAGTATATTTAAGTGGAATATGAAGTAGTATGCTTAAGAGCAATATAAAATAGTATGTTTAAGAGGAATATGAAGTAGTATGTTTAAGAGGAATATGAAGTAGTATATTTAAGAGGAATATGAAGCAGTATGTTTAAGAGGAATATGAAGTAGTATATTTAATTGGAATATGAAGTAGTATGTTTAAGAGGAATATGAAGTGGTATGTTTAAGAGGAATGTGAAGTTGTATGTTTAAGAGGAATATGAAGTAGTATGTTTAGGAGGAATATGAAGTAGTATGTTTAAGAGGAATATGAAGTAGTATGTTTAAGAGGAATATGAAGTAGTATGTTTAAGAGGAATATGAAGTAGTATGTTTAAGAGGAATATGAAGTAGTATTTTTAAGAGGAATATGAAGTAGTATGTTTAAGAGGAATATGAAGTAGTATGTTTAAGAGGAATATGAAGTAGTATGTTTAAGAGGAATATGAAGTAGTATATTTAAGAGGACTATGAAGTAGTATGTTTAAGAGGAATATGAAGTAGTATGCTTAAGAGGAATATGAAGTAGTATATTTAAGAGGAATATGAAGTAGTATGTTCAAGAGGAATATGAAGTAGTATATTTAAGAGGAATATGAAGTAGTATGTTTAAGAGGAATATGAAGTAGTATGTTTAAGAGGAATATGAAGTAGTATGTTTAAGAGGAATGTGAAGTAGTATGTTTAAGAAGAATACGAAGTAGTATGTTTAAGAGGAATATGAAGTAGTATGTTTAAGAGGAATATGAAGTAGTATGTTTAAGAGGAATATGAAGTAGTATGCTTAAGAGGAATATGAAGTAGTATGTTTAAGAGGAATATGAAGTAGTATGTTTAAGAGGAATATGAAGTAGTATGTTTAAAAGGAATATGAAGTAGTATGTTTAAGAGGAATATGAAGTAGTATATTTAAGAGGAATATGAAGTAGTATATTTAAGAAGATAATGAAGTAGTATGTTTAAGAGGAATATGAAGTAGTATGTTTAAGAGGAATATAAAGTAATATGTTTAAGAGGAATATGAAGTAGTATGTTTAAGAGGAATATGAAGCAGTATGTTTAAGAGGAATATGAAGTAGTATGTTTAAGAGGAATATGAAGTATTATGTTTAAGAGGAATATGAAGTAGTATGTTTAAGAGGAATATGAAGTAGTATGTTTAAGAGGAATATGAAGTAGTATATTTAAGAGGAATATGAAGTAGTATATTTAAGAGGAATATGAAGTAGTATGTTTAAGAGGAATATGAAGTAGTATGTTTAAGAGCAATAAAAAGTAGTATGTTTAAGAGGAATATGAAGTAGTATGTTTAAGAGGAATATGAAGCAGTATATTTAAGTGGAATATGAAGTAGTATGTTTAAGAAGAATATGAAGTAGTATGTTTAAGAGGAATATGAAGTAGTATGTTTAAGAGGACTATGAAGTAGTATGTTTAAGAGGAATATGAAGTAGTATGTTTAAGAGGAATATTAAGTAGTATGTTTAAGAGGAATATGAAGTAGTATATTTAAGAGGAATATGAAGCAGTATGTTTAAGAGGAATATGAAGTAGTATATTTAAGTGGAATATGAAGTAGTATGTTTAAGAGGAATATGAAGTAGTATTTTTAAGAGGAATGTGAAGTTGTCTGTTTAAGAGGAATATGAAGTAGTATGTTTAAGAGGAATATGAAGTAGTATGTTTAAGAGGAATATGAAGTAGTATGTTTAAGAGGAATATGAAGTAGTATGTTTAAGAGGAATATGAAGTAGTATGTTTAAGAGGAATATGAAGTAGTATGTTTAAGAGGAATATGAAGTAGTATGTTTAAGAGGAATATGAAGTAGTATGTTTAAGAGAAATATGAAGTAGTTTGTTTAAGGGGAATATGAAGTAGAATATTTAAGAGGAATATGAAGTAGTATGTTTAAGAGGAATGTGAAGTAGTATGTTTAAGAGGAATATGAAGTAGTATATTTAAGAGAAATATGAAGTAGTATGTTTAAAAGGAATGTGAAGTAGTATGTTTAAGAGGAATATGAAGTAGTATGTTTAAGAGGAATATGAAGCAGTATGTTTAAGAGGAATGTGAAGTAGTATGTTTAAGAGGAATATGAAGTAGTATATTTAAGAGGAATATGAAGTAGTATGTTTAAAAGGAATGTGAAGTAGTATGTTTAAGAGGAATATGAAGTAGTATGTTTAGGAAGAATATGAAGCAGTATGTTTAAGAGGAATGTGAAGTAGTATGTTTAAGAGAAATATGAAGTAGTATGTTTAAGAGGAATATGAAGTAGTATGTTTAAGAGGAATATGAAGTAGTATGTTTAAGAGGAATATAAAGTAGTATGTTTAAGAGGAATATGAAGTATTATATTTAAGAGGAATATGAAGTAGTATGTTTAAAAGGAATATAAAGTAGTATGTTTAAGAGGAAAATGAAGTAGTTTGTTTAAGAGGAATATGAAGTAGTTTGTTTAAGAGGAATATGAAGTAGTATATTTAAGAGGAATATGAAGTAGAATGTTTAAGAGGAATGTGAAGTAGTATGTTTAAGAGGAATATGAAGTAGTATATTTAAGAGGAATATGAAGTAGTATGTTTAAAAGGAATGTGAAGTAGTATGTTTAAGAGGAATATGAAGTAGTATGTTTAAGAGGAATATGAAGCAGTATGTTTAAGAGGAATGTGAAGTAGTATGTTTAAGAGGAATGTGAAGTTGTATGTTTAAGAGGAATATGAAGTAGTATGTTTAAGAGGAATGTGAAGTAGTATGTTTAAGAGGAATATGAAGTAGTATGTTTAAGAGGAATATGAAGTAGTATATATAAGAGGAATATAAAGTAGTATATTTAAGAGGAATATGAAGTAGTTTGTTTAAAAGGAATATGAAGTAGTACATTTAAGAGGAATATGAAGTAGTATGTTTAAGATGAATATGAAGTAGTATATAGTTAAGAGGAATATGAAGTAGTATGTTTAGGAGGAATATGAAGTAGTATGTTTAAGAGATATATGAAGTAGTATATTTAAGAGGAATATGAAGTAGTATGTTTAAGAGGAATATGAAGTAGTATGTTTAAGAAGAATATGAAGTAGTATGTTTAAGAGGAATATGAAGTAGTATGTTTAAGGGGAATATGAAGTAGAACGTTTAAGACGAATATGAAGTAGTATGTTTAAGAGAAATATGAAGTATTATATTTAAGAGGAATATGAAGTAGTATGTTTAAAAGGAATATAAAGTAGTATGTTTAAGAGGAAAATGAAGTAGTTTGTTTAAGAGGAATATGAAGTAGTTTGTTTAAGAGGAATATGAAGTAGTATATTTAAGAGGAATATGAAGTAGAATGTTTAAGAGGAATGTGAAGTAGTATGTTTAAGAGGAATATGAAGTAGTATATTTAAGAGGAATATGAAGTAGTATGTTTAAAAGGAATGTGAAGTAGTATGTTTAAGAGGAATATGAAGTAGTATGTTTAAGAGGAATATGAAGCAGTATGTTTAAGAGGAATGTGAAGTAGTATGTTTAAGAGGAATGTGAAGTTGTATGTTTAAGAGGAATATGAAGTAGTATGTTTAAGAGGAATGTGAAGTAGTATGTTTAAGAGGAATATGAAGTAGTATGTTTAAGAGGAATATGAAGTAGTATATATAAGAGGAATATAAAGTAGTATATTTAAGAGGAATATGAAGTAGTTTGTTTAAAAGGAATATGAAGTAGTACATTTAAGAGGAATATGAAGTAGTATGTTTAAGATGAATATGAAGTAGTATATAGTTAAGAGGAATATGAAGTAGTATGTTTAGGAGGAATATGAAGTAGTATGTTTAAGAGATATATGAAGTAGTATATTTAAGAGGAATATGAAGTAGTATGTTTAAGAGGAATATGAAGTAGTATGTTTAAGAAGAATATGAAGTAGTATGTTTAAGAGGAATATGAAGTAGTATGTTTAAGGGGAATATGAAGTAGAACGTTTAAGAGGAATATGAAGTAGTATGTTTAAGAGAAATATGAAGTAGTATATTTAAGTGGAATATGAAGTAGTATGTTTAAGAAGAATATGAATTAGTATGTTTAAGAGGAAAATGAAGTAGTATGTTTAAGAGGAATATGAAGTAGTATGTTTAAGAGGAATATGAAGTAGTATGTTTAAGAGGAATATGAAGTAGTATGTTTAAGAGGAATATGAAGTAGTATGTTTAAGAGGAATATGAAGTAGTATGTTTAAGAGGAATATGAAGTAGTATGTTTAAGAGGAATATGAAGTAGTATATTTAAGAGGAATATGAAGTAGTATATTTAAGAGGAATATGAAGTAGTATGCTTAAGAGGAATATGAAGTAGTTTGTTTAAGAGGAATATGAAGTAGTTTGTTTAAGAGGAATATGAAGTAGTATATTTAAGAGGAATATGAAGTAGAATGTTTAAGAGGAATGTGAAGTAGTATGTTTAAGAGGAATATGAAGTAGTATATTTAAGAGGAATATGAAGTAGTATGTTTAAAAGGAATGTGAAGTAGTATGTTTAAGAGGAATATGAAGTAGTATGTTTAAGAGGAATATGAAGCAGTATGTTTAAGAGGAATGTGAAGTAGTATGTTTAATAGGAATATGAAGTAGTATGTTTAAGAGGAATATGAAGTAGTATGTTTAAGAGGAATATGAAGTAGTATGTTTAAGAGGAATATGAAGTAGTATATTTAAGTGGAATATGAAGTAGTATATTTAAGAGGAATATGAAGTAGTATGTTTAAGAGGAATGTGAAGTTGTATGTTTAAGAGGAATATGAAGTAGTATGTTTAAGAGGAATGTGAAGTAGTATGTTTAAGAGGAATATGAAGTAGTATGTTTAAGAGGAATATGAAGTAGTATATATAAGAGGAATATAAAGTAGTATATTTAAGAGGAATATGAAGTAGTTTGTTTAAAAGGAATATGAAGTAGTACATTTAAGAGGAATATGAAGTAGTATGTTTAAGATGAATATGAAGTAGTATATTTAAGAGGAATATGAAGTAGTATGTTTAGGAGGAATATGAAGTAGTATGTTTAAGAGATATATGAAGTAGTATATTTAAGAGGAATATGAAGTAGTATGTTTAAGAGGAATATGAAGTAGTATGTTTAAGAAGAATATGAAGTAGTATGTTTAAGAGGAATATGAAGTAGTATGTTTAAGGGGAATATGAAGTAGAACGTTTAAGAGGAATATGAAGTAGTATGTTTAAGAGAAATATGAAGTAGTATATTTAAGTGGAATATGAAGTAGTATGTTTAAGAGGAATATGAATTAGTATGTTTAAGAGGAAAATGAAGTAGTATGTTTAAGAGGAATATGAAGTAGTATGTTTAAGAGGAATATGAAGTAGTATGTTTAAGAGGAATATGAAGTAGTATGTTTAAGAGGAATATGAAGTAGTATGTTTAAGAGGAATATGAAGTAGTATGTTCAAGAGGAATATGAAGTAGTATGTTTAAGAGGAATATGAAGTAGTATATTTAAGAGGAATATGAAGTAGTATATTTAAGAGGAATATGAAGTAGTATGCTTAAGAGGAATATGATATAGTATGTTTAAGAGGAATATGAAGTAGTATATTTAAGAGGAATATATGATGTAGTATATTTAAGAGGAATATGAAGTAGTATGTTTAAGAAGAATATATGAAGTAGTATATTTAAGAGGAATATGAAGTAGTATGTTTAAGAGGAATATGAAGTAGTATGTTTAAGAGGAATATAAAGTAGTATGTTTAAGAGGAAAATGAAGTAGTATGTTTAAGAGGAATATGAAGCAGTATATTTAAGTGGAATATGAAGTAGTATGTTTAAGACGAATATGAAGTAGTATGTTTAAGAGGAATATGAAGTAGTATGTTTAAGAGGAATATGAAGTAGTATGTTTAAGAGGAATATGAAGTAGTATGTTTAAGAGGAATATTAAGTAGTATATTTAAGAGGAATATGAAGCAGTATGTTTTAGAGGAATATGAAGTAGTATGTTTAATAGGAATATAAAGTAGTATGTTTAAGAGGAATATGAAGTAGTATGTTTAAGAGGAATATGAAGCAGTATATTTAAGTGGAATATGAAGTAGTATGTTTAAGAGGAATATGAAGTAGTATGTTTAAGAGGAATATGGAGTAGTATGTTTAAGAGGAATATGAAGTAGTATATTTAAGAGGAATATGAAGCAGTATGTTTAAGAGGAATATGAAGTAGTATATTTAATTGGAATATGAAGTAGTATGTTTAAGAGGAATATGAAGTGGTATGTTTAAGAGGAATGTGAAGTTGTATGTTTAAGAGGAATATGAAGTAGTATGTTTAAGAGGAATATGAAGTAGTATGTTTAAGAGGAATATGAAGTAGTATGTTTAAGAGGAATATGAAGTAGTATGTTTAAGAGGAATATGAAGTAGTATGTTTAAGAGGAATATGAAGTAGTATGTTTAAGAGGAATATGAAGTAGTATGTTTAAGAGGAATATGAAGTAGTATGTTTAAGAGGAATATGAAGTAGTACGTTTAAGAGGAATATGAAGTAGTATATTTAGGAGGACTGTGAAGTAGTATATTTAAGAGGAATATGAAGTAGTATGCTTAAGAGGAATATGAAGTAGTATATTTAAGAGGAATATGAAGTAGTATGTTCAAGAGGAATATGAAGTAGTATCGTTAAGAGGAATATGAAGTAGTATATTTAAGAGGAATATGAAGTAGAATGTTTAAGAGGAATATGAAGTAGTATATTTAAGAGGAATATGAAGTAGTATATTTAAGAGGAATATGAAGTAGTTTGTTTAAGAGGAATATGAAGTAGTATATTTAAGAGCAATATGAAGTAGTATGTTTAAGAGGAATATGAAGCAGTATGTTTAAAAGGAATATGAAGTAGTATGTTTAAGAGGAATATGAAGTAGTATGTTTAAGAGGAATATGAAGTAGTATATTAAAGAGGAATATGAAGTAGTATGTTTAAGAGGAATATGAAGTAGTATATTTAAGAGGAATATGAAGTAGTATATTTAAGAGGAATATGAAGTAGTATGTTTAAGAGGAATATGAAGTGGTATATTTAAGAGGAATATGAAGTAGTTTGTTTAAGAGGAATATGAAGTAGTATGTTTAAGAGGAATATGAAGTAGTATGTTTAAGAGGAATATGAAGTAGTTTGTTAAAGAGGAATATGAAGTAGTATGTTTAAGATGAATATGAAGTAGTATGTTTAAGATGAATATGAAGTAGTATATTTAAGAGGAATATGAAGTAGTATATTTAAGGGGAATATGCAGTAGTATGTTTAAGAGGAATATGAAGTAGTATGTTTAAGAGGAATATGAAGTAGAATGTTTAAGAGGAATATGAAGTAGTATGTTTAAGAGGAATATGAAGTAATATGTTTAAGAGGAATATGAAGCAGTATGTTTAAGAGGAATGTGAAGTAGTATGTTTAAGAGGAATATGAAGCAGTATGTTTAAGAGGAATATGAAATAGTATGTTTAAGAGGAATGTGAAGTAGTATGCTTAAGAGGAATATGAAGTAGAATGTTTAAGAGGAATGTGAAGTAATATGTTTAAGAGGAATATGAAGTAGCATGTTTAAGAGGAATATGAAGAAGTATATTTAAGAGGAATATGAAGTAGTATATTTAAAAGGAATATGAAGTAGTTTGTTTAAGAGGAATATGAAGTAGTATATTTGAGAGGAATATGAAGTAGTATGTTTAAGAGGAATATGAAGCAGTATGTTTAAAAGGAATATGAAGTAGTATGTTTAAGAGGAATATGAAGTAGTATGTTTAAGAGGAATATGAAGTAGTATGTTTCAGAGGAATATGAAGTAGTATATTAAAGAGGAATATGAAGTAGTATGTTTAAGAGGAATATGAAGTAGTATATTTAAGAGGAATATGAAGTAGTATATTTAAGAGGAATATGAAGTAGTATGTTTAAGAGGAATATGAAGTGGTATATTTAAGAGGAATATGAAGTAGTTTGTTTAAGAGGAATATGAAGTAGTATGTTTCAGAGGAATATGAAGTAGTATGTTTAAGAGGAATATGAAGTAGTTTGTTTAAGAGGAATATGAAGTAGTATGTTTAAGATGAATATGAAGTAGTATGTTTAAGATGAATATGAAGTAGTATATTTAAGAGGAATATGAAGTAGTATGTTTAAGAGGAATATGAAGTAGAATGTTTAAGAGGAATATGAAGTAGTATGTTTAAGAGGAATATGAAGTAATATGCTTAAGAGGAATATGAAGCAGTATGTTTAAGAGGAATGTGAAGTATTATGTTTAAGAGGCATATGAAGTAGTATGTTTAAGAGGAATATGAAGTTGTATGTTTAAGAGGAATATGAAGTAGTATGTTTAAGAGGAATGTAAAGTAGTATGCTTAAGAGGAATATGAAGTAGTATGTTTAAGAGGAATATGAAGTAATATGTTTAAAAGGAATATAAAGTAGTATGTTTAAGAGGAATATGAAGTAGTATGTTTAAGAGGAATATGAAGCAGTATGTTTAAGAGGAATATGAAGTAGTATGTTTAAGAGGAATATGAAGTAGTTTGTTTAAGAGGAATATGAAGTAGTATATTTAAGAGGAATATGAATTAGTATGTTTAAGAGGAATGTGAAGTAGTATGTTTAAGAGGAATATGAAGTAGTATATTTAAGAAGAATATGAAGTAATATGTTTAAAAGGAATGTGAAGTAGTATGTTTAAGAGGAATATGAAGTAGTATGTTTAAGAGGAATATGAAGCAGTATGTTTAAGAGGAATGTGTAGTAGTATGTTTAAGAGGAATATGAAGTCGTATGTTTAAGAGGAATATGAAGTAGTATGTTTAAGAGGAATATGAAGTAGTATGTTTAAGAGGAATATGAAGTAGTATGTTTAAGAGGAATATGAAGTAGTATATTTAAGTGGAATATGAAGTAGTATATTTAAGCGGATAATGAAGTAGTATGTTTAAGAGGAATGTGAAGTTGTATGTTTAAGAGGAATATGAAGTATTATGTTTAAGAGGAATGTGAAGTAGTATGTTTAAGAGGAATATGAAGTAGTATGTTTAAGAGGAATATGAAGTAGTATATTTAAGAGGAATATGAAGTAGTATATTTAAGAGGAATATGAAGTAGTTTGTTTAAGAGGAATATGAAGTAGAACATTTAATAGGAATATGAAGTAGTATGTTTAAGAGGAATATGAAGTAGTATATTTAAGAGGAATATGAAGTAGTATGTTTAAGAGGAATATGAAGTAGTATGTTTAAGAGATATATGAAGTAGTTTGTTTAAGAGGAATATGAAGTAGTATGTTTAAGAAGAATATGAAGTAGTATGTTTAAGAGGAATATGAAGTAGTATGTTTAAGAGGAATATGAAGTAGTATGTTTAAGAGGAATATGAAGTAGTATGTTTAAGAGGAATATGAAGTAGTATGTTTAAGAGGAATATAAAGTAGTATGTTTAAGAGGAATATGAAGTAGTATGTTTAAGAGGAATATGAAGTAGTATGTTGAAGAGGAATATGAATTAGTATGTTTAAGACGAATATGAAGTAGTATATTTAAGAGGACTATAAAGTAGTATGTTTAAGAGGAATATGAAGTAGTATGCTTAAGAGGAATATGAAGTAGTATATTTAAGAGGAATATGAAGTAGTATGTTCAAGAGGAATATGAAGTAGTATATTTAAGAGGAATATGAAGTAGTATGTTTAAGAGGAATATGAAGTAGTTTGTTTAAGACGAATATGAAGTAGTATGTTTAAGAGAAATATGAAGTAGTATGTTTAAGAGGAATATGAAGTAGTATGTTTAAGAGGAATATGAAGTAGTATATTTAAGAGGAATATGAAGTAGTATATTTAAGAGGAATATGAAGTTGTATGCTTAAGAGGAATATGAAGTAGTATGTTTAAGAGAAATATGAAGTAGTATGTTTAAGAGGAATATAAAGTAGTATGTTTAATAGGAATATGAAGTAGTATATTTAAGAGGAATATGAAGTAGTATATTTAAGAGGAATATGAAGTAGTATGCTTAAGAGGAATATGAAGTAGTATATTTAAGAGGAATATGAAGTAGAATGTTTAAGAGGAATATGAAGCAGTATGTTTAAGAGGAATATGAAGTAGTATGTTTAAGAGGAATATGAAGTAGTATGTTTAAGAGATATATGAAGTAGTATATTTAAGAGGAACATGAAGTAGTATGTTTAAGAGGAATATGAAGTAGTATGTTTAAGAGGAATATGAAGTAGTATGTTTAAGAAGAATATGAAGTAGTATGTTTAAGGGGAGTATGAAGTAGAACGTTTAAGAGGAATATGAAGTAGTATATTTAAGAGGAATACGAAGTAGTTTGTTTAAGAGGAATATGAAGTAGTACGTTTATGAGGAATGTGAAGTACTATGTTTAAGAGGAATATGAAGTAGTATGTTTAAGAGGAATATGAAGTAGTATGTTTAAGAGGAATATGAAGTAGTATATTTAAGAGGAATATGAAGTAGTTTGTTTAGGAGGAATATGAAGTAGTATGTTTAAGAGGAATGTGAAGTAGTATGTTTAAGAGGAATATGAAGTAGTATGTTTAAGAGGAATGTGAAGTAGTATGTTTAAGAGGAATATGAAGTAGTATGTTTAAGAGGAATATGAAGTAGTATATTTAAGAGGAATATAAAGTAGTATATTTAAGAGGAATATGAAGTAGTTTGTTTAAGAGGAATATGAAGTAGTATATTTAAGAGGAATATGAAGTAGTATAATTAAGTGGAATATGAAGCAGTATGTTTAAGAGGAATATGAAGTAGTATGATTAAGAGGAATGTGAAGTAGTATGCTTAAGAGGAATATAAAGTAGAATGTTTAAGAGGAATGTGAAGTAGTATGTTTAAGAGCAATATGAAGTAGTATGTTTAAGAGGAATATGAAGTAGTATATTTAAGAGGAATATAAAGTAGTATATTTAAGAGGAATATGAAGTAGTTTGTTTAAGAGGAATATGAAGTAGTATATTTAAGAGGAATATGAAGTAGTATGTTTAAGAGGAATATGAAGCAGTATGTTTAAAAGGAATATGAAGTAGTATGTTTAAGCGGAATATGAAGTAGTATGTTTAAGAGGAATATGAAGTAGTATGTTTAAGAGGAATATGAAGTAGTATATTTAAGAGGAATATGAAGTAGTATGTTTAAGAGGAATATGAAGTGGTATATTTAAGAGGAATATGCAGTAGTTTGTTTAAGAGGAATATGAAGTAGTATGTTTAAGAGGAATATAAAGTAGTATGTTTAAGAGGAATATGAAGTAGTTTGTTAAAGAGGACTATGAAGTAGTATGTTTAAGATGAATATGAAGTAGTATGTTTAAGATGAATATGAAGTAGTATATTTAAGAGGAATATGAAGTAGTATATTTAAGAGGAATATGCAGTAGTATGTTTAAGAGGAATATGAAGTAGTATGTTTAAGAGGAATATGAAGTAGAATGTTTAAGAGGAATATGAAGTAGTATGTTTAAGAGGAATATGAAGTAATATGTTTAAGAGGAATATGAAGCAGTATGTTTAAGAGGAATGTGAAGTAGTATGTTTAAGAGGAATATGAAGCAGTATGTTTAAGAGGAATATGAAGTAGTATGTTTAAGAGGAATGTGAAGTAGTATGCTTAAGAGGAATATGAAGTAGAATGTTTAAGAGGAATGTGAAGTAGTATGTTTAAGAGGAATATGAAGTAGTATGTTTAAGAGGAATATGAAGTAGTATATTTAAGAGGAATATGAAGTAGTATATTTAAGAGGAATATGAAGTAGTTTGTTTAAGAGGAATATGAAGTAGTAAATTTAAGAGGAATATGAAGTAGTATGTTTAAGAGGAATATGAAGCAGTATGTTTAAATGGAATATGAAGTAGTATGTTTAAGAGGAATATGAAGTAGTATGTTTAAGAGGAATATGAAGTAGTATGTTTAAGAGGAATATGAAGTAGTATATTAAAGAGGAATATGAAGTAGTATGTTTAAGAGGAATATGAAGTAGTATATTTAAGAGGAATATGAAGTAGTATATTTAAGAGGAATATGAAGTAGTATGTTTAAGAGGAATATGAAGTGGTATATTTAAGAGGAATATGAAGTAGTTTATTTAAGAGGAATATGCAGTAGTATGTTTAAGATAAATATGAAGTAGTATATTTAAGAGGAATATGAAGTAGTTTATTTAAGAGGAATATGCAGTAGTATGTTTAAGAGGAATATGAAGTGGTATGTTTAAGAGGAATATAAAGTAGAAAGTTTAAGAGGAATATGAAGTAGTATGTTTAAGAGGAATATGAAGTAATATGCTTAAGAGGAATATAAAGCAGTATGTTTAAGAGGAATGTGAAGTATTATGTTTAAGAATAATATGAAGTAGTATGTTTAAGAGGAATATGAAGTAGTATGTTTAAGAGGAATATGAAGTAGTATGTTTAAGAGGAATGTAAAGTAGTATGTTTAAGAGGAATATGAAGTAGTAAGTTTAAGAGGAATATGAAGTAATATGTTTAAAAGGAATATAAAGTAGTATGTTTAAGAGGAATATGAAGTATTATATTTAAGAGGAATATGAAGTAGTATGTTTAAGAGGAATATGAAGCAGTATGTTTAAGAGGAATATGAAGTAGTATGTTTAAGAGGAATATGAAGTAGTTTGTTTGAGAGGAATATGAAGTAGTATATTTAAGAGGAATATGAATTAGTATGTTTAAGAGGAATGTGAAGTAGTATGTTTAAGAGGAATATGAAGTAGTATATTTAAGAAGAATATGAAGTAATATGTTTAAAAGGAATGTGAAGTAATATGTTTAAGAGGAATATGAAGTAGTATGTTTAAGAGGAATATGAAGCAGTATGTTTAAGAGGAATGTGAAGTAGTATGTTTAAGAGGAATATGAAGTAGTATGTTTAAGAGGAATATGAAGTAGTATGTTTAAGAGGAATATGAAAAGAGGAATATGAAGTAATATGTTTAAGAGGAATATGAAGTAGTATATTTAAGTGGAATATGAAGTAGTATATTTAAGCGGATAATGAAGTAGTATGTTTAAGAGGAATGTGAAGTTGTATGTTTAAGAGGAATATGAAGTAGTATGTTTAAGAGGAATTTGAAGTAGTATGTTTAAGAGGAATATGAAGTAGTATGTTTAAGAGGAATATGAAGTAGTATATTTAAGAGGAATATGAAGTAGTATTTTTAAGAGGAATATGAAGTAGTTTGTTTAAGAGGAATATGAAGTAGTACATTTAAGAGGAATATGAAGTAGTATGTTTAAGAGGAATATGAAGTAGTATATTTAAGAGGAATATGAAGTAGTATGTTTAAGAGGAATATGAAATAGTATGTTTAAGAGGTATATGAAGTAGTATATTTAAGAGGAATATGAAGTAGTATGTTTAAGAGGAATATGAAGTAGTATGTTTAAGAGGAATATGAAGTAGTATGTTTAAGAGGAATATGAAGTAGTATGTTTAAGAGGAATATGAAGTAGAACGTTTAAGAGGAATATGAAGTATTATGTTTAAGAGAAATATGAAGTAGTATATTTAAGTGGAATATGAAGTTGTATGTTTAAGAGGAATATGAAGTAGTATGTTTAAGAGGAATATGAAGTAGTATGTTTAAGAGGAATATGAAGTAGTATGTTTAAGAGGAATATGAAGTAGTATGTTTAAGAGGAATATGAAGTAGTATGTGTAAGAGGAATATGAAGTAGTATGTTTAAGAGGAATATGAAGTAGTATGTTTAAGAGCAATATGAAGTAGTATGTTTAAGAGGAATATGAAGTAGTATGTTTAAGAGGAATATGAAGTAGTATATTTAAGAGTAATATGAAGCAGTATATTTAAGAGGAATATGAAGTAGTATGTTTAAGATGAATATGAAGTAATATATTTAAGAGGAATATGAAGAAGTACGTTTAAGAGGAATATGAAGTAGTATGTTTAAGAGGAATATGAAGTAGTATGCCTAAGAGGAATATGAAGTAGTATGTTTAAGAGGAATATGAATTAGTATATTTAAGAGGAATATGAAGTAGTATATTTAAGAGGAATATGAAGTAGTATGTTTAAGAGGAATATGAAGTAGTATGTTTAAGAGGAATATAAAGTAGTATGTTTAAGAGGAATATGAAGTAGTATGTTTAAAAGGAATATGAAGCAGTATATTTAAGTGGAATATGAAGTAGTATGTTTAAGAGGAATATGAAGTAGTATGTTTAAGAGGAATATGAAGTAGTATTTTTAAGAGGAATATGAAGTAGTATGTTTAAGAGGAATATGAAGTAGTATGTTTAAGAGGAATATGAAGTAGTATGTTTAAGAGGAATATGAAGTAGTATATTTAAGTGGAATATGAAGTAGTATATTTAAGCGGATAATGAAGTAGTATGTTTAAGAGGAATGTGAAGTTGTATGTTTAAGAGGAATATGAAGTAGTATTTTTAAGAGGATTGTGAAGTAGTATGTTTAAGAGGAATATGAAGTAGTATGTTTAAGAGGAATATGAAGTAGTATATTTAAGAGGAATATGAAGTAGTATATTTAAGAGGAATATGATGTAGTTTGTTTAAGAGGAATATGAAGTAGTACATTTAAGAGGAATATTAAGTAGTATTTTTAAGAGGAATATGAAGTAGTATATTTAAGAGGAATATGAAGTAGTATGTTTAAGAGGAATATGAAGTAGTATGTTTAAGAGTTATATGAAGTAGTATATTTAAGAGGAATATGAAGTAGTATGTTTAAGAGGAATATGAAGTAGTATGTTTAAGAGGAATATGAAATAGTATGTTTAAGGGGAATATGAAGTAGTATGTTTAAGAGGAATATGAAGTAGAACGTTTAAGAGGAATATGAAGTAGTATGTTTAAGAGAAATATGAAGTAGTATATTTAAGTGGAATATGAAGTAGTATGTTTAAGAGGAATATGAAGTAGTATGTTTAAGAGAAATATGAAGTAGTATGTTTAAGAGGAATATGAAGTAGTATGTTTAAGAGGAATATGAAGTAGTACGTTTAAGAGGAATATGAAGTAGTATGTTTAAGAGGAATATGAAGTAGTATGTTTAAGAGGAATATGAAGTAGTATGTTTAAGAGGAATATGAAGTTGTATGATTAAGAGGAATATGAAGTAGTATGTTTAAGAGGAATATGAAGTAGTATATTTAAGAGGAATATGAAGCAGTATATTTAAGAGGAATATGAAGAAGTATGTTTAAGAGGAATATGAAGTAGTATATTTAAGAGGAATATGAAGTAGTATGTTTAAGAGGAATATGAAGTAGTATGTTTAAGAGGAATATGAAGTAGTATGCTTAAGAGGAATATGAAGTAGTATGTTTAAGAGGAATATGAAGTAGTATATTTAAGAGGAATATGAAGTAGTATATTTAAGAGGAATATGAAGCAGTATGTTTAAGAGGAATATGAAGTAGTATATTTAAGTGGAATATGAAGTAGTATGTTTAAGAGGAATATGAAGTAGTATGTTTAAGAGGAATGTGAAGTTGTATGTTTAAGAGGAATATGAAGTAGTATGTTTAAGAGGAATATGAAGTAGTATGTTTAAGAGGAATATGAAGTAGTATGTTTAAGAGGAATATGAAGTAGTATGTTTAAGAGGAATATGAAGTAGTATGTTTAAGAGGAATATGAAGTAGTATGTTTAAGAGAAATATGAAGTAGTATGTTTAAGAGGAATATGAAGCAGTATGTTTAAGAGGAATATGAAGTAGTATATTTAAGTGGAATATGAAGTAGTATGTTTAAGAGGAATATGAAGTAGTATAATTAAGAGGAATATGAAGTAGTATGTTTAAGAGGAATATGAAGTAGTATGTTTAAGAGGAATATGAAGTAGTATGTTTAAGAGGAATATGAAGTAGTATGTTTAAGAGGAATATGAAGTAGTATGTTTAAGAGGAATATGAAGTAGTATATTTAAGAGGAATATGAAGTAGTATGTTTAAGAGGAATATGAAATAGTATGTTTAAGAGGAATATGAAGTAGTATGTTTAAGAGGAACATGAAGTAGTATGTTTAAGTGGAATATGAAGCAGTATGTTTAAGAGGAATATGAAGTAGTATGTTTAAGAGGAATATGAAGTACTATGTTTAAGAGGAATGTGAAGTTGTATGTTTAAGAGGAATATGAAGTAGTATGTTTAAGAGGAATATGAAGTAGTATGTTTAAGAGGAATATGAAGTAGTATGTTTAAGAGGAATATGAAGTAGTATGTTTAAGAGGAATATGAAGTAGTATGTTTAAGAGGAATATGAAGTAGTATGTTTAAGAGAAATATGAAGTAGTATGTTTAAGAGGAATATGAAGCAGTATGTTTAAGAGGAATATGAAGTAGTATATTTAAGTGGAATATGAAGTAGTATGTTTAAGAGGAATATGAAGTAGTATGTTTAAGAGGAATATGAAGTAGTATGTTTAAGAGGAATATGAAGTAGTATATTTAAGAGGAATATGAAGTAGTATGTTTAAGAGGAATATGAAGTAGTATGTTTAAGAGGAATATGAAGTAGTATGTTTAAGAGGAATATGAAGTAGTATATTTAAGAGGAATATGAAGTAGTATGTTTAAGAGGAATATGAAATAGTATGTTTAAGAGGAATATGAAGTAGTATGTTTAAGAGGAACATGAAGTAGTATGTTTAAGTGGAATATGAAGCAGTATGTTTAAGAGGAATATGAAGTAGTATGTTTAAGAGGAATATGAAGTACTATGTTTAAGAGGAATATGAAGTTGTATGTTTTAGAGGAATATGAAGTAGTATGTTGAAAAGGAATATGAAGTAGTATGTTTAAGAGGAATACGAAGTAGTATGTTTAAGAGGAATATGAAGTAGTATGTTTAAGAGGAATATGAAGCAGTATGTTTAAGAGGAATATGAAGTAGTATATTTAAGAGGAATATGAATTAGTTTGTTTAAGTGGAATATGAAATAGTATGTTTAAGAGGAACATGAAGTAGTATGTTTAAGAGGAATATGAAGTAGTATGTTTAAGAGGAATATGAAGTAGTATGTTTAAGAGGAATATGAAGTAGTATGTTTAAGAGGAATATGAAGTAGTATGTTTAAGAGGAATATGAAGTAGTAAGTTTAAGAGGAATATGAAGTAGTATGTTTAAGAGGAATATGAAATAGTATGTTTAAGAGGAATATGAAATAGTATGTTTAAGAGGAATATGAAGTAGTATATTTAAGAGGAATATGAAGTAGTATGTTTAAGTGGAATATGAAGTAGTATATTTAAGAGGAATGTGAAGTAGTATGTTTAAGAGGAATATGAAGCAGTATGTTTAAGAGGAATATGAAGTAGTATGTTTAAGAGGAATATGAAGTAGTATGTTTAAGAGGAATATGAAGTAGTATGTTTAAGAGGAATATGAAGTAGTATGTGTAAGAGGAATATGAAGTAGTATGTTTAAGAGGAATATGAAGTAGTATTTTTAAGAGGAATATGAAGTAGTATGTTTAAGAGGAATATGAAGTAGTATGTTTAAGAGGAATATGAAGTAGTATGTTTAAGAGGAATATGAAGTAGTATGTTTAAGAGGAATATGAAATAGTATGTTTAAGAGGAATATGAAGTAGTATGTTTAAGAGGAATATGATGTAGTATATTTAAGAGGAATATGAAGTAGTATATTTAAGAGGAATATGAAGTAGTATGTTTAAGAGGAATATGAAGTATTATATTTAAGAGGAATATGAAGTAGTCTATTTAAGAGGAATATGAAGTAGTATGTTTAAGAGGAATATGAAGTAGTATATTTAAGAGGAATATGAAGTAGTATGTATAGGAGGAATATGAAGTAGTATGTTTAAGATGAATATGAAGTAGTATGTTTACGGTGAATACGAAGTAGTATATTTAAGTGGAATATGAAGTAGTATGTTCAAAAGGAATATAAAGTAGTATATTTAAGAGGAATATGAAGTAGTATGTTTAAGAGGAATATGAAATAGTATGTTTAAGTGGAATATGAAGTAGTATGCTTAAGAGGAATATAAAGTAGTATATTTAAGAGAAATATGAAGTAGTATATTTAAGTGGAATATGAAGTAGTATGTTTAAAAGGAATATAAAGTAGTATATTTAAGAGAAATATGAAGTAGTATGTTTAAGATGAATATGAAGTAGTATGTTTCAGAGGAATATGAAGTAGTATGTTTAAGAGGAATATGAAGTAGTATGTTTAAGAGGAATATGAAGTAGTATGTTTAAGAGGAATATGATGTATTATATTTAAGAGTAATATGAAGTAGTATATTTAAGAGGAATATAAAGTAGTATGTTTAAGATGAATATGAAGTATTATATTTAAGAGGAATATGAAGTAGTATGTTTAGAAGGAATATGAAGTAGTATGTTTAAGATGAATTTGAAGTAGTATGTTTAAGATGAATATGAAGTAGTATATTTAAGAGGAATATGAAGTAGTATATTTAAGAGGAATATGAAGTAGTATATTTAAGAGGAATATGAAGCAGTATATTTAAGAGGAATATGAAGAAGCATGTTTAAGAGGAATATGAAGTAGTATATTTAAGAGGAATATGAAGTAGTATGTTTAAGAGGAATATGAAGTAGTATGTTTAAGAGGAATATGAAGTAGTATGCTTAAGAGGAATATGAAGTAGTATGTTTAAGAGGAATATGAAGTAGTATATTTAAGAGGAATATGAAGTTGTATATTTCAGAGGAATATGAAGTAGTATGTTTAAGAGGAATATGAAGTAGTATGTTTAAGAGGAATATAAAGTACTATGTTTAAGAGGAATATGAAGTAGTATGTTTAAGAGGAATATGAAGCAGTTTATTTAAGTGGAATATGAAGTAGTATGTTTAAGAGGAATTTGAAGTAGTATGTTTAAGAGGAATATGAAGTAGTATTTTTAAGAGGAATATGAAGTAGTATGTTTAAGAGGAATATGAAGTAGTATGTTTAAGAGGAATATGAAGTAGTATATTTAAGAGGAATATGAAGCAGTTTGTTTAAGAGGAATATGAAGTAGTATATTTAAGTGGAATATGAAGTAGTATGTTTAAGAGGAATATGAAGTAGTATGTTTAAGAGGAATGTGAAGTTGTATGTTTAAGAGGAATATGAAGTAGTACGTTTAAGAGGAATATGAAGTAGTATGTTTAAGAGGAATATGAAGTAGTATGTTTAAGAGGAATATGAAGTAGTATGTTTAAGAGGAATATGAAGTAGTATGTTTAAGAGGAATATGAAGTAGTATGTTTAAGAGAAATATGAAGTAGTATGTTTAAGAGGAATATGAAGCAGTATGTTTAAGAGGAATATGAAGTAGTATATTTAAGTGGAATATGAAGTAGTATGTTTAAGAGGAATATGAAGTAGTATGTTTAAGAGGAATATGAAGTAGTATGTTTAAGAGGAACATGAAGTAGTATGTTTAAGAGGAATATGAAGTAGTATGTTTAAGAGGAATATGAAGTAGTATGTTTAAGAGGAATATGAAGTAGTATGTTTAAGAGGAATATGAAGTAGTATATTTAAGAGGAATATGAAGTAGTATGTTTAAGAGGAATATGAAATAATATGTTTAAGAGGAATATGAAGTAGTATGTTTAAGAGGAATATGAAGTAGTATATTTAAGAGGAACATGAAGTAGTATGTTTAAGTGGAATATGAAGCAATATGTTTAAGAGGAATATGAAGTAGTATGTTTAAGAGGAATATGAAGTAGTATGTTTAAGAGGAATATGAAGTAGTATGTTTAAGAGGAATATGAAGTAGTATTTTAAAAAGTAATATGAAGTAGTATGTTTAAGAGGAATATGAAGTAGTATGTTTAAGAGGAATATGAAGTAGTATGTTTAAGAGGAATATGAAGCAGTATGTTTAAGAGGAATATGAAGTAGTATATTTAAGAGGAATATGAATTAGTTTGTTTAAGTAGAATATGAAATAGTATGTTTAAGAGGAATATGAAGTAGTATGTTTAAGAGGAATATGAAGTAGTATGTTTAAGAGGAATATGAAGTAGTATGTTTAAGAGGAATATGAAGTAGTATGTTTAAGAGGAATATGAAGTAGTATGTTTAAGAGGAATATGAAGTAGTATGTTTAAGAGGAATATGAAATAGTATGTTTAAGAGGAATATGAAATAGTATGTTTAAGAGGAATATGAAGTAGTATATTTAAGAGGAATATGAAGTAGTATGTTTAAGTGGAATATGAAGTAGTATATTTAAGAGGAATGTGAAGTAGTATGTTTAAGAGGAATATGAAGCAGTATGTTTAAGAGGAATATGAAGTAGTATGTTTAAGAGGAATATGAAGTAGTATGTTTAAGAGGAATATGAAGTAGTATGTTTAAGAGGAATATGAAGTAGTATGTTTAAGAGGAATATGAAGTAGTATGTTTAAGAGGAATATGAAGTAGTATGTTTAAGAGGAATATGAAGTAGTATGTTTAAGAAGAATATGAAGTAGTATGTTTAAGAGGAATATGAAGTAGTATGTTTAAGAGGAATGTGAAGTAGGATGTTTAAGAGGAATATGAAGTAGTATGTTTAAGAGGAATATGAAATAGTATGTTTAAGAGGAATATGAAGTAGTATGTTTAAGAGGAATATGATGTAGTATATTTAAGAGGAATATGAAGTAGTATATTTAAGAGGAATATGAAGTAGTATGTTTAAGAGGAATATGAAGTATTATATTTAAGAGGAATATGAAGTAGTATATTTAAGAGGAATATGAAGTAGTATGTTTAAGAGGAATATGAAGTAGTTTATTTAAGAGGAATATGAAGTAGTATGTATAGGAGGAATATGAAGTAGTATGTTTAAGATGAATATGAAGTAGTATGTTTACGGTGAATACGAAGTAGTATATTTAAGTGGAATATGAAGTAGTATGTTTAAAAGGAATATAAAGTAGTATATTTAAGAGGAATATGAAGTAGTATGTTTAAGAGGAATATGAAAAAGTATGTTTAAGTGGAATATGAAGTAGTATGCTTAAGAGGAATATAAAGTAGTATAGTTAAGAGGAATATGAAGTAGTTTATTTAAGTGGAATATTAAGTAGTATGTTAAAAAGGAATATAAAGTAGTATATTTAAGAGGAATATGAAGTAGTATGTTTAAGATGAATATGAAGTAGTATTTTTCAGAGGAATATGAAGTAGTAGGTTTAAGAGGAATATGAAGTAGTAGGTTTAAGAGGAATATGAAGTAGTATGTTTAAGAGGAATATGATGTATTATATTTAAGAGTAATATGAAGTAGTATATTTAAGAGGAATATAAAGTAGTATGTTTAAGATGAATATGAAGTATTATATTTAAGAGGAATATGAAGTAGTATGTTTAGAAGGAATACGAAGTAGTATGTTTAAGATGAATATGAAGTAGTATGTTTAAGATGAATATGAAGTAGTATATTTAAGAGGAATATGAAGTAGTATATTTAAGAGGAATATGAAGTAGTATGTTTAAGAGGAATATGAAGTAGTATGTTTAAGAGGAATATGAAGTAGTATGTTTAAGAGGAATATGAAGTAGTATGTTTAAGAGGAATGTGAAGTAGTATGTTTAAGAGGAATATGAAGTAGTATGTTTAAGAGAAATATATAGTAGTATATTTAAGAGGAATATGAAGTAGTATATTTAGGAGGAATATGAAGTAGTATATTTAAGAGGAATATGAAGTAGTATGTTGAAGAGGAATATGAAGCAGTATGTTTAAGAGGAATATGAAGTAGTATGATTAAGAGGAATATGAAGTAGTATGTTTAAGAGGAATGTGAAGTAGTATGTTCAAGAGGAATATGAAGTAGTATGTTTAAGAGGAATATGCAGTAGTATGTTTAAGAGGAATGTGAAGTAGTATTTTTAAGAGGAATATGAAGTAGTATATTTAGGAGGAATATGAATTAGTTTGTTTAAGTGGAATATGAAGTAGTATGTTTAAGAGGAATATGAAGTAGTATGTTTAAGAGGAATATGAAGTAGTATGTTTAAGAGGAATATGAAGTAGTATGTTTAAGAGGAATATGAAGTAGTATGTTTGAGATGAATATGAAGTAGTATGTTTAAGAGGAATGTGAAGTAGTATGTTTAAGAGGAATATGAAGTAGTATGTTTAAGAGGAATATGAAGTAGTATGTTTAAGAGGAATATGAAGTAGTATGTTTAAGAGGAATATGAAGTAGTAGATTTAAGAGGAATATGAAGTAGTATGTTTAAGTGGAATATGAAGTAGTATATTTAAGAGGAATGTAAAGTAGTATGTTTAAGTGGAATATAAAGTAGTATGTTAAGAGGAATATGAAGTAGTATGTTTAAAAGGAATATGAAATAGTATGTTTAAGAGGAATATGAAGTAGTATGTTTAAGAGGAATATGAAGTAGTATGCTTAAGAGGAATATGAAGTAGTATGTTTAAGAGGAATATGAAGTAGTATATTTAAGAGGAATATGAAGTAGTATATTTAAGAGGAATATGAAGTAGTATGTTTAAGAGGAATATGAAGTAGTATGTTTAAGAGGAATAAAAAGTAGTATGTTTAAGAGGAATATGAAGTAGTATGTTTAAGAGGAATATGAAGCAGTATATTTAAGTGGAATATGAAGTAGTATGTTTAAGAGGAATATGAAGTAGTATGTTTAAGAGGAATATGAAGTAGTATTTTTAAGAAGAATATGAAGTAGTATGTTTAAGAGGAATATATAAAATAGTATGTTTAAGAGGAATATGAAGTAGTATATTTAAGAGGAATATGAAGCAGTATGTTTAAGAGGAATATGAAGTAGTATATTTAAGTGGAATATGAAGTAGTATGTTTAAGAGGAATATGAAGTAGTATGTTTAAAAGGAATGTGAAGTAGTATGTTTAAGAGGAATATGAAGTAGTATGTTTAAGAGGAATATGAAGCAGTATGTTTAAGAGGAATATGAAGTAGCATATTTAAGTGGAATATGAAGTAGTATGTTTAAGAGGAATATGAAGTAGTATGTTTAAGAGGAATATGAAGTAGTATGTTTAAGAGGAATATGAAGTAGTATGTTTAAGAGGAATATGAAGTAGTATGTTTAAGAGGAATATGAAGTAGTATGTTTAAGAGGAATATGAAGTAGTATGTTTAAGAGGAATATGATGTATTATATTTAAGAGTAATATGAAGTAGTATATTTAAGAGGAATATAAAGTAGTATGTTTAAGATGAATATGAAGTATTATATTAAAGAGGAATATGAAGTAGTATGTTTAGAAGGAATATGAAGTAGTATGTTTAAGATGAATATGAAGTAGTATGTTTAAGATGAATATGAAGTAGTATATTTAAGAGGAATATGAAGTAGTATATTTAAGAGGAATATGAAGTAGTATGTTTAAGAGGAATATGAAGTAGTATGTTTAAGAGGAATATGAAGTAGTATGTTTAAGAGGAATATGAAGTAGTATGTTTAAGAGGAATGTGAAGTAGTATGTTTAAGAGGAATATGAAGTAGTATGTTTAAGAGAAATATATAGTAGTATATTTAAGAGGAATATGAAGTAGTATATTTAGGAGGAATATGAAGTAGTATGTTTAAGAGGAATATGAAGTAGTATGTTTAAGAGGAATATGAAGCAGTATGTTTAAGAGGAATATGAAGTAGTATGATTAAGAGGAATATGATGTAGTATGTTTAAGAGGAATGTGAAGTAGTATGTTCAAGAGGAATATGAAGTAGTATGTTTAAGAGGAATATGCAGTAGTATGTTTAAGAGGAATGTGAAGTAGTATTTTTAAGAGGAATATGAAGTAGTATGTTTAAGAGAAATATGAAGTAGTATGTTTAAGAGGAATATGAAGTAGTATATTTAAGAGGAATATGTAGTAGTATATTTAAGAGGAATATGAAGTAGTATGTTTAAGAGGAATATGAGGCAGATTGTTTAAGAGGAATATGAAGTAGTATGTTTAAGAGGAATATGAAGTAGTATGTTTAAGAGGAATATGAAGTAGTATGCTTAAGAGGAATATGAAGTAGTATGTTTAAGAGGAATATGAAGTAGTATATTTAAGAGAAATATGAAGTAGTATATTTAAGAGGAATATGAAGTAGTATGTTTAAGAGGAATATGAAGTAGTATGTTTAAGAGGAATGAAAAGTAGTATGTTTAAGAGGAATATGAAGTAGTATGTTTAAGAGGAATATGAAGAAGTATATTTAAGTGGAATATGAAGTAGTATGTTTAAGAGGAATATGAAGTAGTATGTTTAAGAGGAATATGAAGTAGTATTTTTAAGAAGAATATGAAGTAGTATGTTTAAGAGGAATATAAAATAGTATGTTTAAGAGGAATATGAAGTAGTATATTTAAGAGGAATATGAAGCAGTATGTTTAAGAGGAATATGAAGTAGTATATTTAAGTGGAATATGAAGTAGTATGTTTAAGAGGAATATGAAGTAGTATCTTTAAGAGGAATGTAAAGTTGTATGTTTAAGAGGAATATGAAGTAGTATGTTTAAGAGGAAAATGAAGTAGTATGTTTAAGAGGAATATGAAGTAGTATGTTTAAGAGGAATATGAAGTAGTATGTTTAAGAGGAATATGAAGTAGTATGTTTAAGAGGAATATGAAGTAGTATGTTTAAGAGGAATATGAAGTAGTATGTTTAAGAGGAATATGAAGCAGTATGTTTAAGAGGAATATGAAGTAGTATATTTAAGTGGAATATGAAGTAGTATGTTTAAGAGGAATATGGAGTAGTATGTTTAAGAGGAATATGAAGTAGTATGTTTAAGAGGAATATGAAGTAGTATGTTTAAGAGGAATATGAAGTAGTATGTTTAAGAGGAATATGAAGTAGTATGTTTAAGAGGAATATGAAGTAGTATGTTTAAGAGGAATATGAAGTAGTATGTTTAAGAGGAATATGAAATAGTATGTTTAAGAGGAATATGAAGTAGTATGTTTAAGAGGAATATGAAGTAGTATATTTAAGAGGAATATGAAGTAGTATGTTTAAGAGGAATATGAAGTAGTATGTTTAAGAGGAATATGAAGTAGTATGTTGAAAAGGAATATGAAGTAGTATGTTTAAGAGGAATATGAAGTAGTATGTTTAAGAGGAATATGAAGTAGTATGTTTAAGAGGAATGTGAAGTAGTATGTTTAAGAGGAATATGAAGTAGTATGTTTAAGAGGAATATGAAGTAGTATGTTTAAGAGGAATATGAAGTAGTATGTTTAAGAGGAATATGAAGTAGTAGATTTAAGAGGAATATGAAGTAGTATGTTTAAGTGGAATATGAAGTAGTATATTTAAGAGGAATGTAAAGTAGTATGTTTAAGTGGAATATAAAGTAGTATGTTAAGAGGAATATGAAGTAGTATGTTTAAAAGGAATATGAAATAGTATGTTTAAGAGGAATATGAAGTAGTATGTTTAAGAGGAATATGAAGTAGTATGCTTAAGAGGAATATGAAGTAGTATGTTTAAGAGGAATATGAAGTAGTATATTTAAGAGGAATATGAAGTAGTATATTTAAGAGGAATATGAAGTAGTATGTTTAAGAGGAATATGAAGTAGTATGTTTAAGAGGAATAAAAAGTAGTATGTTTAAGAGGAATATGAAGTAGTATGTTTAAGAGGAATATGAAGCAGTATATTTAAGTGGAATATGAAGTAGTATGTTTAAGAGGAATATGAAGTAGTATGTTTAAGAGGAATATGAAGTAGTATTTTTAAGAAGAATATGAAGTAGTATGTTTAAGAGGAATATATAAAATAGTATGTTTAAGAGGAATATGAAGTAGTATATTTAAGAGGAATATGAAGCAGTATGTTTAAGAGGAATATGAAGTAGTATATTTAAGTGGAATATGAAGTAGTATGTTTAAGAGGAATATGAAGTAGTATGTTTAAAAGGAATGTGAAGTAGTATGTTTAAGAGGAATATGAAGTAGTATGTTTAAGAGGAATATGAAGCAGTATGTTTAAGAGGAATATGAAGTAGCATATTTAAGTGGAATATGAAGTAGTATGTTTAAGAGGAATATGAAGTAGTATGTTTAAGAGGAATATGAAGTAGTATGTTTAAGAGGAATATGAAGTAGTATGTTTAAGAGGAATATGAAGTAGTATGTTTAAGAGGAATATGAAGTAGTATGTTTAAGAGGAATATGAAGTAGTATGTTTAAGAGGAATATGATGTATTATATTTAAGAGTAATATGAAGTAGTATATTTAAGAGGAATATAAAGTAGTATGTTTAAGATGAATATGAAGTATTATATTAAAGAGGAATATGAAGTAGTATGTTTAGAAGGAATATGAAGTAGTATGTTTAAGATGAATATGAAGTAGTATGTTTAAGATGAATATGAAGTAGTATATTTAAGAGGAATATGAAGTAGTATATTTAAGAGGAATATGAAGTAGTATGTTTAAGAGGAATATGAAGTAGTATGTTTAAGAGGAATATGAAGTAGTATGTTTAAGAGGAATATGAAGTAGTATGTTTAAGAGGAATGTGAAGTAGTATGTTTAAGAGGAATATGAAGTAGTATGTTTAAGAGAAATATATAGTAGTATATTTAAGAGGAATATGAAGTAGTATATTTAGGAGGAATATGAAGTAGTATGTTTAAGAGGAATATGAAGTAGTATGTTTAAGAGGAATATGAAGCAGTATGTTTAAGAGGAATATGAAGTAGTATGATTAAGAGGAATATGATGTAGTATGTTTAAGAGGAATGTGAAGTAGTATGTTCAAGAGGAATATGAAGTAGTATGTTTAAGAGGAATATGCAGTAGTATGTTTAAGAGGAATGTGAAGTAGTATTTTTAAGAGGAATATGAAGTAGTATGTTTAAGAGAAATATGAAGTAGTATGTTTAAGAGGAATATGAAGTAGTATATTTAAGAGGAATATGTAGTAGTATATTTAAGAGGAATATGAAGTAGTATGTTTAAGAGGAATATGAGGCAGATTGTTTAAGAGGAATATGAAGTAGTATGTTTAAGAGGAATATGAAGTAGTATGTTTAAGAGGAATATGAAGTAGTATGCTTAAGAGGAATATGAAGTAGTATGTTTAAGAGGAATATGAAGTAGTATATTTAAGAGAAATATGAAGTAGTATATTTAAGAGGAATATGAAGTAGTATGTTTAAGAGGAATATGAAGTAGTATGTTTAAGAGGAATGAAAAGTAGTATGTTTAAGAGGAATATGAAGTAGTATGTTTAAGAGGAATATGAAGAAGTATATTTAAGTGGAATATGAAGTAGTATGTTTAAGAGGAATATGAAGTAGTATGTTTAAGAGGAATATGAAGTAGTATTTTTAAGAAGAATATGAAGTAGTATGTTTAAGAGGAATATAAAATAGTATGTTTAAGAGGAATATGAAGTAGTATATTTAAGAGGAATATGAAGCAGTATGTTTAAGAGGAATATGAAGTAGTATATTTAAGTGGAATATGAAGTAGTATGTTTAAGAGGAATATGAAGTAGTATCTTTAAGAGGAATGTAAAGTTGTATGTTTAAGAGGAATATGAAGTAGTATGTTTAAGAGGAAAATGAAGTAGTATGTTTAAGAGGAATATGAAGTAGTATGTTTAAGAGGAATATGAAGTAGTATGTTTAAGAGGAATATGAAGTAGTATGTTTAAGAGGAATATGAAGTAGTATGTTTAAGAGGAATATGAAGTAGTATGTTTAAGAGGAATATGAAGCAGTATGTTTAAGAGGAATATGAAGTAGTATATTTAAGTGGAATATGAAGTAGTATGTTTAAGAGGAATATGGAGTAGTATGTTTAAGAGGAATATGAAGTAGTATGTTTAAGAGGAATATGAAGTAGTATGTTTAAGAGGAATATGAAGTAGTATGTTTAAGAGGAATATGAAGTAGTATGTTTAAGAGGAATATGAAGTAGTATGTTTAAGAGGAATATGAAGTAGTATGTTTAAGAGGAATATGAAATAGTATGTTTAAGAGGAATATGAAGTAGTATGTTTAAGAGGAATATGAAGTAGTATATTTAAGAGGAATATGAAGTAGTATGTTTAAGAGGAATATGAAGTAGTATGTTTAAGAGGAATATGAAGTAGTATGTTGAAAAGGAATATGAAGTAGTATGTTTAAGAGGAATATGAAGTAGTATGTTTAAGAGGAATATGAAGTAGTATGTTTAAGAGGTATATGAAGCAGTATGTTTAAGAGGAATATGAAGTAGTATATTTAAGAGGAATATGAATTAGTTTGTTTAAGTGGAATATGAAATAGTATGTTTAAGAGGAATATGAAGTAGTATGTTTAAGAGGAATATGAAGTAGTATGTTTAAGAGGAATATGAAGTAGTATGTTTAAGCGGAATATGAAGTAGTATATTTAAGAGGAATATGAAGTAGTATGTTTAAGTGGAATATGAAGTAGTATATTTAAGAGGAATGTGAAGTAGTATGTTTAAGAGGAATATGAAGCAGTATGTTTAAGAGGAATATGAAGTAGTATGTTTAAGAGGAATATGAAGTAGTATGTTTAAGAGGAATATGAAGTAGTATGTTTAAGAGGAATATGAAGTAGTATGTTTAAGAGGAATATGAAGTAGTATGTTTAAGAGGAATATGAAGTAGTATGTTTAAGAGGAATATGAAGTAGTATGTTTAAGAGGAATATGAAGTAGTATGTTTAAGAGGAATATGAAGTAGTATGTTTAAGAGGAATATGAAGTAGTATGTTTAAGAGGAATATGAAGTAGTATGTTTAAGAGGAATATGAAGTAGTATGTTTAAGAGGAATATGAAGTAGTATGTTTAAGAGGAATGTGAAGTAGGATGTTTAAGAGGAATATGAAGTAGTATGTTTAAGAGGAATATGAAATAGTATGTTTAAGACGAATATGAAGTAGTATGTTTAAGAGGAATATGATGTAGTATATTTAAGAGGAATATGAAGTAGTATTTTTAAGAGGAATATGAAGTAGTATGCTTAAGAGGAATATGAAGTATTATATTTAAGAGGAATATGAAGTAGTATATTTACGAGGAATATGAAGTAGTATGTTTAAGAGGAATATGAAGTAGTATATTTAAGAGGAATATGAAGTAGTATGTATAGGAGGAATATGAAGTAGTATGTTTAAGATGAAAATGAAGTAGTATGTTTAAAAGGAATATAAAGTAGTATATTTAAGAGGAATATGAAGTAGTATGTTTCAGAGGAATATGAAGTAGTATATTTAAGAGGAATATGAAGTAGTATGTTTAAGATGAATATGAAGTAGTATGTTTCATAGGAATATGAAGTAGTATGTTTAAGAGAAATATGAAGTAGTATGTTTAAGAGGAATATGAAGTAGTATATTTAAGAGGAATATGAAGTAGTTTATTTAAGAGGAATATGAAGTAGTATGTTTAAGAGGAATATGAGGCAGTATGTTTAAGAGGAATATGAAGTAGTATGTTTAAGAGGAATATGGAGTAGTATGTTTAAGAGGAATATGAAGTAGTATGCTTAAGAGGAATATGAAGTAGTATGTTTAAGAGGAATATGAAGTAGTATATTTAAGAGGAATATGAAGTAGTATATTTAAGAGGAATATGAAGTAGTATGTTTAAGAGGAATATGAAGTAGTATGTTTAAGAGGAATAAAAAGTAGTATGTTTAAGAGGAATATGAAGTAGTATGTTTAAGAGGAATATGAAGCAGTATATTTAAGTGGAATATGAAGTAGTATGTTTAAGAGGATCATGAAGTAGTATATTTAAGAGGAATATGTAGTAGTATATTTAAGAGGAATATGAAGTAGTATGTTTAAGAGGAATATGAGGCAGATTGTTTACGAGGAATATGAAGTAGTATGTTTAAGAGGAATATGAAGTAGTATGTTTAAGAGGAATATGAAGTAGTATGCTTAAGAGGAATATGAAGTAGTATGTTTAAGAGGAATATGAAGTAGTATATTTAAGAGGAATATGAAGTAGTATATTTAAGAGGAATATGAAGTAGTATGTTTAAGAGGAATATGAAGTAGTATGTTTAAGAGGAATAAAAAGTAGTATGTTTAAGAGGAATATGAAGTAGTATGTTTAAGATGAATATGAAGAAGTATATTTAAGTGGAATATGAAGTAGTATGTTTAAGAGGAATATGAAGTAGTATGTTTAAGAGGAATATGAAGTAGTATTTTTAAGAAGAATATGAAGTAGTATGTTTAAGAGGAATATAAAATAGTATGTTTAAGAGGAATATGAAGTAGTATATTTAAGAGGAATATGAAGCAGTATGTTTAAGAGGAATATGAAGTAGTATATTTAAGTGGAATATGAAGTAGTATGTTTAAGAGGAATATGAAGTAGTATGTTTAAGAGGAATGTGAAGTTGTATGTTTAAGAGGAATATGAAGTAGTATGTTTAAGAGGAAAATGAAGTAGTATGTTTAAGAGGAATATGAAGTAGTATGTTTAAGAGGAATATGAAGTAGTATGTTTAAGAGGAATATGAAGTAGTATGTTTAAGAGGAATATGAAGTAGTATGTTTAAGAGGAATATGAAGTAGTATGTTTAAGAGGAATATGAAGCAGTATGTTTAAGAGGAATATGAAGTAGTATATTTAAGTGGAATATGAAGTAGTATGTTTAAGAGGAATATGGAGTAGTATGTTTAAGAGGAATATGAAGTAGTATGTTTAAGAGGAATATGAAGTAGTATGTTTAAGAGGAATATGAAGTAGTATGTTTAAGAGGAATATGAAGTAGTATGTTTAAGAGGAATATGAAGTAGTATGTTTAAGAGGAATATGAAGTAGTATGTTTAAGAGGAATATGAAATAGTATGTTTAAGAGGAATATGAAGTAGTATGTTTAAGAGGAATATGAAGTAGTATATTTAAGAGGAATATAAAGTAGTATGTTTAAGAGGAATATGAAGTAGTATGTTTAAGAGGAATATGAAGTAGTATGTTGAAAAGGAATATGAAGTAGTATGTTTAAGAGGAATATGAAGTAGTATGTTTAAGAGGAATATGAAGTAGTATGTTTAAGAGGAATATGAAGCAGTATGTTTAAGAGGAATATGAAGTAGTATATTTAAGAGGAATATGAATTAGTTTGTTTAAGTGGAATATGAAATAGTATGTTTAAGAGGAATATGAAGTAGTATGTTTAAGAGGAATATGAAGTAGTATGTTTAAGAGGAATATGAAGTAGTATGTTTAAGCGGAATATGAAGTAGTATATTTAAGAGGAATATGAAGTAGTATGTTTAAGTGGAATATGAAGTAGTATATTTAAGAGGAATGTGAAGTAGTATGTTTAAGAGGAATATGAAGCAGTATGTTTAAGAGGAATATGAAGTAGTATGTTTAAGAGGAATATGAAGTAGTATGTTTAAGAGGAATATGAAGTAGTATGTTTAAGAGGAATATGAAGTAGTATGTTTAAGAGGAATATGAAGTAGTATGTTTAAGAGGAATATGAAGTAGTATGTTTAAGAGGAATATGAAGTAGTATGTTTAAGAGGAATATGAAGTAGTATGTTTAAGAGGAATATGAAGTAGTATGTTTAAGAGGAATATGAAGTAGTATGTTTAAGAGGAATATGAAGTAGTATGTTTAAGAGGAATATGAAGTAGTATGTTTAAGAGGAATATGAAGTAGTATGTTTAAGAGGAATGTGAAGTAGGATGTTTAAGAGGAATATGAAGTAGTATGTTTAAGAGGAATATGAAATAGTATGTTTAAGACGAATATGAAGTAGTATGTTTAAGAGGAATATGATGTAGTATATTTAAGAGGAATATGAAGTAGTATTTTTAAGAGGAATATGAAGTAGTATGCTTAAGAGGAATATGAAGTATTATATTTAAGAGGAATATGAAGTAGTATATTTAAGAGGAATATGAAGTAGTATGTTTAAGAGGAATATGAAGTAGTATATTTAAGAGGAATATGAAGTAGTATGTATAGGAGGAATATGAAGTAGTATGTTTAAGATGAATATGAAGTAGTATGTTTACGGTGAATACGAAGTAGTATATTTAAGTGGAATATGAAGTAGTATGTTTAAAAGGAATATAAAGTAGTATATTTAAGAGGAATATGAAGTAGTATGTTTCAGAGGAATATGAAGTAGTATATTTAAGAGGAATATGAAGTAGTATGTTTAAGATGAATATGAAGTAGTATGTTTCAGAGGAATATGAAGTAGTATGTTTAAGAGAAATATGAAGTAGTATGTTTAAGAGAAATATGAAGTAGTATATTTAAGAGGAATATGAAGTAGTATATTTAAGAGGAATATGAAGTAGTATGTTTAAGAGGAATATGAGGCAGTATGTTTAAGAGGAATATGAAGTAGTATGTTTAAGAGGAATATGGAGTAGTATGTTTAAGAGGAATATGAAGTAGTATGCTTAAGAGGAATATGAAGTAGTATGTTTAAGAGGAATATGAAGTAGTATATTTAAGAGGAATATGAAGTAGTATATTTAAGAGGAATATGAAGTAGTATGTTTAAGAGGAATATGAAGTAGTATGTTTAAGAGGAATAAAAAGTAGTATGTTTAAGAGGAATTTGAAGTAGTATGTTTAAGAGGAATATGAAGCAGTATATTTAAGTGGAATATGAAGTAGTATGTTTAAGAGGATCATGAAGTAGTATGTTTAAGAGGAATATGAAGTAGTATTTTTAAGAAGAATATGAAGTAGTATGTTTAAGAGGAATATAAAATAGTATGTTTAAGAGGAATATGAAGTAGTATATTTAAGAGGAATATGAAGCAGTATGTTTAAGAGGAATATGAAGTAGTATATTTAAGTGGAATATGAAGTAGTATGTTTAAGAGGAATATGAAGTAGTATGTTTAAGAGGAATGTGAAGTTGTATGTTTAAGAGGAATATGAAGTAGTATGTTTAAGAGGAAAATGAAGTAGTATGTTTAAGAGGAATATGAAGTAGTATGTTTAAGAGGAATATGAAGTAGTATGTTTAAGAGGAATATGAAGTAGTATGTTTAAGAGGAATATGAAGTAGTATGTTTAAGAGGAATATGAAGTAGTATGTTTAAGAGGAATATGAAGCAGTATGTTTAAGAGAAATATGAAGTAGTATATTTAAGTGGAATATGAAGTAGTATGTTTAAGAGGAATATGAAGTAGTATGTTTAAGAGGAATATGAAGTAGTATGTTTAAGAGGAATATGAAGTAGTATGTTTAAGAGGAATATGAAGTAGTATGTTTAAGAGGAATATGAAGTAGTATGTTTAAGAGGAATATGAAGTAGTATGTTTAAGAGGAATATGAAGTAGTATATTTAAGAGGAATATGAAATAGTATGTTTAAGAGGAATATGAAATAGTATGTTTAAGAGGAATATGAAGTAGTATGTTTAAGAGGAATATGAAGTAGTATATTTAAGAGGAATATGAAGTAGTATGTTTAAGAGGAATATGAAGTAGTATGTTTAAGAGGAATATGAAGTAGTATGTTGAAAAGGAATATGAAGTAGTATGTTTAAGAGGAATATGAAGTAGTATGTTTAAGAGGAATATGAAGTAGTATGTTTAAGAGGAATATGAAGTAGTATGTTTAAGAGGAATATGAAGTAGTATGTTTAAGAGGAATATGAAGTAGTATGTTTAAGAGGAATATGAAGTAGTATGTTTAAGAGGAATATGAAGTAGTATGTTTAAGAGGAATATGAAGTAGTATGTTTAAGAGGAATGTGAAGTAGGATGTTTAAGAGGAATATGAAGTAGTATGTTTAAGAGGAATATGAAATAGTATGTTTAAGACGAATATGAAGTAGTATGTTTAAGAGGAATATGATGTAGTATATTTAAGAGGAATATGAAGTAGTATTTTTAAGAGGAATATGAAGTAGTATGCTTAAGAGGAATATGAAGTATTATATTTAAGAGGAATATGAAGTAGTATATTTAAGAGGAATATGAAGTAGTATGTTTAAGAGGAATATGAAGTAGTATATTTAAGAGGAATATGAAGTAGTATGTATAGGAGGAATATGAAGTAGTATGTTTAAGATGAATATGAAGTAGTATGTTTACTGTGAATACGAAGTAGTATATTTAAGTGGAATATGAAGTAGTATGTTTAAAAGGAATATAAAGTAGTATATTTAAGAGGAATATGAAGTAGTATGTTTCAGAGGAATATGAAGTAGTATATTTAAGAGGAATATGAAGTAGTATGTTTAAGATGAATATGAAGTAGTATGTTTCAGAGGAATATGAAGTAGTATGTTTAAGAGGAATATGAAGTAGTATGTTTAAGAGGAATATGAAGTAGTATGTTTAAGAGGAATATGATGTATTATATTTAAGAGTAATATGAAGTAGTATATTTAAGAGGAATATAAAGTAGTATGTTTAAGATGAATATGAAGTATTATATTTAAGAGGAATATGAAATAGTATGTTTAGAAGGAATATGAAGTAGTATGTTTAAGATGAATACGAAGTAGTATGTTTAAGATGAATATGAAGTAGTATATTTAAGAGGAATATGAAGTAGTATATTTAAGAGGAATATGAAGTAGTATGTTTAAGAGGAATATGAAGTAGTATGTTTAAGAGAAATATGAAGTAGTATGTTTAAGAGGAATATGAAGTAGTATGTTTAAGAGGAATGTGAAGTAGTTTGTTTAAGAGGAATATGAAGTAGTATGTTTAAGAGGAATATGAAGTAGTATGTTTAAGAGGAATATGAAGTAGTATATTTAAGAGGAATATGAAGTAGTGTATTTAAGAGGAATATGAAGTAGTATGTTTAAGAGGAATATGAAGCAGTACGTTTAAGAGGAATATGAAGTAGTATGATTAAGAGGAATATGAAGTAGTATGTTTAAGTGGAATGTGAAGTAGTATGTTTAAGAGGAATATGAAGTAGTATGTTTAAGAGGAATATGCAGTAGTATGTTTAAGAGGAATTTGCAGTAGTATGTTTAAGAGGAATACGAAGTAGTATATTTAAGTGGAATATGAAGTAGTATGTGTAAGAGGAATATGAAGTAGTATGTTTAAGAAAAATATGAAGTAGTATGTTTAAGAGATATATGAAGTAGTATGTTTAAGAGGAATATGAAGTAGTATGTTTAAGAGGAATATGAAGTAGCATGTTTAAGAGGAATATGAAGTAGTATGTTTAAGAGGAATATGAAGTAGTATGTTGAAGAGGAATATGAAGTAGTATGTTTAAGAGGAATATGAAGTAGTATGTTTAAGAGGAATATGAAGTAGTATGTTTAAGAGGAATATGAAGCAGTATGTTTAAGAGGAATATGAAGTAGTATGTTTAAGAGGAATATGAAGTAGTATGTTTAAGAGGAATATGAAGTAGTATGTTTAAGAGGAATATGAAGTAGTATGTTTAAGAGGAATATGAAGTAGTATGTTTAAGAGGAATATGAAGTAGTATATTTAAGAGGAATATGAAGTAGTATGTTTAAGTGGAATATGAAGTAGTATATTTAAGAGGAATGTGAAGTAGTATGTTTAAGAGGAATATGAAGTAGTATGTTTAAGAGGAATATGAAGTAGTATGTTTAAGAGGAATATGAAGTAGTATGTTTAAGATGAATACGAAGTAGTATGTGTAAGAGGAATATGAAGTAGTATGTTTAAGAGGAATATGAAGTAGTATGTTTAAGAGGAATATGAAGTAGTATGTTTAAGAGGAATATGAAGTAGTATGTTCACGAGGAATATGAAGTAGTATGTTTAAGAGGAATATGAAGTAGTATGTTTAAGAGGAATGTGAAGTAGGATGTTTAAGAGGAATATGAAGTAGTATGTTTAAGAGGAATATGAAATAGTATGTTTAAGAGGAATATGAAGTAGTATGTTTAAGAGGAATATGATGTAGTATATTTAAGAGGAATATAAAGTAGTATATTTAAAAGGAATATGAAGTAGTATGTTTAAGAGGAATATGAAGTATTATATTTAAGAGAAATATGAAGAAGTATATTTAAGAGGAATATGAAGTAGTATGTTTAAGAGGAATATGAAGTAGTATATTTAAGAGGAATATGAAGTAGTATGTTTAGGAGGAATATGAAGTAGTATGTTTAAGATGAATATGAAGTAGTATGTTTACGGTGAATACGATGTAGTATATTTAAGTGGAATATGAAGTAGTATGTTTAAAAGGAATATAAATTAGTATATTTAAGAGGAATATGAAGTAGTATGTTTAAGAGGAATATGAAGTAGTATGTTTAAGTGGAATATGAAGTAGTATGCTTAAGAGGAAAATAAAGTAGTATATTTAAGAGAAATATGAAGTAGTATATTTAAGTGGAATATGAAGTAGTATGTTTAAAAGGAATATAAAGTAGTATATTTAAGAGGAATATGAAGTAGTATGTCTAAGATGAATATAAAGTAGTATGTTTAAGAGTAATATGAAGTAGTATGTTTAAGAGGAATATGAAGTAGTATGTTTAAGAGGAATATGAAGTAGTATGTTTAAGAGGAATATGATGTACTATTTTTAAGAGTAATATGAAGTAGTATATTTAAGAGGAGTATAAAGTAGTATGTTTAAGATGAATATGAAGTATTATATTTAAGAGGAATATGAAGTAGTATGTTTAGGAGGAATATGAAGTAGTATGTTTAAGATGAATATGAAGTAGTATGTTTAAGATGAATATGAAGTAGTATATTTAAGAGGAATATGAAGTAGTATATTTAAGAAGAATATGAAGTAGTATGTTTAAGAGGAATATGAAGTAGTATGTTTAAGAGGAATATGAAGTAGTATGTTTAAGAGGAATATGAAGTAGTATGTTTAAGAGGAATGTGAAGTAGTATGTTTAAGAGGAATATGAAGTAGTATGTTTAAGAGGAATATGAAGTAGTATGTTTAAGAGGAATATGAAGTAGTATATTTAAGAGGAATATGAAGTAGTATATTTAAGAGGAATATGAAGTTGTATGTTTAAGAGGAATATGAAGCAATATGTTCAAGAGGAATATGAAGTAGTATGTTTAAGAGGAATACGAAGTAGTATATTTAAGTGGAATATGAAGTAGTATGTTTAAGAGGAATATGAAGTAGTATGTGTAAGAGGAATATGAAGTAATATATTTAAGAGGAATATGAAGTAGTTTGTTTAAGAGGAATATAAAGTAGTATGCTTAAGAGGAATGTGAAGTAGTATGTTTAAGAGGAATATGAAGTAGTATGTTTAAGAGGAATATGAAGTAGTATGTTTAAGAGGAATGTGCAGTAGTATGTTTAAGAGGAATACGAAGTAGAACGTTTAAGAGGAATATGAAGTAGTATGTTTAAGAGATACATGAAGCAGTATGTTTAAGAGGAATATGAAAGAGTATGTTTAAGAGGAATATGAAGTACGATGTTTAAGAGGAATATGAAGTAGTATGTTTAAGAGTAGTATGTTTCAGAGGAAACATACTACTCTTAAACATACTACTTCTTAAACATACTACTTCATATACATATATACTCCTCTTAAACATACTACTTCATATACATATATGAAGTAGTATGTTTAAGAGGAATATGAAGTAGTATGTTTAAGGGGAATATGAAGTAGGATGGTTAAGAGGAATATGAAGTAGTATGTTTCAGAGGAATATGAAGTAGTATATTTAAGAGTAATATGAAGTAGTATATTTAAGAGGAATATGAAGTAGTTTGTTTAAGAGGAATATGAAGTAGTATATTTAAGAGGCATATGAAGTAGTATGTTTAAGAGGAATATGAAGTAGTATATTTAAGAGGAATATGAAGTAGTATGTTTAAGAGGAATATGAAGTAGTATGTTTAAGAGGAATTTGAAGTAGTATGTTTAAGAGGAATATAAAGCAGTATGTTTAAGAGGAATATGAAGTAGTATGTTTAAGAGGAATATGAAGTAGTATGTTTAAGAGGAATGTGAAGTAGTATGTTTAAGAGGAATATGAAGTAGTATGTTTAAGAGGAATATGCAGTAGTATGTTTAAGAGGAATATGAAGTAGTATATTTAAGAGGAATATAAAGTAGTTTGTTTAAGTGGAATATGAAGTAGTATGTTTAAGAGGAATATGAAGTAGTATATTTAAGAGGAATATGAAGTAGTATGTTTAAGAGGAATATGAAGTAGTATATTATAAGAGTAATATGAAGTAGTATGTTTAAGAGGAATATGAAGTAATATGTTTAAGAGGAATACGAAGTAGTATATTTAAGTGGAATATGAAGTAGTATGTTTAAGAGGAATATGAAGTAGTATATTTAAGGGGAATATAAAGTAGTTTGGTTAAGTGGAATATGAAGTAGTATGTTTAAGAGGAATATGAAGTAGTATATTATAAGAGTAATATGAAGTAGTATGTTTAAGAGGAATATGAAGTAATATGTTTAAGAGGAATACGAAGTAGTATATTTAAGTGGAATATGCAGTAGTATGTTTAAGAGGAATATGAAGTAGTATATTTAAGAGGAATATAAAGTAGTTTGGTTAAGTGGAATATGAAGTAGTATGTTTAAGAGGAATATGAAGTAGTATGTTTAAGAGGAATATGAAATAGTATGTTTAAGAGGAATATGAAGTAGTATGTTTAAGAGGAATATGCAGTAGTATGTTTAAGAGGAATACGAAGTAGAACGTTTAAGAGGAATATGAAGTAGTATGTTTAAGAGATATATGAAGCAGTATGTTTAAGAGGAATATGAAAGAGTATGTTTAAGAGGAATGTGAAGTACTATGTTTAAGAGGAATATGAAGCAGTATGTTTAAGAGGAATATGAAGTAGTATATTTAAGAGGAATATGAAGTAGTATATTCAAGAGGAATATGACGTAGTATGTTTAAGAGGAATATGAAGTAGTATATTTAAGAGGAATATGAAGTAGTATGTTTAAGAGGAATATGAAGTAGTATGTTTAAGAGGAATACGAAGTAGTATTTTTAAGTGTAATATGAAGTAGTATGTTTAAGAGGAATATGAAGTAGTATGTTTAAGAGGAATATGAAGCAGTATGTTTAAGAGGAATATGAAGTAGTATATTTAAGAGGAATATGAATTAGTTTGTTTAAGTGGAATATGAAGTAGTATGTTTAAGAGGAATATGAAGTAGTATGTTTAAGAGGAATATGAAGTAGTATGTTTAAGAGGAATATGAAGTAGTATGTTTAAGAGGAATATGAAGTAGTATGTTTAAGATGAATATGAAGTAGTATGTTTAAGAGGAATATGAAGTAGTATGTTTAAGAGGAATATGAAGTAGTATGTTTAAGAGGAATATGAAGTAGTATGTTTAAGAGGAATATGAAGTAGTATGTTTAAGAGGAATATGAAGTAGTATATTTAAGAGGAATATGAAGTAGTATGTTTAAGTGGAATATGAAGTAGTATATTTAAGAGGAATGTGAAGTAGTATGTTTAAGAGGAATATGAAGTAGTATGTTTAAGAGGAATATGAAGTAGTATGTTTAAGAGGAATATGAAGTAGTATGTTTAAGAGGAATACGAAGTAGTATGTGTAAGAGGAATATGAAGTAGTATGTTTAAGAGGAATATGAAGTAGTATGTTTAAGAGGAATATGAAGTAGTATGTTTAAGAGGAATATGAAGTAGTATATTTAAGAGGAATATGACGTAGTATGTTTAAGAGGAATATGAAGTAGTATATTTAAGAGGAATATGAAGTAGTATGTTTAAGAGGAATATGAAGTAGTATGTTGAAGAGGAATATGAAGTAGTATGTTTAAGAGGAATACGAAGTAGTATTTTTAAGTGGAATATGAAGTAGTATGTTTAGGATGCATATGAAGTAGTATGTTTAAGATGAATATGAAGTAGTATGTTTAAGAGGAATATGCAGTAGTATGTTTAAGAGGAATACGAAGTAGAACGTTTAAGAGGAATATGAAGTAGTATGTTTAAGACATACATGAAGCAGTATGTTTAAGAGGAATATGAAGTAGTATGTTTAAGAGGAATGTGAAGTAGTATGTTAAAGAGGAATCTGAAGCAGTATGTTTAAGAGGAATATGAAGTATTATGTTTAAGAGGAATATAAAGTAGTATATTTAAGAGGAATATGAAGCAGTATGTTTAAGAGGAATATGAAGTAGTATGTTTAAGAGGAATATGAAGTAGTATATTTAAGAGGAATATGAAGTAGTATTTTTAAGAGGAATATGAAGTAGAATGTTTAAGAGAAATATGAAGTAGTATGTTTCAGAAGGGAATATGAAGTAGTATGTTTAAGAGGAATATGAAGTAGTATATTTAAGTGGAATATGAAGTAGTATGTTTAAGAGGAATATGAAGTAGTATGTTTAAGAGATATATGAAGTAGTATATTTAAGTGGAATATGAAGTAGTATGTTTAAGAGGAATATGAAGTAGTATGTTTAAAAGGAATATAAAGTAGTATATATAAGAGGAATATGAAGTAGTATGTTTAAGATGAATATGAAGTAGTATATTTAAGAGGAATATGAAGTAGTATATTTAAGAGGAATATGAAGTAGTCTGTTTAAGAGGAATATGAAGTAGTATGTTTAAGAGGTATATGAAGTAGTATGTTTAAGAGGAATATGAAGTAGTATGTTTAAGAGGAATATGAAGTAGTATGTTTAAGAGGAATATGAAGTACTATGTTTAAGAGGAATATGAAGTAGTATGTTTAAGAGGAATATGAAGTAGTTTGTTTAAGAGGAATATGAAGTAGTATGTTTAAGAGGAATATGACGTAGTTTGTTTAAGGGGAATATGAAGTAGTATGTTTAAGAGGAATATGAAGTAGTATGTTTAAGAAAAATATGAAGTAGTATTTATAAGAGATATATGAAGTAGTATGTTTAAGAGGAATATGAAGTAGTATGTTTAAGAGGAATATGAAGTAGTATATTTAAGAGGAATATAAAGTAGTATGTTTAAAAGGAATATAAAGTAGTATATTTAAGTGGAATATGAAGTAGTATGTTTAAGATGAATATGAAGTAGTATGTTTAAGAGGAATATGAAGTAGTATGTTTAAGAGAAATATGGAGTAGTATGTTTAAGAGATATATGAAGTAGTATGTTAAAGGGGAATATGAAGTAGTATATTTAAGAGGAATATGAAGTAGTATGTTTAAGAGGAATATGAAGAAGTATATTTAAGAGGAATATGAAGTAGTATGGTTAGGAGAAATATGAAGTAGTATGTTTAAGAGGAATACGAAGTAGTATATTTAAGTGAAATATGAAGTAGTATGTTTAAGAGGAATATGAAGTAGTATATTTAAGAGGAATATGAAGTAGTATATTTAAGAGGAACATGAAGTAGTATGTTTAAGAGGAATATGAAGTAGTATGTTTAAGAGATATATGAAGTAGTATGTTTAAGAGGAAAATGAAGTAGTATGTTTAAGAGGAATATGAAGTAGTATGTTTAAGAGGAATATGAAGTAGTATGTTTAAGAGGAATATGAAGTAGTATGTTTAAGAGGAATATGAAGTAGTATGTTTAAGAGGAATATGAAGTAGTATGTTTAAGAGGAATATGAAGTAGTATGTTTAAGAGGAATATGAGGTAGTATGTTTAAGAGGAATATGAAGTAGTTTGTTTAAGAGGAATATGAAGTAGTATGTTTAAGAGGAATGTGAAGTAGTATGTTTAAGAGAAATATGAAGTAGTATGTTTAAGAGGAATATGAAGTAGTATGTTTAAGAGGAATATGAAGTAGTATATTTAAGAGGAATATGAAGTAGTATATTTAAGAGGAATATGAAGTAGTATGTTTAAGATGAATATGCAGTAGTATATTTAAGAGGAATATGAAGTAGTATGTTTAAGTGGAATATGAAGTAGTATATTTAAGAGGAATGTGAAGTAGTATGTTTAAGAGGAATATGAAGTAGTATGTTTAAGAGGAATATGAAGTAGTATGTTTAAGAGGAATATGAAGTAGTATATTTAAGAGGAATACGAAGTAGTATGTGTAAGAGGAATATGAAGTAGTATGTTTAAGAGGAATATGAAGTAGTATGTTTAAGAGGAATATGAAGTAGTATGTTTAAGAGGAATATGAAGTAGTATATTTAAGAGGAATATGACGTAGTATGTTTAAGAGGAATATGAAGTAGTATATTTAAGAGGAATATGAAGTAGTATGTTTAAGAGGAATATGAAGTAGTATGTTGAAGAGGAATATGAAGTAGTATGTTTAAGAGGAATACGAAGTAGTATTTTTAAGTGGAATATGAAGTAGTATGTTTAAGATGCATATGAAGTAGTATGTTTAAGATGAATATGAAGTAGTATGTTTAAGAGGAATATGCAGTAGTATGTTTAAGAGGAATACGAAGTAGAACGTTTAAGAGGAATATGAAGTAGTATGTTTAAGACATATATGAAGCAGTATGTTTAAGGAGAATATGAAGTAGTATGTTTAAGAGGAATGTGAAGTAGTATGTTAAAGAGGAATCTGAAGCAGTATGTTTAAGAGGAATATGAAGTATTATGTTTAAGAGGAATATAAAGTAGTATATTTAAGAGGAATATGAAGTAGTATATTTAAGAGGAATATGAAGTAGTATTTTTAAGAGGAATATGAAGTAGAATGTTTAAGAGAAATATGAAGTAGTATGTTTCAGAAGGGAATATGAAGTAGTATGTTTAAGAGGAATATGAAGTAGTATATTTAAGTGGAATATGAAGTAGTATGTGTAAGAGGAATATGAAGTAGTATGTTTAAGAGGAATATGAAGTAGTATGTTTAAGAGGAATATGAAGTAGTATGTTTAAGATGAATATGCAGTAGTATATTTAAGAGGCATATGAAGTAGTATGTTTAAGAGGAATATGAAGTAGTATATTTAAGAGGAATATAAAGTAGTATGTTTAAGAGGAATATGAAGTAGAATGTTTAAGAGAAATGTGAAGTAGTATGTTTAAGAGGAATATGAAGTAGTATGTTTAAGAGGAATATGAAGTAGTTTGTTTAAGAGGAATATGAAGGAATATGTTTAAGAGGAATATGAAGTAGTATATTTAAGAGGAATATGAAGTAGTATGTGTAAGAGGAATATGAAGTAGTATGTTTAAGAGGAATATGAAGTAGTATGTTTAAGAGGAATATGAAGTAGTATATTTAAGAGGAATATGAAGTAGTATATTTAAGAGGAATATGAAGTGGTATGTTTAAGAGGAATATGAAGTAGTATGTTTAAGCGGTATATGAAGTAGTATGTTTAAGAGGAATATGAAGTAGTATGTTTAAGAGGAATATGAAGTAGTATGTTTAAGAGGAATATGAAGTAGTATGTTTAAGAGAAATATGAAGTAGTATGTTTAAGAGGAATATGAAGTAGTATGTTTAAGAGGAATATGAAGTAGTATGTTTAAGAAAAATATGAAGTAGTATGTTTAAGAGATATATGAAGTAGTATGTTTAAGAGGAATATGAAGTAGTATGTTTAAGAGGAATATGAAGTAGTATGTTTAAGAGGAATATGAAGTAGTATGTTTAAGAGGAATATGAAGTAGTATGCTTAAGAGGAATATGAAGTAGTATATTTAAGAGGAATATGAAGTAGTATATTTAAGAGGAATATGAAGTAGTTTGTTTAAGAGGAATATGAAGTAGTATATTTAAGAGGAATATAAAGTAGTATGTTAAAGAGGAATATGAAGTAGAATGTTTAAGAGGAATATGAAGTAGTATGTTTAAGAGGAATATGAAGTAGTATGTTTAAGATGAATATGCAGTAGTATATTTAAGAGGCATATGAAGTAGTATGTTTAAGAGGAATATGAAGTAGTATATTTAAGAGGAATATAAAGTAGTATGTTTAAGAGGAATATGAAGTAGAATGTTTAAGAGAAATGTGAAGTAGTATGTTTAAGAGGAATATGAAGTAGTATGTTTAAGAGGAATATGAAGTAGTTTGTTTAAGAGGAATATGAAGGAATATGTTTAAGAGGAATATGAAGTAGTATATTTAAGAGGAATATGAAGTAGTATGTGTAAGAGGAATATGAAGTAGTATGTTTAAGAGGAATATGAAGTAGTATGTTTAAGAGGAATATGAAGTAGTATATTTAAGAGGAATATGAAGTAGTATATTTAAGAGGAATATGAAGTGGTATGTTTAAGAGGAATATGAAGTAGTATGTTTAAGCGGTATTAGAAGTAGTATGTTTAAGAGGAATATGAAGTAGTATGTTTAAGAGGAATATGAAGTAGTATGTTTAAGAGGAATATGAAGTAGTATGTTTAAGAGAAATATGAAGTAGTATGTTTAAGAGGAATATGAAGTAGTATGTTTAAGAGGAATATGAAGTAGTATGTTTAAGAAAAATATGAAGTAGTATGTTTAAGAGATATATGAAGTAGTATGTTTAAGAGGAATATGAAGTAGTATGTTTAAGAGGAATATGAAGTAGTATGTTTAAGAGGAATATGAAGTAGTATGTTTAAGAGGAATATGAAGTAGTATGCTTAAGAGGAATATGAAGTAGTATATTTAAGAGGAATATGAAGTAGTATATTTAAGAGGAATATGAAGTAGTTTGTTTAAGAGGAATATGAAGTAGTATATTTAAGAGGCATATGAAGTAGTATGTTTAAGAGGAATATGCAGTAGTATATTTAAGAAGAATAAGAAGTAGTATGTTTAAGAGGAATATGAAGTAGTATGTTTAAGAGGAATATGAAGTAGTATGTTTAAGAGGAATATGAAGTAGTATGTTTAAGAGGAATATGAAGTAGTATGTTTAAGAGGAATATGAAGTAGTATGTTTAAGAGGAATATGAAGTAGTTTGTTTAAGAGGAATATGAAGTAGTATGTTTAAGAGGAATATGAAGTAGTATGTTTAAGAAAAATATGAAGTAGTATGTTTAAGAGATATATGAAGTAGTATGTTTAAGAGGAATATGAAGTAGTATGTTTAAGAGGAATATGAAGTAGTATATTTAAGAGGAATAGGAAGTAGTATGTTTAAAAGGAATATAAAGTAGTATATTTAAGTGGAATATGAAGTAGTATGTTTAAGATGAATATGAAGTAGTATGTTTAAGAGGAATATGAAGTAGTATGTTTAAGAGGAATATGAAGTAGTATGTTTAAGAGAAATATGGAGTAGTATGTTTAAGAGATATATGAAGTAGTATGTTTAAGAGGAATATGAAGTAGTATATTTAAGAGAAATATGAAGTAGTATGTTTAAGAGGAATATGAAGTAGTATATTTAAGAGGAATATGAAGTAGTATGGTTAGGAGGAATATGAAGTAGTATGTTTAAGAGGAATACGAAGTAGTATATTTAAGTGAAATATGAAGTAGTATGTTTAAGAGGAATATGAAGTAGTATATTTAAGAGGAATATGAAGTAGTATATTTAAGAGGAACATGAAGTAGTATGTTTAAGAGGAATATGAAGTAATATGTTTAAGAGGTATATGAAGTAGTATGTTTAAGAGGAAAATGAAGTAGTATGTTTAAGAGGAATATGAAGTAGTATGTTTAAGAGGAATATGAAGTAGTATGTTCAAGAGGAATATGAAGTTGTATGTTTAAGAGGAATATGAAGTAGTATGTTTAAGAGGAATATGAAGTAGTATGTTTAAGAGGAATATGAAGTAGTATGATTAAGAGGAATATGAGGTAGTATGTTTAAGAGGAATATGAAGTAGTATGTTTAAGAGGAATATGAAGTAGTATATTTAAGAGGAATATGAAGTAGTATATTTAAGAGGAATATGAAGTAGTTTGTTTAAGATGAATATGCAGTAGTATATTTAAGAGGCATATGAAGTAGTATGTTTAAGAGGAATATGAAGTAGTATATTTAAGAGGAATATGAAGTAGTATGTTTAAGAGGAATATGAAGTAGTATGTTTAAGAGAAATGTGAAATAGTATGTTTAAGAGGAATATGAAGTAGTATGTTTAAGAGGAATATGAAGTAGTTTGTTTAAGAGGAATATGAAGTAGTATGTTTAAGAGGAATATGAAGTAGTATATTTAAGAGGAATATGAAGTAGTATGTTTAAGAGGAATATGAAGTAGTATGTTTAAGAGGAATATGAAGTAGTATGTTTAAGAGGAATATGAAGTAGTATATTTAAGAGGAATATGAAGTAGTATATTTAAGAGGAATATGAAGTGGTATGTTTAAGAGGAATATGAAGTAGTATGTTTAAGAGGTATATGAAGTAGTATGTTTAAGAGGAATATGAAGTAGTATGTTTAAGAGGAATATGAAGTAGTATGTTTAAGAGGAATTTGAAGTAGTATGCTTAAGAGGAATATGAAGTAGTATATTTAAGAGGAATATGAAGTAGTGTATTTAAGAGGAATATGAAGTAGTTTGTTTAACAGGAATATGAAGTAGTATATTTAAGAGGCATATGAAGTAGTATGTTTAAGAGGAATATGAAGTAGTATATTTAAGAAGAATAAGAAGTAGTATGTTTAAGAGGAATATGAAGTAGTATGTTTAAGAGGAATGTGAAGTAGTATGTTTAAGAGGAATATGAAGTAGTATGTTTAAGAGGAATATGAAGTAGTATGTTTAAGAGGAATGTGAAGTAGTATATTTAAGAGGAATGTGAAGTAGTATGTTTAAGAGGAATATGAAGTAGTATGTTTAAGAGGTATATGAAGTAGTATGTTTAAGAGGAATATGAAGTAGTATGTTTAAGAGGAATATGAAGTAGTATGTTTAAGATGAATATGAAGTAGTATGTTTAAGAGGAAAATGAAGTAGTATATTTAAGTGGAATATGAAGTAGTATGTTTAAGAGGAATATGCAGTAGTATGTTTAAGAGGAATACGAAGTAGTATATTTAAGTGGAATATGAAGTAATATGTTTAAGAGGAATATGAAGTAGTATGTTTAAGAGGAATATGAAGTAGTATGTTTAAGAGGAATATGAAGTAGTATGTTTAAAGGAATATGAAGTAGTATATTTAAGAGGAATGTGAAGTAGTATGTTTAAGAGGAATATGAAGTAGTATATTTAAGAGGAATATGAAGTAGTATGTTTAAGAGGAATATGAAGTAGTATGTTTAAGAGAAATATGAAGTAGTATGTTTAAGAGAAATGTGAAGTAGTATATTTAAGTGGAATATGAAGTAGTATGTTTAAGAGGAATATGAAGTAGTATATTTAAGAGGAATATGAAGTAGTATGTTTAAGAGGAATATGAAGTAGTATGTTTTAGAGGAATGTGAAGTAGTATGTTTAAGAGGAATATGAAGTAGTATGTTTAAGAAGAATATGAAGTAGTATGTTTAAGAGGAATATGAAGTAGTATATTTAAGAGGAATATGAAGTAGTTTGTTTAAGAGGAATATGAAGAAGTATATTTAAGAGACATATGAAGTTGTATGTTTAAGAGGAATATAAAGTAGTATATTTAAGAGGAATATGAAGTAGTATGTTTAAGAGGAATATGAAGTAGTATGTTTTAGAGGAATGTGAAGTAGTATGTTTAAGAGGAATATGAAGTAGTATATTTAGGAGGAATATGAAGTAGTATGTTTAAGAGGAATATGAAGTAGTATGTTTAAGAGGAATATGCAGTAGTATGTTTAAGAGGAATACGAAGTAGTATATTTAAGTGGAATATGAAGTAGTATGTTTAAGATGAATATGAAGTAGTATGTTTAAGAGGAATATGAAGTGGTATATTTAAGAGGAATATGAAGTAGTATGTTTAAGAGGAATGTGAAGTAGTATGTTAAAAGGAATATGAAGTAGTATATTTAAGAGGAATATGAAGTTGTATGTTTAAGAGGAATATGAAGTAGTATGTTTAAGAAGAATATGAAGTAGTATGTTAAAGAAGAATATGCAGTAGTATGTTTAAGAGAAATACGAAGTAGTATATTTAAGTGGAATATGAAGTAGTATGTTTAAGATGAATATGAAGTAGTATGTTTAAGAGGAATATGAAGTAGTATGTTTAAGAGAAATTTGAAGTAGTATGTTTAAGAGGAATATGCAGTAGTATGTTTAAGAGGAATGTGAAGTAGTATGTTTAAAGGAATATGAAGTAGTATATTTAAGAGGAATATGAAGTAGTATGTTTAAGAGGAATATGAAGTAGTATGTTTAAGAAGAATATGAAGTAGTATGTTAAAGAGGAATATGCAGTAGTATGTTTAAGAGAAATACGAAGTAGTATATTTAAGTGGAATATGAAGTAATATGTTTAAGAGGAATATGAAGTAGTATGTTTAAGAGGAATATGAAGTAGTATGTTTAAGAGGAATATGAAGTAGTATGTTTAAAGGAATATGAAGTAGTATATTTAAGAGGAATTTGAAGTAGTATGTTTAAGAGGAATATGAAGTAGTATATTTAAGAGGAATATGAAGTAGTATGTTTAAGAGGAATATGAAGTAGTATGTTTAAGAGAAATATGAAGTAGTATGTTTAAGAGAAATGTGAAGTAGTATATTTAAGTGGAATATGAAGTAGTATGTTTAAGAGGAATATGAAGTAGTATATTTAAGAGGAATATGAAGTAGTATGTTTAAGAGGAATATGAAGTAGTATGTTTTAGAGGAATGTGAAGTAGTATGTTTAAGAGGAATATGAAGTAGTATGTTTAAGAAGAATATGAAGTAGTATGTTTAAGAGGAATATGAAGTAGAATATTTAAGAGGAATATGAAGTAGTTTGTTTAAGAGGAATATGAAGTAGTATATTTAAGAGACATATGAAGTTGTATGTTTAAGAGGAATATGAAGTAGTATATTTAAGAGGAATATGAAGTAGTATGTTTAAGAGGAATATGAAGTAGTATGTTTTAGAGGAATGTGAAGTAGTATGTTTAAGAGGAATATGAAGTAGTATATTTAGGAGGAATATGAAGTAGTATGTTTAAGAGGAATATGAAGTAGTATGTTTAAGAGGAATATGCAGTAGTATGTTTAAGAGGAATACGAAGTAGTATATTTAAGTCGAATATGAAGTAGTATGTTTAAGATGAATATGAAGTAGTATGTTTAAGAGGAATATGAAGTGGTATATTTAAGAGGAATATGAAGTAGTATGTTTAAGAGGAATGTGAAGTAGTATGTTTAAAGGAATATGAAGTAGTATATTTAAGAGGAATATGAAGTAGTATGTTTAAGAGGAATATGAAGTAGTATGTTTAAGAAGAATATGAAGTAGTATGTTAAAGAGGAATATGCAGTAGTATGTTTAAGAGAAATACGAAGTAGTATATTTAAGTGGAATATGAAGTAGTATGTTTAAGATGAATATGAAGTAGTATGTTTAAGAGGAATATGAAGTAGTATGTTTAAGAGAAATTTGAAGTAGTATGTTTAAGAGGAATATGCAGTAGTATGTTTAAGAGGAATGTGAAGTAGTATGTTTAAAGGAATATGAAGTAGTATGTTTAAGAAGAATATGAAGTAGTATGTTAAAGAGGAATATGCAGTAGTATGTTTAAGGAAATACGAAGTAGTATATTTAAGTGGAATATGAAGTAGTATGTTTAAGATGAATATGAAGTAGTATGTTTAAGAGGAATATGAAGTAGTATGTTTAAGAGAAATATGAAGTAGTATGTTTAAGAGGAATATGCAGTAGTATGTTTAAGAGGAATATGAAGTAGTATGTTAAAAGAAATATGAAGAAGTATATTTAAGAGGAATGTAAAGTAGTATGTTTAAGAGGAATATGAAGTAGTATATTTAAGAGGAATATGAAGTAGTATGTTTAAGAGGAATATGAAGTAGTATGTTTAAGAGGAATATGAAGTAGTATGTTTAAGAGGAATGTGAAGTAGTATATTTAAGAGGAATATGAAGTAGTATGTTTAAGAGGAATATGAAGTAGTATGTTCAAAGGAATATGAAGTAGTATATTTAAGGGGACAATGAAGTAGTATGTTTAAGAGGAATATGAAGTAGTATGTTTAAGAGGAATATGAAGTAGTATGTTTAAAGGAATATGAAGTAGTATATTTAAGAGGAATGTGAAGTAGTATGTTTAAGAGGAATATGAAGTAGTATATTTAAGAGGAATATGAAGTAGTATGTTTAAGAGGAATATGAAGTAGTATGTTTAAGAGGAATATGCAGTAGTATGTTTAAGAGGAATACGAAGTAGTATATTTAAGTGGAATATGAAGTAGTATGTTTAAGATGAATATGAAGTAGTATGTTTAAAGGAATATGAAGTAGTATATTTAAGAGGAATATGAAGTAGTATGTTTAAGAGGAATATGAAGTAGTATCTTTAAGAGGAATATGAAGTAGTATATTTAAGAGGAATATGAAGTAGTATGGTTAAGAGGAATATGAAGTAGTATGTTTAAAGGAATATGAAGTAGTATATTTAAGAGGAATATGAAGTAGTATGTTTAAGAGGAATATGAAGTAGTATGTTTAAGAGGAATATGAAGTAGTATGTTAAAGAGCAATATGCAGTAGTATGTTTAAGAGAAATACGAAGTAGTATATTTAAGTGGAATATGAAGTAGTATGTTTAAGATGAATTTGAAGTAGTATGTTTAAGAGGAATATGAAGTAGTATGTTTAAGAGGAATATGCAGTAGTATGTTTAAGAGAAATACGAAGTAGTATATTTAAGTGGAATATGAAGTAGTATGTTTAAGAGGAATATGAAGTAGTATGTTTAAGAGGAATATGAAGTAGTATGTTTAAAGGAATATGAAGTAGTATATTTAAGAGGAATGTGAAGTAGTATGTTTAAGAGGAATATGAAGTAGTATATTTAAGAGGAATATGAAGTAGTATGTTTAAGAGGAATATGAAGTAGTATGTTTAAGAGGAATATGCAGTAGTATGTTTAAGAGGAATACGAAGTAGTATATTTAAGTGGAATATGAAGTAGTATGTTTAAGATGAATATGAAGTAGTATGTTTAAAGGAATATGAAGTAGTATATTTAAGAGGAATATGAAGTAGTATGTTTAAGAGGAATATGAAGTAGTATGTTTAAGAGGAATATGAAGTAGTATATTTAAGAGGAATATGAAGTAGTATGGTTAAGAGGAATATGAAGTAGTATGTTTAAAGGAATATGAAGTAGTATATTTAAGAGGAATATGAAGTAGTATGTTTAAGAGGAATATGAAGTAGTATGTTTAAGAGGAATATGAAGTAGTATGTTAAAGAGCAATATGCAGTAGTATGTTTAAGAGAAATACGAAGTAGTATATTTAAGTGGAATATGAAGTAGTATGTTTAAGATGAATTTGAAGTAGTATGTTTAAGAGGAATATGAAGTAGTATGTTTAAGAGGAATATGAAGTAATATGTTTAAGAGGAATATGCAGTAGTATGATTAAGAGGAATATGAAGTAGTATGTTTAAAGGAATATGAAGTAGTATATTTAAGAGGAATGTGAAGTAGTATGTTTAAGAGGAATATGAAGTAGTATATTTAAGAGGAATATGAAGTAGTATGTTTGAGAGGAATATGAAGTAGTATGTTTAAGAAGAATATGAAGTAGTATGTTTAAGAGGAATGTGAAGTAGTATATTTAAGAGGAATATGAAGTAGTATGTTTAAGAGGAATATGAAGTAGTATGTTTAAAGGAATATGAAGTAGTATATTTAAGAGGAATATGAAGTAGTATGTTTTAGAGGAATATGAAGTAGTATGTTTAAAAGAATATGAAGTAGTATATTTAAGAGGAATATGAAGTAGTATGGTTAAGAGGAATATGAAGTAGTATGTTTAAGAGGAATATGAAGTAGTATGTTTAAGAGGAATATTTAGTAGTATGTTTAAGAGGAATACGAAGTAGTATATTTAAGTGGAATATGAAGTAGTATGTTTAAGATAAATATGAAGTAATATGTTTAAGAAGAATATGAAGTAGTATGTTTAAAGGAATATGAAGTAGTATATTTAAGAGGAATATGAAGTAGTATGTTTAAGAGGAATGTGAAGTAGTATATTTAAGAGGAATATGAAGTAGTATGTTTAAGAGGAATATGAAGTAGTATGTTTAAGAGGAATATGAAGTAGTATGTTTAAGAGGAATGTGAAGTAGTATGTTTAAGAGGAATATGAAGTAGTATGTTTAAGAGGAATATGAAGTAGTATGTTTACGAGGAATATGAAGTAGTATGTTTAAGAGGATTATGCAGTAGTATGTTTAAGAGGAATATGAAGTAGTATATTTAAGAGGAATATGAAGTAGTATGTTTAAGAGGAATATGAAGTAGTATGTTTAAGAGGAATATGAAGTAGTATGTTGAAGAGGAATACGAAGTAGTATGTTTAGCAGGAATATGAAGTAGTATGTTTAAGATGAATATGAAGTAGTATGTTTAAGATGAATATGAAGTAGTATATTTAAGAGGAATATGAAGTAGTATGTTTAGGAGGAATATGAAATAGTATGTTTAAGATGAATATGAAGTAGATTGTTTAAGATGAATATGAAGTAGTATATTTAAGTGGAATATGAAGTAGTATGTTTAAGAGATATATGAAGTAGTATATTTAAGTGGAATATGAAGTAGTATGTTTAAGAGGAATATGAAGTAGTATGTTTAAAAGGAATATAAAGTAGTATATTTAAGAGGAATATGAAGTAGTATGTTTAAGAGGAATATGAAGTAGTATATTTAAGAGGAATATGAAGTAGTATATTTAAGAGGAATATGAAGTAGTATGTTTAAGAAATATATGAAGTAGTATAATTAAGTGGAATATGAAGTAGTATGTTTAAGAGGAATATGAAGTAGTATGTTTAAAAGGAATATAAAGTAGTATATTTAAGAGGAATATGAAGTAGTAGGTTTAAGAGGAATATGAAGTAGTATATTTAAGAGGAATATGAACTAGTATATTTAAGAGGAATATGAAGTAGTATGTTTAAGAGGAATATGAAGTAGTATGTTTAAGAGGAATATGAAGTAGTATGTTTAAGAGGAATATGAAGTAGTATATTTAAGAGGAATATGAAGTAGTATGTTTAAGATGAATACGAAGTAGAACGTTTAAGAGGAATATGAAGTAGTATGTTTAAGAGATGTATGAAGCAGTCTGTTTAAGAGGAATATGAAGTAGTATGTTTAAGAGGAATGTGAAGTAGTATGTTTAAGAGGAATATGAAGCAGTATGTTTAAGAGGAATATGAAGTAGTATGTTTAAGAGGAATATGAAGTAGTATATTTAAGAGGAATATGAAGCAGTATGTTTAAGAGGAATATGAAGTAGTATGTTTAAGAGGAATATGAAGTAGTATTTTTAAGAGGAAAATGAAGTAGTATGTTTAAGAGGAATATGAAGTAGTATGTTTAAGAGGAATATGAAGTAGTATGTTTAAGAGATATATGAAGTAGTATATTTAAGAGGAATATGAAGTAGTATGTTTAAGAGGAATATGAAGTAGTATGTTTAAGAGGAATATGAAGTAGTATATTTAAGAGGAATATAAAGTAGTAAATTTAAGAGGAATATGAAGTATACGTAGTATGTTTAAGAGGAATATGAAGTAGTATGCTTAAGAAGAATATGAAGTAGTATATTTAAGAGGAATATGAAGTAGTATGTTTAAGAGGAATATGAAGTAGTATGTTTAAGAGGAATATGAAGTAGTATGTTTAAGAGGAATATGAAGTAGTATGCTTAAGAGGAATATGAAGTAGTATGTTTAAGATGAATATGAAGTAGTATGTTTAAGAGGAATGTGAAGTAGTATGTTCAAGAGGAATATGAAGTAGTATGTTTAAGAGGAATATGCAGTAGTATGTTTAAGAGGAATGCGAAGTAGTATATTTAAGTGGAATATGAAGTAGTATGTTTAAGAGGAATATGAAGTTGTATGTTTAAGAGGAATATGAAGTAGTATGTTTAAGAGGAATATGAAGTAGTATGTTTAAGAGGAATATGAAGTAGTATGTTTAAGAGGAATATGAAGTAGTATATTTAAGAGGAATATGAAGTAGAACGTTTAAGAGGAATATGAAGTAGTATGTTTAAGAGGAATACGAAGTATTATATTTAAGAGGAATATGAAGTAGTATATTTAAGAGGAATATGAAGTAGTATGTTTAAGAGGAATATGAAGTAGTATGTTTAAGAGGAATATGAAGTAGTATGTTTAAGAGGAATATGAAGTAGTATATTTAAGAGGAATATGAAGTAGTATGTTTAAGAGGAATATGAAGTAGTATGCTTAGGAGGAATATGAAGTAGTATATTTAAGAGGAATATGAAGTAGTGTGTTTAAGAGGAATATGAAGTAGTATATTTAAGAGGAATATGAAGTAGTATGTTTAAGAGGAAAATGAAGTAGTATGTTTAAGAGGAATATGAAGTAGTATGTTTAAGAGGAATATGAAGTAGTATGTTTAAAGGAATATGAAGTAGTATATTTAAGAGGAATATGAAGTAGTATGTTTAAGAGGAATATGAAGTAGTATGTTTAAGAGGAATATGAAGTAGTATGTTTAAGAGCAATATGCAGTAGTATGTTTAAGAGAAATACGAAGTAGTATATTTAAGTGGAATATGAAGTAGTATGTTTAAGAGGAATATGCAGTAGTATGTTTAAGAGGAATATGAAGTAGTATGTTTAAAGGAATATGAAGTAGTATATTTAAGAGGAATGTGAAGTAGTATGTTTAAGAGGAATATGAAGTAGTATATTTAAGAGGAATATGAAGTAGTATGTTTAAGAGGAATATGAAGTAGTATGTTTAAGAAGAATATGAAGTAGTATGTTTAAGAGGAATGTGAAGTAGTATATTTAAGAGGAATATGAAGTAGTATGTTTAAGAGGAATATGAAGTAGTATGTTTAAAGGAATATGAAGTAGTATATTTAAGAGGAATATGAAGTAGTATGTTTAAGAGGAATATGAAGTAGTATGTTTAAGAGGAATATGAAGTAGTATATTTAAGAGGAATATGAAGTAGTATGTTTTAGAGGAATATGAAGTAGTATGTTTAAAGGAATATGAAGTAGTATATTTAAGAGGAATATGAAGTAGTATGTTTAAGAGGAATATGAAGTAGTATGTTTAAGAGGAATATGAAGTAGTATGTTTAAGAGGAATATGCAGTAGTATGTTTAAGAGGAATACGAAGTAGTATATTTAAGTGCAATATGAAGTAGTATGTTTAAGATGAATATGAAGTAGTATGTTTAAGAGGAATATGAAGTAGTATGTTTAAGAGGAATATGAAGTAGTATGTTTAAGAGGAATATGCAGTAGTATGTTTAAGAGGAATATGAAGTAGTATGTTTAAAGGAATATGAAGTAGTATATTTAAGAGGAATATGAAGTAGTATGTTTAAGAGGAATGTGAAGTAGTATATTTAAGAGGAATATGAAGTAGTATGTTTAAGAGGAATATGAAGTAGTATGTTTAAGAGGAATATGAAGTAGTATGTTTCAGAGGAATGTGAAGTAGTATGTTTAAGAGGAATATGAAGTAGTATGTTTAAGAGGAATTTGAAGTAGTATGTTTACGAGGAATACGAAGTAGTATATTTAAGTGGAATATGAAGTAGTATGTATTAGATGAATATGAAGTAGTATGTTTAAGAGGAATATGAAGTAGTATGTTTAAGAGGAATATGCAGTAGTATGTTTAAGAGGAATATGAAGTAGTATATTTAAAAGGAATATGAAGTAGTATGTTTAAGAGGAATATGAAGTAGTATGTTTAAGAGGAATATGAAGTAGTATATTTAAGAGGAATATGAAGTAGTATGTTTAAGAGGAATATGAAGTAGTATGCTTAGGAGGAATATGAAGTAGTATATTTAAGAGGAATATGAAGTAGTGTGTTTAAGAGGAATATGAAGTAGTATATTTAAGAGGAATATGAAGTAGTATGTTTAAGAGGAAAATGAAGTAGTATGTTTAAGAGGAATATGAAGTAGTATGTTTAAGAGGAATATGAAGTAGTATGTTTAAGAGGAATATGAAGTAGTATGTTTAAGAGGAATATCAAGTAGTATATTTAAGAGAAATATGAAGTAGTATATTTAAGAGGAATATGAAGTAGTATATTTAAGAGGAATATGAAGTAGTATATTTAAGAGGAATATGAAGTAGTATCTTTAAAAGGAATATAAAGTAGTATATTTTAGAGGAATATGAAGTTGTATGTTTAAGATGAATATGAAGTAGTATGTTTAAGAGGAATATGAAGTAGTATGCTTAAGATGAATGTGAAGTAGTATGTTTAAGAGGAATATGAAGTAGTATGTTTAAGAGGAATATGAAGTAGTATGTTTAAGAGGAATATGAAGTAGTATATTTAAGAGGAATATGAAGTAGTATGTTTAAGAGGAATATGAAGTAGTATGTTTAAAGGAATATGAAGTAGTATATTTAAGAGGAATATGAAGTAGTATGTTTAAGAGGAATATGAAGTAGTATGTTTAAGAGGAATATGAAGTAGTATGTTTAAGAGCAATATGCAGTATTATGTTTAAGAGAAATACGAAGTAGTATATTTAGGTGGAATATGAAGTAGTATGTTTAAGATAAATTTGAAGTAGTATGTTTAAGAGGAATATGAAGTAGTATGTTTAAGAGGAATATGAAGTAGTATGTTTAAGAGGAATATGCAGTAGTATGTTTAAGAGGAATATGAAGTAGTATCTTTAAAGGAATATGAAGTAGTATATTTAAGAGGAATGTGAAGTAGTATGTTTAAGAGGAATATGAAGTAGTATATTTAAGAGGAATATGAAGTAGTATGTTTGAGAAGAATATGAAGTAGTATGTTTAAGAAGAATATGAAGTAGTATGTTTAAGAGGAATGTGAAGTAGTATATTTAAGAGGAATATGAAGTAGTATGTTTAAGAGGAATATGAAGTAGTATGTTTAAAGGAATATGAAGTAGTATATTTAAGAGGAATATGAAGTAGTATGTTTAAGAGGAATATGAAGTAGTATGTTTAAGAGGAATATGAAGTGGTATATTTAAGAGGAATATGAAGTAGTATGTTTTAGAGGAATATGAAGTAGTATGTTTAAAGGAATATGAAGTAGTATATTTAAGAGGAATATGAAGTAGTATGTTTAAGAGGAATATGAAGTAGTATGTTTAAGAGGAATATGAAGTAGTATGTTTAAGAGGAATATGCAGTAGTATGTTTAAGAGGAATACGAAGTAGTATATTTAAGTGGAATATGAAGTAGTATGTTTAAGATGAATATGAAGTAGTATGTTTAAGAGGAATATGAAGTAGTATGTTTAAGAGGAATATGAAGTAGTATGTTTAAGAGGAATATGCAGTAGTATGTTTAAGAGGAATATGAAGTAGTATGTTTAAAGGAATATGAAGTAGTATATTTAAGAGGAATATGAAGTAGTATGTTTAAGAGGAATGTGAAGTAGTATATTTAAGAGGAATATGAAGTAGTATGTTTAAGAGGAATATGAAGTAGTATGTTTAAGAGGAATATGAAGTAGTATGTTTAAGAGGAATGTGAAGTAGTATGTTTAAGAGGAATATGAAGTAGTATGTTTAAGAGGAATATGAAGTAGTATGTTTACGAGGAATACGAAGTAGTATATTTAAGTGGAATATGAAGTAGTATGTATTAGATGAATATGATGTAGTATGTTTAAGAGGAATATGAAGTAGTATGTTTAAGAGGAATATGCAGTAGTATGTTTAAAAGGAATATGAAGTAGTATATTTAAGAGGAATATGAAGTAGTATGTTTAAGAGGAATATGAAGTAGTATTTTTAAGACGAATATGAAGTAGTATGTTTAAGAGGAATACGAAGTAGTATGTTTAGGAGGAATATGAAGTAGTATGTTTAAGATGAATATGAAGTAGTATGTTTAAGATGAATATGAAGTAGTATATTTAAGAGGAATATGAAGTAGTATGTTTAGGAGGAATATGAAGTAGTATGTTTAAGATGAATATGAAGTAGATTGTTTAAGATGAATATGAAGTAGTATATTTAAGAGGAATATGAAGTAGTATATTTAAGAGGAATATGAAGTAGTATGTTGAAGAGAAATATGAAGTAGTATGTTTAAGAGGAATATGAAGTAGTATGTTTAAGAGGAATATGAAGTAGTATGTTTAAGAGGAATGTGAAGTAGTATATTTAAGAGGAATATGAAGTAGTATGTTTAAGAGGAATATGCAGTAGTATGTTTAAGAGTAATACGAAGTAGTATATTTAAGTGGAATATGAAGTAGTATGTTTAAGAGATATATGAAGTAGTATATTTAAGTGGAATATGAAGTAGTATGTTTAAGAGGAATATGAAGTAGTATGTTTAAAAGGAATATAAAGTAGCATATTTAAGAGGAATATGAAGTAGTATGTTTAAGAGGAATATGAAGTAGTATATTTAAGATGAATATGAAGTAGTATATTTAAGAGGAATATGAAGTAGTATGTTTAAGAGGAATATGAAGTAGTATGTTTAAGAGGAATATGAAGTAGTATGTTTAAGAGGAATATGAAGTAGTATGTTTAAGAGGAATATGAAGTAGTATGTTTAAGAGATATATGAACTAGTATATTTAAAAGGAATATGAAGTAGTATGTTTAAGAGGAATATGAAGTAGTATGTTTAAAAGGAATATAAAGTAGTATATTTAAGAGGAATATGAAGTAGTAGGTTTAAGAGGAATATGAAGTAGTATATTTAAGAGGAATATGAACTAATATATTTAAGAGGAATATGAAGTAGTATGTTTAAGAGGAATATGAAGAAGTATGTTTAAGAGGAATATGAAGTAGTATGTGTAAGAGGAATATGAAGTAGTATATTTAAGAGGAATATGAAGTAGTATGTTTGAGATGAATACGAAGTAGAACGTTTAAGAGGAATATGAAGTAGTATGTTTAAGAGATATATGAAGCAGTCTGTTTAAGAGGAATATGAAGTAGTATGTTTAAGAGGAATGTGAAGTAGTATGTTTAAGAGGAATATGAAGCAGTATGTTTAAGAGGAATATGAAGTAGTATGTTTAAGAGGAATATGAAGTAGTATATTTAAGAGGAATATGAAGCAGTATGTTTAAGAGGAATATGAAGTAGTATGTTTAAGAGGAATATGAAGTAGTATATTTAAAAGGAAAATGAAGTAGTATGTTTAAGAGGAATATGAAGTAGTATGTTTAAGAGGAATATGAAGTAATATGTTTAAGAGATATATGAAGTAGTATATTTAAGAGGAATATGAAGTAGTATGTTTAAGAGGAATTTGAAGTAGTATGCTTAAGAAGAATATGAAATATTATATTTAAGAGGAATATGAAGTAGTATGTTTAAGAGGAATATGAAGTAGTATGTTTAAGAGGAATATGAAGTAGTATGTTTAAGAGGAATATGAAGTAGTATGCTTAAGAGGAATATGAAGTAGTATGTTTAAGATGAATATGAAGTAGTATGTTTAAGAGGAATATGAAGTAGTATGTTTAAGAGGCATATGAAGTAGTATATTTAAGTGGAATATGAAGTAGTATGTTTAAGAGGAATATGAAGTAGTATGTTTAAGAGGAATATGAAGTAGTATATTTAAGAGGAATATGAAGTAGAACGTTTAAGAGGAATATGAAGTAGTATGTTTAAGAGGAATACGAATTAGTATATTTAAGAGGAATATGAAGTAGTATATTTAACAGGAATATGAAGTAGTATGTTTAAGAGGAATATGAAGTAGTATGTTTAAGAGGAATATGAAGAAGTATGTTTAAGAGGAATATGAAGTAGTATATTTAAGAGGAATATGAAGTAGTATGTTTAAGAGGAATATGAAGTAGTATGCTTAGGAGGAATATGAAGTAGTATATTTAAGAGGAATATGAAGTAGTATGCTTAAGAGGAATGTGAAGTAGTATGTTTAAGAGGAATATGAAGTAGTATATTTAAGAGGAATATGAAGTAGTATGTTTAAGAGGAATATGAAGTAGTATATTTAAGAAGAATATGAAGTAGTATGTTTAAGAGGAATATGAAGCAGTATGTTTAAGAGATATATGAAGTAGTATATTTAAGAGGAATATGAAGTAGTATGTTTAAGAGGAATATGAAGTAGTATGTTTAAAAGGAATATAAAGTATTATATTTAAGAAGAATATGAAGTAGTATGTTTAAGAGGAATATGAAGTAGCATGTTTAAGAGGAATATGAAGTAGTATATTTAAGAGGAATATGAAGTAGTAAGTTCAAGAGGAATATGCAGTAGTATGTTTAAGAGGAATATGCAGTAGTATGTTTAAGAGGAATACGAAGTAGTATGTTTAAGAGGAATATGAAGTAGTATATTTAACAGGATTATGAAGTAGTATGTTTAAGAGGAATATGAAGTAGTATATTTACGAGGAATATGAAGTAGTATGTTTAAGAGGAATACGAAGTAGTATATTTAAGTGGAATATGAAGTAGTATTTTTAAGAGGAATATGAAGTAGTATGTTTAAGAGGAATATGAAGTAGTATGTTTGAGAGGAATATGAAGTAGTATGTTTAAGAGGAATATGAAGTAGTATGCTTAGGAGGAATATGAAGTAGTATATTTAAGAGGAATATGAAGTAGCATGTTTAAGAGGAATATGAAGTAGTATATTTAAGAGGAATATGAAGTAGTATGTTTAAGAGGAATATGAAGTAATATATTTAAGAGGAAAATGAAGTAGTATGTTTAAGAGGAATATGAAGTAGTATGTTTAAGAGGAATGTGAAGTAGTATGTTTAAGAGGAAGATGAAGTAGTATGTTTAAGAGGAATATGAAGTAGTATGTTTAAGAAAAATATGAAGTAGTATGTTTAAGCGATATATGAAGTCGTATGTTTAAGAGGAATATGAAGTAGTATGTTTAAGAGGAATGTTAAGTAGTATATTTAAGAGGAATATGAAGTAGTATGTTTAAGAGGAATATGCAGTAGTATGTTTAAGAGGAATATGAAGTAGAACGTTTAAGAGGAATATGAAGTAGTATGTTTAAGAGATATATGAAGCAGTATGTTTAAGAGGAATATGAAATAGTATGTTTAAGAGGAATGTGAAGTAGTATGTTTAAGAGGAATATGAAGTAGTATGTTTAAGAGGAATATGAAGTAGTATGTTTAAGAGGAATATGAAGTAGTATATTTAAGAGGAATATGAAGTAGTATGTTTGAGAGGAATATGAAGTAGTATGCTTAAGAGGAATATGAAGTAGTATATTTAAGAGGAATATGAAGTAGTATGTTTAAGAGGAATATGAAGTAGTATATTTAAGAGGAATATGAAGTAGTATGTTTAAGAGGAATATGAAGTAGTATGTTTCAGAGGAATATGAAGTAGTATGTTTAAGAGGAATATGAAGTAGTATGTTTAAGAGGAATATGAAGTAGTATGTTTAAGAGGAATATGAAGTAGTATATTTAAGAGGAATATGAAGTAGTATATTTAAGAGGAATATGAAGTAGTATATTTAAGAGGAATATGAAGTAGTATATTTAAGAGGAATATGAAGTAGTATCTTTAAAAGGAATATAAAGTAGTATATTTAAGAGGAATATGAAGTTGTATGTTTAAGATGAATATGAAGTAGTATGTTTAAGAGGAATATGAAGTAGTATGTTTAAGAGGAATGTGAAGTAGTATGTTTAAGAGGAATATGAAGTAGTATATTCAAGAGGAATATGAAGTAGTATGTTTAAGAGATATATGAAGCAGTATGTTTAAGAGGAATATGAAGTAGTATGTTTAAGAGGAATGTGAAGTAGTATGTTTAAGAGGAATATGAAGCAGTATGTTTAAGAGGAATATGAAGTAGTATGTTTAAGAGGAATATGAAGTAGTATATCTAAGAGGAATATGAAGCAGTATGTTTAAGAGGAATATGAAGTAGTATGTTTAAGAGGAATATGAAGTAGTATATTTAAGAGGAAAATGAAGTAGTATGTTTAAGAGGAATATGAAGTAGTATGTTTAAGAGGAATATGAAGTAGTATGTTTAAGACAAATATGAAGTAGTATATTTAAGAGGAATATGAAGTAGTATGTTTAAGAGGAATATGAAGTAGTATGTTTAAGAGGAATATGAAGTAGTATATTTAAGAGGAATATAAAGTAGTAAATTTAAGAGGAATATGAAGTAGTATGTTTAAGAGGAATATGAAGTAGTATGCTTAAGAGGAATATGAAGTAGTATATTTAAGAGGAATATGAAGTAGTATGTTTAAGAGGAATATGAAGTAGTATGTTTAAGAGGAATATGAAGTAGTATGTTTAAGAGGAATATGAAGTAGTATGCTTAAGAGGAATATGAAGTAGTATGTTTAAGATGAATATGAAGTAGTATGTTTTAGAGGAATGTGAAGTAGTATGTTTAAGAGGAATATGAAGTAGTATGTTTAAGAGGAATATGCAGTAGTATGTTTAAGAGGAATACGAAGTAGTATATTTAAGAGGAATATGAAGTAGTATGTTTAAGAGGCTTATGAAGTAGTATATTTAAGTGGAACATGAAGTAGTATGTTTAAGAGGAATATGAAGTAGTATGTTTAAGAGGAATATGAAGTAGTATGTTTAAGAGGAATATGAAGTAGTATGTTTAAGAGGAATATGAAGTAGTTTGTTTAAGAGGAATATGAAGTAGTATATTTAAGAGGAATATGAAGTAGAACGTTTAAGAGGAATATGAAGTAGTATGTTTAAGAGGAATACGAAGTAGTATATTTAAGAGGAATATGAAGTAGTATATTTAAGAGGAATATGAAGTAGTATGTTTAAGAGGAATATGAAGTAGTATGTTTAAGAGGAATATGAAGTAGTATGTTTAAGAGGAATATGAAGTAGTATATTTAAGAGGAATATGAAGTAGTATGTTTGAGAGGAATATGAAGTAGTATGCTTAAGAGGAATATGAAGTAGTATATTTAAGAGGAATATGAAGTAGTATGTTTAAGAGGAATATGAAGTAGTATATTTAAGAGGAATATGAAGTAGACCGTTTAAGAGGAATATGAAGTAGTATGTTTAAGAGATATATGAAGCAGTATGTTTAAGAGGAATATGAAGTAGTATGTTTAAGAGGAATGTGAAGTAGTATGTTTAAGAGGAATATGAAGCAGTATATTTAAGAGGAATATGAAGTAGAACGTTTAAGAGGAATATGAAGTAGTATGTTTAAGAGATATATGAAGCAGTATGTTTAAGAGGAATATGAAGTAGTATGTTTAAGAGGAATGTGAAGTAGTATGTTTAAGAGGAATATGAAGCAGTATGTTTAAGAGGAATATGAAGTAGTATGTTTAAGAGGAATATGAAGTAGTAAATCTAAGAGGAATATGAAGCAGTATGTTTAAGAGGAATATGAAGTAGTATGTTTAAGAGGAATATGAAGTAGTATATTTAAGAGGAAAATGAAGTAGTATGTTTAAGAGGAATATGAAGTAGTATGTTTAAGAGGAATATGAAGTAGTATGTTTAAGACAAATATGAAGTAGTATATTAAAGAGGAATATGAAGTAGTATGTTTAGGAGGAATATGAAGTAGTATGTTTAAGAGGAATATGAAGTAGTATATTTAAGAGGAATATAAAGTAGTAAATTTAAGAGGAATATGAAGTAGTATGTTTAAGAGGAATATGAAGTAGTATGCTTAAGAGGAATATGAAGTAGTATATTTAAGAGGAATATGAAGTAGTATGTTTAAGAGGAATATGAAGTAGTATGTTTAAGAGGAATATGAAGTAGTATGTTTAAGAGGAATATGAAGTAGTATGCTTAAGAGGAATATGAAGTAGTATGTTTAAGATGAATATGAAGTAGTATGTTTTAGAGGAATGTGAAGTAGTATGTTTAAGAGGAATATGAAGTAGTATGTTTAAGAGGAATATGCAGAAGTATGTTTAAGAGGAATACGAAGTAGTATATTTAAGAGGAATATGAAGTAGTATGTTTAAGAGGCTTATGAAGTAGTATATTTAAGTGGAACATGAAGTAGTATGTTTAAGAGGAATATGAAGTAGTATGTTTAAGAGGAATATGAAGTAGTACGTTTAAGAGGAATATGAAGTAGTATGTTTAAGAGGAATATGAAGTAGTTTGTTTAAGAGGAATATGAAGTAGTATATTTAAGAGGAATATGAAGTAGAACGTTTAAGAGGAATATGAAGTAGTATGTTTAAGAGGAATACGAAGTAGTATATTTAAGAGGAATATGAAGTAGTATATTTAAGAGGAATATGAAGTAGTATGTTTAAGAGGAATATGAAGTAGTATGTTTAAGAGGAATATGAAGTAGTATGTTTAAGAGGAATATGAAGTAGTATATTTAAGAGGAATATGAAGTAGTATGTTTGAGAGGAATATGAAGTAGTATGCTTAAGAGGAATATGAAGTAGTATATTTAAGAGGAATATGAAGTAGTATGTTTAGGAGGAATATGAAGTAGTATATTTAAGAGGAATATGAAGTAGTATGTTTAAGAGGAATATGAAGTAGTATGTTTCAGAGGAATATGAAGTAGTATGTTTAAGAGGAATATGAAGTAGTATGTTTAAGAGGAATATGAAGTAGTATGTTTAAGAGGAATATGAAGTAGTATATTTAAGAGGAATATGAAGTAGTATATTTAAGAGGAATATGAAGTAGTATATTTAAGAGGAATATGAAGTAGTATATTTAAGAGGAATATGAAGTAGTATCTTTAAAAGGAATATAAAGTAGTATATTTAAGAGGAATATGAAGTTGTATGTTTAAGATGAATATGAAGTAGTATGTTTAAGAGGAATATGAAGTAGTATGTTTAAGAGGAATGTGAAGTAGTATGTTTAAGAGGAATATGAAGTAGTATATTCAAGAGGAATATGAAGTAGTATGTTTAAGAGGAATATAAAGTAGTATTTTTAAGAGGAATATGAAGTAGTATGTTTAAGAGGAATATGAAGCAGTATGTTTAAGAGATATATGAAGTAGTATATTTAAGAGGAATATGAAGTAGTATGTTTAAGAGGAATATGAAGTAGTATGTTTAAAAGGAATATAAAGTAGTATATTTAAGAGGAATATGAAGTAGTATGTTTAAGAGGAATATGAAGTAGCATGTTTAAGAGGAATATGAAGTAGTATATTTAAGAGGAATATGAAGTAGTAAGTTTAAGAGGAATATGCAGTAGTATGTATAAGAGGAATATGCAGTAGTATGTTTAAGAGGAATACGCAGTAGTATATTTAAGTGGAATATGAAGTAGTATGTTTAAGAGGAATATGAAGTAGTATATTTAAGAGGATTATGAATTAGTATGTTTAAGAGGAATATGAAGTAGTATATTTACGAGGAATATGAAGTAGTATGTTTAAGAGGAATATGAAGTAGTATACTTAAGTGGAATATGAAGTAGTATTTTTAAGAGGAATATGAAGTAGTATGTTTAAGAGGAATATGCAGTAGTATGTTTAAGAGGAATATGAAGTAGTATGTTTAAGAGGAATATGAAGTAGTAGGTTTAAGAGGAATATGAAGTAGTTTGTTTAAGAGGAATATGAAGTAGTATGTTTAAGAGGAATGTGAAGTAGTATGTTTAAGAGGAATATGAAGTAGTATGTTTAAGAGGAATATGAAGTAGTATGTTTAAGAAAAATATGAAATAGTATGTTTAAGCGATATATGAAGTAGTATGTTTAAGAGGAATATGAAGTTGTATGTTTAAGAGGAATGTGAAGTAGTATATTTAAGAGGAATATGAAGTAGTATGTTTAAGAGGAATATGCGGTAGTATGTTTAAGAGGAATATGAAGTAGTATATTTAAGAGGAATATGAAGTAGTATATTTAAGATGAATATGAAGTAGTATGTTTAAGAGGAATATGAAGTAGTATGTTTAAGAAGAATATGAAGTAGTATGTGTAAGAGGAATATGAAGTAGTATGTTTAAGAAAAATATGAAGTAGTATGTTTAAGAGATATATGAAGTAGTATGTTTAAGAGGAATATGAAGTAGTATGTTTAAGAGGAATGTGAAGTAGTATATTTAAGAGGAATATGAAGTAGTATGTTTAAGAGGAATATGAAGTAGTATGTTTAAGAGGAACATGAAGTAGTATGTTTAAGAAAAATATGAAGTAGTATGTTTAAGAGATATATGAAGTAGTATGTTTAATAGGAATATGAAGTAGTATGTTTAAGAGGAATGTGAAGTAGTATATTTAAGAGGAATATGAAGTAGTATGTTTAAGAGGAATATGCAGTAGTATGTTTAAGAGGAATATGAAGTAGTATATTTAAGAGGAATGTGAAGTAGTATGTTTAAGAGGAATATGGAGTAGTATATTTAAGAGGAATATGAAGTAGTATGTTTAAGAGGAATATGAAGTAGTATGTTTAAGAGGAATATGCAGTAGTATGTTTAAGAGGAATACGAAGTAGTATATTTAAGTGGAATATGAAGTAGTATGTTTAAGATGAATATGAAGTAGTATGTTTAAGAGGAATATGAAGTAGTATGTTTAAAGGAATATGAAGTAGTATATTTAAGAGGAATGTGAAGTAGTATGTTTAAGAGGAATATGAAGTAGTATATTTAAGAGGAATATGAAGTAGTATGTTTGAGAGGAATATGAAGTAGTATGTTTAAGAGGAATATGAAGTAGTATGTTTAAGGGGAATGTAAAGTAGTATATTTAAGAGGAATATGTAGTAGTATGTTTAAGAGGAATATGAAGTAGTATGTTTAAAGGAATATGAAGTAGTATATTTAAGAGGAATATGAAGTAGTTTTTTTAAGAGGAATATGAAGTAGTATGTTTAAGAGGAATATGAAGTAATATATTTAAGAGGAATATGAAGTAGTATGTTTTAGAGGAATATGAAGTAGTATGTTTAAAGGAATATGAAGTAGTATATTTAAGAGGAATATGAAGTAGTATGTTTAAGAGGAATGTGAAGTAGTATGTTTAAGAGGAATATGCAGTAGTATGTTTAAGAGGAATACAAAGTAGTATATTTAAGTGGAATATGAAGTAGTATGTTTAAGATGAATATGAAGTAGTATGTTTAAGAGGAATATGCAGTAGTATGTTTAAGAGGAATACGAAGTAGTATATTTAAGTGGAATATGAAGTAGTATGTTTAAGATGAATATGAAGTAGTATGTTTAAAGGAATATGAAGTAGTATATTTAAGAGGAATATGAAGTAGTATGTTTAAGAGGAATATGAAGTAGTATGTTTAAGAGGAATATGAAGTAGTATAATTAAGAGGAATATGAAGTTGTATGTTTAAGAAGAATATGAAGTAGTATGTTTAAAGGAATATGAAGTAGTATATTTAAGAGGTATATGAAGTAGTATGTTTAAGAGGAATATGAAGTAGTATGTTTAAGAGGAATATGACGTAGTATGTTAAAGAGCAATATGCAGTAGTATGTTTAAGAGAAATACGAAGTAGTATATTTAAGTGGAATATGAAGTAGTATGTTTAAGATGAATATGAAGTAGTATGTTTAAGAGGAATATGAAGTAGTATGTTTAAGAGGAATATGAAGTAGTATGTTTAAGAGGAATATGCAGTAGTATGTTTAAGAGGAATATGAAGTAGTATGTTTAAAGGAATATGAAGTAGTATATTTAAGAGGAATGTGAAGTAGTATGTTTAAGAGGAATATGAAGTAGTATATTTAAGAGGAATATGAAGTAGTATGTTTGAGAGGAATATGAAGTAGTATGTTTAAGAGGAATATGAAGTAGTATGTTTAAGGGGAATGTAAAGTATTATATTTAAGAGGAATATGTAGTAGTATGTTTAAGAGGAATATGAAGTAGTATGTTTAAAGGAATATGAAGTAGTATATTTAAGAGGAATATCAAGTAGTTTGTTTAAGAGGAATATGAAGTAGTATGTTTAAGAGGAATATGAAGTAATATATTTAAGAGGAATATGAAGTAGTATGTTTTAGAGGAATATGAAGTAGTATGTTTAAAGGAATATGAAGTAGTATATTTAAGAGGAATATGAAGTAGTATGTTTAAGAGGAATGTGAAGTAGTATGTTTAAGAGGAATATGCAGTAGTATGTTTAAGAGGAATACGAAGTAGTATATTTAAGTGGAATATGAAGTAGTATGTTTAAGATGAATATGAAGTAGTATGTTTAAGAGGAATATGAAGTAGTATGTTACAGAGGAATATGAAGTAGTATGTTTAAGAGGAATATGCAGTAGTATGTTTAAGAGGAATATGAAGTAGTATGTTTAAAGGAATATGAAGTAGTATATTTAAGAGGAATATGAAGTAGTATGTTTAAGAGGAATGTGAAGTAGTATATTTAAGAGGAATATGAAGTAGTATGTTTAAGAGGAATATGAAGTAGTATGTTTAAGAGGAATATGAAGTAGTATGTTTAAGAGGAATGTGAAGTAGTATGTTTAAGAGGAATATGAAGTAGTATGTTTAAGAGGAATATGTAGTAGTATGTTTACGAGGAATACGAAGTAGTATATTTAAGTGGAATATGAAGTAGTATGTTTAAGATGAATATGAAGTAGTATGTTTAAGAGGAATATGAAGTAGTATGTTTAAGAGGAATATGCAGTAGTATGTTTAAGAGGAATATGAAGTAGTATGTTTAAAGGAATATGAAGTAGTATATTTAAGAGGAATATGAAGTAGTATGTTTAAGAGGATTGTGAAGTAGTATATTTAAGAGGAATATGAAGTAGTATGTTTAAGAGGAATATGAAGTAGTAGGTTTAAGAGGAATATGAAGTAGTATGTTTAAGAGGAATGTGAAGTAGTATGTTTAAGAGGAATATGAAGTAGTATGCTTAAGAGGAATATGAAGTAGTATGTTTGCGAGGAATACGAAGTAGTATATTTAAGTGGAATATGAAGTAGTATGTTTAAGATGAATATGAAGTAGTATGTTTAAGAGGAATATGAAGTAGTATGTTTAAGAGGAATATGCAGTAGTATGTTTAAGAGCAATATGAAGTAGTATATTTAAGAGGAATATGAAGTTGTATGTTTAAGAGGAATATGAAGTAGTATGTTTAAGAGGAATATGAAGTAGTATGTTTAAGAGGAATACGAAGTAGTATGTTTAGGAGGAATATGAAGTAACATGTTTAAGATGAATATGAAGTAGTATGTTTAAGATGAATATGAAGTAGTATATTTAAGAGGAATATGAAGTAGTATGTTTAGGAGGAATATGAAGTAGTATGTTTAAGATGAATATGAAGTAGATTGTTTAAGATGAATATGAAGTAGTATATTTAAGAGGAATATGAAGTAGTATATTTAAGAGGAATATGAAGTAGTATGTTTAAGAGGAATATGAAGTAGTATGTTTAAGAGGAATATGAAGTAGTATGTTTAAGAGGAATATGAAGTAGCATGTTTAAGAGGAATGTGAAGTAGTATATTTAAGAAGAATATGAAGTAGTATGTTTAAGAGGAATATGCAGTAGTATGTTTAAGAGGAATACGAAGTAGTATATTTAAGTGGAATATGAAGTAGTATGTTTAAGAGATATATGAAGTAGTATATTTAAGTGGAATATGAAGTAGTATGTTTAAGAGGAATATGAATTAGTATGTTTAAAAGGAATATAAAGTAGTATATTTAAGAGAAATATGAAGTAGTATGTTTAAGAGGAATATGAAGTAGTATATTTAAGAGTAATATGAAGAAGTATATTTAAGAGGATTATGAAGTAGTATGTTTAAGAGCAATATGAAGTAGTATGTTTAAGAGGAATATGCAGTAGTATGTTTAAGAGGAATATGAAGTAGTATGTTTGAGAGATATATGAAGTAGTATATTTAAGTGGAATATGAAGTAGTATGTTTAAGAGGAATATGAAGTAGTATGTTTAAAAGGAATATAAAGTAGTATATTTAACAGGAATATTAAGTAGTAGGTTTAAGAGGAATATGAAGTAGTATATTTAAGAGGAACATGAACTAGTATATTTAAGAGGAATATGAAGTAGTAAGTTTAAGAGGAATATGCAGTAGTATGTATAAGAGGAATATGCAGTAGTATGTTTAAGAGGAATACGAAGTAGTATATTTAAGTGGAATATGAAGTAGTATGTTTAAGAGGAATATGAAGTAGTATATTTAAGAGGATTATGAATTAGTATGTTTAAGCGGAATATGAAGTAGTATATTTACGAGGAACATGAAGTAGTATGTTTAAGAGGAATATGAAGTAGTATACTTAAGTGGAATATGAAGTAGTATTTTTAAGAGGAATATGAAGTAGTATGTTTAAGAGGAATATGCAGTAGTATGTTTAAGAGGAATATAAAGTAGTATGTTTAAGAGGAATATGAAGTAGTATATTTAAGAGGAATATGAAGTAGTATGTTTAAGAGGAATATGAAGTAGTAGGTTTAAGAGGAATATGAAGTAGTTTGTTTAAGAGGAATATGAAGTAGTATGTTTAAGAGGAATGTGAAGTAGTATGTTTAAGAAAAATATGAAGTAGTATGTTTAAGCGATATATGAAGTAGTATGTTTAAGAGGAATATGAAGTTGTATGTTTAAGAGGAATGTGAAGTAGTATATTTAAGAGGAATATGAAGTAGTATGTTTAAGAGGAATATGCAGTAGTATATTTAAGAGGAATATGAAGTAGTATATTTAAGAGGAATATGAAGTAGTATATTTAAGATGAATATGAAGTAGTATGTTTAAGAGGAATATGAAGTAGTATGTTTAAGAAGAATATGAAGTAGTATGTGTAAGAGGAATATGAAGTAGTATGTTTAAGAAAAATATGAAGTAGTATGTTTAAGAGATATATGAAGTAGTATGTTTAAGAGGAATATGAAGTAGTATGTTTAAGAGGAATGTGAAGTAGTATATATAAGAGGAATATGAAGTAGTATGTTTAAGAGGAATATGAAGTAGTATGTTTAAGAGGAATATGAAGTAGTTTGTTTAAGAGGAATATGAAGTAGTATGTTTAAGAGGAATGTGAAGTAGTATGTTTAAGAAGAATATGAAGTAGTATGTTTAAGAGGAACATGAAGTAGTATGTTTAAGAAAAATATGAAGTAGTATGTTTAAGAGATATATGAAGTAGTATGTTTAAGAGGAATATGAAGTAGTATGTTTAAGAGGAATGTGAAGTAGTATACTTAAGAGGAATATGAAGTAGTATGTTTAAGAGGAATATGCAGTAGTATGTTTAAGAGGAATATGAAGTAGTATATTTAAGAGGAATGTGAAGTAGTATGTTTAAGAGGAATATGGAGTAGTATATTTAAGAGGAATATGAAGTAGTATGTTTAAGAGGAATATGAAGTAGTATGTTTAAGAGGAATATGCAGTAGTATGTTTAAGAGGAATACGAAGTAGTATATTTAAGTGGAATATGAAGTAGTATGTTTAAGATGAATATGAAGTAGTATGTTTAAAGGAATATGAAGTAGTATATTTAAGAGGAATATGAAGTAGTATGTTTAAGAGGAATATGAAGTAGTATGTTTAAGAGGAATATGAAGTAGTATAATTAAGAGGAATATGAAGTAGTATGTTTAAGAGGAATATGAAGTAGTATGTTTAAAGGAATATGAAGTAGTATATTTAAGAGGTATATGAAGTAGTATGTTTAAGAGGAATATGAAGTAGTATGTTTAAGAGGAATATGAAGTAGTATGTTAAAGAGCAATATGCAGTAGTATGTTTAAGAGAAATACGAAGTAGTATATTTAAGTGGAATATGAAGTAGTATGTTTAAGATGAATATGAAGTAGTATGTTTAAGAGGAATATGAAGTAGTATGTTTAAGAGGAATATGAAGTAGTATGTTTAAGAAGAATATGCAGTAGTATGTTTAAGAGGAATATGAAGTAGTATGTTTAAAGGAATATGAAGTAGTATATTTAAGAGGAATGTGAAGTAATATGTTTAAGAGGAATATGAAGTAGTATATTTAAGAGGAATATGAAGTAGTATGTTTAAGAGGAATATGAAGTAGTATGTTTAAGATGAATATGAAGTAGTATGTTTAAGGGGAATGTGAAGTAGTATATTTAAGAGGAATATGTAGTAGTATGTTTAAGAGGAATATGAAGTAGTATGTTTAAAGGAATATGAAGTAGTATGTTTAAGAGGAATATGAAGTAGTATGTTTAAGAGGAATGTGAAGTAGTATGTTTAAGAGGAATATGAAGTAGTATGCTTAAGAGGAATATGAAGTAGTATGTTTGCGAGGAATACGAAGTAGTTTATTTAAGTGGAATATGAAGTAGTATGTTTAAGATGAATATGAAGTAGTATGTTTAAGAGGAATATGAAGTAGTATGTTTAAGAGGAATATGCAGTAGTATGTTTAAGAGGAATATGAAGTAGTATATTTAAGAGGAATATGAAGTAGTATGTTTAAGAGGAATATGAAGTAGTATGTTTAAGAGGAATATGAAGTAGTATGTTTAAGAGGAATACGAAGTAGTATGTTTAGGAGGAATATGAAGTAGTATGTTTAAGATGAATATGAAGTAGTATGTTTAAGATGAATATGAAGTAGTATATTTAAGAGGAATATGAAGTAGTATGTTTAGGAGGAATATGAAGTAGTATGTTTAAGATGAATATGAAGTAGATTGTTTAAGATTAATATGAAGTAGTATATTTAAGAGGAATATGAAGTAGTATATTTAAGAGGAATATGAAGTAGTATGTTTAAGAGGAATATGAAGTAGTATGTTTAAGAGGAATATGAAGTAGTATGTTTAAGAGGAATATGAAGTAGTATGTTTAAGAGGAATGTGAAGTAGTATATTTAAGAGGAATATGAAGTAGTATGTTTAAGAGGAATATGCAGTAGTATGTTTAAGAGGAATACGAAGTAGTATATTTAAGTGGAATATGAAGTAGTATGTTTAAGAGATATATGAAGTAGTATATTTAAGTGGAATATGAAGTAGTATGTTTAAGAGGAATATGAATTAGTATGTTTAAAAGGAATATAAAGTAGTATATTTAAGAGGAATATGAAGTAGTATGTTTAAGAGGAATATGAAGTAGTATATTTAAAAGGAATATGAAGAAGTATATTTAAGAGGATTATGAAGTAGTATGTTTAAGAGGAATATGAAGTAGTATGTTTAAGAGGAATATGAAGTAGTATGTTTAAGAGGAATATGAAGTAGTATGTTTGAGAGGAATATGAAGTTGTATGTTTAAGAGGAATATGAAGTAGTATGTTTAAGAGATATATGAAGTAGTATATTTAAGTGGAATATGAAGTAGTATGTTTAAGAGGAATATGAAGTAGTATGTTTAAAAGGAATATAAAGTAGTATATTTAACAGGAATATTAAGTAGTAGGTTTAAGAGGAATATGAAGTAGTATATTTAAGAGGAACATGAACTAGTATATTTAAGAGGAATATGAAGTAGTATGTTTAAGAGGAATATGAACTAGTATGTTTAAGAGAAATATGAAGTAGTATGTTTAAGAGGAATATAAAGTAGTATATTTAAGAGGAATATGAAGTAGTATGTTTAAGATGAATACGAAGTAGAACGTTTAAGAGGAATATGAAGTAGTATGTTTAAGAGATATATGAAGCAGTATGTTTAAGAGGAATATGAAGTAGTATGTTTAAGAGGAATGTGAAGTAGTATGTTTAAGAGGAATATGAAGCAGTATGTTTAAGAGGAATATGAAGTAGTATGTTTAAGAGGAATATGAAGTAGTATATTTAAGAGGAATATGAAGCAGTATGTTTAAGAGGAATATGAAGTAGTATGTTTAAGAGGAATATGAAGTAGTATGCTTAGGAGTAATATGAAGTAGTATATTTAAGAGGAATATGAAGTAGTATGTTTAAGAGGAATATGAAGTAGTATGTTTAAGAGGAATATGAAGTAGTATGTTTAAGAGGAATATGAAGTAGTATGTTTAAGAGGAATATGAAGTAGTATGTTTAAGAGGAATATGAAGTAGTATGTTTAAGAGGAATATGAAGTAGTATGCTTAAGAGGAATATGAAGTAGTATGTTTAAGAGGAATATGAAGTAGTATGTTTAAGAGGCATATGAAGTAGTATATTTAAGTGGAATATGAAGTAGTATGTTTAAGAGGAATATGAAGTAGTATGTTTAAGAGGAATATGAAGTAGTATGTTTAAGAGGAATATGAAGTAGTATGTTTAAGAGGAATATGAAGTAGTATGTTTAAGAGGAATATGAAGTAGTATATTTAAAAGTAATATGAAGTAGAACGTTTAAGAGGAATATGAAGTAGTATGTTTAAGAGGAATACGAAGTAGTTTATTTAAGAGGAATATGAAGTAGTATATTTAGGAGGAATATAAAGTAGTATGTTTAAGAGGAATATGAAGTAGTATGTTTAAGAGGAATATGAAGTAGTATGTTTAAGAGGAATATGAAGTAGTATATATAAGAGGAATATGAAGTAGTATGTTTAAGAGGAATATGAAGTAGTATGCTTAGGAGGAATATGAAGTAGTATATTTAAGAGGAATATGAAGTAGCATGTTTAAGAGGAATATGAAGTAGTATATTTAAGAGGAATATGAAGTAGTATGTTTAAGAGGAATATGAAGTAGTATGTTTAAGAGGAATATGAAGTAGTATGTTTAAGAGGAATATGAAGTAGTATGTTTAAGAGGAATATGAAGTAGTATGTTTAAGAGGAATATCAAGTAGTATATTTAAGAGGAATATGAAGTAGTATATTTAAGAGGAATATGAAGTAGTATCTTTAAAAGGAATATAAAGTAGTATATTTAAGAGGAATATGAAGTTGTATGTTTAAGATGAATATGAAGTAGTATGTTTAAGAGGAATATGAAGTAGTATGTTTAAGAGGAATGTGAAGTAGTATGTTTAAGAGGAATATGAAGTAGTATATTTAAGAGGAATATGAAGTAGTATGTTTAAGAGGAATATGAAGTAGTATATTTAAGAAGAATATGAAGTAGTATGTTTAAGAGGAATATGAAGCAGTATGTTTAAGAGATATATGAAGTATTATATTTAAGAGGAATATGAAGTAGTATGTTTAAGAGGAATATGAAGTAGTATGTTTAAAAGGCATATAAGGTAGTATATTTAAGAGGAATATGAAGTAGTATGTTTAAGAGGAATATGAAGTAGCATGTTTAAGAGGAATATGAAGTAGTATATTTAAGAGGAATATGAAGTAGTAAGTTTAAGAGGAATATGCAGTAGTATGTTTAAGAGGAATATGCAGTATTATGTTTAAGAGGAATACGAAGTAGTATATTTAAGTGGAATATGAAGTAGTATGTTTAAGAGGAATATGAAGTAGTATATTTAAGAGGATTATGAAGTAGTATGTTTAAGAGGAATATGAAGTAGTATGTTTAAGAGGAATATGAAGTAGTATGTTTAAGAGGAATATGAAGTAGTATGTTTAAGAGGAATATGAAGTAGTATATTTAAGAGGAATATGAAGTAGTATGTTTAAGAGGAATATGAAGTAGTATGTTTAAGAGGAATATGAAGTAGTTTGTTTAAGAGGAATATGAAGTAGTATGTTTAAGAGGAATGTGAAGTAGTATGTTTAAGAGGAATATGAAGTAGTATGTTTAAGAGGAATATGAAGTAGTATGTTTAAGAAAAATATGAAGTAGTATGTTTAAGCGATATATGAAGTAGTATGTTTAAGAGGAATATGAAGTAGTATGTTTAAGAGGAATGTTAAGTAGTATATTTAAGAGGAATATGAAGTAGTATGTTTAAGAGGAATATGCAGTAGTATGTTTAAGAGGAATATGAAGTAGAACGTTTAAGAGGAATATGAAGTAGTATGTTTAAGAGATATATGAAGCAGTATGTTTAAGAGGAATATGAAGTAGTATGTTTAAGAGGAATGTGAAGTAGTATGTTTAAGAGGAATATGAAGCAGTATGTTTAAGAGGAATATGAAGTAGTATGTTTAAGAGGAATATGAAGTAGTATATTTAAGAGGAATATGAAGCAGTATGTTTAAGAGGAATATGAAGTAGTATGTTTAAGAGAAATATGAAGTAGTATATTTAAGAGGAAAATGAAGTAGTATGTTTAAGAGGAATATGAAGTAATATGTTTAAGAGGAATATGAAGTAGTATATTTAAGAGGAATATGAAATAGTATGTTTAAGAGGAATATGAAGTAGTATATTTAAAAAGAATATGAAGTAGTATGTTTAAGAGGAATATGAATAGCAGTATGTTTAAGAGATATATGAAGTAGTATATTTAAGAGGAATATGAAGTAGTATGTTTAAGAGGAATATGAAGTAGTATGTTTAAAAGGCATATAAAGTAGTATATTTAAGAGGAATATGAAGTAGTATGTTTAAGGGGAATATGAAGTAGCATGTTTAAGAGGAATATGAAGTAGTATATTTAAGAGGAATATGAAGTAGTAAGTTTAAGAGGAATATGCAGTAGTATGTTTAAGAGGAATATGCAGTAGTATGTTTAAGAGGAATACGAAGTAGTATATTTAAGTGGAATATGAAGAAGTATGTTTAAGAGGAATATGAAGTAGTATATTTAAGAGGATTATGAAGTAGTATGTTTAAGAGGAATATGAAGTAGTATGTTTAAGAGGAATATGAAGTAGTATGTTTAAGAGGAATATGAAGTAGTATGTTTAAGAGGAATATGAAGTAGTATATTTAAGAGGAATATGAAGTAGTATGTTTAAGAGGAATATGAAGTAGTATGTTTAAGAGGAATATGAAGTAGTTTGTTTAAGAGGAATATGAAGTAGTATGTTTAAGAGGAATGTGAAGTAGTATGTTTAAGAGGAATATGAAGTAGTATGTTTAAGAGGAATATAAAGTAGTATGTTTAAGAAAAATATGAAGTAGTATGTTTAAGCGATATATGAAGTAGTATGTTTAAGAGGAATATGAAGTAGTATGTTTAAGAGGAATGTTAAGAAGTATATTTAAGAGGAATATGAAGTAGTATGTTTAAGAGGAATATGCAGTAGTATGTTTAAGAGGAATATGAAGTAGAACGTTTAAGAGGAATATGAAGTAGTATGTTTAAGAGATATATGAAGCAGTATGTTTAAGAGGAATATGAAGTAGTATGTTTAAGTGGAATGTGAAGTAGTATGTTTAAGAGGAATATGAAGCAGTATGTTTAAGAGGAATATGAAGTAGTATGTTTAAGAGGAATATGAAGTAGTATATTTAAGAGGAATATGAAGCAGTATGTTTAAGAGGAATATGAAGTAGTATGTTTAAGAGGAATATGAAGTAATATATTTAAGAGGAAAATGAAGTAGTTTGTTTAAGAGGAATATGAAGTAGTATGTTTAAGAGGAATATGAAGTAGTATGTTTAAGAGGAATATGAAGTAGTATGTTTAAGAGGAATATGAAGTAGTATATTTAAGAGGAATATGAAGTAGTATGTTTAATATGAATACGAAGTAGAACGTTTAAGAGGAATATGAAGTAGTATGTTTAAGAGATATATGAAGCAGTATGTTTAAGAGGAATATGACGTAGTATGTTTAAGAGGAATGTGAAGTAGTATGTTTAAGAGGAATATGAAGCAGTATGTTTAAGAGGAATATGAAGTAGTATGTTTAAGAGGAATATGAAGTAGTATATTTAAGAGGAATATGAAGCAGTATGTTTAAGAGTAATATGAAGTAGTATATTTAAGAGGAATATGAAGTAGTATGTTTAAGAGGAATATGAAGTAGTATGTTTAAGAGGAATATGAAGTAGTATGTTTAAGAGGAATATGAAGTAGTATGCTTACGAGGAATATGAAGTAGTATGTTTAAGATGAATATGAAGTAGTATGTTTAAGAGGAATGTGAAGTAGTATGTTTAAGAGGAATATGAAGTAGTATGTTTAAGAGGAATATGAAGTAGTATGTTTAAGAGGAATATGAAGTATTATGTTTAAGAGGAATATGAAGTAGTATGTTTAAGAGGAATATAAAGTAGTATGTTTAAGAGGAATATGAATTAGTATATTTAAAAGGAATATGAAGTAGAACGTTTAAGAGGAATATGAAGTAGTATGTTTAAGAGGAATACGAAGTAGTTTATTTAAGAGGAATATGAAGTAGTATATTTAAGAGGAATATGAAGTAGTATGTTTAAGAGGAATATGAAGTAGTATGTTTAAGAGGAATATGAAGTAGTGTGTTTAAGAGGAATATGAAGTAGTATATTTAAGAGGAATATGAAGTAGTATGTTTAAGAGGAATATGAAGTAGTATGCTTAGGAGAAATATAAAGTAGTATATTTAAGAGGAATATGAAGTAGCATGTTTAAGAGGAATATGAAGTAGTATATTTAAGAGGAATATGAAGTAGTATGTTTAAGAGGAATATAAAGTAGTATGTTTAAGAGGAATATGAAGTAGTATGTTTAAGAGGAATATGATGTAGTATGTTTAAGAGCAATATGAAGTAGTATGTTTAAGAGGAATATGCAGTAGTATGTTTAAGAGGAATATGAAGTAGAACGTTTAAGAGGAATATGAAGTAGTATGTTTAAGAGATATATGAAGCAGTATGTTTAAGAGGAATATGAAGTAGTATGTTTAAGAGGAATGTGAAGTAGTATGTTTAAGAGGAATATGAAGCAGTATGTTTAAGAGGAATATGAAGTAGTATGTTTAAGAGGAATATGAAGTAGTATATTTAAGAGGAATATGAAGCAGTATGTTTAAGAGGAATATGAAGTAGTATGTTTAAGAGAAATATGAAGTAGTATATTTAAGAGGAAAATGAAGTAGTATGTTTAAGAGGAATATGAAGTAATATGTTTAAGAGGAATATCAAGTAGTATATTTAAGAGGAATATTAAATAGTATGTTTAAGAGGAATATGAAGTAGTATATTTAAGAAGAATATGAAGTAGTATGTTTAAGAGGAATATGAAGCAGTATGTTTAAGAGATATATGAAGTAGTATATTTAAGAGGAATATGAAGTAGTATGTTTAAGAGGAATATGAAGTAGTATGTTTAAAAGGCATATAAAGTAGTATATTTAAGAGGAATATGAAGTAGTATGTTTAAGGGGAATATGAAGTAGCATGTTTAAGAGGAATATGAAGTAGTATATTTAAGAGGAATATGAAGTAGTAAGTTTAAGAGGAATATGCAGTAGTATGTTTAAGAGGAATATGCAGTAGTATGTTTAAGAGGAATACGAAGTAGTATATTTAAGTGGAATATGAAGTAGTATGTTTAAGAGGAATATGAAGTAGTATATTTAAGAGGATTATGAAGTAGTATGTTTAAGAGGAATATGAAGTAGTATGTTTAAGAGGAATATGAAGTAGTATGTTTAAGAGGAATATGAAGTAGTATGTTTAAGAGGAATATGAAGTAGTATATTTAAGAGGAATATGAAGTAGTATGTTTAAGAGGAATATGAAGTAGTATGTTTAAGAGGAATATGAAGTAGTTTGTTTAAGAGGAATATGAAGTAGTATGTTTAAGAGGAATGTGAAGTAGTATGTTTAAGAGGAATATGAAGTAGTATGTTTAAGAGGAATATAAAGTAGTATGTTTAAGAAAAATACGAAGTAGTATGTTTAAGCGATATATGAAGTAGTATGTTTAAGAGAAATATGAAGTAGTATGTTTAAGAGGAATGTTAAGAAGTATATTTAAGAGGAATATGAAGTAGTATGTTTAAGAGGAATATGCAGTAGTATGTTTAAGAGGAATATGAAGTAGAACGTTTAAGAGGAATATGAAGTAGTATGTTTAAGAGATATATGAAGCAGTATGTTTAAGAGGAATATGAAGTAGTATGTTTAAGTGGAATGTGAAGTAGTATGTTTAAGAGGAATATGAAGCAGTATGTTTAAGAGGAATATGAAGTAGTATGTTTAAGAGGAATATGAAGTAGTATATTTAAGAGGAATATGAAGCAGTATGTTTAAGAGGAATATGAAGTAGTATGTTTAAGAGGAATATGAAGTAATATATTTAAGAGGAAAATGAAGTAGTTTGTTTAAGAGGAATATGAAGTAGTATGTTTAAGAGGAATATGAAGTAGTATGTTTAAGAGGAATATGAAGTAGTATGTTTAAGAGGAATATGAAGTAGTATATTTAAGAGGAATATGAAGTAGTATGTTTAATATGAATACGAAGTAGAACGTTTAAGAGGAATATGAAGTAGTATGTTTAAGAGATATATGAAGCAGTATGTTTAAGAGGAATATGACGTAGTATGTTTAAGAGGAATGTGAAGTAGTATGTTTAAGAGGAATATGAAGCAGTATGTTTAAGAGGAATATGAAGTAGTATGTTTAAGAGGAATATGAAGTAGTATATTTAAGAGGAATATGAAGCAGTATGTTTAAGAGTAATATGAAGTAGTATATTTAAGAGGAATATGAAGTAGTATGTTTAAGAGGAATATGAAGTAGTATGTTTAAGAGGAATATGAAGTAGTATGTTTAAGAGGAATATGAAGTAGTGTGCTTACGAGGAATATGAAGTAGTATGTTTAAGATGAATATGAAGTAGTATGTTTAAGAGGAATGTGAAGTAGTATGTTTAAGAGGAATATGAAGTAGTATGTTTAAGAGGAATATGAAGTATTATGTTTAAGAGGAATATGAAGTAGTATGTTTAAGAGGAATATGAAGTAGTATGTTTAAGAGGAATATAAAGTAGTATGTTTAAGAGGAATATGAATTAGTATATTTAAAAGGAATATGAAGTAGAACGTTTAAGAGGAATATGAAGTAGTATGTTTAAGAGGAATACGAAGTAGTTTATTTAAGAGGAATATGAAGTAGTATATTTAAGAGGAATATGAAGTAGTATGTTTAAGAGGAATATGAAGTAGTATGTTTAAGAGGAATATGAAGTAGTGTGTTTAAGAGGAATATGAAGTAGTATATTTAAGAGGAATATGAAGTAGTATGTTTAAGAGGAATATGAAGTAGTATGCTTAGGAGAAATATGAAGTAGTATATTTAAGAGGAATATGAAGTAGCATGTTTAAGAGGAATATGAAGTAGTATATTTAAGAGGAATATAAAGTAGTATGTTTAAGAGGAATATAAAGTAGTATGTTTAAGAGGAATATGAAGTAGTATGTTTAAGAGGAATATGAAGTAGTATGTTTAAGAGGAATATGAAGTAGTATGTTTAAGAGGAATATCAAGTAGTATATTTAAGAGGAATATGAAGTAGTATATTTAAGAGGAATATGAAGTAGTATCTTTAAAAGGAATATAAAGTAGTATATTTAAGAGGAATATGAAGTTGTATGTTTAAGATGAATATGAAGTAGTATGTTTAAGAGGAATATGAAGTAGTATGTTTAAGAGGAATGTGAAGTAGTATGTTTAAGAGGAATATGAAGTAGTATATTTAAGAGGAATATGAAGTAGTATGTTTAAGAGGAATATGAAGTAGTATATTTAAGAAGAATATGAAGTAGTATGTTTAAGAGGAATATGAAGCAGTATGTTTAAGAGATATATGAAGTAGTATATTTAAGAGGAATATGAAGTAGTATGTTTAAGAGGAATATGAAGTAGTATGTTTAAAAGGCATATAAAGTAGTATATTTAAGAGGATTATGAAGTAGTATGTTTAAGAGGAATATGAAGTATTATGTTTAAGAGGAATATGAAGTAGTATGTTTAAGAGGAATATGAAGTAGTATGTTTAAGAGGAATATGAAGTAGTATATTTAAGAGGAATATGAAGTAGTATGTTTAAGAGGAATATGAAGTAGTATGTTTAAGAGGAATATGAAGCAGTTTGTTCTAGAGGAATATGAAGTAGTATGTTTAAGAGGAATGTGAAGTAGTATGTTTAAGAGGAATATGAAGTAGTATGTTTAAGAGGAATATGAAGTAGTATGTTTAAGAAAAATATGAAGTAGTATGTTTAAGCGATATATGAAGTAGTATGTTTAAGAGGAATATGAAGTAGTATGTTAAAGAGGAATGTTAAGTAGTATATTTAAGAGGAATATGAAGTAGTATGTTTTAGAGGAATATGCAGTAGTATGTTTAAGAGGAATATGAAGTAGAACGTTTATGAGGAATATGAAGTAGTATGTTTAAGAGATATATGAAGCAGTATGTTTAAGAGGAATATGAAGTAGTATGTTTAAGAGGAATGTGAAGTAGTTTGTTTAAGAGGAATATGAAGCAGTATGTTTAAGAGGAATATGAAGTAGTATGTTTAAGAGGAATATGAAGTAGTATATTTAAGAGGAATATGAAGCAGTATGTTTAAGAGGAATATGAAGTAGTATGTTTAAGAGGAATATGAAGTAGTATATTTAAGAGGAAAATGAAGTAGTATGTTTAAGAGGAATATGAAGTAATATGTTTAAGAGGAATATGAAGTAGTATATTTAAGAGGAATATGAAGTAGTATGTTTTAGAGTAATATGAAGTAGTATATTTAAGAAGAATATGAAGTAGTATGTTTAAGAGGAATATGAAGCAGTATGTTAAAGAGATATATGAAGTAGTATATTTAAGAGGAATATGAAGTAGTATATTTATGAGGAATATGAAGTAGTAAGTTTAAGAGGAATATGCAGTAGTATGTTTAAGAGGAATATGCAGTAGTATGTTTAAGAGGAATACGAAGTAGTATATTTAAGTGGAATATGAAGTGGTATGTTTAAGAGGAATATGAAGTAGTATATTTAGGAGGATTATGAAGTAGTATGTTTAAGAGGAATATGAAGTAGTATGTTTAAGAGGAATATGAAGTAGTATGTTTAAGAGGAATATGAAGTAGTATGTTTAAGAGGAATATGAAGTAGTATATTTAAGAGGAATATGAAGTAGTAGGTTTAAGAGGAATATGAAGTAGTATGTTTAAGAGCAATATGAAGTAGTTTGTTTAAGAGGAATATGAAGTAGTATGTTTAAGAGGAATGTGAAGTAGTACGTTTAAGAGGAATATGAAGTAGTATGTTTAAGAGGAATATGAAGTAGTATGTTTACGAAAAATATGAAGTAGTATGTTTAAGCGATATATGAAGTAGTATGTTTAAGAGGAATATGAAGTAGTATGTTTAAGAGGAATGTTAAGTAGTATATTTAAGAGGAATATGACGTAGAACGTTTAAGAGGAATATGAAGTAGTATGTTTAAGAGATATATGAAGCAGTATGTTTAAGAGGAATATGAAGTAGTATGTTTAAGAGGAATGTGAAGTAGTATGTTTAAGAGGAATATGAAGCAGTATGTTTAAGAGGAATATGAAGTAGTATGTTTAAGAGGAATATGAAGTAGTATGTTTAAGAGAAATATGAAGTAGTATATTTAAGAGGAAAATGAAGTAGTATGTTTAAGAGGAATATGAAGTAGTATGTTTAAGAGGAATATGAAGTAGTATGTTTAAGAGATATATGAAGTAGTATATTTAAGAGGAATATGAAGTAGTATGTTTAAGAGGAATATGAAGTAGCATGTTTAAGAGGAATATGAAGTAGTATATTTAAGAGGAATATAAAGCAGTAAAATTAAGAGGAATATGAAGTAGTATGTTTAAGAGGAATATGAAGTAGTATGCTTAAGAGGAATATTAAGTAGTATGTTTAAGAGGAATATGAAGTAGTATGTTTAAGAGGAATGTGAAGTAGTATGTTTAAGAGGAATATGAAGCAGTATGTTTAAGAGGAATATGAAGCAGTATGTTTAAGAGGAATATGAAGTAGTATGTTTAAGAGAAATATGAAGTAGTATATTTAAGAGGAAAATGAAGTAGTATGTTTAAGAGGAATATGAAGTAGTATGTTTAAGAGGAATATGAAGTAGTATGTTTAAGAGATATATGAAGTAGTATATTTAAGAGGAATATGAAGTAGTATGTTTAAGAGGAATATGAAGTAGCATGTTTAAGAGGAATATGAAGTAGTATATTTAAGAGGAATATAAAGCAGTAAAATTAAGAGGAATATGAAGTAGTATGCTTAAGAGGAATATTAAGTAGTATATTTAAGAGGAATATGAAGTAGTATGTTTAAGAGGAATATGAAGTAGTATGTTTAAGAGGAATATGAAGTGGTATGTTTAAGAGGAATATGAAGTAGTATGCTTAAGAGGAATATGAAGTAGTATGTTTAAGATGAATATGAAGTAGTATGTTTAAGAGGAATGTGAAGTAGTATGTTTAAGAGGAATATGAAGTAGTATGTTTAAGAGGAATATGAAGTAGTATGTTTAAAAGGAATACGAAGTAGTATATTTAAGAGGAATATGAAGTAGTATGTTTAAGAGGAATATGAAGTAGTATGTTTAAGAGGAATATGAAGTAGTATGCTTAAGAGGAATATGAAGTAGTATGTTTAAGATGAATATGAAGTAGTATGTTTAAGAGGAATGTGAAGTAGTATGTTTAAGAGGAATATGAAGTAGTATGTTTAAGAGGAATATGCAGTAGTATGTTTAAGAGGAATACGAAGTAGTATATTTAAGAGGAATATGAAGTAGTATGTTTAAGAGGCATATGAAGTAGTATATTTAAGTGGAATATGAAGTAGTATGTTTAAGAAGAATATGAAGTAGTATGTTTAAGAGGAATATGAAGTAGTATGTTTAAGAGGAATATGAAGTAGTATGTTTAAGAGGAATATGAAGTAGTATGTTTAAGAGGAATATGAAGTAGTATATTTAAGAGGAATATGAAGTAGAACGTTTAAGAGGAATTTGAAGTAGTATGTTTAAGAGGAATATGAAGTACTATATTTAAGAGGAATATGAAGTAGTATATTTAAGAGGAATATGAAGTAGTATGTTTAAGAGGAATATGAAGTAGTATGTTTAAGAGGAATATGAAGTAGTATGTTTTAGAGGAATATGAAGTTGTATATTTAAGAGGAATATGAAGTAGTATGTTTAAGAGGAATATGAAGTAGTATGCTTTAGAGGAATATGAAGTAGTATATTTAAGAGGAATATAAAGTAGAATGTTTAAGAGGAATATAAAGTAGTATATTTAAGAGGAATATGAAGTAGTATGTTTAAGAGGAATATGAAGTAGTATGTTTAAGAGGAATATGAAGTAGTATGTTTAAGAGGAATATGAAGTAGTATGTTTAAGAGGAATATGAAGTAGTATGTTTAAGAGGAATATGAAGTAGCATATTTAAGAGGAATATAAAGTAGTATATTTAAGAGGAATATGAAGTAGTATATTTAAGAGGAATATGAAGTAGTATATTTAAGAGGAATATGAAGTAGTATCTTTAAAAGGAATATAAAGTAGTATATTTAAGAGGAATATGAAGTTGTATGTTTAAGATGAATATGAAGTAGTATGTTTAAGAGGAATATGAAGTAGTATGTTTAAGAGGAATGTGAAGTAGTATGTTTAAGAGGAATATGAAGTAGTATATTTAAGAGAAATATGAAGTAGTATGTTTAAGAGGAATATGAAGTTGTATATTTAAGAGGAATATGAAGTAGTATGTTTAAGAGAAATATGAAGCAGTATGTTTAAGAGATATATGAAGTAGTATATTTAAGAGGAATATGAAGTAGTATGTTTAAGAGGAATATGAAGTAGTATGTTTAAAACGAATATAAAGTAGTATATTTAAGTGGAATATGAAGTAGTATGTTTAAGAGGAATATGAAGTAGCATGTTTAACAGGAATATGAAGTAGTATATTTAAGAGGAATATGAAGTAGTAAGTTTAAGAGGAATATGCAGTAGTATGTTTAAGAGGAATATGAAGTAGTATGTTTAAGAGGAATACGAAGTAGTATATTTAAGTGGAATATGAAGTAGTATGTTTAAGAGGAATATGAAGTAGTATATTTAAGAGGATTATGAATTAGTATGTTTAAGAGGAATATGAAGTAGTATATTTACGAGGAATATGAAGTAGTATGTTTAAGAGGAATACGAAGTAGTATATTTAAGTGGAATATGAAGTAGTATTTTTAAGAGGAATATGAAGTAGTATGTTTAAGAGGAATATGAAGTAGTATGTTTAAGATGAATATGAAGTAGTATGTTTAAGAGGAATATGAAGTAGTATATTTAAGAGGAATATGAAGTAGTATGTTTAAGAGGAATATGAAGTAGTATGTTTAAGAGGAATATGAAGTAGTTTGTTTAAGAGGAATATGAAGTAGTATGTTTAAGAGGAATGTGAAGTAGTATGTTTAAGAGGAATATGAAGTAGTATGTTTAAGAGGAATATGAAGTAGTATTTTTAAGAAAAATATGAAGTAGTATGTTTAAGCGATATATGAAGTAGTATGTTTAAGAGGAATATGAAGTAGTATGTTTAAGAGGAATGTGAAGTAGTATATTTAAGAGGAATAGGAAGTAGTATGTTTAAGAGGAATATGCAGTAGTATGTTTAAGAGGAATATGAAGTAGTATATTTAAGAGGAATATGAAGTAGTATATTTAAGATGAATATGAAGTAGTATGTTTAAGAGGAATATGAAGTAGTATGTTTAAGAAGAATATGAAGTAGTATGTTTAAGAGGAATATGATGTAGTATGTTTAAGAAAAATATGAAGTAGTATGTTTAAGAGATATATGAAGTAGTATGTTTAAGAGGAATATGAAGTAGTATGTTTAAGAGGAATGTGAAGGAGTATATTTAAGAGGAATATGAAGTAGTATGTTTCAGAGGAATATGAAGTAGTATGTTTAAGTGGAATATGAAGTAGTTTGTTTAAGAGGAATATGAAGTAGTATGTTTAAGAGGAATGTGAAGTAGTATGTTTAAGAGGAATATGAAGTAGTATATTTAAGAGGAACATGAAGTAGTATGTTTAAGTGGAATATGAAGTAGTATATTTAAGAGGAATATAAAGTAGTATATTTAAGAGGAATATGAAGTAGTATATTTAAGAGGAATATGAAGTAGTATATTTAAGAGGAATATGAAGTAGTATCTTTAAAAGGAATGTAAAGTAGTATATTTAAGAGGAATATGAAGTTGTATGTTTAAGATGAATATGAAGTAGTATGTTTAAGAGGAATATGAAGTAGTATGTTTAAGAGGAATGTGAAGTAGTATGTTTAAGAGGAATATGAAGTAGTATATTTAAGAGAAATATGAAGTAGTATGTTTAAGAGGAATATGAAGTTGTATATTTAAGAGGAATATGAAGTAGTATGTTTAAGAGGAATATGAAGCAGTATGTTTAAGAGATATATGAAGTAGTATATTTAAGAGGAATATGAAGTAGTATGTTTAAAAGGAATATAAAGTAGTATATTTAAGTGGAATATGAAGTAGTATGTTTAAGAGGAATCTGAAGTAGCATGTTTAACAGGAATATGAAGTAGTATATTTAAGAGGAATATGAAGTAGTAAGTTTAAGAGGAATATGCAGTAGTATGTTTAAGAGGAATATGAAGTAGTATGTTTAAGAGGAATACGAAGTAGTATATTTAAGTGGAATATGAAGTAGTATGTTTAAGAGGAATATGAAGTAGTATATTTAAGAGGATTATGAATTAGTATGTTTAAGAGGAATATGAAGTAGTATATTTACGAGGAATATGAAGTAGTATGTTTAAGAGGAATACGAAGTAGTATATTTTAGTGGAATATGAAGTAGTATTTTTAAGAGGAATATGAAGTAGTATGTTTAAGAGGAATATGAAGTAGTATGTTTAAGATGAATATGAAGTAGTATGTTTAAGAGGAATATGAAGTAGTATATTTAAGAGGAATATGAAGTAGTAAGTTTAAGAGGAATATGAAGTAGTATGTTTAAGAGGAATATGAAGTAGTTTGTTTAAGAGGAATATGAAGTAGTATTTTTAAGAGGAATGTGAAGTAGTATGTTTAAGAGGAATATGAAGTAGTATGTTTAAGAGGAATATGAAGTAGTATGTTTAAGAAAAATATGAAGTAGTATGTTTAAGCGATATATGAAGTAGTATGTTTAAGAGGAATATGAAGTAGTATGTTTAAGATGAATATGAAGTAGTATGTTTAAGAGGAATATGAAGTAGTATATTTAAGAGGAATATGAAGTAGTATGTTTAAGAGGAATATGAAGTAGTATGTTTAAGAGGAATATGAAGTAGTTTGTTTAAGAGGAATATGAAGTAGTATGTTTAAGAGGAATGTGAAGTAGTATGTTTAAGAGGAATATGAAGTAGTATGTTTAAGAGGAATATGAAGTAGTATTTTTAAGAAAAATATGAAGTAGTATGTTTAAGCGATATATGAAGTAGTATGTTTAAGAGGAATATGAAGTAGTATGTTTAAGAGGAATGTGAAGTAGTATATTTAAGAGGAATAGGAAGTAGTATGTTTAAGAGGAATATGCAGTAGTATGTTTAAGAGGAATATGAAGTAGTATATTTAAGAGGAATATGAAGTAGTATATTTAAGATGAATATGAAGTAGTATGTTTAAGAGGAATATGAAGTAGTATGTTTAAGAAGAATATGAAGTAGTATGTTTAAGAGGAATATGATGTAGTATGTTTAAGAAAAATATGAAGTAGTATGTTTAAGAGATATATGAAGTAGTATGTTTAAGAGGAATATGAAGTAGTATGTTTAAGAGGAATGTGAAGGAGTATATTTAAGAGGAATATGAAGTAGTATGTTTCAGAGGAATATGAAGTAGTATGTTTAAGTGGAATATGAAGTAGTTTGTTTAAGAGGAATATGAAGTAGTATGTTTAAGAGGAATGTGAAGTAGTATGTTTAAGAGGAATATGAAGTAGTATATTTAAGAGGAACATGAAGTAGTATGTTTAAGTGGAATATGAAGTAGTATATTTAAGAGGAATATAAAGTAGTATATTTAAGAGGAATATGAAGTAGTATATTTAAGAGGAATATGAAGTAGTATATTTAAGAGGAATATGAAGTAGTATCTTTAAAAGGAATGTAAAGTAGTATATTTAAGAGGAATATGAAGTTGTATGTTTAAGATGAATATGAAGTAGTATGTTTAAGAGGAATATGAAGTAGTATGTTTAAGAGGAATGTGAAGTAGTATGTTTAAGAGGAATATGAAGTAGTATATTTAAGAGAAATATGAAGTAGTATGTTTAAGAGGAATATGAAGTTGTATATTTAAGAGGAATATGAAGTAGTATGTTTAAGAGGAATATGAAGCAGTATGTTTAAGAGATATATGAAGTAGTATATTTAAGAGGAATATGAAGTAGTATGTTTAAAAGGAATATAAAGTAGTATATTTAAGTGGAATATGAAGTAGTATGTTTAAGAGGAATCTGAAGTAGCATGTTTAACAGGAATATGAAGTAGTATATTTAAGAGGAATATGAAGTAGTAAGTTTAAGAGGAATATGCAGTAGTATGTTTAAGAGGAATATGAAGTAGTATGTTTAAGAGGAATACGAAGTAGTATATTTAAGTGGAATATGAAGTAGTATGTTTAAGAGGAATATGAAGTAGTATATTTAAGAGGATTATGAATTAGTATGTTTAAGAGGAATATGAAGTAGTATATTTACGAGGAATATGAAGTAGTATGTTTAAGAGGAATACGAAGTAGTATATTTTAGTGGAATATGAAGTAGTATTTTTAAGAGGAATATGAAGTAGTATGTTTAAGAGGAATATGAAGTAGTATGTTTAAGATGAATATGAAGTAGTATGTTTAAGAGGAATATGAAGTAGTATATTTAAGAGGAATATGAAGTAGTAAGTTTAAGAGGAATATGAAGTAGTATGTTTAAGAGGAATATGAAGTAGTTTGTTTAAGAGGAATATGAAGTAGTATTTTTAAGAGGAATGTGAAGTAGTATGTTTAAGAGGAATATGAAGTAGTATGTTTAAGAGGAATATGAAGTAGTATGTTTAAGAAAAATATGAAGTAGTATGTTTAAGCGATATATGAAGTAGTATGTTTAAGAGGAATATGAAGTAGTATGTTTAAGAGGAATGTGAAGTAGTATATTTAAGAGGAATATGAAGTAGTATGTTTAAGAGGAATATGCAGTAGTATGTTTAAGAGGAATATGAAGTAGTATATTTAAGAGGAATATGAAGTAGTATATTTAAGATGAATATGAAGTAGTATGTTTAAGAGGAATATGAAGTAGTATGTTTAAGAGGAATGTGAAGGAGTATATTTAAGAGGAATATGAAGTAGTATGTTTAAAAGGAATACGAAGTAGTATATTTAAGAGGAATATGAAGTAGTATGTTTAAGAGGAATATGAAGTAGTATGTTTAAGAGGAATATGAAGTAGTATGCTTAAGAGGAATATGAAGTAGTATGTTTAAGATGAATATGAAGTAGTATGTTTAAGAGGAATGTGAAGTAGTATGTTTAAGAGGAATATGAAGTAGTATGTTTAAGAGGAATATGCAGTAGTATGTTTAAGAGGAATACGAAGTAGTATATTTAAGAGGAATATGAAGTAGTATGTTTAAGAGGCATATGAAGTAGTATATTTAAGTGGAATATGAAGTAGTATGTTTAAGAAGAATATGAAGTAGTATGTTTAAGAGGAATATGAAGTAGTATGTTTAAGAGGAATATGAAGTAGTATGTTTAAGAGGAATATGAAGTAGTATGTTTAAGAGGAATATGAAGTAGTATATTTAAGAGGAATATGAAGTAGAACGTTTAAGAGGAATTTGAAGTAGTATGTTTAAGAGGAATATGAAGTAGTATATTTAAAAGGAATATGAAGTAGTATATTTAAGAGGAATATGAAGTAGTATGCTTAAGAGGAATATGAAGTAGTATGTTTAAGAGGAATATGAAGTAGTATGTTTTAGAGGAATATGAAGTTGTATATTTAAGAGGAATATGAAGTAGTATGTTTAAGAGGAATATGAAGTAGTATGCTTTAGAGGAATATGAAGTAGTATATTTAAGAGGAATATGAAGTAGTATGTTTAAGAGGAATATAAAGTAGTATATTTAAGAGGAATATGAAGTAGTATGTTTAAGAGGAATATGAAGTAGTATGTTTAAGAGGAATATGAAGTAGTATGTTTAAGAGGAATATGAAGTAGTATGTTTAAGAGGAATATGAAGTAGTATGTTTAAGAGGAATATGAAGTAGTATATTTAAGAGGAATATAAAGTAGTATATTTAAGAGGAATATGAAGTAGTATATTTAAGAGGAATATGAAGTAGTATATTTAAGAGGAATATGAAGTAGTATCTTTAAAAGGAATATAAAGTAGTATATTTAAGAGGAATATGAAGTTGTATGTTTAAGATGAATATGAAGTAGTATGTTTAAGAGGAATGTGAAGTAGTATGTTTAAGAGGAATATGAAGTAGTATATTTAAGAGAAATATGAAGTAGTATGTTTAAGAGGAATATGAAGTTGTATATTTAAGAGGAATATGAAGTAGTATGTTTAAGAGGAATATGAAGCAGTATGTTTAAGAGATATATGAAGTAGTATATTTAAGAGGAATATGAAGTAGTATGTTTAAGAGGAATATGAAGTAGTATGTTTAAAAGGAATATAAAGTAGTATGTTTAAAAGGAATATAAAGTAGTATATTTAAGTGGAATATGAAGTAGTATGTTTAAGAGGAATATGAAGTAGCATGTTTAACAGGAATATGAAGTAGTATATTTAAGAGGAATATGAAGTAGTAAGTTTAAGAGGAATATGCAGTAGTATGTTTAAGAGGAATATGAAGTAGTATGTTTAAGAGTAATACGAAGTAGTATATTTAAGTGGAATATGAAGTAGTATGTTTAAGAGGAATATGAAGTAGTATATTTAAGAGGATTATGAATTAGTATGTTTAAGAGGAATATGAAGTAGTATATTTACGAGGAATATGAAGTAGTATGTTTAAGAGGAATACGAAGTAGTATATTTAAGTGGAATATGAAGTAGTATTTTTAAGAGGAATATGAAGTAGTATGTTTAAGAGGAATATGAAGTAGTATGTTTAAGATGAATATGAAGTAGTATGTTTAAGAGGAATATGAAGTAGTATATTTAAGAGGAATATGAAGTAGTATGTTTAAGAGGAATATGAAGTAGTATGTTTAAGAGGAATATGAAGTAGTTTGTTTAAGAGGAATATGAAGTAGTATGTTTAAGAGGAATGTGAAGTAGTATGTTTAAGAGGAATATGAAGTAGTATGTTTAAGAGGAATATGAAGTAGTATGTTTAAGAAAAATATGAAGTAGTATGTTTAAGCGATATATGAAGTAGTATGTTTAAGAGGAATATGAAGTAGTATGTTTAAGAGGAATGTGAAGTAGTATATTTAAGAAGAATATGAAGTAGTATGTTTAAGAGGAATATGCAGTAGTATGTTTAAGAGGAATATGAAGTAGTATATTTAAGAGGAATATGAAGTAGTATATTTAAGATGAATATGAAGTAGTATGTTTAAGAGGAATATGCAGTAGTATGTTTAAGAAGAATATGAAGTAGTATGTTTAAGAGGAATATGATGTAGTATGTTTAAGAAAAATATGAAGTAGTATGTTTAAGAGATATATGAAGTAGTATGTTTAAGAGGAATATGAAGTAGTATGTTTAAGAGGAATGTGAAGGAGTATATTTAAGAGGAATATGAAGTAGTATGTTTAAGAGGAATATGAAGTAGTATGTTTAAGTGGAATATGAAGTAGTTTGTTTAAGAGGAATATGAAGTAGTATGTTTAAGAGGAATGTGAAGTAGTATGTTTAAGAGGAATATGAAGTAGTATATTTAAGAGGAACATGAAGTAGTATGTTTAAGAAAAATATGAAGTAGTATGTTTAAGAGATATATGAAATAGTATGTTTAAGAGGAATATGAAGTAGTATGTTTAAGAGGAATGTGAAGTAGTATATTTAAGAGGAATATGAAGTAGTATGTTTAAGAGGAATATGCAGTAGTATGTTTAAGAGGAATATGAAGTAGTATATTTAAGGGGAATATGAAGTAGTATATTTAAGATGAATATGAAGTAGTATGTTTAAGAGGAATATGAAGTAGTATGTTTAAGAGGAATATGAAGTAGTATGTTTAAGAGGAATATGAAGCAGTATGTTTAAGAAAAATATGAAGTAGTATGTTTAAGAGATATATGAAGTAGTATGTTTAAGAGGAATATGAAGTAGTATGTTCAAGAGGAATGTGAAGTAGTATATTTAAGAGGAATATGAAGTAGTATGTTTAAGAGGAATATGCAGTAGTATGTTTAAGAGGTATATGAAGTAGTACGTTTAAGAGGAATACGAAGTAGTATGTTTAAGAGGAATATGAAGTAGTATGTTTAAGAGGAATATGAAGTAGTATGTTTCAGAGGAATATGCAGTAGTTTGTTTAAGAGGAATACGAAGTCGTATGTTTAAGAGGTATATGAAGTAGTATGTTTAAGAGGAATATGAAGTAGTATGTTTAAGAGGAATATGAAGTAGTATGTTTAAGATGAATAGGAAGTAGTATGTTTAAAAGGAATATAAAGTAGTGTATTTAAGAGAAATTTGAAGTAGTATGTTTAAGAGGAATATGAAGTAGTATATTTAAGAGGAATATGAAGTAGTATATTTAAGAGGAATATGAAGTAGTATGTTTAAGCGGAATATGAAGTAGTATGTTTAAGAGGAATATGAAGTACCATGTTTAAGAGTAATAGGAAGTAGTATGTTTAAGAGGAATATGAAGTAGTATGTTTAGGAGGAATATGAAGTAGTATGCTTAAGAGGAATATGAAGTAGTATATTTAAGAGGAATATGAAGTAGTATGTTTAAGAGGAATATGAAGTAGTATGTTTAAGAGGAATACGAAGTAGTATGTTTAAGAGGAATATGCACTAGTATGTTTAAGAGGAATACGAAGTAGAACGTTTAAGAGGAATATGAAGTAGTATTTTTAAGAGATATATGAAGTAGTATGTTTAAGAGGAATATGAAGTAGTATGTTTAAGAGGAATATGAAGTAGTATGTTTAAGAGATATATGAAGTAGTATATTTAAGTTAAGAGGAATATGAAGTAGTATATTTAAGAGGAATATGAAGTATTATGTTTAAGATCAATATGAAGTAGTATGTTTAAAAGAATATAAAGTAGTATATTTAAGAGGAATATGAAGTAGTATGTTTAAGAGGAATATGAAGTAGTATATTTAAGAGGAATATGAAGTAGTATATTTAAGAGGAATATGAAGTTCCATGTTTAAGAGTAAAATGAAGTAGTATATTTAAGAGGAATATGAAATAGTATGTTTAAGAGGAATATAAAGTAGTATGTTTAAGATGAATAGGAAGTAGTATGTTTAAAAGGAATATAAAGTAGTATATTTAAGAGGAATATAAAGTAGTATGTTTAAGAGGAATATGAAGTAGTATATTTAAGAGGAATATGAAGTAGTTTATTTAAGAGGAATATGAAGTAGTATGTTTAAGAGGAATATGAAGTAGTAAGTTTAAGAGGAATATGCAGTAGTATGTTTAAGAGGAATATGAAGTAGTATGTTTAAGAGGAATACGAAGTAGTATATTTAAGTGGAATATGAAGTAGTATGTTTAAGAGGAATATGAAGTAGTATATTTAAGAGGATTATGAATTAGTATGTTTAAGAGGAATATGAAGTAGTATATTTACGAGGAATATGAAGTAGTATGTTTAAGAGGAATACGAAGTAGTATATTTAAGTGGAATATGAAGTAGTATTTTTAAGAGGAATATGAAGTAGTATGTTTAAGAGGAATATGAAGTAGTATGTTTAAGATGAATATGAAGTAGTATGTTTAAGAGGAATATGAAGTAGTATATTTAAGAGGAATATGAAGTAGTATGTTTAAGAGGAATATGAAGTAGTATGTTTAAGAGGAATATGAAGTAGTTTGTTTAAGAGGAATATGAAGTAGTATGTTTAAGAGGAATGTGAAGTAGTATGTTTAAGAGGAATATGAAGTAGTATGTTTAAGAGGAATATGAAGTAGTATGTTTAAGAAAAATATGAAGTAGTATGTTTAAGCGATATATGAAGTAGTATGTTTAAGAGGAATATGAAGTAGTATGTTTAAGAGGAATGTGAAGTAGTATATTTAAGAAGAATATGAAGTAGTATGTTTAAGAGGAATATGCAGTAGTATGTTTAAGAGGAATATGAAGTAGTATATTTAAGAGGAATATGAAGTAGTATATTTAAGATGAATATGAAGTAGTATGTTTAAGAGGAATATGAAGTAGTATGTTTAAGAAGAATATGAAGTAGTATGTTTAAGAGGAATATGATGTAGTATGTTTAAGAAAAATATGAAGTAGTATGTTTAAGAGATATATGAAGTAGTATGTTTAAGAGGAATATGAAGTAGTATGTTTAAGAGGAATGTGAAGGAGTATATTTAAGAGGAATATGAAGTAGTATGTTTAAGAGGAATATGAAGTAGTATGTTTAAGTGGAATATGAAGTAGTTTGTTTAAGAGGAATATGAAGTAGTATGTTTAAGAGGAATGTGAAGTAGTATGTTTAAGAGGAATATGAAGTAGTATATTTAAGAGGAACATGAAGTAGTATGTTTAAGAAAAATATGAAGTAGTATGTTTAAGAGATATATGAAATAGTATGTTTAAGAGGAATATGAAGTAGTATGTTTAAGAGGAATGTGAAGTAGTATATTTAAAAGGAATATGAAGTAGTATGTTTAAGAGGAATATGCAGTAGTATGTTTAAGAGGAATATGAAGTAGTATATTTAAGGGGAATATGAAGTAGTATATTTAAGATGAATATGAAGTAGTATGTTTAAGAGGAATATGAAGTAGTATGTTTAAGAGGAATATGAAGTAGTATGTTTAAGAGGAATATGAAGCAGTATGTTTAAGAAAAATATGAAGTAGTATGTTTAAGAGATATATGAAGTAGTATGTTTAAGAGGAATATGAAGTAGTATGTTCAAGAGGAATGTGAAGTAGTATATTTAAGAGGAATATGAAGTAGTATGTTTAAGAGGAATATGCAGTAGTATGTTTAAGAGGTATATGAAGTAGTACGTTTAAGAGGAATACGAAGTAGTATGTTTAAGAGGAATATGAAGTAGTATGTTTAAGAGGAATATGAAGTAGTATGTTTCAGAGGAATATGCAGTAGTTTGTTTAAGAGGAATACGAAGTCGTATGTTTAAGAGGTATATGAAGTAGTATGTTTAAGAGGAATATGAAGTAGTATGTTTAAGAGGAATATGAAGTAGTATGTTTAAGATGAATAGGAAGTAGTATGTTTAAAAGGAATATAAAGTAGTGTATTTAAGAGAAATTTGAAGTAGTATGTTTAAGAGGAATATGAAGTAGTATATTTAAGAGGAATATGAAGTAGTATATTTAAGAGGAATATGAAGTAGTATGTTTAAGCGGAATATGAAGTAGTATGTTTAAGAGGAATATGAAGTACCATGTTTAAGAGTAATAGGAAGTAGTATGTTTAAGAGGAATATGAAGTAGTATGTTTAGGAGGAATATGAAGTAGTATGCTTAAGAGGAATATGAAGTAGTATATTTAAGAGGAATATGAAGTAGTATGTTTAAGAGGAATATGAAGTAGTATGTTTAAGAGGAATACGAAGTAGTATGTTTAAGAGGAATATGCACTAGTATGTTTAAGAGGAATACGAAGTAGAACGTTTAAGAGGAATATGAAGTAGTATTTTTAAGAGATATATGAAGTAGTATGTTTAAGAGGAATATGAAGTAGTATGTTTAAGAGGAATATGAAGTAGTATGTTTAAGAGATATATGAAGTAGTATATTTAAGTTAAGAGGAATATGAAGTAGTATATTTAAGAGGAATATGAAGTATTATGTTTAAGATCAATATGAAGTAGTATGTTTAAAAGAATATAAAGTAGTATATTTAAGAGGAATATGAAGTAGTATGTTTAAGAGGAATATGAAGTAGTATATTTAAGAGGAATATGAAGTAGTATATTTAAGAGGAATATGAAGTTCCATGTTTAAGAGTAAAATGAAGTAGTATATTTAAGAGGAATATGAAATAGTATGTTTAAGAGGAATATAAAGTAGTATGTTTAAGATGAATAGGAAGTAGTATGTTTAAAAGGAATATAAAGTAGTATATTTAAGAGGAATATAAAGTAGTATGTTTAAGAGGAATATGAAGTAGTATATTTAAGAGGAATATGAAGTAGTTTATTTAAGAGGAATATGAAGTAGTATGTTTAAGAGGAATATGAAGTAGTATGTTTAAGAGGAATATGAAGTACCATGTTTAAGAGTAATAGGAAGTAGTATGTTTAAGAGGAATATGAAGTAGTATGTTTAAGAGGAATATGAAGTAGTATGTTTAAGATGAATAGGAAGTAGTATGTTTAAAAGGAATATATAGTAGTATATTTAAGAGGAACATGAAGTAGTATGTTTAAGAGGAATATGAAGTAGTATATTTAAGAGGAATATGAAGTAGTATATTTAAGAGGTATATGAAGTAGTATGTTTAAGAGGAATATGAAATAGTATGTTTAAGAGGAATATGAAGTACCATGTTTAAGAGTAATAGGAAGTAGTATGTTTAAGAGGAATATGAAGTAGTATGTTTAAGTGGAATATGAAGTAGTTTGTTTAAGAGGAATATGAAGTAGTATGTTTAAGAGGAATGTGAAGTAGTATGTTTAAGAGGAATATGAAGTAGTATATTTAAGAGGAACATGAAGTAGTATGTTTAAGAAAAATATGAAGTAGTATGTTTAAGAGATATATGAAATAGTATGTTTAAGAGGAATATGAAGTAGTATGTTTAAGAGGAATGTGAAGTAGTATATTTAAGAGGAATATGAAGTAGTATGTTTAAGAGGAATATGCAGTAGTATGTTTAAGAGGAATATGAAGTAGTATATTTAAGGGGAATATGAAGTAGTATATTTAAGATGAATATGAAGTAGTATGTTTAAGAGGAATATGAAGTAGTATGTTTAAGAGGAATATGAAGTAGTATGTTTAAGAGGAATATGAAGTAGTATGTTTAAGAAAAATATGAAGTAGTATGTTTAAGAGATATATGAAGTAGTATGTTTAAGAGGAATATGAAGTAGTATGTTCAAGAGGAATGTGAAGTAGTATATTTAAGAGGAATATGAAGTAGTATGTTTAAGAGGAATATGCAGTAGTATGTTTAAGAGGTATATGAAGTAGTACGTTTAAGAGGAATACGAAGTAGTATGTTTAAGAGGAATATGAAGTAGTATGTTTAAGAGGAATATGAAGTAGTATGTTTCAGAGGAATATGCAGTAGTTTGTTTAAGAGGAATACGAAGTCGTATGTTTAAGAGGTATATGAAGTAGTATGTTTAAGAGGAATATGAAGTAGTATGTTTAAGAGGAATATGAAGTAGTATGTTTAAGATGAATAGGAAGTAGTATGTTTAAAAGGAATATAAAGTAGTGTATTTAAGAGAAATTTGAAGTAGTATGTTTAAGAGGAATATGAAGTAGTATATTTAAGAGGAATATGAAGTAGTATATTTAAGAGGAATATGAAGTAGTATGTTTAAGCGGAATATGAAGTAGTATGTTTAAGAGGAATATGAAGTACCATGTTTAAGAGTAATAGGAAGTAGTATGTTTAAGAGGAATATGAAGTAGTATGTTTAGGAGGAATATGAAGTAGTATGCTTAAGAGGAATATGAAGTAGTATATTTAAGAGGAATATGAAGTAGTATGTTTAAGAGGAATATGAAGTAGTATGTTTAAGAGGAATACGAAGTAGTATGTTTAAGAGGAATATGCACTAGTATGTTTAAGAGGAATACGAAGTAGAACGTTTAAGAGGAATATGAAGTAGTATTTTTAAGAGATATATGAAGTAGTATGTTTAAGAGGAATATGAAGTAGTATGTTTAAGAGGAATATGAAGTAGTATGTTTAAGAAATATATGAAGTAGTATATTTAAGTTAAGAGGAATATGAAGTAGTATATTTAAGAGGAATATGAAGTATTATGTTTAAGATCAATATGAAGTAGTATGTTTAAAAGAATATAAAGTAGTATATTTAAGAGGAATATGAAGTAGTATGTTTAAGAGGAATATGAAGTAGTATATTTAAGAGGAATATGAAGTAGTATATTTAAGAGGAATATGAAGTACCATGTTTAAGAGTAAAATGAAGTAGTATATTTAAGAGGAATATGAAATAGTATGTTTAAGAGGAATATAAAGTAGTATGTTTAAGATGAATAGGAAGTAGTATGTTTAAAAGGAATATAAAGTAGTATATTTAAGAGGAATATAAAGTAGTATGTTTAAGAGGAATATGAAGTAGTATATTTAAGAGGAATATGAAGTAGTTTATTTAAGAGGAATATGAAGTAGTATGTTTAAGAGGAATATGAAGTAGTATGTTTAAGAGGAATATGAAGTACCATGTTTAAGAGTAATAGGAAGTAGTATGTTTAAGAGGAATATGAAGTAGTATGTTTAAGAGGAATATGAAGTAGTATGTTTAAGATGAATAGGAAGTAGTATGTTTAAAAGGAATATAAAGTAGTATATTTAAGAGGAACATGAAGTAGTATGTTTAAGAGGAATATGAAGTAGTATATTTAAGAGGAATATGAAGTAGTATATTTAAGAGGTATATGAAGTAGTATGTTTAAGAGGAATATGAAATAGTATGTTTAAGAGGAATATGAAGTACCATGTTTAAGAGTAATAGGAAGTAGTATGTTTAAGAGGAATATGAAGTAGTATGTTTAAGAGAAATATGAAGTAGTATGCTTAAGAGGAATATGAAGTATATAGTTAAGAGGAATATGAAGTAGTATGTTTAAGAGGAATATGAAGTAGTATGTTTAAGAGGAATATAAAGTAGTATGTTTAAGAGGAATATGCAGTAGTATGTTTAAGAGGAATACGAAGTAGAACGTTTAAGAGGAATATGAAGTAGTATGTTTAAGAGATATATGAAGTAGTATGTTTAAGAGGAATATGAAGTAGTATGTTTAAGAGGAATATGAAGTAGAATGTTTAAGAGATATATGAAGTAGTATATTTAAGTGAAATATGAAGTTGTATGTTTAAGACGAATATGAAGTAGTATATTTAAGAGGAATATGAAGTAGTATGTTTAAGATGAATATGAAGTAGTTTGTTTAAAAGGAATATAAAGTAGTATATTTAAGAGGAATATGAAGTAGTATGTTTAAGAGGAATATGAAGTAGTATATTTAAGAGGAATATGAAGTAGTATATTTAAGAGGAATATGAAGTAGTATGTTTAAGAGGAATATGAAGTAGTATGTTTAAGAGGAATATGAAGTACCATGTTTAAGAGTAATATGAAGTAGTATATTTAAGAGGAATATGAAGTAGTATGTTTAAGAGGAATATGAAATAATATGCTTAAGAGGAATATGATGTAGTATATTTAAGAGTAATATGAAGTAGTATATTTAAGAGGAATATGAAGTAGTATTTTTAAGAGGAATATGAAGTAGTATATTTAAGAGGAATATGAAGTAGTATGTTTAAGAGGAATATGAAGTACCATGTTTAAGAGTAATAGGATGTAGTATATTTAAGTGGATAATGAAGTAGTATGTTTATGAGGAATATGAAGTAGTATATTTAAGAGGAATATGAAGTAGTATATTTAAGAGGAATATGAAGTAGTATATTTAAGAGGAATATGAAGTAGTATGTTTAAGAGGAATATGAAGTAGTATGTTTAAGAGGAATATGAAGTAGTATGTTTAAGAGGAATATGAAGTAGTATATTTAAGAGGAATATGAAGTAGTATATTTAAGAGGAATCTGAAGTAGTATATTTAAGAGGAATATGAAGTAGTATGTTTAAGAAGAGTATGAAGTAGTATGCTTAAGAGGAATATGAAGTAGTATGTTTAAGAGGAATATGAAGTAGTATATTTAAGAGGAATATGAAGTAGTATGTTTAAGAGGAATATGAAGTAGTATGTTTAAGAGGTATATGAAGTAGTATGTTTAACAGGAATATGAAGTAGTATGTTTAAGAGGAATATGAAGTAGTATGTCTAAGAGGAATATGAAGTAGTATGTTTAAGAGGAATATGAAGTAGTATGTTTAAGAGGAAAATGAAGTAGTATGTTTAAGAGGAATATGCAGTAGTATGTTTAAGAGGAATACGAAGTAGTATATTTAAGTGGAGTATGAAGTAGTATGTTTTAAAGGAATATAAAGTAGTATATTTAAGAGGAATATGAAGTAGTATGTTTAAGATGAATATGAATTAGTATGTTTAAGAGGAATATGAAGTAGTATGTTTAAGAGGAATATGAAGTAGTATGTTTAAGAGGAATACGAAGTAGTATATTTAAGTGGAATATGAAGTATTATGTTTAAGAGGAATATGAAGTAGTTTGTTTAAGAGGAATATGAAGTAGTATGTTTAAGAGGAATATGAAGTAGTATGTTTAAGAGGAATATGAAGTAGTATATTTAAGAGGAATATGAAGTAGTATGTTTAACAGGAATATGAAGTAGTATGTTTAAGAGGAATATGAAGTAGTATATTTAAGAGGAATACGAAGTAGTATGTTTAAGAGGAATATGAAGTAGTATGTTTAAGAGGAATATGAAGTAGTATGTTTAAGAGGAATATGAAGTAGTATGTTTAAGAGGAATACGAAGTAGTATGTTTAAGAGGTATATGAAGTAGTATGTTTAAGAGGAATATGAAGTAGTATAATTAAGAGGAATATGAAGTAATATGTTTAAGATGAATATGAAGTAGTATGTTTAAAAGGAATATAAAGCAGCATATTTAAGAGGAATAAGAAGTAGTATGTTTAAGAGGAATATGAAGTAGTATATTTAAGAGGAATATGAAGTAGTATATTTAAGAGGAAAATGAAGTAGTATGTTTAAGAGGAATATGAAGTAGTATGTTGAAGAGAAATATGAAGTACCATGTTTAAGAGTAATAGAAAGTAGTATGTTTAAGAGGAATATGAAGTAGTATGTTTAAGATGAATATGAAGTAGTATGTTTAAAAGGATTATAAAGTAGTAATTTAAGAGGAATATGAAGTAGTATATTTAAGAGGAATATGAAGTAGTATATTTAAGAGGAATATGAAGTAGTATATTTAAGAGGAATATGAAGTAGTATGTTTAAGAGGAATATGAAGTAGTATGTTTAAGAGGAATATGAAGTACCATGTTTAAGTGGAATATGAAGTAGTATGTTTAAGAGGAACATGAAGTAGTATATTTAAGAGGAATATGAAGTAGTATGTTTAAGATGAATATGAAGTAGTATGTTTAAAAGGAATATAAAGTAGTATATTTAAGAGGAATATGAAGTAGTATGTTTAAGAGGAATATGAAGTAGTATATTTAAGAGGAATATGAAGTAGTATATTTAAGAGGAATATGAAGTAATATGTTTAAGAGGAATATGAAGTAGTATGTTTAAGAGGAATATGAAGTACCATGTTTAAGAGTAATATGAAGTAGTATATTTAAGAGGAATATGAAGTAGTATGTTTAAGAGGAATATGAAGTAGTATGTTTAAAAGGAATATGAAGTACCATGTTTAAGAGTAATAGGATGTAGTATATTTAAGTGGAATATGAAGTAGTATGTTTACGAGGAATATGAAGTAGTATATTTAAGAGGAATATGAAGTAGTATAGTTAAGAGGAATATGAAGAAGTATATTTAAGAGGAATATAAAGTAGTATGTTTAAGAGGAATATTTATTAGTATGTTTAAGAGGAATATGAAGTAGTATGTTTAAGAGGAATATGAAGAAGTATATTTAAGAGGAATATGAAGTAGTATATTTAAGAGGAATATGAAGTAGTATATTTAAGAGGAATATGAAGTAGTATGTTTAAGAGGAATATGAAGTTGTATGCTTAAGAGGAATATGAAGTAGTATGTTTAAGAGGAATATGAAGTAGTATATTTAAGAGGAATATGAAGTAGTATGTTTAAGAGGAATATGAAGTAGTATGTTTAAGAGGTATATGAAGTAGTATGTTTAAGAGGAATATGAAGTAGTATGTTTAAGAGGAATATGAAGTAGTATGTTTAAGAGGAAAATGAAGTAGTATGTTTACGAGGAATATGCAGTAGTATGTTTAAGAGGAATACGAAGTAGTATATTAAAGAGGAATATGAAGTATTATGTTTAAGAAGAGTATGAAGTAGTATGCTTAAGAGGAATATGAAGTAGTATGTTTAAGAGGAATATGAAGTAGTATATTTAAGAGGAATATGAAGTAGTATGTTTAAGAGGAATATGAAGTAGTATGTTTAAGAGGTATATGAAGTAGTATGTTTAACAGGAATATGAAGTAGTATGTTTAAGAGGAATATGAAGTAGTATGTCTAAGAGGAATATGAAGTAGTATGTTTAAGAGGAATATGAAGTAGTATGTTTAAGAGGAAAATGAAGTAGTATGTTTAAGAGGAATATGCAGTAGTATGTTTAAGAGGAATACGAAGTAGTATATTTAAGTGGAATATGAAGTAGTATGTTTTAAAGGAATATAAAGTAGTATATTTAAGAGGAATATGAAGTAGTATGTTAAAGATGAATATGAATTAGTATGTTTAAGAGGAATATGAAGTAGTATGTTTAAGAGGAATATGAAGTAGTATGTTTAAGAGGAATACGAAGTAGTATATTTAAGTGGAATATGAAGTATAATGTTTAAGAGGAATATGAAGTAGTTTGTTTAAGAGGAATATAAAGTAGTATGTTTAAGAGGAATATGAAGTAGTATGTTTAAGAGGAATATGAAGTAGTATATTTAAGAAGAATATGAAGTAGTATGTTTAACAGGAATATGAAGTAGTATGTTTAAGAGGAATATGAAGTAGTATATTTAAGAGGAATACGAAGTAGTATGTTTAAGAGGAATATGAAGTAGTATGTTTAAGAGGAATATGAAGTAGTATGTTTAAGAGGAATATGAAGTAGTATGTTTAAGAGGAATACGAAGTAGTATGTTTAAGAGGTATATGAAGTAGTATGTTTAAGAGGAATATGAAGTAGTATAATTAAGAGGAATATGAAGTAATATGTTTAAGATGAATATGAAGTAGTATTTTTAAAAGGAATATAAAGCAGCATATTTAAGAGGAATAAGAAGTAGTATGTTTAAGAGGAATATGAAGTAGTATATTTAAGAGGAATATGAAGTAGTATATTTAAGAGGAATATGAAGTAGTATGTTTAAGAGGAATATGAAGTAGTATGTTGAAGAGAAATATGAAGTACCATGTTTAAGAGTAATAGAAAGTAGTATGTTTAAGAGGAATATGAAGTAGTATGTTTAAGATGAATATGAAGTAGTATGTTTAAAAGGATTATAAAGTAGTATATTTAAGAGGAATATGAAGTAGTATGTTTAAGAGGAATATGAAGTAGTATATTTAAGAGCAATATGAAGTAGTATATTTAAGAGGAATATGAAGTAGTATGTTTAAGAGGAATATGAAATAGTATGTTTAAGAGGAATATGAAGTACCATGTTTAAGTGGAATATGAAGTAGTATGTTTAAGAGGAACATGAAGTAGTATATTTAAGAGGAATATGAAGTAGTATGTTTAAGATGAATATGTTTAGTATGTTTAAAAGGAATATAAAGTAGTATATTTAAGAGGAATATGAAGTAGTATGTTTAAGAGGAATATGAAGTAGTATATTTAAGAGGAATATGAAGTAGTATATTTAAGAGGAATATGAAGTAATATGTTTAAGAGGAATATGAAGTAGTATGTTTAAGAGGAATATGAAGTACCATGTTTAAGAGTAATATGAAGTAGTATATTTAAGAGGAATATGAAGTAGTATGTTTAAGAGGAATATGAAGTAGTATGTTAAAAAGGAATATGAAGTACCATGTTTAAGAGTAATAGGATGTAGTATATTTAAGTGGAATATGAAGTAGTATGTTTACGAGGAATATGAAGTAGTATATTTAAGAGGAATATGAAGTAGTATATTTAAGAGGAATATGAAGTAGTATATTTAAGAGGAATATGAAGTAGTATGTTTAAGAGGAATATGAAGTTGTATGCTTAAGAGGAATATGAAGTAGTATGTTTAAGAGGAATATGAAGTAGTATATTTAAGAGGAATATGAAGTAGTATGTTTAAGAGGAATATGAAGTAGTATGTTTAAGAGGTATATGAAGTAGTATGTTTAAGAGGAATATGAAGTAGTATGTTTAAGAGGAATATGAAGTAGTATGTTTAAGAGGAAAATGAAGTAGTATGTTTACGAGGAATATGCAGTAGTATGTTTAAGAGGAATATGAAGTAGTTTGTTTAAGAGGAATATGAAGTAGTATGTTTAAGAGGAATATGAAGTAGTATGTTTAAGAGGAATATGAAGTAGTATATTTAAGAGGAATATGAAGTAGTATGTTTAAGAGGAATATGAAGTAGTATGTTTAAGAGGAACTATGAAGTAGTATGTTTAAGAGGAATACGAAGTAGTATGTTTAAGAGGAATATGAAGTAGTGTGTTTAAGAGGAATATGAAGTAGTATGTTTAAGAGGAATATGAAGTAGTATGTTTAAGAGGAATACAAAGTAGTATGTTTAAGTGGAATATGAAGTAGTATGTTTAAGAGGAATATGAAGTAGTATATTTAAGAGGAATATGAAGTAGTATGTTTAAGATGAATATGAAGTTGTATATTTAAGAGGAATATGAAGTAGTATATTTAAGAGGAATATGAAGTAGTATGTTTAAGAGGAATTTGAAATAGTATGTTTAAGAGGAATATGAAGTACCATGTTTAAGAATAATAGGAAGTAGTATGTTTAAGAGGAATATGAAGAAGTATGTTTAAGAGGAATATAAAGTATTATGCTTAAGAGGAATATGAAGTAGTATATTTAAGAGAAATATGAAATAGTATGTTTAAGAGGAATATGAAGTAGTATGTTTAAGAGGAATATGAAGTAGTATGTTTAAGAGGAATATGCAGCAGTATGTTTAAGAGGAATACGAAGTAGAACGTTTAAGAGGAATATGAAGTAGTATGTTTAAGAGATATATGAAGTAGTATGTTTAAGAGGAATATGAAGTAGTATGTTTAAGAGGAATATGAAGTAGTATGTTTAAGAGATATATGAAGTAGTATATTTAAGTGGAATATGAGATAGTATGTTTAAGAGGAATATGAAGTAGTATATTTAAGAGGAATATGAAGTAGTATGTTTAAGATGAATATGAAGGAGTATGTTTAAAAGGAATATAAAGTAGTATATTTAAGAGGAATATGAAGTAGTATGTTTAAGAGGAATATGAAGTAGTATAATTAAGAGGAATATGAAGTAGTATATTTAAGAGGAATATGAAGTAGTATGTTTAAGAGTAATAGGAAGAAGTATATTTAAGTGGAATATGAAGTAGTATGTTTACGAGGAATATGAAGTAGTATATTTAAGAGGAATATGAAGTAGTATATTTAAGAGGAATATGAAGTAGTATATTTAAGAGGAATATGAAGTAGTATGTTTAAGAGGAATATGAAGTAGTATGTTTAAGAGGAATATGAAGTAGTATGTTTAAGAGAAATATGAAGTAGTATAGTCAAGAGGAATATGAAGTAGTATATTTAAGAGGAATATGAAGTAGTATATTTAAGAGGAATATGAAGTAGTATGTTTAAGAGGAATATGAAGTAGTATGCTTAAGAGGAATATGAAGTAGTATGTTTAAGAGGAATATGAAGTAGTATGTTTAAGAGGAATATGAAGTAGTATGTTTAAGAGGAATAGGAAGTAGTATGTTTAAGAGGAATATGAAGTAGTATGTTTAAGAGGAATACGAAGTAGTATGTTTAAGAGGAATGTGAAGTATTATATTTAAGAGGAATATGAAGTAGTATGTTTAAGAGGAATATTCAGTAGTATGTTTAAGAGGAATACGAAGTAGTATATTTAAGTGGAATATGAAGTAGTCTGTTTAAGAGATATATGAAGTAGTATATTTAAGAGGAATATGAAGTAGTATGTTTAAGAGGAATATGAAGCAGTATGTTTAAAAGGAATATAAAGTAGTATATTTAAGAGGAATATGAAGTAGTATGTTTAAGAGGAATATGAAGTAGTATATTTAAGAGGAATATGAAGTAGTATATTTAAGAGGAATATGAAGTAGTATGTTTAAGAGGAATATGAAGTAGTATGTTTAAGAGGAATATGAAGTAGTATGTTTAAGAGGAATATGAAGTAGTATGTTTCAGAGGAATATGAAGTAGTATGTTTAAGAGGAATATGAAGTAGTATATTTAAGAGGAATATAAAGTAGTATGTTTAAGAGGAATATGAAGTAGTATGTTTAAGAGGAATACGAAGTAGTATATTTAAGTGGAATATGAAGTAGTATGTTTAAGAGGAATATGAAGTAGTATGTTTAAGAGGAATATGAAGTAGTATGGTTAAGAGGAATATGAAGTAGTATGTTTAAGAGGAATATGAAGTAGTATATTTAAGAGGAATATGAAGTAGTATGTTTAAGAGGAATATGAAGTAGTATGTTTAAGAGGAATATGAAGTAGTATGTTTAAGAGGAATACGAAGTAGTATGTTTAAGAGGAATATGAAGTAGTATGTTTAAGAGGAATATGAAGTAGTATGTTTAAGAGGAATATGTAGTAGTATGTTTAAGAGGAATACGAAGTAGTATGTTTAAGAGGTATATGAAGTAGTATGTTTAAGAGGAGTATGTAGTAGTATGTTTAAGAGGAATATGAAATAGTATGTTTAAGATGATTATGAAGTAGTATGTTTAAAAGGAATATAAAGTAGTATATTTAAGAGGAATAAGAAGTAGTATGTTTAAGAGGAATATGAAGTAGTATATTTAAGAGGAATATGAAGTAGTATATTTAAGAGGAATATGAAGTAGTATGTTTAAGAGGAATATGAAGTAGTATGTTTAAGAGGAATATGAAGTACCATGTTTAAGAGTAATAGGAAGTAGTATGTTTAAGAGGAATATGAAGTAGTATGTTTAAGAGGAATATGAAGTATTATGCTTAAGAGGAATATGAAGTAGTATATTTAAGAGGAATATGAAATAGTATGTTTAAGAGGAATATGAAGTAGTATGTTTAAGAGGAATATGAAGTAGTATGTTTAAGAGAAATATGCAGCAGTATGTTTAAGAGGAATAAGAAGTAGAACGTTTAAGAGGAATATGAAGTAGTATGTTTAAGAGATATATGAAGTAGTATGTTTAAGAGGAATATGAAGTAGTATGTTTAAGAGGAATATGAAGTAGTATGTTTACGAGGAATATGAAGTAGTATATTTAAGAGGAATATGAAGTAGTATATTTAAGAGGAATATGAAGAAGTATATTTAAGAGGAATATAAAGTAGTATGTTTAAGAGGAATATTTATTAGTATGTTTAAGAGGAATATGAAGTAGTATGTTTAAGAGGAATATGAAGTAGTATATTTAAGAGGAATATGAAGTAGTATATTTAAGAGGAATATGAAGTAGTATATTTAAGAGGAATATGAAGTAGTATGTTTAAGAGGAATATGAAGTTGTATGTTTAAGAGGAATATGAAGTAGTATATTTAAGAGGAATATGAAGTAGTATGTTTAAGAGGAATATGAAGTAGTATGTTTAAGAGGAATATGAAGTAGTATGTTTAAGAGGAATATGAAGTAGTATGTTTAAGAGGAATATGAAGTAGTATGTTTAAGAGGAATATGAAGTAGTATATTTAAGAGAAATATGAAGAAGTATATTTAAGAGGAATATAAAGTAGTATGTTTAAGAGGAATATTTATTAGTATGTTTAAGAGGAATATGAAGTAGTATGTTTAAGAGGAATATGAAGTAGTATATTTAAGAGGAATATGAAGTAGTATATTTAAGAGGAATATGAAGTTGTATATTTAAGAGGAATATGAAGTAGTATGTTTAAGAGGAATATGAAGTTGTATGCTTAAGAGGAATATGAAGTAGTATGTTTAAGAGGAATATGAAGTAGTATATTTAAGAGGAATATGAAGTAGTATGTTTAAGAGGAATATGAAGTAGTATGTTTAAGAGGTATATGAAGTAGTATGTTTAAGAGGAATATGAAGTAGTATGTTTAAGTGGAATATGAAGTAGTATGTTTTAAAGGAATATAAAGTAGTATATTTAAGAGGAATATGAAGTAGTATGTTTAAGAGGAATATGAAGTAGTATGTTTAAGAGGAATATGAAGTAGTATGTTTAAGAGGAATATAAAGTAGTTTGTTTAAGAGGAATATGAAGTAGTATATTAAAGAGGAATATGAAGTATTATGTTTAAGAGGAATATGAAGTAGTATGTTTAAGAGGAATACGAAGTAGTATATTTAAGTGGAATATGAAGTAGTATGTTTAAGAGGAATATGAAGTAGTATGTTTAAGAGGAATATGAAGTAGTATGTTTAAGAGGAATATGAAGTAGTATGTTTAAGAGGAATATGAAGTAGTATATTTAAGAGGAATATGAAGTAGTACGTTTAAGAGGAATATGAAGTAGTATGTTTAAGAGGAATATGAAGTAGTATGTTTAAGAGGAATACGAAGTAGTATGTTTAAGAGGAATATGAAGTAGTATGTTTAAGAGGAATATGAAGTAGTATGTTTAAGAGGAATATGAAGTAGTATGTTTAAGAGGAATACAAAGTAGTATGTTTAAGTGGAATATGAAGTAGTATGTTTAAGAGGAATATGAAGTAGTATATTTAAGAGGAATATGAAGTAGTATGTTTAAGATGAATATGAAGTTGTATATTTAAGAGGAATATGAAGTAGTATATTTAAGAGGAATATGAAGTAGTATGTTTAAGAGGAATTTGAAATAGTATGTTTAAGAGGAATATGAAGTACCATGTTTAAGAGTAATAGGAAGTAGTATGTTTAAGAGGAATATGAAGTAGTATGTTTAAGAGGAATATGAAGTATTATGCTTAAGAGGAATATGAAGTAGTATATTTAAGAGAAATATGAAATAGTATGTTTAAGAGGAATATGAAGTAGTATGTTTAAGAGGAATATGAAGTAGTATGTTTAAGAGGAATATGCAGCAGTATGTTTAAGAGGAATACGAAGTAGAACGTTTAAGAGGAATATGAAGTAGTATGTTTAAGAGATATATGAAGTAGTATGTTTAAGAGGAATATGAAGTAGTATGTTTAAGAGGAATATGAAGTAGTATGTTTAAGAGATATATGAAGTAGTATATTTAAGTGGAATATGAGATAGTATGTTTAAGAGGAATATGAAGTAGTATATTTAAGAGGAATATGAAGTAGTATGTTTAAGATGAATATGAAGGAGTATGCTTAAAAGGAATATAAAGTAGTATATTTAAGAGGAATATGAAGTAGTATGTTTAAGAGGAATATGAAGTAGTATAATTAAGAGGAATATGAAGTAGTATATTTAAGAGGAATATGAAGTAGTATGTTTAAGAGTAATAGGAAGTAGTATATTTAAGTGGAATATGAAGTAGTATGTTTACGAGGAATATGAAGTAGTATATTTAAGAGGAATATGAAGTAGTATATTTAAGAGGAATATGAAGTAGTATATTTAAGAGGAATATGAAGTAGTATGTTTAAGAGGAATATGAAGTAGTATGTTTAAGAGGAATATGAAGTAGTATGTTTAAGAGAAATATGAAGTAGTATATTCAAGAGGAATATGAAGTAGTATATTTAAGAGGAATATGAAGTAGTATATTTAAGAGGAATATGAAGTAGTATGTTTAAGAGGAATATGAAGTAGTATGCTTAAGAGGAATATGAAGTTGTATGTTTAAGAGGAATATGAAGTAGTATGTTTAAGAGGAATATGAAGTAGTATGTTTAAGAGGAATAGGAAGTAGTATGTTTAAGAGGAATATGAAGTAGTATGTTTAAGAGGAATATGAAGTAGTATGTTTAAGAGGAATGTGAAGTATTATATTTAAGAGGAATATGAAGTAGTATGTTTAAGAGGAATATGCAGTAGTATGTTTAAGAGGAATACGAAGTAGTATATTTAAGTGGAATATGAAGTAGTCTGTTTAAGAGATATATGAAGTAGTATATTTAAGAGGAATATGAAGTAGTATGTTTAAGAGGAATATGAAGCAGTATGTTTAAAAGGAATATAAAGTAGTATATTTAAGAGGAATATGAAGTAGTATGTTTAAGAGGAATATGAAGTAGTATATTTAAGAGGAATATGAAGTAGTATATTTAAGAGGAATATGAAGTAGTCTGTTTAAGAGGAATATGAAGTAGTATGTTTAAGAGGAATATGAAGTAGTATGTTTAAGAGGTATATGAAGTAGTATGTTTGAGAGGAATATGAAGTAGTATGTTTAAGAGGAATATGAAGTAGTATATTTAAGAGGAATATAAAGTAGTATGTTTAAGAGGAATATGAAGTAGTATGTTTAAGAGGAATACGAAGTAGTATATTTAAGTGGAATATGAAGTAGTATGTTTAAGAGGAATATGAAGTAGTATGTTTAAGAGGAATATGAAGTAGTATGTTTAAGAGGAATATGAAGTAGTATGTTTAAGAGGAATATGAAGTAGTATATTTAAGAGGAATATGAAGTAGTATGTTTAAGAGGAATATGAAGTAGTATGTTTAAGAGGAATATGAAGTAGTATGTTTAAGAGGAATACGAAGTAGTATGTTTAAGAGGAATATGAAGTAGTATGTTTAAGAGGAATATGAAGTAGTATGTTTAAGAGGAATATGAAGTAGTATGTTTAAGAGGAATACGAAGTAGTATGTTTAAGAGGTATATGAAGTAGTATGTTTAAGAGGAGTATGAAGTAGTATGTTTAAGAGGAATATGAAATAGTATGTTTAAGATGATTATGAAGTAGTATGTTTAAAAGGAATATAAAGTAGTATATTTAAGAGGAATAAGAAGTAGTATGTTTAAGAGGAATATGAAGTAGTATATTTAAGAGGAATATGAAGTAGTATATTTAAGAGGAATATGAAGTAGTATGTTTAAGAGGAATATGAAGTAGTATGTTTAAGAGGAATATGAACTACCATGTTTAAGAGTAATAGGAAGTAGTATGTTTAAGAGGAATATGAAGTAGTATGTTTAAGAGGAATATGAAGTATTATGCTTAAGAGGAATATGAAGTAGTATATTTAAGAGGAATATGAAATAGTATGTTTAAGAGGAATATGAAGTAGTATGTTTAAGAGGAATATGAAGTAGTATGTTTAAGAGGAATATGCAGCAGTATGTTTAAGAGGAATACGAAGTAGAACGTTTAAGAGGAATATGAAGTAGTATGTTTAAGAGATATATGAAGTAGTATGTTTAAGAGGAATCTGAAGTAGTATGTTTAAGAGGAATATGAAGTAGTATGTTTAAGAGATATATGAAGTAGTATATTTAAGTGGAATATGAAGTAGTATGTTTAAGAGGAATATGAAGTAGTATATTTAAGAGGAATATGAAGTAGTATGTTTAAGATGAATATGAAGGAGTATGTTTAAAAGGAATATAAAGTAGCATATTTAAGAGGAATATGAAGTAGTATGTTTAAGAGGAATATGAAGTAGTATAATTAAGAGGAATATGAAGTAGTATATTTAAGAGGAATATGAAGTAGTATGTTTAGGAGTAATATGAAGTAGTATATTTAAGAGGAATATGAAATAGTATGTTTAAGAGGAATATGAAGTAGTATGTTTAAGAGGAATATGAAGTAGTATGTTTAAGAGGAATATGCAGCAGTATGTTTAAGAGGAATACGAAGTAGAACGTTTACGAGGAATATGAAGTAGTATATTTAAGAGGAATATGAAGTAGTATGTTTAAGAGGAATATGAAGTAGTATATTTAAGAGGAATATGAAGTAGTATGTTTAAGAGGAATATGAAGTAGTATGTTTAAGAGGTATATGAAGTAGTATGTTTAAGAGGAATATGAAGTAGTATGTTTAAGAGGAATATGAAGTAGTATGTTTAAGAGGAATATGAAGTAGTATGTTTAAGAGGAATATGAAGTAGTATGTTTAAGAGGAATATGAAGTAGTATGTTTAAGAGGAATTTGAAGTAGTATATTTAAGAGGAATATGAAGTAGTATGTTTAAGAGGAATATGCAGTAGTATGTTTAAGAGGAATACGAAGTAGTATATTTAAGTGGATTGTGAAGTAGTATGTTTAAGAGATATATGAAGTAGTATATTTAAGTGGAATATGAAGTAGTATGTTTAAGAGGAATATGAAGCAGTATGTTTAAAAGGAATATAAAGTAGTATATTTAAGAGGAATATGAAGTAGTATGTTTAAGAGGAATATGAAGTAGTATATTTAAGAGGAATATGAAGTAGTATATTTAAGAGGAATATGAAGTAGTATGTTTAAGAGGAATATGAAGTAGTATGTTTAAGAGGAATATGAAGTACTATGCTTAAGAGGAATATGAAGTAGTATGTTTGAGAGGAATATGAAGTAGTATGTTTAAGAGGAATATAAAGTAGTATGTTTAAGAGATATATGAAGTAGTATATTTAAGTGGAATATGAAGTAGTATGTTTAAGAGGAATATGAAGTAGTATGTTTAAAAGGAATATAAAGTAGTATATTTAAGAGGAATATGAAGTAGTAGGTTTAAGAGGAATATGAAGTAGTATATTTAAGAGGAATATGAAGCAGTATGTTTAAGAGGAATATGAAGTAGTATGTTTAAGAGGAATGTGAAGTAGCATGTTTAAGAGGAATATGAAGCAGTATGTTTAAGAGGAATAGGAAGTAGTATGTTTAAGAGGAATATGAAGTAGTATATTTAAGAGGAATATGAAGCAGTATGTTTAAGAGGAATATGAAGTAGTATGTTTAAGAGGAATATGAAGAAGTATGCTTAAGAGTAATATGAAGTATTATATTTAAGAGGAATATGAAGTAGTATGTTTAAGAGGAATATGAAGTAGTATATTTAAGAGGAATATGAAGTAGTATGTTTAAGAGGAATATGAAGTAGTATGCTTAAGAGGAATATGAAGTAGTATGCTTAAGATGAATATGAAGTAGTATGTTTAAGAGGAATGTGAAGTAGTATGTTCAAGAGGAGTATGAAGTAGTATGTTTAAGAGGAATATGCAGTAGTATGTTTAAGACGAATATGAAGTAGTATGTTTAAGAGGCATATGAAGTAGTATATTTAAGTGGAATATGAAGTAGTATGTTTAAGAGGAATATGAAGTAGTATGTTTAAGAGGAATATGAAGTAGTATGTTTAAGAGGAATATGAAGTAGTATGTTTAAGAGGAATATGAAGTAGTATATTTAAGAGGAATATGAAGTAGAACGTTTAAGAGGAATATGAAGTAGTATGTTTAAGAGGAATACGAAGTAGTTTATTTAAGAGGAATATGAAGTAGTATATTTAAGAGGAATATGAAGTAGTATGTTTAAGAGGAATATGAAGCAGAATGTTTAAGAGGAATATGAAGTAGTATGTTTAAGAGGAATATGAAGTAGTATATTTAAGAGGAATATGAAGTAGTATGTTTAAGAGGAATATCAAGTAGTATATTTAAGAGGAATATAAAGTAGTATATTTAAGAGGAATATGAAGTAGTATATTTAAGAGGAATATGAAGTAGTATATTTAAGAGGAATATGAAGTAGTATCTTTAAAAGAAATATAAAGTAGTATATTTAAGAGGAATATGAAGTTGTATGTTTAAGATGAATATGAAGTAGTATGTTTAAGAGGAATATGAAGTAGTATGTTTAAGAGGAATGTGAAGTAGTATGTTTAAGAGGAATATGAAGTAGTATGTTAAAGAGGAATATGAAGTAGTATATTTAAGAAGAATATGAAGTAGTATGTTTAAGAGGAATATGAAGCAGTATGTTTAAGAGATATATTAAGTAGTATATTTAAGAGGAATATGAAGTAGTATGTTTAAGAGAAATATGAAGTAGTATGTTTAAAAGGCATATAAAGTAGTATATTTAAGAGGAATATGAAGTAGTATGTTTAAGAGGAATATGAAGTAGCATGTTTAAGAGGAATATGAAGTAGTATATTTAAGAGGAATATGAAGTAGTAAGTTTAAGAGGAATATGCAGTAGTATGTTTAAGAGGAATATGCAGTAGTATGTTTAAGAGGAATACGAAGTAGTATATTTAAGTGGAATATGAAGTAGTATGTTTAAGAGGAATATGAAGTAGTATATTTAAGAGGATTATGAAGTAGTATGTTTAAGAGGAATATGAAGTAGTATATTTAAGAGGAATATGAAGTAGAACGTTTAAGAGGAATATGAAGTAGTATGTTTAAGAGGAATACGAAGTAGTTTATTTAAGAGGAATATGAAGTAGTATATTTAAGAGGAATATGAAGTAGTATGTTTAAGAGGAATATGAAGTAGAATGTTCAAGAGGAATATGAAGTAGTATGTTTAAGAGGAATATGAAGTAGTATATTTAAGAGGAATATGAAGTAGTATGTTTAAGAGGAATATGAAGTAGTATGCTTAGGAGGAATATGTAGTAGTATATTTAAGAGGAATATGAAGTAGCATGTTTAAGACGAATATGAGGTAGTATATTTAAGAGGAATATGAAGTAGTATGTTTAAGAGGAATATGAAGTAGTATGTTTAAGAGGAATATGAAGTAGTATGTTTAAGAGGCATATGAAGTAGTATGTTTAAGAGGAATATGAAGTAGTATGTTTAAGAGGAATATCAAGTAGTATATTTAAGAGGAATATGAAGTAGTATATTTAAGAGGAATATGAAGTAGTATATTTAAGAGGAATATGAAGTAGTATATTTAAGAGGAATATGAAGTAGTATCTTTAAAAGGAATATAAAGTAGTATATTTAAGAGGAATATGAAGTTGTATGTTTAAGAGGAATACGAAGTAGTATATTTAAGTGGAATACGAAGTCGTATGTTTAAGAGGTATATGAAGTAGTATGTTTAAGAGGAATATAAAGTAGTATGTTTAAGAGGAATATGAAGTAGTATGTTTAAGATGAATAGGAAGTAGTATTTTTAAAAGGAATTTTAAGTAGTATATTTAAGAGGAATTTGAAGTAGTATGTTTAAGAGGAATATGAAGTAGTATATTTAAGAGGAATATGAAGTAGTATATTTAAGAGGAATATGAAGTAGTATGTTTAAGCGGAATATGAAGTAGTATGTTTAAGAGGAATATGAAGTAGTATGTTTAAGAGGAATATGCATTAGTATGTTTAAGAGGTATATGAAGTAGTATGTTTAAGAAGAATATGAAGTAGTATGCTTAAGAGGAATATGAAGTAGTATATTTAAGAGGAATATGAAGTAGTATGTTTAAGAGGAATATGAAGTAGTATGTTTAAGAGGAATACGAAGTAGTATGTTTAAGAGGAATATGCAGTAGTATGTTTAAGAGGAATACGAAGTAGAACGTTTAAGAGGAATATAAAGTAGTATGTTTAAGAGGAATATGAAGTAGTATGTTTAAGATGAATAGGAAGTAGTATTTTTAAAAGGAATTTTAAGTAGTATATTTAAGAGGAATTTGAAGTAGTATGTTTAAGAGGAATATGAAGTAGTATATTTAAGAGGAATATGAAGTAGTATATTTAAGAGGAATATGAAGTAGTATGTTTAAGCGGAATATGAAGTAGTATGTTTAAGAGGAATATGAAGTAGTATGTTTAAGAGGAATATGCATTAGTATGTTTAAGAGGTATATGAAGTAGTATGTTTAAGAAGAATATGAAGTAGTATGCTTAAGAGGAATATGAAGTAGTATATTTAAGAGGAATATGAAGTAGTATGTTTAAGAGGAATATGAAGTAGTATGTTTAAGAGGAATACGAAGTAGTATGTTTAAGAGGAATATGCAGTAGTATGTTTAAGAGGAATACGAAGTAGAACGTTTAAGAGGAATATGAAGTAGTATGTTTAAGAGATATATGAAGTTGTATGTTTAAGAGGAATATGAAGTAGTATGTTTAAGAGGAATATGAAGAAGTATGCTTAAGAGTAATATGAAGTATTATATTTAAGAGGAATATGAAGTAGTATGTTTAAGAGGAATATGAAGTAGTATATTTAAGAGGAATATGAAGTAGTATGTTTAAGAGGAATATGAAGTAGTATGCTTAAGAGGAATATGAAGTAGTATGCTTAAGATGAATATGAAGTAGTATGTTTAAGAGGAATGTGAAGTAGTATGTTCAAGAGGAGTATGAAGTAGTATGTTTAAGAGGAATATGCAGTAGTATGTTTAAGACGAATATGAAGTAGTATGTTTAAGAGGCATATGAAGTAGTATATTTAAGTGGAATATGAAGTAGTATGTTTAAGAGGAATATGAAGTAGTATGTTTAAGAGGAATATGAAGTAGTATGTTTAAGAGGAATATGAAGTAGTATGTTTAAGAGGAATATGAAGTAGTATGTTTAAGAGGAATATGAAGTAGTATATTTAAGAGGAATATGAAGTAGAACGTTTAAGAGGAATATGAAGTAGTATGTTTAAGAGGAATACGAAGTAGTTTATTTAAGAGGAATATGAAGTAGTATATTTAAGAGGAATATGAAGTAGTATGTTTAAGAGGAATATGAAGCAGAATGTTTAAGAGGAATATGAAGTAGTATGTTTAAGAGGAATATGAAGTAGTATATTTAAGAGGAATATGAAGTAGTATGTTTAAGAGGAATATCAAGTAGTATATTTAAGAGGAATATGAAGTAGTATATTTAAGAGGAATATGAAGTAGTATATTTAAGAGGAATATGAAGTAGTATATTTAAGAGGAATATGAAGTAGTATCTTTAAAAGAAATATAAAGTAGTATATTTAAGAGGAATATGAAGTTGTATGTTTAAGATGAATATGAAGTAGTATGTTTAAGAGGAATATGAAGTAGTATGTTTAAGAGGAATGTGAAGTAGTATGTTTAAGAGGAATATAAAGTAGTATATTTAAGAGGAATATGAAGTAGTATGTTAAAGAGGAATATGAAGTAGTATATTTAAGAAGAATATGAAGTAGTATGTTTAAGAGGAATATGAAGCAGTATGTTTAAGAGATATATTAAGTAGTATATTTAAGAGGAATATGAAGTAGTATGTTTAAGAGAAATATGAAGTAGTATGTTTAAAAGGCATATAAAGTAGTATATTTAAGAGGAATATGAAGTAGTATGTTTAAGAGAAATATGAAGTAGCATGTTTAAGAGGAATATGAAGTAGTATATTTAAGAGGAATATGAAGTAGTAAGTTTAAGAGGAATATGCAGTAGTATGTTTAAGAGGAATATGCAGTAGTATGTTTAAGAGGAATACGAAGTAGTATATTTAAGTGGAATATGAAGTAGTATGTTTAAGAGGAATATGAAGTAGTATATTTAAGAGGATTATGAAGTAGTATGTTTAAGAGGAATATGAAGTAGTATATTTAAGAGGAATATGAAGTAGAACGTTTAAGAGGAATATGAAGTAGTATGTTTAAGAGGAATACGAAGTAGTTTATTTAAGAGGAATATGAAGTAGTATATTTAAGAGGAATATGAAGTAGTATGTTTAAGAGGAATATGAAGTAGAATGTTCAAGAGGAATATGATGTAGTATGTTTAAGAGGAATATGAAGTAGTATATTTAAGAGGAATATGAAGTAGTATGTTTAAGAGGAATATGAAGTAGTATGCTTAGGAGGAATATGTAGTAGTATATTTAAGAGGAATATGAAGTAGCATGTTTAAGACGAATATGAGGTAGTATATTTAAGAGGAATATGAAGTAGTATGTTTAAGAGGAATATGAAGTAGTATGTTTAAGAGGAATATGAAGTAGTATGTTTAAGAGGCATATGAAGTAGTATGTTTAAGAGGAATATGAAGTAGTATGTTTAAGAGGAATATCAAGTAGTATATTTAAGAGGAATATGAAGTAGTATATTTAAGAGGAATATGAAGTAGTATATTTAAGAGGAATATGAAGTAGTATATTTAAGAGGAATATGAAGTAGTATCTTTAAAAGGAATATAAAATAGTATATTTAAGAGGAATATGAAGTTGTATGTTTAAGAGGAATACGAAGTAGTATATTTAAGTGGAATACGAAGTCGTATGTTTAAGAGGTATATGAAGTAGTATGTTTAAGAGGAATATAAAGTAGTATGTTTAAGAGGAATATGAAGTAGTATGTTTAAGATGAATAGGAAGTAGTATTTTTAAAAGGAATTTTAAGTAGTATATTTAAGAGGAATTTGAAGTAGTATGTTTAAGAGGAATATGAAGTAGTATATTTAAGAGGAATATGAAGTAGTATATTTAAGAGGAATATGAAGTAGTATGTTTAAGCGGAATATGAAGTAGTATGTTTAAGAGGAATATGAAGTAGTATGTTTAAGAGGAATATGCATTAGTATGTTTAAGAGGTATATGAAGTATTATGTTTAAGAAGAATATGAAGTAGTATGTTTAAGAGGAATGTGAAGTAGTATGTTTAAGAGGAATATGAAGTAGTATGTTTAAGAGGAATATGCAGTAGTATGTTTAAGAGGAATACGAAGTAGTATGTTTAAGAGGAATATGAAGTAGTATGTTTAAGAGGAATATGCAGTAGTATGTTTAAGAGGAATATGAAGTAGTATATTTAAGAGGAATATGAAGTAGTATGTTTAAGAGATATATGAAGTTGTATGTTTAAGAGGAATATGAAGTAGTATGTTTAAGAGGAATGTGAAGTAGTATGTTTAAGAGGAATACGAAGTAGTATATTTAAGAGGAATATGAAGTAGTATGTTTAAGAGGAATATGAAGTAGTATGTTTAAGAGGAATATGAAGTAGTATGCTTAAGAGGAATATGAAGTAGTATGTTTAAGATGAATATGAAGTAGTATGTTTAAGAGGAATGTGAAGTAGTATGTTTAAGAGGAATATGAAGTAGTATGTTTAAGAGGAATATGCAGTAGTATGTTTAAGAGGAATACGAAGTAGTATGTTTAAGAGGAATATGAAGTAGTATGTTTAAGAGGAATATGCAGTAGTATGTTTAAGAGGAATATGAAGTAGTATATTTAAGAGGAATATGAAGTAGTATGTTTAAGAGGCATATGAAGTAGTATATTTAAGTGGAATATGAAGTAGTATGTTTAAGAGGAATATGAAGTAGTATGTTTAAGAGGAATATGAAGTAGTATGTTTAAGAGGAATATGAAGTAGTATGTTTAAGAGGAATAATAAGTAGTATGTTTAAGAGGAATATGAAGTAGTATATTTAAGAGGAATATGAAGTAGAACGTTTAAGAGGAATTTGAAGTAGTTTGTTTAAGAGGAATACGAAGTAGTATATTTAAGAGGAATATGAAGTACCATGTTTAAGAGTAATATGAAGTAGTTTATTTAAGAGGAATATGAAGTAGTATGTTTAAGAGGAATATGAAGTAGTATGTTTAAGATGAATAGGAAGTAGTATGTTTAAAAGGAATATAAAGTAGTATATTTAAGAGGATTATGAAGTAGTATGTTTAAGAGGAATATGAAGTAGTATATTTAAGAGGAATATGAAGTAGTAGTATATTTAAGAGGAATATGAAGTAGTATGTTTAAGAGGAATATGAAGTAGTATGTTTAAGAGGAATATGAAGTACCATGTTTAAGAGTAATAGGAAGTAGTATGTTTAAGAGGAATATGAAATAGTATGTTTAAGAGGAATATGAAGTAGTATGTTTAAGATGAATAGGAAGTAGAATATTTAAGAGGAATATGAAGTAGTATGTTTAAGAGGAATATGAAGTAGTATGTTTAAGAGGAATATGAAGTAGTTTGTTTAAGAAGAATGTGAAGTAGTATGTTTAAGAGGAATATGAAGTAGTATGTTTAAGAGGAATATGCAGTAGTATGTTTAAGAGGAATACGAAGTAGTATATTTAGGAGGAATATGAAGTAGTATGTTTAAGAGGCATATGAAGTAGTATATTTAAGTGGAATATGAAGTAGTATGTTTAAGAGGAATATGAAGTAGTATGTTTAAGAGGAATATGAAGTAGTATGTTTAAGAGGAATATGAAGTAGTATGTTTAAGAGGAATAATAAGTAGTAAGTTTAAGAGGAATATGAAGTAGTATATTTAAGAGGAATATGAAGTAGAACGTTTAAGAGGAATTTGAAGTAGTTTGTTTAAGAGGAATACGAAGTAGTATATTTAAGAGGAATATGAAGTAGTATATTTAAGAGGAATATGAAGTAGTATGTTTAAGAGGAATATGAAGTAGTATGTTTAAGAGGAATATGAAGTAGTATGTTTTAGAAGAATATGAAGTAGTATATTTAAGAGGAATATGAAGTAGTATGTTTAAGAGGAATATGAAGTAGTATGCTTGAGAGGAATATGAAGTAGTATATTTAAGAGGAATATGAAGTATTATGTTTAAGAGGAATATAAAGTAGTATATTTAAGAGGAATATGAAGTAGTATGTTTAAGAGGAATATGAAGTAGTATGTTTAAGAGGAATATGAAGTAGTATGTTTAAGAGGAATATGAAGTAGTATGTTTAAGAGGAATATGAAGTAGTATGTTTAAGAGGAATATGAAGTAGTATATTTAAGAGGAATATGAAGTAGTATATTTAAGAGGAATATGAAGTAGTATATTTAAGGGGAATATGAAGTAGTATATTTAAGAGGAATATGAAGTAGTATCTTTAAAAGTAATATAAAGTAGTATATTTAAGAGGAATATGAAGTTGTATGTTTAAGATGAATATGAAGTAGTATGTTTAAGAGGAATATGAAGTAGTATGTTTAAGGGGAATATGAAGTAGTATGTTTAAGAGGAATATGAAGTAGTATATTTAAGAGGAATATGAAGTAGTATATTTAAGAGGAATATGAAGTAGTATGATTAAGGGGAATATGAAGTAGTATATTTAAGAGGAATATGAAGTAGTATCTTTAAAAGGAATATAAAGTAGTATATTTAAGAGGAATATGAAGTTGTATGTTTAAGATGAATATGAAGTATTATGTTTAAGAGGAATATGAAGTAGTATGTTTAAGAGAAATGTGAAGTAGTATGTTTAAGAGGAATATGAAGTAGTATATTTAAGAGGAATATGAAATAGTATGTTTAAGAGGAATATGAAGTCGTATATTTAAGAGGAATATGAAGTAGTATGTTTAAGAGGAATATGAAGTAGTATGTTTAAAAGGAATATAAAGTAGTATATTTAAGAGGAATATGAAGTAGTATGTTTAAGAGTAATATGAAGTAACACGTTTAAGAGGAATATGAAGTAGTATATTTAAGAGGAATATGAAGTAGTAAGTTTAAGAGGAATATGCAGTAGTATGTTTAAGAGGAATATGCAGTAGTATGTTTAAGAGGAATACGAAGTAGTATATTTAAGTGGAATATGAAGTAGTATGTTTAAGAGGAATATGAAGTAGTATATTTAAGAGGATTATGAATTAGCATGTTTAAGAGGAATATGAAGTAGTATATTTACGAGGAATATGAAGTAGTATGTTTAAGAGGAATACGAAGTAGTATATTTAAGTGGAATATGAAGTAGTTTTTTTAAGAGGAATATGAAGTAGTATGTTTAAGAGGAATATGAAGTAGTATGTTTAAGATGAATATGAAGTACTATGTTTAAGAGGAATATGAAGTAGTATATTTAAGAAGAATATGAAGTAGTATGTTTAAGAGGAATATGAAGTAGTATGTTTAAGAGGAATATGTAGTAGTATGTTTAAGAAAAATATGAAGTAGTATGTTTAAGCGATATATGAAGTAGTATGTTTAAGAGGAATATGAAGTAGTATGTTTAAGAGGAATGTGAAGTAGTATATTTAAGAGGAATATGAAGTAGTATGTTTAAGAGGAATATGCAGTAGTATGTTTAAGAGGAATATGAAGTAGCATATTTAAGAGGAATATGAAGTAGTATATTTAAGATGAATATGAAGTAGTATGTTTAAGAGGAATATGAAGTAGTATGTTTAAGAAGAATATGAAGTAGTATGTTTAAGAGGAATATGAAGTAGTATGTTTAAGAAAAATATGAAGTAGTATGTTTAAGAGATATATGAAGTAGTATGTTTAAGAGGAATATGAAGTAGTATGTTTAAGAGGAATGTAAAGGAGTATATTTAAGAGGAATATGAAGTAGTATGTTTAAGAGGAATATGAAGTAGTATGTTTAAGTGGAATATGAAGTAGTTTGTTTAAGAGGAATATGAAGTAGTATGTTTAAGAGGAATGTGAAGTAGTATGTTTAAGAGGAATATGAAGTAGTATGTTTAAGAGGAACATGAAGTAGTATGTTTAAGAAAAATATGAAGTAGTATGTTTAAGAGATATATGAAGTTGTATGTTTAAGAGGAATATGAAGTAGTATGTTTAAGAGGAATGTGAAGTAGTATATTTAAGAGGAATATGAAGTAGTATGTTTAAGAGGAATATGCAGTAGTATGTTTAAGAGGAATATGAAGTAGTATATTTAAGAGGAATAAGAAGTAGTAACATATATTTAAGATGAATATGAAGTAGTATGTTTAAGAGGAATATGAAGTAGTATGTTTAAGAGGAATATGAAGTAGTATGTTTAAGAGGAATATGAAGTAGTATGTTTAAGAAAAATATGAAGTAGTATGTTTAAGAGATATATGAAGTAGTATTTTTAAGAGGAATATGAAGTAGTATGTTCAAGAGGAATGTGAAGTAGTGTATTTAAGAGGAATATGAAGTAGTATGTTTAAGAGGAATATGCATTAGTATGTTTAAGAGGTATATGAAGTAATACGTTTAAGAGGAATACGAAGTATTATGTTTAAGAGGAATATGAAGTAGTATGTTTAAGAGGAATATGAAGTAGTATGTTTAAGAGGAATATGCAGTAGTTTGTTTAAGAGGAATACGAAGTCGTATGTTTAAGAGGTATATGAAGTAGTATGTTTAAGAGGAATATAAAGTAGTATGTTTAAGAGGAATATGAAGTAGTATGTTTAAGATGAATAGGAAGTAGTATGTTTAAAAGGAATTTTAAGTAGTATATTTAAGAGGAATTTGAAGTAGTATGTTTAAGAGGAATATGAAGTAGTATATTTAAGAGGAATATGAAGTAGTATATTTAAGAGGAATATGAAGTAGTATGTTTAAGCGGAATATGAAGTAGTATGTTTAAGAGGAATATGAAGTACCATGTTTAAGAGTAATAGGAAGTAGTATGTTTAAGAGGAATATGAAGTAGTATGTTTAAGAAGAATATGAAGTAGTATGCTTAAGAGGAATATGAAGTAGTATATTTAAGAGGAATATGAAGTAGTATGTTTAAGAGGAATATGAAGTAGTATGTTTAAGAGGAATACGAAGTAGTATGTTTAAGAGGAATATGCAGTAGTATGTTTAAGAGGAATACGAAGTAGAACGTTTAAGAGGAATATGAAGTAGTATGTTTAAGAGATATATGAAGTAGTATGTTTAAGAGGAATATGAAGTAGTATGTTTAAGAGGAATATGAAGTAGTATGTTTAAGAGATATATGAAGTAGTATATTTAAGTGGGATATGAAGTAGTATGTTTAAGAGGAATATGAAGTAGTATATTTAAGAGGAATATGAAGTAGTATGTTTAAGATCAATATGAAGTAGTATGTTTAAAAGGAATATAAAGTAGTATATTTAAGAGGAATATGAAGTAGTATGTTTAAGAGGAATATGAAGTAGTATATTTAAGAGGAATATGAAGTAGTATATTTAAGAGGAATATGAAGTACCATGTTTAAGAGTAATATGAAGTAGCATATTTAAGAGGAATATGAAGTAGTATGTTTAAGAGGAATATGAAGTAGTATGTTTAAGATGAATAGGAAGTAGTATGTTTAAAAGGAATATAAAGTAGTATATTTAAGAGGATTATGAAGTAGTATGTTTAAGAGGAATATGAAGTAGTATATTTAAGAGGAATATGAAGTAGTAGTATATTTAAGAGGAATATGAAGTAGTATGTTTAAGAGGAATATGAAGTAGTATGTTTAAGAGGAATATGAAGTACCATGTTTAAGAGTAATAGGAAGTAGTATGTTTAAGAGGAATATGAAGTAGTATGTTTAAGAGGAATATGAAGTAGTATGTTTAAGATGAATAGGAAGTAGTATGTTTAAAAGGAATATAAAGTAGTATATTTAGGAGGAATATGAAGTAGTATGTTTAAGAGGAATATGAAGTAGTATATTTAAGAGGAATATGAAGTAGTATATTTAAAAGGAATATGAAGTAGTATGTTTAAGAGGAATATGAAGTAGTATGTTTAAGAGGAATATGAAGTACCATGTTTAAGAGAAATAGGAAGTAGTATGTTTAAGAGGAATATGAAGTAGTATGTTTAAGAGGAATATGAAGTATTATGCTTAAGAGGAATATGAAGTAGTATAGTTAAGAGGAATATGAAGTAGTATGTTTAAGAGGAATACGAAGTAGAACGTTTAAGAGGAATATGAAGTAATATGTTTAAGAGATATATGAAGTAGTATATTTAAGTGGAAAATGAAGTAGTATGTTTAAGAGGAATATGAAGTAGTATATTTAAGAGGAATATGAAGTAGTATGTTTAAGATGAATATGAAGTAGTTTGTTTGAAAGGAATATAAAGTAGTATATTTAAGAGGAATATGAAGTAGTATGTTTAAGAGGAATATGAATTAGTATATTTAAGAGGAATATGAAGTAGTATATTTAAGAGGAATATGAAGTAGTATGTTTAAGAGGAATATGAAGTAGTATGTTTAAGAGGAATATGAAGTACGATGTTTAAGAGTAATATGAAGTAGTATATTTAAGAGGAATATGATGTAGTATGTTTAAGAGGAATATGAAGTAATATGCTTAAGAGGAATATGAAGTAGTATATTTAAAAGGAATATGAAGTAGTATGTTTAAGAGGAATATGAAGTACCATGTTTAAGAGTAATAGGATGTAGTATATTTAAGTGGAATATGAAGTAGTATGTTTATGAGGAATATGAAGTAGTATATTTAAGAGGAATATGAAGTAGTATATTTAAGAGAAATATGAAGTAGTATATTTAAGAGGAATATGAAGTAGTATGTTTAAGAGGAATATGAAGTAGTATGTTTAAGAGGAATATGAAGTAGTATGTTTAAGAGGAATATGAAGTAGTATATTTAAGAGGAATATGAAGTAGTATATTTAAGAGGAATATGAAGTAGTATATTTAAGAGGAATATGAAGTAGTATGTTTAAGAGGAGTATGAAGTAGTATGCTTAAGAGGAATATGAAGTAGTATGTTTAAGAGGAATATGAAGTATAATATTTAAGAGGAATATGAAGTAGTATGTTTAAGAGGAATATGAAGTAGTATGTTTAAGAGGTATATGAAGTAGTATGTTTAAGAGGAATATGAAGTAGTATGTTTAAGAGGAATATGAAGTAGTATGTTTAAGATCAATATGAAGTAGTATGTTTAAAAGGAATATAAAGTAGTATATTTAAGAGGAATATGAAGTAGTATGTTTAAGAGGAATATGAAGTAGTATATTTAAGAGGAATATGAAGTAGTATATTTAAGGGGAATATGAAGTACCATGTTTAAGAGTAATATGAAGTAGTATATTTAAGAGGAATATGAAGTAGTATGTTTAAGAGGAATATGAAGTAGTATGTTTAAGAGGAATATGAAGTACCATGTTTAAGAGTAATAGGAAGTAGTATGTTTAAGAGGAATATGAAGTAGTATGTTTAAGAGGAATATGAAGTAGTATGTTTAAGATGAATAGGAAGTAGTATGTTTAAAAGGAATATAAAGTAGTATATTTTAGAGGAATATGAAGTAGTATGTTTAAGAGGAATATGAAGTAGTATATTTAAGAGGAATATGAAGTAGTATATTTAAAAGGAATATGAAGTAGTATGTTTAAGAGGAATATGAAGTGATATGTTTAAGAGGAATATGAAGTACCATGTTTAAGAGTAATAGGAAGTAGTATGTTTAAGAGAAATATGAAGTAGTATGTTTAAGAGGAATATGAAGTATTATGCTTAAGAGGAATATGAAGTAGTATAGTTAAGAGGAATATGAAGTAGTATGTTTAAGAGGAATATGAAGTAGTATGTTTAAGAGGAATATGAAGTAGTATGTTTAAGAGGAATACGAAGTAGAACGTTTAAGAGGAATATGAAGTAATATGTTTAAGAGATATATGAAGTAGTATGTTTAAGAGGCATATGAAGTAGTATGTTTAAGAGGAATGTGAAGTAGTATGTTTAAGAGATATATGAAGTAGTATATTTAAGTGGAAAATGAAGTAGTATGTTTAAGAGGAATATGAAGTAGTATATTTAAGAGGAATATGAAGTAGTATGTTTAAGATGAATATGAAGTAGTTTGTTTGAAAGGAATATAAAGTAGTATATTTAAGAGGAATATGAAGTAGTATGTTTAAGAGGAATATGAATTAGTATATTTAAGAGGAATATGAAGTAGTATATTTAAGAGGAATATGAAGAAGTATGTTTAAGAGGAATATAAAGTAGTATGTTTAAGAGGAATATGAAGTACGATGTTTAAGAGTAATATGAAGTAGTATATTTAAGAGGAATATGAAGTAGTATGTTTAAGAGGAATATGAAGTATTATGCTTAAGAGGAATATGAAGTAGTATATTTAAGAGGAATATGAAGTAGTATATTTAAGAGGAATATGAAGTAGTATTTTTAAGAGGAATATGAAGTAGTATATTTAAGAGGAATATGAAGTAGTATGTTTAAGAGGAATATGAAGTACCATGTTTAAGAGTAATAGGATGTAGTATATTTAAGTGGAATATGAAGTAGTATGTTTATGAGGAATATGAAGTAGTATATTTAAGAGGAATATGAAGTAGTATATTTAAAAGGAATATGAAGTAGTATATTTAAGAGGAATATGAAAAAGTATGTTTAAGAGGAATATGAAGTAGTATGTTTAAGAGGAATATGAAGTAGTATGTTTAAGAGGAATATGAAGTAGTATATTTAAGAGGAATATGAAGTAGTATATTTAAGAGGAATATGAAGTAGTATATTTAAGAGGAATATGAAGTAGTATGTTTAAGAGGAGTATGAAGTAGTATGCTTAAGAGGAATATGAAGTAGTATGTTTAAGAGGAATATGAAGTATAATATTTAAGAGGAATATGAAGTAGTATGTTTAAGAGGAATATGAAGTAGTATGTTTAAGAGGTATATGAAGTAGTATGTTTAAGAGGAATATGAAGTAGTATATTTAAGAGGAATATGAAGTAGTATGTCTAAGAGGAATATGAAGTAGTATGTTTAAGAGGAATATGAAGTAGTATGTTTAAGAGGAAAATGAAGTAGTATGTTTAAGTGGAATATGCAGTAGTATGTTTAAGAGGAATACGAAGTAGTATATTTAAGTGGAATATGAAGTAGTATGTTTTAAAGGAATATAAAGTAGTATATTTAAGAGGAATATGAAGTAGTATGTTTAAGATGAATATGAAGTAGTATGTTTAAGAGGAATAGGAAGTAGTATGTTTAAGAGGAATATGAAGTAGTATGTTTAAGAGGAATATAAAGTAGTTTGTTTAAGAGGAATATGAAGTAGTATATTAAAGAGGAATATTAAGTAGTATTTTTAAGAGGAATATGAAGTAGTATGTTTAAGAGGAATACGAAGTAGTATATTTAAGTGGAATATGAAGAATAATGTTTAAGAGGAATATGAAGTAGTTTGTTTAAGAGGAATATGAAGTAGTATGTTTAAGAGGAATATGAAGTAGTATGTTTAAGAGGAATATGAAGTAGTATATTTAAGAGGAATATGAAGTAGTATGTTTAACAGGAATATGAAGTAGTATGTTTAAGAGGAATATGAAGTAGTATGTTTAAGAGGAATACGAAGTAGTATGTTTAAGAGGAATATGAAGTAGTATGTTTAAGAGGAATATGAAGTAGTATGTTTAAGAGAAATATGAAGTAGTATGTTTAAGAGGAATACGAAGTTGTATGTTTAAGAGGTATATGAAGTAGTATGTTTAAGCGGAATATGAAGTAGTATGTTTAAGAGGAATATGAAGTAGTATGTTTAAGATGAATATGAAGTAGTATGTTGAAAAGGAATATAAAGTAGCATATTTAAGAGGAATAAGATGTAGTATGTTTAAGAGGAATATGAAGTAGTATGTTTAAGAGGAATATGAAGTAATATGCTTAAGAGGAATATGAAGTAGTATATTTAAGAGAAATATGAAGTAGTATATTTAAGAGGAATATGAAGTAGTATTTTTAAGAGGAATATGAAGTAGTATATTTAAGAGGAATATGAAGTAGTATGTTTAAGAGGAATATGAAGTACCATGTTTAAGAGTAATAGGATGTAGTATATTTAAGTGGAATATGAAGTAGTATGTTTATGAGGAATATGAAGTAGTATATTTAAGAGGAATATGAAGTAGTATATTTAAGAGGAATATGAAGTAGTATATTTTAGAGGAATATGAAGTAGTATGTTTAAGAGGAATATGAAGTAGTATGTTTAAGAGGAATATGAAGTAGTATGTTTAAGAGGAATATAAAGTAGTATATTTAAGAGGAATATGAAGTAGTATATTTAAGAGGAATATGAAGTAGTATATTTAAGAGGAATATGAAGTAGTATGTTTAAGAGGAGTATGAAGTAGTATGCTTAAGAGGAATATGAAGTAGTATGTTTAAGAGGAATATGAAGTATAATATTTAAGAGGACTATGAAGTAGTATGTTTAAGAGGAATATGAAGTAGTATGTTTAAGAGGTATATGAAGTAGTATGTTTAAGAGGAATATGAAGTAGTATGTTTAAGAGGAATATGAAGTAGTATGTCTAAGAGGAATATGAAGTAGTACGTTTAAGAGGAATATGAAGTAGTATGTTTAAGAGGAAAATGAAGTAGTATGTTTAAGTGGAATATGCAGTAGTATGTTTAAGAGGAATACGAAGTAGTATATTTAAGTGGAATATGAAGTAGTATGTTTTAAAGGAATATAAAGTAGTATATTTAAGAGGAATATGAAGTAGTATGTTTAAGATGAATATGAAGTAGTATGTTTAAGAGGAATAGGAAGTAGTATGTTTAAGAGGAATATGAAGTAGTATGTTTAAGAGGAATATAAAGTAGTTTGTTAAAGAGGAATATGAAGTAGTATATTAAAGAGGAATATGAAGTAGTATTTTTAAGAGGAATATGAAGTAGTATGTTTAAGAGGAATACGAAGTAGTATATTTAAGTGGAATATGAAGAATAATGTTTAAGAGGAATATGAAGTAGTTTGTTTAAGAGGAATATGAAGTAGCATGTTTAAGAGGAAAATGAAGTAGTATGTTTAAGAGGAATATGAAGTAGTATATTTAAGAGGAATATGAAGTAGTATGTTTAACAGGAATATGAAGTAGTATGTTTAAGAGGAATATGAAGTAGTATGTTTAAGAGAAATACGAAGTAGTATGTTTAAGAGGAATATGAAGTAGTATGTTTAAGAGGAATATGAAGAAGTATGTTTAAGAGGAATATGAAGTAGTATGTTTAAGAGGAATACGAAGTTGTATGTTTAAGAGGTATATGAAGTAGTATGTTTAAGAGGAATATGAAGTAATATGCTTAAGAGGAATATGAAGTAGTATATTTAAGAGGAATATGAAGTAGTATATTTAAGAGGAATATGAAGTAGTATTTTTAAGAGGAATATGAAGTAGTATATTTAAGAGGAATATGAAGTAGTATGTTTAAGAGGAATATGAAGTACCATGTTTAAGAGTAATAGGATGTAGTATATTTAAGTGGAATATGAAGTAGTATGTTTAAGAGGAATATGAAGTAGTATGTTTAAGATGAATATGAAGTAGTATGTTTAAAAGGATTATAAAGTAGCATATTTAAGAGGAATAAGAAGTAGTATGTTTAAGAGGAATATGAAGTAGTATATTTAAGAGGAATATGAAGTAGTATATTTAAGAGGAATATGAAGTAGTATGTTTAAGAGGAATATGAAGTAATATGCTTAAGAGGAATATGAAGTAGTATATTTAAGAGGAATATGAAGTAGTATATTTAAGAGGAATATGAAGTAGTATTTTTAAGAGGAATATGAAGTAGTATATTTAAGAGGAATATGAAGTAGTATGTTTAAGAGGAATATGAAGTACCATGTTTAAGAGTAATAGGATGTAGTATATTTAAGTGGAATATGAAGTAGTATGTTTAAGATGAATATGAAGTAGTATGTTTAAAAGGAATATAAAGTAGCATATTTAAGAGGAATAAGAAGTAGTATGTTTAAGAGGAATATGAAGTAGTATATTTAAGAGGAATATGAAGTAGTATATTTAAGAGGAATATGAAGTAGTATGTTTAAGAGGAATATGAAGTAATATGCTTAAGAGGAATATGAAGTAGTATATTTAAGAGGAATATGAAGTAGTATATTTAAGAGGAATATGAAGTAGTATTTTTAAGAGGAATATGAAGTAGTATATTTAAGAGGAATATGAAGTAGTATGTTTAAGAGGAATATGAAGTACCATGTTTAAGAGTAATAGGATGTAGTATATTTAAGTGGAATATGAAGTAGTATGTTTATGAGGAATATGAAGTAGTATATTTAAGAGGAATATGAAGTAGTATATTTAAGAGGAATATGAAGTAGTATATTTAAGAGGAATATGAAGTAGTATGTTTAAGAGGAATATGAAGTAGTATGTTTAAGAGGAATATGAAGTAGTATGTTTAAGAGGAATATAAAGTAGTATATTTAAGAGGAATATGAAGTAGTATATTTAAGAGGAATATGAAGTAGTATATTTAAGAGGAATTTGAAGTAGTATGTTTAAGAGGAGTATGAAGTAGTATGCTTAAGAGGAATATGAAGTAGTATGTTTAAGAGGAATATGAAGTATAATATTTAAGAGGACTATGAAGTAGTATGTTTAAGAGGAATATGAAGTAGTATGTTTAAGAGGTATATGAAGTAGTATGTTTAAGAGGAATATGAAGTAGTATATTTAAGAGGAATATGAAGTAGTATTTTTAAGAGGAATATGAAGTAGTATATTTAAGAGGAATATGAAGTAGTATGTTTAAGAGGAATATGAAGTACCATGTTTAAGAGTAATAGGATGTAGTATATTTAAGTGGAATATGAAGTAGTATGTTTATGAGGAATATGAAGTAGTATATTTAAGAGGAATATGAAGTAGTATATTTAAGAGGAATATGAAGTAGTATATTTAAGAGGAATATGAAGTAGTATGTTTAAGAGGAATATGAAGTAGTATGTTTAAGAGGAATATGAAGTAGTATGTTTAAGAGGAATATAAAGTAGTATATTTAAGAGGAATATGAAGTAGTATATTTAAGAGGAATATGAAGTAGTATATTTAAGAGGAATATGAAGTAGTATATTTAAGAGGAATATGAAGTAGTATGTTTAACAGGAATATGAAGTAGTATGTTTAAGAGGAATATGAAGTAGTATGTTTAAGAGAAATACGAAGTAGTATGTTTAAGAGGAATATGAAGTAGTATGTTTAAGAGGAATATGAAGAAGTATGTTTAAGAGGAATATGAAGTAGTATGTTTAAGAGGAATACGAAGTTGTATGTTTAAGAGGTATATGAAGTAGTATATTTAAGAGGAATATGAAGTAGTATATTTAAGAGGAATATGAAGTAGTATTTTTAAGAGGAATATGAAGTAGTATATTTAAGAGGAATATGAAGTAGTATGTTTAAGAGGAATATGAAGTACCATGTTTAAGAGTAATAGGATGTAGTATATTTAAGTGGAATATGAAGTAGTATGTTTAAGAGGAATACGAAGTAGTATGTTTAAGATGAATATGAAGTAGTATGTTTAAAAGGAATATAAAGTAGCATATTTAAGAGGAATAAGAAGTAGTATGTTTAAGAGGAATATGAAGTAGTATATTTAAGAGGAATATGAAGTAGTATATTTAAGAGGAATATGAAGTAGTATGTTTAAGAGGAATATGAAGTAATATGCTTAAGAGGAATATGAAGTAGTATATTTAAGAGGAATATGAAGTAGTATATTTAAGAGGAATATGAAGTAGTATTTTTAAGAGGAATATGAAGTAGTATATTTAAGAGGAATATGAAGTAGTATGTTTAAGAGGAATATGAAGTACCATGTTTAAGAGTAATAGGATGTAGTATATTTAAGTGGAATATGAAGTAGTATGTTTAAGATGAATATGAAGTAGTATGTTTAAAAGGAATATAAAGTAGCATATTTAAGAGGAATAAGAAGTAGTATGTTTAAGAGGAATATGAAGTAGTATATTTAAGAGGAATATGAAGTAGTATATTTAAGAGGAATATGAAGTAGTATGTTTAAGAGGAATATGAAGTAATATGCTTAAGAGGAATATGAAGTAGTATATTTAAGAGGAATATGAAGTAGTATATTTAAGAGGAATATGAAGTAGTATTTTTAAGAGGAATATGAAGTAGTATATTTAAGAGGAATATGAAGTAGTATGTTTAAGAGGAATATGAAGTACCATGTTTAAGAGTAATAGGATGTAGTATATTTAAGTGGAATATGAAGTAGTATGTTTATGAGAAATATGAAGTAGTATATTTAAGAGGAATATGAAGTAGTATATTTAAGAGGAATATGAAGTAGTATATTTAAGAGGAATATGAAGTAGTATGTTTAACAGGAATATGAAGTAGTATGTTTAAGAGGAATATGAAGTAGTATGTTTAAGAGGAATATGAAGTAGTATATTTAAGAGGAATATGAAGTAGTATGTTTAACAGGAATATGAAGTAGTATGTTTAAGAGGAATATGAAGTAGTATGTTTAAGAGAAATACGAAGTAGTATGTTTAAGAGGAATATGAAGTAGTATGTTTAAGAGGAATATGAAGAAGTATGTTTAAGAGGAATATGAAGTAGTATGTTTAAGAGGAATACGAAGTTGTATGTTTAAGAGGTATATGAAGTAGTATGTTTAAGAGGAATATGAAGTAATATGCTTAAGAGGAATATGAAGTAGTATATTTAAGAGGAATATGAAGTAGTATATTTAAGAGGAATATGAAGTAGTATATTTAAGAGGAATATGAAGTAGTATATTTAAGAGGAATATGAAGTAGTATGTTTAACAGGAATATGAAGTAGTATGTTTAAGAGGAATATGAAGTAGTATGTTTAAGAGAAATACGAAGTAGTATGTTTAAGAGGAATATGAAGTAGTATGTTTAAGAGGAATATGAAGAAGTATGTTTAAGAGGAATATGAAGTAGTATGTTTAAGAGGAAAACGAAGTTGTATGTTTAAGAGGTATATGAAGTAGTATGTTTAAGAGGAATATGAAGTAATATGCTTAAGAGGAATATGAAGTAGTATATTTAAGAGGAATATGAAGTAGTATATTTAAGAGGAATATGAAGTAGTATTTTTAAGAGGAATATGAAGTAGTATATTTAAGAGGAATATGAAGTAGTATGTTTAAGAGGAATATGAAGTACCATGTTTAAGAGTAATAGGATGTAGTATATTTAAGTGGAATATGAAGTAGTATGTTTAAGAGGAATATGAAGTAGTATGTTTAAGATGAATATGAAGTAGTATGTTTAAAAGGAATATAAAGTAGCATATTTAAGAGGAATAAGAAGTAGTATGTTTAAGAGGAATATGAAATAGTATATTTAAGAGGAATATGAAGTAGTATATTTAAGAGGAATATGAAGTAGTATGTTTAAGAGGAATATGAAGTAATATGCTTAAGAGGAATATGAAGTAGTATATTTAAGAGGAATATGAAGTAGTATATTTAAGAGGAATATGAAGTAGTATTTTTAAGAGGAATATGAAGTAGTATATTTAAGAGGAATATGAAGTAGTATGTTTAAGAGGAATATGAAGTACCATGTTTAAGAGTAATAGGATGTAGTATATTTAAGTGGAATATGAAGTAGTATGTTTATGAGGAATATGAAGTAGTATATTTAAGAGGAATATGAAGTAGTATATTTAAGAGGAATATGAAGTAGTATATTTAAGAGGAATATGAAGTAGTATGTTTAACAGGAATATGAAGTAGTATGTTTAAGAGGAATATGAAGTAGTATGTTTAAGAGGAATATGAAGTAGTATGTTTAACAGGAATATGAAGTAGTATGTTTAAGAGGAATATGAAGTAGTATGTTTAACAGGAATATGAAGTAGTATGTTTAAGAGGAATATGAAGTAGTATGTTTAAGAGAAATACGAAGTAGTATGTTTAAGAGGAATATGAAGTAGTATGTTTAAGAGGAATATGAAGAAGTATGTTTAAGAGGAATATGAAGTAGTATGTTTAAGAGGAATACGAAGTTGTATGTTTAAGAGGTATATGAAGTAGTATGTTTAAGAGGAATATGAAGTAATATGCTTAAGAGGAATATGAAGTAGTATATTTAAGAGGAATATGAAGTAGTATATTTAAGAGGAATATGAAGTAGTATATTTAAGAGGAATATGAAGTAGTATATTTAAGAGGAATATGAAGTAGTATGTTTAACAGGAATATGAAGTAGTATGTTTAAGAGGAATATGAAGTAGTATGTTTAAGAGAAATACGAAGTAGTATGTTTAAGAGGAATATGAAGTAGTATGTTTAAGAGGAATATGAAGAAGTATGTTTAAGAGGAATATGAAGTAGTATGTTTAAGAGGAATACGAAGTTGTATGTTTAAGAGGTATATGAAGTAGTATGTTTAAGAGGAATATGAAGTAATATGCTTAAGAGGAATATGAAGTAGTATATTTAAGAGGAATATGAAGTAGTATATTTAAGAGGAATATGAAGTAGTATTTTTATGAGGAATATGAAGTAGTATATTTAAGAGGAATATGAAGTAGTATGTTTAAGAGGAATATGAAGTACCATGTTTAAGAGTAATAGGATGTAGTATATTTAAGTGGAATATGAAGTAGTATGTTTAAGAGGAATATGAAGTAGTATGTTTAAGATGAATATGAAGTAGTATGTTTAAAAGGAATATAAAGTAGCATATTTAAGAGGAATAAGAAGTAGTATGTTTAAGAGGAATATGAAGTAGTATATTTAAGAGGAATATGAAGTAGTATATTTAAGAGGAATATGAAGTAGTATGTTTAAGAGGAATATGAAGTAATATGCTTAAGAGGAATATGAAGTAGTATATTTAAGAGGAATATGAAGTAGTATATTTAAGAGGAATATGAAGTAGTATTTTTAAGAGGAATATGAAGTAGTATATTTAAGAGGAATATGAAGTAGTATGTTTAAGAGGAATATGAAGTACCATGTTTAAGAGTAATAGGATGTAGTATATTTAAGTGGAATATGAAGTAGTATGTTTAAGATGAATATGAAGTAGTATGTTTAAAAGGAATATAAAGTAGCATATTTAAGAGGAATAAGAAGTAGTATGTTTAAGAGGAATATGAAGTAGTATATTTAAGAGGAATATGAAGTAGTATATTTAAGAGGAATATGAAGTAGTATGTTTAAGAGGAATATGAAGTAATATGCTTAAGAGGAATATGAAGTAGTATATTTAAGAGGAATATGAAGTAGTATATTTAAGAGGAATATGAAGTAGTATTTTTAAGAGGAATATGAAGTAGTATATTTAAGAGGAATATGAAGTAGTATGTTTAAGAGGAATATGAAGTACCATGTTTAAGAGTAATAGGATGTAGTATATTTAAGTGGAATATGAAGTAGTATGTTTATGAGGAATATGAAGTAGTATATTTAAGAGGAATATGAAGTAGTATATTTAAGAGGAATATGAAGTAGTATATTTAAGAGGAATATGAAGTAGTATGTTTAACAGGAATATGAAGTAGTATGTTTAAGAGGAATATGAAGTAGTATGTTTAAGAGGAATATGAAGTAGTATGTTTAACAGGAATATGAAGTAGTATGTTTAAGAGGAATATGAAGTAGTATGTTTAACAGGAATATGAAGTAGTATGTTTAAGAGGAATATGAAGTAGTATGTTTAAGAGAAATACGAAGTAGTATGTTTAAGAGGAATATGAAGTAGTATGTTTAAGAGGAATATGAAGAAGTATGTTTAAGAGGAATATGAAGTAGTATGTTTAAGAGGAATACGAAGTTGTATGTTTAAGAGGTATATGAAGTAGTATGTTTAAGAGGAATATGAAGTAATATGCTTAAGAGGAATATGAAGTAGTATATTTAAGAGGAATATGAAGTAGTATATTTAAGAGGAATATGAAGTAGTATATTTAAGAGGAATATGAAGTAGTATATTTAAGAGGAATATGAAGTAGTATGTTTAACAGGAATATGAAGTAGTATGTTTAAGAGGAATATGAAGTAGTATGTTTAAGAGAAATACGAAGTAGTATGTTTAAGAGGAATATGAAGTAGTATGTTTAAGAGGAATATGAAGAAGTATGTTTAAGAGGAATATGAAGTAGTATGTTTAAGAGGAATACGAAGTTGTATGTTTAAGAGGTATATGAAGTAGTATGTTTAAGAGGAATATGAAGTAATATGCTTAAGAGGAATATGAAGTAGTATATTTAAGAGGAATATGAAGTAGTATATTTAAGAGGAATATGAAGTAGTATTTTTATGAGGAATATGAAGTAGTATATTTAAGAGGAATATGAAGTAGTATGTTTAAGAGGAATATGAAGTACCATGTTTAAGAGTAATAGGATGTAGTATATTTAAGTGGAATATGAAGTAGTATGTTTAAGAGGAATATGAAGTAGTATGTTTAAGATGAATATGAAGTAGTATGTTTAAAAGGAATATAAAGTAGCATATTTAAGAGGAATAAGAAGTAGTATGTTTAAGAGGAATATGAAGTAGTATATTTAAGAGGAATATGAAGTAGTATATTTAAGAGGAATATGAAGTAGTATGTTTAAGAGGAATATGAAGTAATATGCTTAAGAGGAATATGAAGTAGTATATTTAAGAGGAATATGAAGTAGTATATTTAAGAGGAATATGAAGTAGTATTTTTAAGAGGAATATGAAGTAGTATATTTAAGAGGAATATGAAGTAGTATGTTTAAGAGGAATATGAAGTACCATGTTTAAGAGTAATAGGATGTAGTATATTTAAGTGGAATATGAAGTAGTATGTTTAAGATGAATATGAAGTAGTATGTTTAAAAGGAATATAAAGTAGCATATTTAAGAGGAATAAGAAGTAGTATGTTTAAGAGGAATATGAAGTAGTATATTTAAGAGGAATATGAAGTAGTATATTTAAGAGGAATATGAAGTAGTATGTTTAAGAGGAATATGAAGTAATATGCTTAAGAGGAATATGAAGTAGTATATTTAAGAGGAATATGAAGTAGTATATTTAAGAGGAATATGAAGTAGTATTTTTAAGAGGAATATGAAGTAGTATATTTAAGAGGAATATGAAGTAGTATGTTTAAGAGGAATATGAAGTACCATGTTTAAGAGTAATAGGATGTAGTATATTTAAGTGGAATATGAAGTAGTATGTTTATGAGGAATATGAAGTAGTATATTTAAGAGGAATATGAAGTAGTATATTTAAGAGGAATATGAAGTAGTATATTTAAGAGGAATATGAAGTAGTATGTTTAACAGGAATATGAAGTAGTATGTTTAAGAGGAATATGAAGTAGTATGTTTAAGAGGAATATGAAGTAGTATATTTAAGAGGAATATGAAGTAGTATGTTTAACAGGAATATGAAGTAGTATGTTTAAGAGGAATATGAAGTAGTATGTTTAAGAGAAATACGAAGTAGTATGTTTAAGAGGAATATGAAGTAGTATGTTTAAGAGGAATATGAAGAAGTATGTTTAAGAGGAATATGAAGTAGTATGTTTAAGAGGAATATGAAGTAGTATGTTTAAGATGAATATGAAGAAGTATGTTTAAAAGGAATATAAAGTAGCATATTTAAGAGGAATAAGAAGTAGTATGTTTAAGAGGAATATGAAGTAGTATATTTAAGAGGAATATGAAGTAGTATATTTAAGAGGAATATGAAGTAGTATGTTTAAGAGGAATATGAAGTAATATGCTTAAGAGGAATATGAAGTAGTATATTTAAGAGGAATATGAAGTAGTATGTTTAAGAGGAATACGAAGTAGTATATTTAAGTGGAATATGAAGTAGTATGTTTTAAAGGAATATAAAGTAGTATATTTAAGAGGAATATGAAGTAGTATGTTTAAGATGAATATGAAGTAGTATGTTTAAGAGGAATAGGAAGTAGTATGTTTAAGAGGAATATGAAGTAGTATGTTTAAGAGGAATATAAAGTAGTTTGTTTAAGAGGAATATGAAGTAGTATATTAAAGAGGAATATGAAGTAGTATTTTTAAGAGGAATATGAAGTAGTATGTTTAAGAGGAATACGAAGTAGTATATTTAAGTGGAATATGAAGAATAATGTTTAAGAGGAATATGACGTAGTTTGTTTAAGAGGAATATGAAGTAGCATGTTTAAGAGGAATATGAAGTAGTATGTTTAAGAGGAATATGAAGTAGTATATTTAAGAGGAATATGAAGTAGTATGTTTAACAGGAATATGAAGTAGTATGTTTAAGAGGAATATGAAGTAGTATGTTTAAGAGAAATACGAAGTAGTATGTTTAAGAGGAATATGAAGTAGTATGTTTAAGAGGAATATGAAGAAGTATGTTTAAGAGGAATATGAAGTAGTATGTTTAAGAGGAATACGAAGTTGTATGTTTAAGAGGTATATGAAGTAGTATGTTTAAGAGGAATTTGAAGTAGTATATTTAAGAGGAATATGAAGTAGTATGTTTAACAGGAATATGAAGTAGTATGTTTAAGAGGAATATGAAGTAGTATGTTTAAAAGGAATATAAAGTAGCATATTTAAGAGGAATAAGAAGTAGTATGTTTAAGAGGAATATGAAGTAGTATATTTAAGAGGAATATGAAGTAGTATATTTAAGAGGAATATGAAGTAGTATGTTTAAGAGGAATATGAAGTAATATGCTTAAGAGGAATATGAAGTAGTATATTTAAGAGGAATATGAAGTAGTATATTTAAGAGGAATATGAAGTAGTATTTTTAAGAGGAATATGAAGTAGTATATTTAAGAGGAATATGAAGTAGTATGTTTAAGAGGAATATGAAGTACCATGTTTAAGAGTAATAGGATGTAGTATATTTAAGTGGAATATGAAGTAGTATGTTTAAGATGAATATGAAGTAGTATGTTTAAAAGGAATATAAAGTAGCATATTTAAGAGGAATAAGAAGTAGTATGTTTAAGAGGAATATGAAGTAGTATATTTAAGAGGAATATGAAGTAGTATATTTAAGAGGAATATGAAGTAGTATGTTTAAGAGGAATATGAAGTAATATGCTTAAGAGGAATATGAAGTAGTATATTTAAGAGGAATATGAAGTAGTATATTTAAGAGGAATATGAAGTAGTATTTTTAAGAGGAATATGAAGTAGTATATTTAAGAGGAATATGAAGTAGTATGTTTAAGAGGAATATGAAGTACCATGTTTAAGAGTAATAGGATGTAGTATATTTAAGTGGAATATGAAGTAGTATGTTTATGAGGAATATGAAGTAGTATATTTAAGAGGAATATGAAGTAGTATATTTAAGAGGAATATGAAGTAGTATATTTAAGAGGAATATGAAGTAGTATGTTTAAGAGGAATATGAAGTAGTATGTTTAAGAGGAATATGAAGTAGTATGTTTAAGAGGAATATAAAGTAGTATATTTAAGAGGAATATGAAGTAGTATATTTAAGAGGAATATGAAGTAGTATATTTAAGAAGAATATGAAGTAGTATGTTTAAGAGGAGTATGAAGTAGTATGCTTAAGAGGAATATGAAGTAGTATGTTTAAGAGGAATATGAAGTATAATATTTAAGAGGACTATGAAGTAGTATGTTTAAGAGGAATATGAAGTAGTATGTTTAAGAGGTATATGAAGTAGTATGTTTAAGAGGAATATGAAGTAGTATGTTTAAGAGGAATATGAAGTAGTATGTCTAAGAGGAATATGAAGTAGTACGTTTAAGAGGAATATGAAGTAGTATGTTTAAGAGGAAAATGAAGTAGTATGTTTAAGTGGAATATGCAGTAGTATGTTTAAGAGGAATACGAAGTAGTATATTTAAGTGGAATATGAAGTAGTATGTTTTAAAGGAATATAAAGTAGAATATTTAAGAGGAATATGAAGTAGTATGTTTAAGATGAATATGAAGTAGTATGTTTAAGAGGAATAGGAAGTAGTATGTTTAAGAGGAATATGAAGTAGTATGTTTAAGAGGAATATAAAGTAGTTTGTTTAAGAGGAATATGAAGTAGTATATTAAAGAGGAATATGAAGTAGTATGTTTAATAGGAATATGAAGTAGTATGTTTAAGAGGAATACGAAGTAGTATATTTAAGTGGAATATGAAGAATAATGTTTAAGAGGAATATGAAGTAGTTTGTTTAAGAGGAATATGAAGTAGTATGTTTAAGAGGAATATGAAGTAGTATGTTTAAGAGGAATATGAAGTAGTATATTTAAGAGGAATATGAAGTAGTATGTTTAACAGGAATATGAAGTAGTATGTTTAAGAGGAATATGAAGAAGTATGTTTAAGAGGAAAATGAAGTAGTATGTTTAAGTGGAATATGCAGTAGTATGTTTAAGAGGAATACGAAGTAGTATATTTAAGTGGAATATGAAGTAGTATGTTTTAAAGGAATATAAAGTAGTATATTTAAGAGGAATATGAAGTAGTATGTTTAAGATGAATATGAAGTAGTATGTTTAAGAGGAATAGGAAGTAGTATGTTTAAGAGGAATATGAAGTAGTATGTTTAAGAGGAATATAAAGTAGTTTGTTTAAGAGGAATATGAAGTAGTATATTAAAGAGGAATATGAAGTAGTATTTTTAAGAGGAATATGAAGTAGTATGTTTAAGAGGAATACGAAGTAGTATATTTAAGTGGAATATGAAGAATAATGTTTAAGAGGAATATGAAGTAGTTTGTTTAAGAGGAATATGAAGTAGCATGTTTAAGAGGAATATGAAGTAGTATATTTAAGAGGAATATGAAGTAGTATATTTAAGAGGAATATGAAGTAGTATGTTTAACAGGAATATGAAGTAGTATGTTTAAGAGGAATATGAAGTAGTATGTTTAAGAGAAATACGAAGTAGTATGTTTAAGAGGAATATGAAGTAGTATGTTTAAGAGGAATATGAAGTAGTATGTTTAAGAGGAATATGAAGTAGTATGTTTAAGAGGAATACGAAGTTGTATGTTTAAGAGGTATATGAAGTAGTATGTTTAAGCGGAATATGAAGTAGTATGTTTAAGAGGAATATGAAGTAGTATGTTTAAGATGAATATGAAGTAGTATGTTTAAAAGGAATATAAAGTAGCATATTTAAGAGGAATAAGAAGTAGTATGTTTAAGAGGAATATGAAGTAGTATATTTAAGAGGAATATGAAGTACCATGTTTAAGAGTAATAGGATGTAGTATATTTAAGTGGAATATGAAGTAGTATGTTTATGAGGAATATGAAGTAGTATATTTAAGAGGAATATGAAGTAGTATATTTAAGAGGAATATGAAGTAGTATATTTAAGAGGAATATGAAGTAGTATGTTTAAGAGGAATATGAAGTAGTATGTTTAAGAGGAATATGAAGTAGTATGTTTAAGAGGAATATAAAGTAGTATATTTAAGAGGAATATGAAGTAGTATATTTAAGAGGAATATGAAGTAGTATATTTAAGAGGAATATGAAGTAGTATGTTTAAGAGGAGTATGAAGTAGTATGCTTAAGAGGAATATGAAGTAGTATGTTTAAGAGGAATATGAAGTATAATATTTAAGAGGAATATGAAGTAGTATGTTTAAGAGGAATATGAAGTAGTATGTTTAAGAGGAATATGAAGTAGTATGTTTAAGAGGAATACGAAGTTGTATGTTTAAGAGGTATATGAAGTAGTATGTTTAAGCGGAATATGAAGTAGTATGTTTAAGAGGAATATGAAGTAGTATGTTTAAGATGAATATGAAGTAGTATGTTTAAGAGGAATACGAAGTTGTATGTTTAAGAGGTATATGAAGTAGTATGTTTAAGCGGAATATGAAGTAGTATGTTTAAGTGGAATATGCAGTAGTATGTTTAAGAGGAATACGAAGTAGTATATTTAAGTGGAATATGAAGTAGTATGTTTTAAAGGAATATAAAGTAGTATATTTAAGAGGAATATGAAGTAGTATGTTTAAGATGAATATGAAGTAGTATGTTTAAGAGGAATAGGAAGTAGTATGTTTAAGAGGAATATGAAGTAGTATGTTTAAGAGGAATATGAAGTAGTATGTTTAAGAGAAATACGAAGTAGTATGTTTAAGAGGAATATGAAGTAGTATGTTTAAGAGGAATATGAAGTAGTATGTTTAAGAGGAATATGAAGTAGTATGTTTAAGAGGAATACGAAGTTGTATGTTTAAGAGGTATATGAAGTAGTATGTTTAAGCGGAATATGAAGTAGTATGTTTAAGAGGAATATGAAGTAGTATGTTTAAGATGAATATGAAGTAGTATGTTTAAAAGGAATATAAAGTAGCATATTTAAGAGGAATAAGAAGTAGTATGTTTAAGAGGAATATGAAGTAGTATATTTAAGAGGAATATGAAGTACCATGTTTAAGAGTAATAGGATGTAGTATATTTAAGTGGAATATGAAGTAGTATGTTTATGAGGAATATGAAGTAGTATATTTAAGAGGAATATGAAGTAGTATATTTAAGAGGAATATGAAGTAGTATATTTAAGAGGAATATGAAGTAGTATGTTTAAGAGTAATAGGAAGTAGTATATTTAAGTGGAATATGAAGTAGTATGTTTACGAGGAATATGAAGTAGTATATTTAAGAGGAATATGAAGTGGTATATTTAAGAGGAATATAAAGTAGTATATTTAAGAGGAATATGAAGTAGTATGCTTAAGAGGAATATTAATTAGTATGTTTAAGAGGAATATGAAGTAGTATGTTTAAGAGGAATATGAAGTAGTATATTTAAGAGGAATATGAAGTAGTATATTTAAGAGGAATACGAAGTAGTATATTTAAGTGGAATATGAAGTAGTATGTTTAAGCGGAATATGAAGTAGTATGTTTAAGAGCAATATGAAGTAGTATGTTTAAGAGGAATATAAAGTAGTTTGTTTAAGAGAAATATGAAGTAGTATATTTAAGAGGAATATGAAGTAGTATGTTTAAGAGGAATATAAAGTAGTATGTTTAAGAGGAATATGAAGTAGTATGTTTAAGAGGAATATGAAGTAGTATGTTTATGAGGACAATGCAGTAGTATGTTTAAGAGGAATATGAAGTGGTATGTTTAAGAGGAATATGAAGTAGTATGTTTAAGAGATATATGAAGTAGTATGTTTAAGAGGAATATGAAGTAGTATGTTTAAGAGGAATATGAAGTAGTATGTTTAAGAGATATATGAAGTAGTATATTTAAGTGGAATATGAATTAGTATGTTTAAGAGGAATATGAAGTAGTATATTTAAGAGGAATATGAAGTAGTATGTTTAAGATGAATATGAAGTAGTATGTTTAAGAGGAATATGCAGTAGTATGTTTAAGAGGAATATGAAGTAGTATGTTTAAAAGGAATATAAAGTAGTATATTTAAGAGGAATATGAAGTAGTATGTTTAAGAGGAATATGAAGTAGTATATTTAAGAGGAATATGAAGTAGTATATTTGAGGGGAATATGAAGTAGTATGTTTAAGAGGAATATGCAGTAGTATGTTTAAGAGGAATATGCAGTAGTATGTTTAAGAGGAATATGAAGTAGTATGTTTAAGAGGAATACGAAGTAGTATGTTTAAGAGGAATATGAAGTAGTATGTTTAAGAGGAATATGAAGTAGTATGTTTAAGATGAATATGAAGTAGTATGTTTAAGAGGAATATGAATTAGTATGTTTAAGACGAATATGAAGTAGTATGTTTAAGAGGAATATGCAGTAGTATGTTTAAGAGGAATACGAAGTAGAACGTTTAAGAGGAATATGAAGTAGTGTGTTTAAGAGATATATGAAGTAGTATGTTTAAGAGGAATATGAAGTAGTATGTTTAAGAGGAATATAAAGTAGTATGTTTAAGAGGAATATGCAGTAGTATGTTTAAGAGGAATACGAAGTAGTATAGTTAAGTGGAATATGAAGCAGTATGTTTAAGAGGAATTTGAAGTAGTATGTTTAAGAGGAATATGAAGTAGTATGCTTAAGATGAATATGAAGTTTTATATTTAAGAGGAATATGAAGCAGTATGTTTAAAAGGAATATGAAGTAGTATGTTTAAGAGGAGTACGAAGTAGTATATTTAAGTGGAATATGAAGCAGTATGTTTAAGAGGAATATGAAGTTGTATGTTTAAGAGGAATGTGAAGTAGTATGTTTAAGAGGAATATGAAGTAGTATGTTTAAAAGGAATATGAAGTAGGATGTTTAAGAGGAATATGAAGTAGTATGTTTAAGAGGAATATGAAGTAGTATGTTTAAGAGGAATATGAAGTAGTATATTTAAGAGGAATATGAAGTAGAATGGTTAAGAGGAATATGCAGTAGTATGTTTAAGAGGAATACGAAGTAGTATATTTAGGTGGAATATGAAGCAGTATGTTTAAGAGGAATATGAAATAGTATAATTAAGAGGAATATGAAGTAGTATATTTAAGAGGAATATAAAGTAGTATGTTTAAGAGGAATATTAATTAGTATGTTTAAGAGGAATATGAAGTAGTATGTTTAAGAGGAATATGAAGTAGTATATTTAAGAGGAATATGAAGTAGTATATTTAAGAGGAATATGAAGTAGTATATTTAAGAGGAATATGAAGTAGTATGTTTAAGAGGAATATGAAGTAGTATGCTTAAGAGGAATATGAAGTAGTATGTTTAAGAGGAATATGAAGTAATATATTTAAGAGGAATATGAAGTAGTATGTTTAAGAGGAATATGAAATAGTATGTTTAAGAGGTATATGAAGTAGTATGTTTAAGAGGAATATGAAGTAGTATGTTTAAGAGGAATATGAAGTAGTATGTTTAAGAGGAAAATGAAGTAGTATGTTTAAGAGGAATATGCAGTAGTATGTTTAAGAGGAATACGAAGTAGTATATTTAAGTGGAATATGAAGTAGTATGTTTTAAAGGAACATAAAGTAGTATATTTAAGAGGAATATGAAGTAGTATGTTTAAGAGGAATATGAAGTAGTATGTTTAAGAGGAATATGAAGTAGTATGTTTAAGAGGAATATAAAGTAGTTTGTTTAAGAGGAATATGAAGTAGTATATTAAAGAGGAATATGAAGTAGTATGTTTAAGAGGAATATGAAGTAGTATGTTTAAGAGGAATACAAAGTAGTATATTTAAGTGGAATATGAAGTAGTATGTTTAAGAGGAATATGAAGTAGTATGTTTAAGAGGAATGTGAAGTAGTATGTTTAAGAGGAATATGAAGTAGTATGTTTAAGAGGAATATGAAGTAGGATGTTTAAGAGGAATATGAAGTAGTATGTTTAAGAGGAATATGAAGTAGTATGTTTAAGAGGAATATGAAGTAGTATATTTAAGAGGAATATGAAGTAGAATGGTTAAGAGGAATATGCAGTAGTATGTTTAAGAGGAATACGAAGTAGTATATTTAGGTGGAATATGAAGCAGTATGTTTAAGAGGAATATGAAATAGTATAATTAAGAGGAATATGAAGTAGTATATTTAAGAGGAATATAAAGTAGTATGTTTAAGAGGAATATTAATTAGTATGTTTAAGAGGAATATGAAGTAGTATGTTTAAGAGGAATATGAAGTAGTATATTTAAGAGGAATATGAAGTAGTATATTTAAGAGGAATATGAAGTAGTATATTTAAGAGGAATATGAAGTAGTATGTTTAAGAGGAATATGAAGTAGTATGCTTAAGAGGAATATGAAGTAGTATGTTTAAGAGGAATATGAAGTAATATATTTAAGAGGAATATGAAGTAGTATGTTTAAGAGGAATATGAAATAGTATGTTTAAGAGGTATATGAAGTAGTATGTTTAAGAGGAATATGAAGTAGTATGTTTAAGAGGAATATGAAGTAGTATGTTTAAGAGGAAAATGAAGTAGTATGTTTAAGAGGAATATGCAGTAGTATGTTTAAGAGGAATACGAAGTAGTATATTTAAGTGGAATATGAAGTAGTATGTTTTAAAGGAACATAAAGTAGTATATTTAAGAGGAATATGAAGTAGTATGTTTAAGAGGAATATGAAGTAGTATGTTTAAGAGGAATATGAAGTAGTATGTTTAAGAGGAATATAAAGTAGTTTGTTTAAGAGGAATATGAAGTAGTATATTAAAGAGGAATATGAAGTAGTATGTTTAAGAGGAATATGAAGTAGTATGTTTAAGAGGAATACAAAGTAGTATATTTAAGTGGAATATGAAGTAGTATGTTTAAGAGGAATATGAAGTAGTATGTTTAAGAGGAATATGAAGTAGTATGTTTAAGAGGAATATGAAGTAGTATGTTTAAGAGGAATATGAAGTAGTATATTTAAGAGGAATATGAAGTAGTATGCTTAAGAGGAATATGAAGTAGTATGTTTAAGAGGAATATGAAGTAGTATGCTTAAGAGTAATAGGAAGTAGTATGTTTAAGAGGAATATGAAGTAGTATGTTTAAGAGGAATATGAAGTTGTATGTTTAAGAGGAATATGAAGTAGTATGTTTAAGAGGAATATGCAGCAGTATGTTTAAGAGGAATACGAAGTAGAACGTTTAAGAGGAATATGAAGTAGTATGTTTAAGAGATATATGAAGTAGTATGTTTAAGAGGAATATGAAGTAGTATGTTTAAGAGGAATATGAAGTAGTATGTTTAAGAGATATATGAAGTAGTATATTTAAGTGGAATATATAGTAGTATGTTTAAGAGGAATATGAAGTAGTATGTTTAAGAGGAATATGCAGTAGTATGTTTAAGAGGAATACGAAGTAGTATAGTTAAGTGGAATATGAAGTAGTATGTTTAAGAGATATATGAAGTAGTATATTTAAGTGGAATATATAGTAGTATGTTTAAGAGGAATATGAAGTAGTATGTTTAAGAGGAATATGCAGCAGTATGTTTAAGAGGAATACGAAGTAGAACGTTTAAGAGGAATATGAAGTAGTATGTTTAAGAGATATATGAAGTAGTATGTTTAAGAGGAATATGAAGTAGTATGTTTAAGAGGAATATGAAGTAGTATGTTTAAGAGATATATGAAGTAGTATATTTAAGTGGAATATATAGTAGTATGTTTAAGAGGAATATGAAGTAGTATGTTTAAGAGGAATATGCAGTAGTATGTTTAAGAGGAATACGAAGTAGTATAGTTAAGTGGAATATGAAGCAGTATGTTTAAGAGGAATTTGAAGTAGTATGTTTAAGAGGAATATGAAGTAGTATGCTTAAGATGAATATGAAGTTTTATATTTAAGAGGAATATGAAGCAGTATGTTTAAAAGGAATATGAAGTAGTATGTTTAAGAGGAGTACGAAGTAGTATATTTAAGTGGAATATGAAGCAGTATGTTTAAGAGGAATATGAAGTTGTATGTTTAAGAGGAATGTGAAGTAGTATGTTTAAGAGGAATATGAAGTAGTATGTTTAAGAGGAATATGAAGTAGGATGTTTAAGAGGAATATGAAGTAGTATGTTTAAGAGGAATATGAAGTAGTATGTTTAAGAGGAATATGAAGTAGTATATTTAAGAGGAATATGAAGTAGAATGGTTAAGAGGAATATGCAGTAGTATGTTTAAGAGGAATACGAAGTAGTATATTTAGGTGGAATATGAAGCAGTATGTTTAAGAGGAATATGAAATAGTATAATTAAGAGGAATATGAAGTAGTATGTTTAAGAGGAATATGAAGTAGTATATTTAAGAGGAATATGAAGTAGTATATTTAAGAGGAATATGAAGTAGTATATTTAAGAGGAATATGAAGTAGTATGTTTAAGAGGAATATGAAGTAGTATGCTTAAGAGGAATATGAAGTAGTATGTTTAAGAGGAATATGAAGTAATATATTTAAGAGGAATATGAAGTAGTATGTTTAAGAGGAATATGAAATAGTATGTTTAAGAGATATATGAAGTAGTATGTTTAAGAGGAATATGAAGTAGTATGTTTAAGAGGAATATGAAGTAGTATGTTTAAGAGGAAAATGAAGTAGTATGTTTAAGAGGAATATGCAGTAGTATGTTTAAGAGGAATACGAAGTAGTATATTTAAGTGGAATATGAAGTAGTATGTTTTAAAGGAACATAAAGTAGTATATTTAAGAGGAATATGAAGTAGTATGTTTAAGAGGAATATGAAGTAGTATGTTTAAGAGGAATATGAAGTAGTATGTTTAAGAGGAATATAAAGTAGTTTGTTTAAGAGGAATATGAAGTAGTATATTAAAGAGGAATATGAAGTAGTATGTTTAAGAGGAATATGAAGTAGTATGTTTAAGAGGAATACAAAGTAGTATATTTAAGTGGAATATGAAGTAGTATGTTTAAGAGGAATATGAAGTAGTATGTTTAAGAGGAATATGAAGTAGTATGTTTAAGAGGAATATGAAGTAGTATGTTTAAGAGGAATATGAAGTAGTATATTTAAGAGGAATATGAAGTAGTATGTTTAAGAGGAATATGCAGCAGTATGTTTAAGAGGAATACGAAGTAGAACGTTTAAGAGGAATATGAAGTAGTATGTTTAAGAGATATATGAAGTAGTATGTTTAAGAGGAATATGAAGTAGTATGTTTAAGAGGAATATGAAGTAGTATGTTTAAGAGATATATGAAGTAGTATATTTAAGTGGAATATATAGTAGTATGTTTAAGAGGAATATGAAGTAGTATGTTTAAGAGGAATATGCAGTAGTATGTTTAAGAGGAATACGAAGTAGTATAGTTAAGTGGAATATGAAGCAGTATGTTTAAGAGGAATTTGAAGTAGTATGTTTAAGAGGAATATGAAGTAGTATGCTTAAGATGAATATGAAGTTTTATATTTAAGAGGAATATGAAGCAGTATGTTTAAAAGGAATATGAAGTAGTATGTTTAAGAGGAGTACGAAGTAGTATATTTAAGTGGAATATGAAGCAGTATGTTTAAGAGGAATATGAAGTTGTATGTTTAAGAGGAATGTGAAGTAGTATGTTTAAGAGGAATATGAAGTAGTATGTTTAAGAGGAATATGAAGTAGGATGTTTAAGAGGAATATGAAGTAGTATGTTTAAGAGGAATATGAAGTAGTATGTTTAAGAGGAATATGAAGTAGTATATTTAAGAGGAATATGAAGTAGAATGGTTAAGAGGAATATGCAGTAGTATGTTTAAGAGGAATACGAAGTAGTATATTTAGGTGGAATATGAAGCAGTATGTTTAAGAGGAATATGAAATAGTATAATTAAGAGGAATATGAAGTAGTATGTTTAAGAGGAATATGAAGTAGTATATTTAAGAGGAATATGAAGTAGTATATTTAAGAGGAATATGAAGTAGTATATTTAAGAGGAATATGAAGTAGTATGTTTAAGAGGAATATGAAGTAGTATGCTTAAGAGGAATATGAAGTAGTATGTTTAAGAGGAATATGAAGTAATATATTTAAGAGGAATATGAAGTAGTATGTTTAAGAGGAATATGAAATAGTATGTTTAAGAGATATATGAAGTAGTATGTTTAAGAGGAATATGAAGTAGTATGTTTAAGAGGAATATGAAGTAGTATGTTTAAGAGGAAAATGAAGTAGTATGTTTAAGAGGAATATGCAGTAGTATGTTTAAGAGGAATACGAAGTAGTATATTTAAGTGGAATATGAAGTAGTATGTTTTAAAGGAACATAAAGTAGTATATTTAAGAGGAATATGAAGTAGTATGTTTAAGAGGAATATGAAGTAGTATGTTTAAGAGGAATATGAAGTAGTATGTTTAAGAGGAATATAAAGTAGTTTGTTTAAGAGGAATATGAAGTAGTATATTAAAGAGGAATATGAAGTAGTATGTTTAAGAGGAATATGAAGTAGTATGTTTAAGAGGAATACAAAGTAGTATATTTAAGTGGAATATGAAGTAGTATGTTTAAGAGGAATATGAAGTAGTATGTTTAAGAGGAATATGAAGTAGTATGTTTAAGAGGAATATGAAGTAGTATGTTTAAGAGGAATATGAAGTAGTATATTTAAGAGGAATATGAAGTAGTATGTTTAAGAGGAATATGAAGTAGTATGTTTAAGAGGAATATGAAGTAGTATGCTTAAGAGTAATAGGAAGTAGTATGTTTAAGAGGAATATGAAGTAGTATGTTTAAGAGGAATATGAAGTATTATGCTTAAGAGGAATATGAAGTAGTATATTTAAGAGGAATATGAAGTAGTATGTTTAAGAGGAATATGAAGTAGTATGTTCAAGAGGAATATGAAGTAGTATGTTTAAGAGGAATATGCAGCAGTATGTTTAAGAGGAATACGAAGTAGAACGTTTAAGAGGAATATGAAGTAGTATGTTTAAGAGATATATGAAGTAGTATGTTTAAGAGGAATATGAAGTAGTATGTTTAAGAGGAATATGAAGTAGTATGTTTAAGAGATATATGAAGTAGTATATTTAAGTGGAATATATAGTAGTATGTTTAAGAGGAATATGAAGTAGTATATTTAAGAGGAATATGAAGTAGTATGTTTAAGATGAATATGAAGGAGTATGTTTAAAAGGAATATAAAGTAGTATATTTAAGAGGAATATGAAGTAGTATGTTTAAGAGAAATATGAAGTAGTATAATTAAGAGGAATATGAAGTAGTATATTTAAGAGGAATATGAAGTAGTATGTTTAAGAGTAATAGGAAGTAGTATATTTAAGTGGAATATGAAGTAGTATGTTTACGAGGAATATGAAGTAGTATATTTAAGAGGAATATGAAGTAGTATATTTAAGAGGAATATGAAGTAGTATATTTAAGAGGAATATGAAGTAGTATGTTTAAGAGGAATATGAAGTAGTATGTTTAAGAGGAATATGAAGTAGTATGTTTAAGAGAAATATGAAGTAGTATATTCAAGAGTAATATGAAGTAGTATATTTAAGAGGAATATGAAGTAGTATATTTAAGAGTAATATGAAGTAGTATGTTTAAGAGGAATATAAAGTAGTATGCTTAAGAGGAATATGAAGTAGTATGTTTAAGAGGAATATGAAGTAGTATATTTAAGACGAATATGAAGTAGTATGTATAAGAGGAATATGAAGTAGTATGTTTAAGAGGTATATGAAGTAGTATGTTTAAGAGGAATATGAAGTAGTATGTTTAAGAGGAAAATGAAGTAGGATGTTTAAGAGGAATATGCAGTAGTATGTTTAAGAGGAATACGAAGTAGTATATTTAAGTGGAATATGAAGTAGTATGTTTTAAAGGAATATAAAGTATTATATTTAAGAGGAATATGAAGTAGTATGTTTAAGAGGAATATGAAGTAGTATGTTTAAGAGGAATATGAAGTAGTATGTTTAAGAGGAATATAAAGTTGTTTGTTTAAGAGGAATATGAAGTAGTATAATAAAGAGGAATATGAAGTAGTATGTTTAAGAGGAATATGAAGTAGTATGTTTAAGAGGAATACGAAGTAGTATATTTAAGTGGAATATGAAGTAGTATGTTTAAGAGGAATATGAAGTAGTATGTTTAAGAGGAATATGAAGTAGTATGTTTAAGAGGAATATGAAGTAGTATGTTTAAGAGGAATATGAAGTAGTATATTTAAGAGGAATATGAAGTAGTATGTTTAAGAGGAATATGAAGTAGTATGTTTAAGAGGAATATGAAGTAGTATGCTTAAGAGTAATAGGAAGTAGTATGTTTAAGAGGAATATGAAGTAGTATGTTTAAGAGGAATATGAAGTATTATGCTTAAGAGGAATATGAAGTAGTATATTTAAGAGGAATATGAAGTAGTATGTTTAAGAGGAATATGAAGTAGTATGTTTAAGAAGAATATGAAGTAGTATGTTTAAGAGGAATATGCAGCAGTATGTTTAAGAGAAATACGAAGTAGAACCTTTAAGAGGAATATGAAGTAGTATGTTTAAGAGATATATGAAGTAGTATGTTTAAGAGGAATATGAAGTAGTATGTTTAAGAGGAATATGAAGTAGTATGTTTAAGAGATATATGAAGTAGTATATTTAAGTGGAATATATAGTAGTATGTTTAAGAGGAATATGAAGTAGTATGTTTAAGAGGAAAATGAAGTAGTATGTTTAAGAGGAATATGCAGTAGTATGTTTAAGAGGAATACGAAGTAGTATATTTAAGTGGAATATGAAGTAGTATGTTTTAAAGGAACATAAAGTAGTATATTTAAGAGGAATATGAAGTAGTATGTTTAAGAGGAATATGAAGTAGTATGTTTAAGAGGAATATGAAGTAGTATGTTTAAGAGGAATATAAAGTAGTTTGTTTAAGAGGAATATGAAGTAGTATATTAAAGAGCAATATGAAGTAGTATGTTTAAGAGGAATATGAAGTAGTATGTTTAAGAGGAATACAAAGTAGTATATTTAAGTGGAATATGAAGTAGTATGTTTAAGAGGAATATGAAGTAGTATGTTTAAGAGGAATATGAAGTAGTATGTTTAAGAGGAATATGAAGTAGTATGTTTAAGAGGAATATGAAGTAGTATATTTAAGAGGAATATGAAGTAGTATGTTTAAGAGGAATATGAAGTAGTATGTTTAAGAGGAATATGAAGTAGTATGCTTAAGAGTAATAGGAAGTAGTATGTTTAAGAGGAATATGAAGTAGTATGTTTAAGAGGAATATGAAGTATTATGCTTAAGAGGAATATGAAGTAGTATATTTAAGAGGAATATGAAGTAGTATGTTTAAGAGGAATATGAAGTAGTATGTTTAAGAGGAATATGAAGTAGTATGTTTAAGAGGAATATGCAGCAGTATGTTTAAGAGGAATACGAAGTAGAACGTTTAAGAGGAATATGAAGTAGTATGTTTAAGAGATATATGAAGTAGTATGTTTAAGAGGAATATGAAGTAGTATGTTTAAGAGGAATATGAAGTAGTATGTTTAAGAGATATATGAAGTAGTATATTTAAGTGGAATATATAGTAGTATGTTTAAGAGGAATATGAAGTAGTATATTTAAGAGGAATATGAAGTAGTATGTTTAAGATGAATATGAAGGAGTATGTTTAAAAGGAATATAAAGTAGTATATTTAAGAGGAATATGAAGTAGTATGTTTAAGAGAAATATGAAGTAGTATAATTAAGAGGAATATGAAGTAGTATATTTAAGAGGAATATGAAGTAGTATGTTTAAGAGTAATAGGAAGTAGTATATTTAAGTGGAATATGAAGTAGTATGTTTACGAGGAATTTGAAGTAGTATATTTAAGAGGAATATGAAGTAGTATATTTAAGAGGAATATGAAGTAGTATATTTAAGAGGAATATGAAGTAGTATGTTTAAGAGGAATATGAAGTAGTATGTTTAAGAGGAATATGAAGTAGTATGTTTAAGAGAAATATGAAGTAGTATATTCAAGAGGAATATGAAGTAGTATATTTAAGAGGAATATGAAGTAGTATATTTAAGAGTAATATGAAGTAGTATGTTTAAGAGGAATATAAAGTAGTATGCTTAAGAGGAATATGAAGTAGTATGTTTAAGAGGAATATGAAGTAGTATATTTAAGAGGAATATGAAGTAGTATGTATAAGAGGAATATGAAGTAGTATGTTTAAGAGGTATATGAAGTAGTATGTTTAAGAGGAATATGAAGTAGTATGTTTAAGAGGAAAATGAAGTAGTATGTTTAAGAGGAATATGCAGTAGTATGTTTAAGAGGAATACGAAGTAGTATATTTAAGTGGAATATGAAGTAGTATGTTTTAAAGGAATATAAAGTATTATATTTAAGAGGAATATGAAGTAGTATGTTTAACAGGGATATGAAGTAGTATGTTTAAGAGGAATATGAAGTAGTATGTTTAAGAGGAATATAAAGTAGTTTGTTTAAGAGGAATATGAAGTAGTATAATAAAGAGGAATATGAAGTAGTATGTTTAAGAGGAATATGAAGTAGTATGTTTAATAGGAATACGAAGTAGTATATTTAAGTGGAATATGAAGTAGTATGTTTAAGAGGAATATGAAGTAGTATGTTTAAGAGGAATATGAAGTAGTATGTTTAAGAGGAATATGAAGTAGTATGTTTAAGAGGAATATGAAGTAGTATATTTAAGAGGAATATGAAGTAGTATGTTTAAGAGGAATATGAAGTAGTATGTTTAAGAGGAATATGAAGTAGTATGCTTAAGAGTAATAGGAAGTAGTATGTTTAAGAGGAATATGAAGTAGTATGTTTAAGAGGAATATGAAGTATTATGCTTAAGAGGAATATGAAGTAGTATATTTAAGAGGAATATGAAGTAGTATGTTTAAGAGGAATATGAAGTAGTATGTTTAAGAAAAATATGAAGTAGTATGTTTAAGAGGAATATGCAGCAGTATGTTTAAGAGAAATACGAAGTAGAACGTTTAAGAGGAATATGAAGTAGTATGTTTAAGAGATATATGAAGTAGTATGTTTAAGAGGAATATGAAGTAGTATGTTTAAGAGGAATATGAAGTAGTATGTTTAAGAGATATATGAAGTAGTATATTTAAGTGGAATATATAGTAGTATGTTTAAGAGGAATATGAAGTAGTATGTTTAAGAGGAAAATGAAGTAGTATGTTTAAGAGGAATATGCAGTAGTATGTTTAAGAGGAATACGAAGTAGTATATTTAAGTGGAATATGAAGTAGTATGTTTTAAAGGAATATAAAGTATTATATTTAAGAGGAATATGAAGTAGTATGTTTAAGAGGAATATGAAGTAGTATGTTTAAGAGGAATATGAAGTAGTATGTTTAAGAGGAATATAAAGTAGTTTGTTTAAGAGGAATATGAAGTTGTATATTAAAGAGGATTATGAAGTAGTATGTTTAAGAGGAATATGAAGTAGTATGTTTAAGAGGAATACGAAGTAGTATATTTAAGTGGAATATGAAGTAGTATGTTTAAGAGGAATATGAAGTAGTATGTTTAAGAGGAATATGAAGTAGTATGTTTAAGAGGAATATGAAGTAGTATGTTTAAGAGGAATATGAAGTAGTATATTTAAGAGGAATATGAAGTAGTATGTTTAAGAGGAATATGAAGTAGTATGTTTAAGAGGAATATGAAGTAGTATGCTTAAGAGTAATAGGAAGTAGTATGTTTAAGAGGAATATGAAGTAGTATGTTTAAGAGGAATATGAAGTATTATGCTTAAGAGGAATATGAAGTAGTATATTTAAGAGGAATATGAAGTAGTATGTTTAAGAGGAATATGAAGTAGTATGTTTAAGAGGAATATGAAGTAGTATGTTTAAGAGGAATATGCAGCAGTATGTTTAAGAGGAATACGAAGTAGAACGTTTAAGAGGAATATGAAGTAGCATGTTTAAGAGATATATGAAGTAGTATGTTTAAGAGGAATATGAAGTAGTATGTTTAAGAGGAATATGAAGTAGTATGTTTAAGAGATATATGAAGTAGTATATTTAAGTGGAATATATAGTAGTATGTTTAAGAGGAATATGAAGTAGTATATTTAAGAGGAATATGAAGTAGTATGTTTAAGATGAATATGAAGGAGTATGTTTAAAAGGAATATAAAGTAGTATATTTAAGAGGAATATGAAGTAGTATGTTTAAGAGGAATATGAAGTTGTATAATTAAGAGGAATATGAAGTAGTATATTTAAGAGGAATATGAAGTAGTATGTTTAAGAGTAATAGGAAGTAGTATATTTAAGTGGAATATGAAGTAGTATGTTTACGAGGAATATGAAGTAGTATATTTAAGAGGAATATGAAGTAGTATATTTAAGAGGAATATGAAGTAGTATATTTAAGAGGAATATGAAGTAGTATATTTAAGAGGAATATGAAGTAGTATGTTTAAGAGGAATATGAAGTAGTATGTTTAAGAGAAATATGAAGTAGTATATTCAAGAGGAATATGAAGTAGTATATTTAAGAGGAATATGAAGTAGTATATTTAAGAGGAATATGAAGTAGTATGTTTAAGAGGAATATGAAGTAGTATGCTTAAGAGGAATATGAAGTAGTATGTTTAAGAGGAATATGAAGTAGTATATTTAAGAGGAATATGAAGTAGTATGTATAAGAGGAATATGAAGTATTATGTTTAAGAGGTATATGAAGTAGTATGTTTAAGAGGAATATGAAGTAGTATGTTTAAGAGGAATATGATGTAGTATGTTTAAGAGGAATATGAAGTAGTATGTTTAAGAGGAATACGAAGTAGTATGTTTAAGAGGAAAATGAAGTAGTATGTTTAAGAGGAATATGCAGTAGTATGTTTAAGAGGAATACGAAGTAGTATATTTAAGTGGAATATGAAGTAGTATGTTTAAGAGAAATATGAAGTAGTATGTTTAAGAGGAATATGAAGTAGTATGTTTAAGAGCAATATGAAGTAGTATGTTTAAGAGGAATATAAAGTAGTTTGTTTAAGAGAAATATGAAGTAGTATATTTAAGAGGAATATGAAGTAGTATGTTTAAGAGGAATATGAAGTAGTATATTTAAGAGGAATATGAAGTAGTATATTTAAGAGGAATATGAAGTAGTATGTTTAAGAGGAATATGAAGTAGGATGTTTAAGAGGAATATGAAGTACCATGTTTAAGAGTAATAGGAAGTAGTATGTTTAAGAGGAATATGAAGTAGTATGTTTAAGAGGAATATGCAGCAGTATGTTTAAGAGGAATACGAAGTAGAACGTTTAAGAGGAATATGAAGTAGTATGTTTAAGAGATATATGAAGTAGTATGTTTAAGAGGAATATGAAGTAGTATGTTTAAGAGGAATATGAAGTAGTATGTTTAAGAGATATATGAAGTAGTATATTTAAGTGGAATATGAAGTAGTATGTTTAAGAGGAATATGAAGTAGTATATTTAAGAGGAATATGAAGTAGTATGTTTAAGATGAATATGAGGGAGTATGTTTAAAAGGAATATAAAGTAGTATATTTAAGAGGAATATGAAGTAGTATGTTTAAGAGGAATATGAAGTAGTATAATTAAGAGGAATATGAAGTAGTATATTTAAGAGGAATATGAAGTAGTATATTTAAGAGGAATATGAAGTAGTATATTTAAGAGGAATATTAAGTAGTATATTTAAGAGGAATATGAAGTAGTATGTTTAAGAGGAATATGAAGTAGTATGTTTAAGAGGAATATGAAGTAGTATGTTTAAGAGAAATATGAAGTAGTATATTCAAGAGGAATATGAAGTAGTATATTTAAGAGGAATATGAAGTAGTATATTTAAGAGGAATATGAAGTAGTATGTTTAAGAGGAATATGAAGTAGTATGCTTAAGAGGAATATGAAATAGTATGTTTAAGAGTAATATGAAGTAGTATATTTAAGAGGAATATGAAGTAGTATGTTTAAGAGGAATATGAAGTAGTATATTTAAGTGGAATATGAAGTAGTATGTTTTAAAGGAATATAAAGTATTATATTTAAGAGATATATGAAGTAGTATGTTTAAGAGGAATATGAAGTAGTATGTTTAAGAGGAATATGAAGTAGTATGTTTAAGAGATATATGAAGTAGTATATTTAAGTGGAATATATAGTAGTATGTTTAAGAGGAATATGAAGTAGTATGTTTAAGAGGAATATGCAGTAGTATGTTTAAGAGGAATACGAAGTAGTATAGTTAAGTGGAATATGAAGTAGTATGTTTAAGAGATATATGAAGTAGTATATTTAAGTGGAATATATAGTAGTATGTTTAAGAGGAATATGAAGTAGTATGTTTAAGAGGAATATGCAGCAGTATGTTTAAGAGGAATACGAAGTAGAACGTTTAAGAGGAATATGAAGTAGTATGTTTAAGAGATATATGAAGTAGTATGTTTAAGAGGAATATGAAGTAGTATGTTTAAGAGGAATATGAAGTAGTATGTTTATGAGATATATGAAGTAGTATATTTAAGTGGAATATATAGTAGTATGTTTAAGAGGAATATGAAGTAGTATGTTTAAGAGGAATATGCAGTAGTATGTTTAAGAGGAATACGAAGTAGTATAGTTAAGTGGAATATGAAGCAGTATGTTTAAGAGGAATTTGAAGTAGTATGTTTAAGAGGAATATGAAGTAGTATGCTTAAGATGAATATGAAGTTTTATATTTAAGAGGAATATGAAGCAGTATGTTTAAAAGGAATATGAAGTAGTATGTTTAAGAGGAGTACGAAGTAGTATATTTAAGTGGAATATGAAGCAGTATGTTTAAGAGGAATATGAAGTTGTATGTTTAAGAGGAATGTGAAGTAGTATGTTTAAGAGGAATATGAAGTAGTATGTTTAAGAGGAATATGAAGTAGGATGTTTAAGAGGAATATGAAGTAGTATGTTTAAGAGGAATATGAAGTAGTATGTTTAAGAGGAATATGAAGTAGTATATTTAAGAGGAATATGAAGTAGAATGGTTAAGAGGAATATGCAGTAGTATGTTTAAGAGGAATACGAAGTAGTATATTTAGGTGGAATATGAAGCAGTATGTTTAAGAGGAATATGAAATAGTATAATTAAGAGGAATATGAAGTAGTATATTTAAGAGGAATATAAAGTAGTATGTTTAAGAGGAATATTAATTAGTATGTTTAAGAGGAATATGAAGTAGTATGTTTAAGAGGAATATGAAGTAGTATATTTAAGAGAAATATGAAGTAGTATATTTAAGAGGAATATGAAGTAGTATATTTAAGAGGAATATGAAGTAGTATGTTTAAGAGGAATATGAAGTAGTATGCTTAAGAGGAATATGAAGTAGTATGTTTAAGAGGAATATGAAGTAATATATTTAAGAGGAATATGAAGTAGTATGTTTAAGAGGAATATGAAATAGTATGTTTAAGAGGTATATGAAGTAGTATGTTTAAGAGGAATATGAAGTAGTATGTTTAAGAGGAATATGAAGTAGTATGTTTAAGAGGAAAATGAAGTAGTATGTTTAAGAGGAATATGCAGTAGTATGTTTAAGAGGAATACGAAGTAGTATATTTAAGTGGAATATGAAGTAGTATGTTTTAAAGGAACATAAAGTAGTATATTTAAGAGGAATATGAAGTAGTATGTTTAAGAGGAATATGAAGTAGTATGTTTAAGAGGAATATGAAGTAGTATGTTTAAGAGGAATATAAAGTAGTTTGTTTAAGAGGAATATGAAGTAGTATATTAAAGAGGAATATGAAGTAGTATGTTTAAGAGGAATATGAAGTAGTATGTTTAAGAGGAATACAAAGTAGTATATTTAAGTGGAATATGAAGTAGTATGTTTAAGAGGAATATGAAGTAGTATGTTTAAGAGGAATATGAAGTAGTATGTTTAAGAGGAATATGAAGTAGTATGTTTAAGAGGAATATGAAGTAGTATATTTAAGAGGAATATGAAGTAGTATGTTTAAGAGGAATATGAAGTAGTATGTTTAAGAGGAATATGAAGTAGTATGCTTAAGAGTAATAGGAAGTAGTATGTTTAAGAGGAATATGAAGTAGTATGTTTAAGAGGAATATGAAGTATTATGCTTAAGAGGAATATGAAGTAGTATATTTAAGAGGAATATGAAGTAGTATGTTTAAGAGGAATATGAAGTAGTATGTTCAAGAGGAATATGAAGTAGTATGTTTAAGAGGAATATGCAGCAGTATGTTTAAGAGGAATACGAAGTAGAACGTTTAAGAGGAATATGAAGTAGTATGTTTAAGAGATATATGAAGTAGTATGTTTAAGAGGAATATGAAGTAGTATGTTTAAGAGGAATATGAAGTAGTATGTTTAAGAGATATATGAAGTAGTATATTTAAGTGGAATATATAGTAGTATGTTTAAGAGGAATATGAAGTAGTATATTTAAGAGGAATATGAAGTAGTATGTTTAAGATGAATATGAAGGAGTATGTTTAAAAGGAATATAAAGTAGTATATTTAAGAGGAATATGAAGTAGTATGTTTAAGAGAAATATGAAGTAGTATAATTAAGAGGAATATGAAGTAGTATATTTAAGAGGAATATGAAGTAGTATGTTTAAGAGTAATAGGAAGTAGTATATTTAAGTGGAATATGAAGTAGTATGTTTACGAGGAATATGAAGTAGTATATTTAAGAGGAATATGAAGTAGTATATTTAAGAGGAATATGAAGTAGTATATTTAAGAGGAATATGAAGTAGTATGTTTAAGAGGAATATGAAGTAGTATGTTTAAGAGGAATATGAAGTAGTATGTTTAAGAGAAATATGAAGTAGTATATTCAAGAGTAATATGAAGTAGTATATTTAAGAGGAATATGAAGTAGTATATTTAAGAGTAATATGAAGTAGTATGTTTAAGAGGAATATAAAGTAGTATGCTTAAGAGGAATATGAAGTAGTATGTTTAAGAGGAATATGAAGTAGTATATTTAAGACGAATATGAAGTAGTATGTATAAGAGGAATATGAAGTAGTATGTTTAAGAGGTATATGAAGTAGTATGTTTAAGAGGAATATGAAGTAGTATGTTTAAGAGGAAAATGAAGTAGTATGTTTAAGAGGAATATGCAGTAGTATGTTTAAGAGGAATACGAAGTAGTATATTTAAGTGGAATATGAAGTAGTATGTTTTAAAGGAATATAAAGTATTATATTTAAGAGGAATATGAAGTAGTATGTTTAAGAGGAATATGAAGTAGTATGTTTAAGAGGAATATGAAGTAGTATGTTTAAGAGGAATATAAAGTTGTTTGTTTAAGAGGAATATGAAGTAGTATAATAAAGAGGAATATGAAGTAGTATGTTTAAGAGGAATATGAAGTAGTATGTTTAAGAGGAATACGAAGTAGTATATTTAAGTGGAATATGAAGTAGTATGTTTAAGAGGAATATGAAGTAGTATGTTTAAGAGGAATATGAAGTAGTATGTTTAAGAGGAATATGAAGTAGTATGTTTAAGAGGAATATGAAGTAGTATATTTAAGAGGAATATGAAGTAGTATGTTTAAGAGGAATATGAAGTAGTATGTTTAAGAGGAATATGAAGTAGTATGCTTAAGAGTAATAGGAAGTAGTATGTTTAAGAGGAATATGAAGTAGTATGTTTAAGAGGAATATGAAGTATTATGCTTAAGAGGAATATGAAGTAGTATATTTAAGAGGAATATGAAGTAGTATGTTTAAGAGGAATATGAAGTAGTATGTTTAAGAAGAATATGAAGTAGTATGTTTAAGAGGAATATGCAGCAGTATGTTTAAGAGAAATACGAAGTAGAACCTTTAAGAGGAATATGAAGTAGTATGTTTAAGAGATATATGAAGTAGTATGTTTAAGAGGAATATGAAGTAGTATGTTTAAGAGGAATATGAAGTAGTATGTTTAAGAGATATATGAAGTAGTATATTTAAGTGGAATATATAGTAGTATGTTTAAGAGGAATATGAAGTAGTATGTTTAAGAGGAAAATGAAGTAGTATGTTTAAGAGGAATATGCAGTAGTATGTTTAAGAGGAATACGAAGTAGTATATTTAAGTGGAATATGAAGTAGTATGTTTTAAAGGAACATAAAGTAGTATATTTAAGAGGAATATGAAGTAGTATGTTTAAGAGGAATATGAAGTAGTATGTTTAAGAGGAATATGAAGTAGTATGTTTAAGAGGAATATAAAGTAGTTTGTTTAAGAGGAATATGAAGTAGTATATTAAAGAGCAATATGAAGTAGTATGTTTAAGAGGAATATGAAGTAGTATGTTTAAGAGGAATACAAAGTAGTATATTTAAGTGGAATATGAAGTAGTATGTTTAAGAGGAATATGAAGTAGTATGTTTAAGAGGAATATGAAGTAGTATGTTTAAGAGGAATATGAAGTAGTATGTTTAAGAGGAATATGAAGTAGTATATTTAAGAGGAATATGAAGTAGTATGTTTAAGAGGAATATGAAGTAGTATGTTTAAGAGGAATATGAAGTAGTATGCTTAAGAGTAATAGGAAGTAGTATGTTTAAGAGGAATATGAAGTAGTATGTTTAAGAGGAATATGAAGTATTATGCTTAAGAGGAATATGAAGTAGTATATTTAAGAGGAATATGAAGTAGTATGTTTAAGAGGAATATGAAGTAGTATGTTTAAGAGGAATATGAAGTAGTATGTTTAAGAGGAATATGCAGCAGTATGTTTAAGAGGAATACGAAGTAGAACGTTTAAGAGGAATATGAAGTAGTATGTTTAAGAGATATATGAAGTAGTATGTTTAAGAGGAATATGAAGTAGTATGTTTAAGAGGAATAGGAAGTAGTATGTTTAAGAGATATATGAAGTAGTATATTTAAGTGGAATATATAGTAGTATGTTTAAGAGGAATATGAAGTAGTATATTTAAGAGGAATATGAAGTAGTATGTTTAAGATGAATATGAAGGAGTATGTTTAAAAGGAATATAAAGTAGTATATTTAAGAGGAATATGAAGTAGTATGTTTAAGAGAAATATGAAGTAGTATAATTAAGAGGAATATGAAGTAGTATATTTAAGAGGAATATGAAGTAGTATGTTTAAGAGTAATAGGAAGTAGTATATTTAAGTGGAATATGAAGTAGTATGTTTACGAGGAATATGAAGTAGTATATTTAAGAGGAATATGAAGTAGTATATTTAAGAGGAATATGAAGTAGTATATTTAAGAGGAATATGAAGTAGTATGTTTAAGAGGAATATGAAGTAGTATGTTTAAGAGGAATATGAAGTAGTATGTTTAAGAGAAATATGAAGTAGTATATTCAAGAGGAATATGAAGTAGTATATTTAAGAGGAATATGAAGTAGTATATTTAAGAGTAATATGAAGTAGTATGTTTAAGAGGAATATAAAGTAGTATGCTTAAGAGGAATATGAAGTAGTATGTTTAAGAGGAATATGAAGTAGTATATTTAAGAGGAATATGAAGTAGTATGTATAAGAGGAATATGAAGTAGTATGTTTAAGAGGTATATGAAGTAGTATGTTTAAGAGGAATATGAAGTAGTATGTTTAAGAGGAAAATGAAGTAGTATGTTTAAGAGGAATATGCAGTAGTATGTTTAAGAGGAATACGAAGTAGTATATTTAAGTGGAATATGAAGTAGTATGTTTTAAAGGAATATAAAGTATTATATTTAAGAGGAATATGAAGTAGTATGTTTAACAGGGATATGAAGTAGTATGTTTAAGAGGAATATGAAGTAGTATGTTTAAGAGGAATATAAAGTAGTTTGTTTAAGAGGAATATGAAGTAGTATAATAAAAAGGAATATGAAGTAGTATGTTTAAGAGGAATATGAAGTAGTATGTTTAATAGGAATACGAAGTAGTATATTTAAGTGGAATATGAAGTAGTATGTTTAAGAGGAATATGAAGTAGTATGTTTAAGAGGAATATGAAGTAGTATGTTTAAGAGGAATATGAAGTAGTATGTTTAAGAGGAATATGAAGTAGTATATTTAAGAGGAATATGAAGTAGTATGTTTAAGAGGAATATGAAGTAGTATGTTTAAGAGGAATATGAAGTAGTATGCTTAAGAGTAATAGGAAGTAGTATGTTTAAGAGGAATATGAAGTAGTATGTTTAAGAGGAATATGAAGTATTATGCTTAAGAGGAATATGAAGTAGTATATTTAAGAGGAATATGAAGTAGTATGTTTAAGAGGAATATGAAGTAGTATGTTTAAGAAAAATATGAAGTAGTATGTTTAAGAGGAATATGCAGCAGTATGTTTAAGAGAAATACGAAGTAGAACGTTTAAGAGGAATATGAAGTAGTATGTTTAAGAGATATATGAAGTAGTATGTTTAAGAGGAATATGAAGTAGTATGTTTAAGAGGAATATGAAGTAGTATGTTTAAGAGATATATGAAGTAGTATATTTAAGTGGAATATATAGTAGTATGTTTAAGAGGAATATGAAGTAGTATGTTTAAGAGGAAAATGAAGTAGTATGTTTAAGAGGAATATGCAGTAGTATGTTTAAGAGGAATACGAAGTAGTATATTTAAGTGGAATATGAAGTAGTATGTTTTAAAGGAATATAAAGTATTATATTTAAGAGGAATATGAAGTAGTATGTTTAAGAGGAATATGAAGTAGTATGTTTAAGAGGAATATGAAGTAGTATGTTTAAGAGGAATATAAAGTAGTTTGTTTAAGAGGAATATGAAGTTGTATATTAAAGAGGATTATGAAGTAGTATGTTTAAGAGGAATATGAAGTAGTATGTTTAAGAGGAATACGAAGTAGTATATTTAAGTGGAATATGAAGTAGTATGTTTAAGAGGAATATGAAGTAGTATGTTTAAGAGGAATATGAAGTAGTATGTTTAAGAGGAATATGAAGTAGTATGTTTAAGAGGAATATGAAGTAGTATATTTAAGAGGAATATGAAGTAGTATGTTTAAGAGGAATATGAAGTAGTATGTTTAAGAGGAATATGAAGTAGTATGCTTAAGAGTAATAGGAACTAGTATGTTTAAGAGGAATATGAAGTAGTATGTTTAAGAGGAATATGAAGTATTATGCTTAAGAGGAATATGAAGTAGTATATTTAAGAGGAATATGAAGTAGTATGTTTAAGAGGAATATGAAGTAGTATGTTTAAGAGGAATATGAAGTAGTATGTTTAAGAGGAATATGCAGCAGTATGTTTAAGAGGAATACGAAGTAGAACGTTTAAGAGGAATATGAAGTAGCATGTTTAAGAGATATATGAAGTAGTATGTTTAAGAGGAATATGAAGTAGTATGTTTAAGAGGAATATGAAGTAGTATGTTTAAGAGATATATGAAGTAGTATATTTAAGTGGAATATATAGTAGTATGTTTAAGAGGAATATGAAGTAGTATATTTAAGAGGAATATGAAGTAGTATGTTTAAGATGAATATGAAGGAGTATGTTTAAAAGGAATATAAAGTAGTATATTTAAGAGGAATATGAAGTAGTATGTTTAAGAGGAATATGAAGTAGTATAATTAAGAGGAATATGAAGTAGTATATTTAAGAGGAATATGAAGTAGTATGTTTAAGAGTAATAGGAAGTAGTATATTTAAGTGGAATATGAAGTAGTATGTTTACGAGGAATATGAAGTAGTATATTTAAGAGGAATATGAAGTAGTATATTTAAGAGGAATATGAAGTAGTATATTTAAGAGGAATATGAAGTAGTATATTTAAGAGGAATATGAAGTAGTATGTTTAAGAGGAATATGAAGTAGTATGTTTAAGAGAAATATGAAGTAGTATATTCAAGAGGAATATGAAGTAGTATATTTAAGAGGAATATGAAGTAGTATATTTAAGAGGAATATGAAGTAGTATGTTTAAGAGGAATATGAAGTAGTATGCTTAAGAGGAATATGAAGTAGTATGTTTAAGAGGAATATGAAGTAGTATATTTAAGAGGAATATGAAGTAGTATGTATAAGAGGAATATGAAGTAGTATGTTTAAGAGGTATATGAAGTAGTATGTTTAAGAGGAATATGAAGTAGTATGTTTAAGAGGAATATGATGTAGTATGTTTAAGAGGAATATGAAGTAGTATGTTTAAGAGGAATACGAAGTAGTATGTTTAAGAGGAAAATGAAGTAGTATGTTTAAGAGGAATATGCAGTAGTATGTTTAAGAGGAATACGAAGTAGTATATTTAAGTGGAATATGAAGTAGTATGTTTAAGAGAAATATGAAGTAGTATGTTTAAGAGGAATATGAAGTAGTATGTTTAAGAGCAATATGAAGTAGTATGTTTAAGACGAATATAAAGTAGTTTGTTTAAGAGAAATATGAAGTAGTATATTTAAGAGGAATATGAAGTAGTATGTTTAAGAGGAATATGAAGTAGTATATTTAAGAGGAATATGAAGTAGTATATTTAAGAGGAATATGAAGTAGTATGTTTAAGAGGAATATGAAGTAGGATGTTTAAGAGGAATATGAAGTACCATGTTTAAGAGTAATAGGAAGTAGTATGTTTAAGAGGAATATGAAGTAGTATGTTTAAGAGGAATATGAAGTATTATGCTTAAGAGGAATATGAAGTAGTATATTTAAGAGGAATATGAAGTAGTATGTTTAAGAGGAATATGAAGTAGTATGTTTAAGAGGAATATGAAGTAGTATGTTTAAGAGGAATATGCAGCAGTATGTTTAAGAGGAATACGAAGTAGAACGTTTAAGAGGAATATGAAGTAGTATGTTTAAGAGATATATGAAGTAGTATGTTTAAGAGGAATATGAAGTAGTATGTTTAAGAGGAATATGAAGTAGTATGTTTAAGAGATATATGAAGTAGTATATTTAAGTGGAATATGAAGTAGTATGTTTAAGAGGAATATGAAGTAGTATATTTAAGAGGAATATGAAGTAGTATGTTTAAGATGAATATGAGGGAGTATGTTTAAAAGGAATATAAAGTAGTATATTTAAGAGGAATATGAAGTAGTATGTTTAAGAGGAATATGAAGTAGTATAATTAAGAGGAATATGAAGTAGTATATTTAAGAGGAATATGAAGTAGTATGTTTAAGAGTAATAGGAAGTAGTATATTTAAGTGGAATATGAAGTAGTATGTTTACGAGGAATATGAAGTAGTATATTTAAGAGGAATATGAAGTAGTATATTTAAGAGGAATATTAAGTAGTATATTTAAGAGGAATATGAAGTAGTATGTTTAAGAGGAATATGAAGTAGTATGTTTAAGAGGAATATGAAGTAGTATGTTTAAGAGAAATATGAAGTAGTATATTCAAGAGGAATATGAAGTAGTATATTTAAGAGGAATATGAAGTAGTATATTTAAGAGGAATATGAAGTAGTATGTTTAAGAGGAATATGAAGTAGTATGCTTAAGAGGAATATGAAATAGTATGTTTAAGAGTAATATGAAGTAGTATATTTAAGAGGAATATGAAGTAGTATGTTTAAGAGGAATATGAAGTAGTATGTTTAAGAGGTATATGAAGTAGTATGTTTAAGAGGAATATGAAGTAGTATGTTTAAGAGGAATATGAAGTAGTATGTTTAAGAGGAATATGAAGTAGTATGTTTAAGAGGAATACGAAGTAGTATGTTTAAGAGGAAAATGAAGTAGTATGTTTAAGAGGAATATGCAGTAGTATGTTTAAGAGGAATACGAAGTAGTATATTTAAGTGGAATATGAAGTAGTATGTTTAAGAGGAATATGAAGTAGTATGTTTAAGAGGAATATGAAGTAGTATGTTTAAGAGCAATATGAAGTAGTATGTTTAAGAGGAATATAAAGTAGTTTGTTTAAGAGAAATATGAAGTAGTATATTTAAGAGGAATATGAAGTAGTATGTTTAAGAGGAATATAAAGTAGTATGTTTAAGAGGAATATGAAGTAGTATGTTTAAGAGGAATATGAAGTATCATGTTTAAGAGGATAATGCAGTAGTATGTTTAAGAGGAATATGAAGTAGTATGTTTAAGAGGAATATGAAGTAGTATGTTTAAGAGATATATGAAGTAGTATATTTAAGTGGAATATGAATTAGTATGTTTAAGAGGAATATGAAGTAGTATATTTAAGAGGAATATGAAGTAGTATGTTTAAGATGAATATGAAGTAGTATGTTTAAGAGGAATATGCAGTAGTATGTTTAAGAGGAATATGAAGTAGTATGTTTAAAAGGAATATAAAGTAGTATATTTAAGAGGAATATGAAGCAGTATGTTTAAGAGGAATATGAAGTAGTATATTTAAGAGGAATATGAAGTAGTATATTTAAGGGGAATATGAAGTAGTATGTTTAAGAGGAATATGCAGTAGTATGTTTAAGAGGAATATGCAGTAGTATGTTTAAGAGGAATATGAAGTAGTATGTTTAAGAGGAATACGAAGTAGTATGTTTAAGAGGAATATGAAGTAGTATGTTTAAGAGGAATATTAAGTAGTATGTTTAAGATGAATATGAAGTAGTATGTTTAAGAGGAATATGAAGTAGTATGTTTAAGACGAATATGAAGTAGTATGTTTAAGAGGAATATGCAGTAGTATGTTTAAGAGGAATACGAAGTAGAACGTTTAAGAGGAATATGAAGTAGTATGTTTAAGAGATATATGAAGTAGTATGCTTAAGAGGAATATGAAGTAGTATGTTTAAGAGGAATATAAAGTAGTATGTTTAAGAGAAATACGAAGTAGTATATTTAAGTGGAATATGAAGCAGTATGTTTAAGAGGAATATGAAGTAGTATGTTTAAGAGGAATATGAAGTAGTATGTTTAAGATGAATATGAAGTTTTATATTTAAGAGGAATATGAAGCAGTATGTTTAAAAAGAATATGAAGTAGTATGTTTAAAAGGAGTACGAAGTAGTATATTTAAGTGGAATAAGAAGCAGAATGTTTAAGAGGAATATGAAGTAGTATGTTTAAGAGGAATGTGAAGTAGTATGTTTAAGAGGAATATGAAGTAGTATGTTTAAGAGGAATATGAAGTAGGATGTTTAAGAGGAATATGAAGTAGTATGTTTAAGAGGAATATGAAGTAGTATGTTTAAGAGGAATATGAAGTAGTATATTTAAGAGGAATATGAAGTAGAATGTTTAAGAGGAATATGCAGTAGTATGTTTAAGAGGAATACGAAGTAGTATATTTAGGTGGAATATGAAGCAGTATGTTTAAGAGGAATATGAAGTAGTATGTTTAAAAGGAATATAAAGTAGTATATTTAAGAGAAATATGAAGTAGTATGTTTAAGAGGAATATGAAGTAGTATATTTAAGAGGAATATGAAGTAGTATATTTAAGAGGAATATGAAGTAGTATGTTTAAGAGGAATATGCAGTAGTATGTTTAAGAGGAATAAGAAGTAGTATGTTTAAGAGGAATATGAAGTAGTATGTTTAAGAGGAATATGAAGTAGTATGTTTAAGAGGAATGTGAAGTAGTATGTTTAAGAGGAATACGAAGTAGAACGTTTAAGAGGAATATGAAGTAGTATGTTTAAGAGATATATGAAGTAGTATGTTTAAGAGGAATATGAAGTAATATGTTTAAGAGGAATATGAAGTAGTATGTTTAAGAGGAATATGCAGTAGTATGTTTAAGAGGAATACGAAGTAGTATATTTAAGTGGAATATGAAGCAGTATGTTTAAGAGGAATATGAAGTAGTATGTTTAAGAGGAATATGAAGTAGTATGTTTAAGATGAATATGAAGTATTATATTTAAGAGGAATATGAAGCAGTATGTTTAAGAGGAATATGAAGTAGTATGTTTAAGAGGAATACGAAGTATTATATTTAAGTGGAATATGAAGCAGTATGTTTAAGAGGAATATGAAGTAGTATGTTTAAGAGGAATGTGAAGTAGTACGTTTAAGAGGAATATGAAGAAGTATGTTTAAGAGGAATATGAAGTAGGATGTTTAAGAGGAATATGAAGTAGTATGTTTAAGAATAATATGAAGTAGTATGTTTAAGAGGAATATGAAGTAGTATATTTAAGAGGAATATGAAGTAGTGTGTTTAAGAGGAACATGCAGTAGTATGTTTAAGAGGAATTCGAAGTAGTATATTTAAGTGGAATATGAAGCAGTATGTTTAAGAGGAATATGAAGTAGTATGTTTAAGAGGAATATGAAGTAGTATGTTTAAGATGAATATGAAGTAGTATGTTTAAGAGAAATATGAAGTAGTATGTTTAAGAGGAATATGAAGTAGTATGTTTAAGAGGAATATGCAGTAGTATGTTTAAGAGGAATACGAAGTAGAACGTTTAAGAGGAATATGAAGTAGTATGTTTAAGAGATATATGAAGTAGTATGTTTAAGAGGAATATGAAGTAGTATGTTTAAGAGGAATATGAAGTAGTATGTTTGAGAAGAATATGCAGTAGTATGTTTAAGAGGAATACGAAGTAGTATATTTAAGTGGAATATGAAGCAGTATGTTTAAGAGGAATATGAAGTAGTATGTTTAAAAGGAATATGAAGTAGTATGTTTAAGATGAATATGAAGTATTATATTTAAGATGAATATGAAGCAATATGTTTAAAAGGAATATGGAGTAGTATTTTTAAGAGGAATACGAAGTAGTATATTTAAGTGGAATATGAAGCAGTATGTTTAAGAGGAATATGAAGTAGTATGTTTAAGAGGAATGTGAAGAAGTATGTTTAAGAGGAATATGAAGTAGTATGTTTAAGAGGAATATGAAGTAGGATGTTTAAGAGGAATATGAAGTAGTATGTTTAAGAGGAATATGAAGTAGTATGTTTAAGTGGAATATGAAGTAGTATATTTAAGAGGAATAGTAGAATGTTTAAGAGGAATATGCAGTAGTATGTTTAAGAGGAATACGATGTAGTATATTTAAGTGGAATATGAAGCAGTATGTTAAAGAGGAATATGAAGTAGTATATTTAAGAGGAATATGAAGTAGTATATTTAAGAGAAATATGAAGTAGTATGTTTAAGAGGAATATGCAGTAGTATGTTTAAGAGGAATATGCAGTAGTATGTTTAAGAGGAATATGAAGTAGTATGTTTAAGAGGAATATGAAGTAGTATGTTTAAGAGGAATATGAAGTAGTATGTTTAAGAGGAATATGAAGTAGTATGTTTAAGATGAATATGCAGTAGTATGTTTAAGAGGAATATGAAGTAGTATGTTTAAGAGGAATATGAAGTAGTATGTTTAAGAGGAATATGCAGTAGTATGTTTAAGAGGAATACGACGTAGAACGTTTAAGAGGAATATGAAGTAGTATGTTTAAGAGATATATGAAGTAGTATGTTTAAGAGGAATATGAAGTAGTATGTTTAAGAGGAATATGCAGTAGTATTTTTAAGAGGAATACGAAGTAGTATATTTAAGTGGAATATGAAGCAGTATGTTTAAGAGGAATATGAAGTAGTATGTTTAAGAGGAATATGAAGTAGTATGTTTAAGATGAATATGAAGTATTATATTTAAGAGGAATATGAAGCAGTATGATTAAGAGGAATTTGAAGTAGTATGTTTAAGAGGAATACGAAGTAGTATATTTAAGTGGAATATGAAGCAGTATGTTTAAGAGGAATATGAAGTAGTATGTTTAAGAGGAATATGAAGTAGTATATTTAAGAGGAATATGAAGTAGTATATTTAAGAGGAATATGAAGTAGTATGTTTAAGAGGAATGTGAAGTAGTATGTTTAAGAGGAATATGAAGTAGTATGTTTAAGAGGAATATGAAGTAGGATGTTTAAGAGGAATATGAAATAGTATGTTTAAGAGGAATATGAAGTAGTATGTTTAAGAGGATTATGAAGTAGTATATTTAAGAGGAATATGAAGTAGTATGTTTAAGAGGAACATGCAGTAGTATGTTTAAGAGGAATACGAAGTAGTATATTTAAGTGGAATATGAAGCATAATGTTTAAGAGGAATATGAAGTAGTATGTTTAAGAGGAATATGAAGTAGTATGTTTAAAATGAATATGAAGTAGTATGTTTAAGAGGAATATGAAGTAGTATGTTTAAGAGGAATATGAAGTAGTATAATTAAGAGGAATATGCAGTAGTATGTTTAAGAGGAATACGAAGTAGAACGTTTAAGAGGAATATGAAGTAGTATGTTTAAGAGATATATGAAGTAGTATGTTTAAGAGGAATATGAAGTAGTATGTTTAAGAGGAATATGAAGTAGTATGTTTGAGAAGAATATGCAGTAGTATGTTTAAGAGGAATACGAAGTAGTATATTTAAGTGGAATATGAAGCAGTATGTTTAAGAGGAATATGAAGTAGTATGTTTAAAAGGAATATGAAGTAGTATGTTTAAGATGAATATGAAGTATTATATTTAAGAGGAATATGAAGCAATATGTTTAAAAGGAATATGGAGTAGTATTTTTAAGAGGAATACGAAGTAGTATATTTAAGTGGAACATGAAGCAGTATGTTTAAGAGGAATATGAAGTAGTATGTTTAAGAGGAATGTGAAGTAGTATGTTTAAGAGGAATATGAAGTAGTATGTTTAAGAGGAATATGAAGTAGGATGTTTAAGAGGAATATGAAGTAGTATGTTTAAGAGGAATATGAAGTAGTATGTTTAAGAGGAATATGAAGTAGTATATTTAAGAGGAATAGTAGAATGTTTAAGAGGAATATGCAGTAGTATATTTAAGAGGAATACGAAGTAGTATATTTAAGTGGAATATGAAGCAGTATGTTAAAGAGGAATATGAAGTAGTATATTTAAGAGGAATATGAAGTAGTATATTTAAGAGGAATATGAAGTAGTATGTTTAAGAGGAATATGCAGTAGTATGTTTAAGAGGAATATGCAGTAGTATGTTTAAGAGGAATATGAAGTAGTATGTTTAAGAGGAATATGAAGTAGTATGTTTAAGAGGAATATGAAGTAGTATGTTTAAGAGGAATATGAAGTAGTATGTTTAAGATGAATATGAAGTAGTATTTTTAAGAGGAATATGAAGTAGTATGTTTAAGAGGAATATGAAGTAGTATGTTTAAGAGGAATATGCAGTAGTATGTTTAAGAGGAATACGACGTAGAACGTTTAAGAGGAATATGAAGTAGTATGTTTAAGAGATATATGAAGTAGTATGTTTAAGAGGAATATGAAGTAGTATCTTTAAGAGGAATATGAAGTAGTATGTTTAAGAGGAATATGCAGTAGTATTTTTAAGAGGAATACGAAGTAGTATATTTAAGTGGAATATGAAGAAGTATGTTTAAGAGGAATATGAAGTAGTATGTTTAAGAGGAATATGAAGTAGTATGTTTAAGATGAATATGAAGTATTATATTTAAGAGGAATATAAAGCAGTATGATTAAGAGGAATTTGAAGTAGTATGTTTAAGAGGAATGCGAAGTAGTATATTTAAGTGGAATATGAAGCAGTATGTTTAAGAGGAATATGAAGTAGTATGTTTAAGAGGAATATGAAGTAGTATATTTAAGAGGAATATGAAGTAGTATATTTAAGAGGAATATGAAGTAGTATGATTAAGAGGAATTTGAAGTAGTATGTTAAAGAGGAATATGAAGTAGTATATTTAAGAGGAATATGAAGTAGTATATTTAAGAGGAATATGAAGTAGTATGTTTAAGAGGAATATGCAGTAGTATGTTTAAGAGGAATATGCAGTAGTATGTTTAAGAGGAATATGAAGTAGTATGTTTAAGAGGAATATGAAGTAGTATGTTTAAGAGGAATATGAAGTAGTATGTTTAAGAGGAATATGAAGTAGTATGTTTAAGATGAATATGAAGTAGTATTTTTAAGAGGAATATGAAGTAGTATGTTTAAGAGGAATATGAAGTAGTATGTTTAAGAGGAATATGCAGTAGTATGTTTAAGAGGAATACGACGTAGAACGTTTAAGAGGAATATGAAGTAGTATGTTTAAGAGATATATGAAGTAGTATGTTTAAGAGGAATATGAAGTAGTATCTTTAAGAGGAATATGAAGTAGTATGTTTAAGAGGAATATGCAGTAGTATTTTTAAGAGGAATACGAAGTAGTATATTTAAGTGGAATATGAAGAAGTATGTTTAAGAGGAATATGAAGTAGTATGTTTAAGAGGAATATGAAGTAGTATGTTTAAGATGAATATGAAGTATTATATTTAAGAGGAATATAAAGCAGTATGATTAAGAGGAATTTGAAGTAGTATGTTTAAGAGGAATGCGAAGTAGTATATTTAAGTGGAATATGAAGCAGTATGTTTAAGAGGAATATGAAGTAGTATGTTTAAGAGGAATATGAAGTAGTATATTTAAGAGGAATATGAAGTAGTATATTTAAGAGGAATATGAAGTAGTATATTTCAGAGGAATATGAAGTAGTATGTTTAAGAGGAATATGCAGTAGTATGTTTAAGAGGAATACGAAGTAGTATATTTAAGTGGAATATGAAGCAGTATGTTTAAGAGGAATATGAAGTAGTATGTTTAAGAGGAATATGAAGTAGTATGTTTAAGATGAATATGAAGTAGTATGTTTAAGAGGAATATGAAGTAGTATGTTTAAGAGGAATATGAAGTAGTATGTTTAAGAGGAATATGAAGTAGTATGTTTAAGAGGAATATGAAGTAGTATGCTTAAGAGGAATATGCAGTAGTTTGTTTAAGAGGAATACGAAGTAGTATATTTAAGTGGTATATGAAGTAGTAAATTTAAGTGGAATATGAAGCAGTATGTTTAAGAGGAATATGAAAAAGTATGTTTAAAAGGAATATAAAGTAGTATGTTTAAGATGAATATGAAGTATTATATTTAAGAGGAATATGGAGTAGTATTTTTAAGAGGAATACGAAGTAGTATATTTAAGTGGAATATGAAGCAGTATGTTTAAGAGGAATATGAAGTAGTATGTTTAAGAGGAATGTGAAGTAGTATGTTTAAGAGGAATATGAAGTAGTATGTTTAAGAGGAATATGAAGTAGGATGTTTAAGAGGAATATGAAGTAGTATGTTTAAGAGGAATATGAAGTAGTATGCTTAGGAGGAATATGAAGTAGTATATTTAAGAGGAATATGAAGTAGAATGTTTAAGAGGAATATACAGTAGTATGTTTAAGAGGAATACGAAGTAGTATATTTAAGTGGAATATTAAGCAGTATGTTTAAGAGGAATATGAAGTAGTATGTTTAAAAGGAATATAAAGTAGTATATTTAAGAGAAATATGAAGTAGTATGTTTAAGAGGAATATGAAGTAGTATATTTAAGAGGAATATGAAGTAGTATATTTAAGAGGAATATGAAGTAGTATGTTTAAGAGGAATATGCAGTAGTATGTTTAAGAGGAATATGAAGTAGTATGTTTAAGAGGAATATGAAGTAGTATGTTTAAGAGGAATATGAAGTAGTATGTTTAAGATGAATATGAAGTAGTATGTTTAAGAGGAATATGAAGTAGTATGTTTAAGAGGAATATGAAGTAGTATGTTTAAGAGGAATATGCAGTAGTATGTTTAGGAGGAATACGACGTAGAACGTTTAAGAGGAATATGAAGTAGTATGTTTAAGAGATATATGAAGTAGTATGTTTAAGAGGAATATGAAGTAGTATGTTTAAGAGCAATATGAAGTAGTATGTTTAAGAGGAATATGCAGTAGTATTTTTAAGAGGAATACGAAGTAGTATATTTAAGTGGAATATGAAGCAGTATGTTTAAGAGGAATATGAAGTAGTATGTTTAAGAGGAATATGAAGTAGTATGTTTAAGATGAGTATGAAGTAGTATATTTAAGAGGAATATGAAGCAGTATGATTAAGAGGAATTTGAAGTAGTATGTTTAAGAGGAATGCGAAGTAGTATATTTAAGTGGAATATGAAGCAGTATGTTTAAGAGGAATATGAAGTAGTATGTTTAAGAGGAATATGAAGTAGTATATTTAAGAGGAATATGAAGTAGTATATTTAAGAGGAATATGAAGTAGTATATTTAAGAGGAATATGAAGTAGTATGTTTAAGATGAATATGAATTAGTATGTTTAAGAGGAATATGAAGTAGTATGTTTAAGAGGAATATGAAGTAGTATGTTTAAGAGGAATATGAAGTAGTATGTTTAAGAGGAATATGAAGTAGTATGTTTGAGAGGAATATGCAGTAGTATGTTTAAGAGGAATACGAAGTAGTATATTTAAGTGAAATATGAAGCAGTATGTTTAAGAGGAATTTGAAAAAGTATGTTTAAAAGGAATATGAAGTAGTATGTTTAAGATGAATATGAAGTATTATATTTAAGAGGAATATGAAGCAATATGTTTACAAGGAATATGGAGTAGTATTTTTTAGAGGAATACGAAGTAGTATATTTAAGTGGAATATGAAGCAGTATGTTTAAGAGGAATATGAAGTAGTATGTTTGAGAGGAATGTGAAGTAGTATGTTTAAGAGGAATATGAAGTAGTATGTTTAAGAGGAATATGAAGTAGGATGTTTAAGAGGAATATGAAGTAGTATGTTTAAGAGGAATATGAAGTAGTATGTTGAAGAGGAATATGAAGTTGTATATTTAAGAGGAATATGAAGTAGAAAGTTTAAGAGGAATATGCAGTAGTATGTTTAAGAGGAATACGAAGTAGTATATTTAAGTGGAATATGAAGCAGTATGTTTAAGAGGAATATGAAGTAGTATGTTTAAAAGGAATATAAAGTAGTATATTTAAGAGAAATATGAAGTAGTATGTTTAAGAGGAATATGAAGTAGTATATTTAAGAGGAATATGAAGTAGTATATTATAAGAGGAATATGAAGTAGTATGTTTAAGAGGAATATGCAGTATTATGTTTAAGAGGAATATGCAGTAGTATGTTTAAGAGGAATATGAAGTAGTATGTTTAAGAGGAATATGAAGTAGTATGTTTAAGAGGAATATGAAGTAGTATGTTTAAAAGGAATATGCAGTAGTATGTTTAAGAGGAATACGACGTAGAACGTTTAAGAGGAATATGAAGTAGTATGTTTAAGAGATATATGAAGTAATATGTTTAAGAGGAATATGAAGTAGTATGTTTAAGAGGAATATGAAGTAGTATGTTTAAGAGGAATATGCAGTAGTATTTTTAAGAGGAATACGAAGTAGTATATTTAAGTGGAATATGAAGCAGTATGTTTAAGAGGAATCTGAAGTAGTATGTTTAAGAGGAATATGAAGTAGTATGTTTAAGATGAATATGAAGTATTATATTTAAGAGTAATATGAAGCAGTATGATTAAGAGGAATTTGAAGTAGTATGTTTAAGAGGAATACGAAGTAGTATATTTAAGTGGAATATGAAGCAGTATGTTTAAGAGGAATACGAAGTAGAACGTTTAAGAGGAATATGAAGTAGTATGTTTAAGAGATATATGAAGTAGTATGTTTAAGAGGAATATGAAGTAGTATGTTTAAGAGGAATATGAAGTAGTATGTTTAAGAGATATATGAAGTAGTATATTTAAGTGGAATATGAAGTAGTATGTTTAAGAGGAATATGAAGTAGTATATTTAAGAGGAATATGAAGTAGTATGTTTAAGATGAATATGAGGGAGTATGTTTAAAAGGAATATAAAGTAGTATATTTAAGAGGAATATGAAGTAGTATGTTTAAGAGGAATATGAAGTAGTATAATTAAGAGGAATATGAAGTAGTATATTTAAGAGGAATATGAAGTAGTATGTTTAAGAGTAATAGGAAGTAGTATATTTAAGTGGAATATGAAGTAGTATGTTTACGAGGAATATGAAGTAGTATATTTAAGAGGAATATGAAGTAGTATATTTAAGAGGAATATTAAGTAGTATATTTAAGAGGAATATGAAGTAGTATGTTTAAGAGGAATATGAAGTAGTATGTTTAAGAGGAATATGAAGTAGTATGTTTAAGAGAAATATGAAGTAGTATATTCAAGAGGAATATGGAGTAGTATATTTAAGAGGAATATGAAGTATGTTTAAAAGGAATATGAAGCAGTATGATTAAGAGGAATTTGAAGTAGTATGTTTAAGAGGAATGCGAAGTAGTATATTTAAGTGGAATATGAAGCAGTATGTTTAAGAGGAATATGAAGTAGTATGTTTAAGAGGAATATGAAGTAGTATATTTAAGAGGAATATGAAGTAGTATATTTAAGAGGAATATGCAGTAGTATGTTTAAGAGGAATATGAAGTAGTATGTTTAAGAGGCATATGAAGTAGTATGTTTAAGAGGAATATGAAGTAGTATGCTTAAGATGAATATGAAGTAGTATGTTTAAGAGAAATATGAAGTAGTATGTTTAACAGGAATATGAAGTAGTTTGTTTAAGAGGAATATGCAGTAGTATGTTTAAGAGGAATACGCCGTAGAACGTTTAAGAGGAATATGAAGTAGTATGTTTAAGAGATATATGAAGTAGTATGTTTAAGAGGAATATGAAGTAGTATGTTTAAGAGGAATATGAAGTAGTATGTTTAAGAGGAATATGCAGTAGTATTTTTAAGAGGAATACGAAGTAGTATATTTAAGTGGAATATGAAGCAGTATGTTTAAGAGGAATATGAAGTAGTATGTTTAAGAGGAATATGAAGTAGTATGTTTAAGATGAATATGAAGTATTATATTTAAGTGGAATATGAAGCAGTATGATTAAGAGGAATTTGAAGTAGTATGTTTAAGAGGAATACGAAGTAGTATATTTAAGTGGAATATGAAGGAGTATGTTTAAGAGGAATATGAAGTAGTATGTTTAAGAGGAATATGAAGTAGTATATTTAAGAGGAATATGAAGTAGTATATTTAAGAGGAATATGAAGTAGTATATTTAAGAGGAATATGAAGTAGTATGTTTAAGAGGAATATGCAGTAGTATGTTTAAGAGGAATACGAAGTAGTATATTTAAGTGGAATATGAAGCAGTATGTTTAAGAGGAATATGAAGTAGTATGTTTAAGAGGAATATGAAGTAGTATGTTTAAGATGAATATGAAGTAGTTTGTTTAAGAGGAATATGAAGTAGTATGTTTAAGAGGAATATGAAGTAGTATGTTTAAGAGGAATATGAAGTAGTATGTTTAAGAGGAATATGAAGTAGTATGTTTGAGAGGAATATGCAGTAGTATGTTTAAGAGGAATACGAAGTAGTATATTTAAGTGGAATATGAAGCAGTATGTTTAAGAGGAATATGAAAAAGTATGTTTAAAAGGAATATAAAGTAGTATGTTTAAGATGAATATGAAGTATTATATTTAAGAGGAATATGAAGCAATATGTTTACAAGGAATATGGAGTAGTATTTTTAAGAGGAATACGAAGTAGTATATTTAAGTGGAATATGAAGCAGTATGTTTAAGAGGAATATGAAGTAGTATGTTTAAGAGGAATGTGAAGTAGTATGTTTAAGAGGAATATGAAGTAGTATGTTTAAGAGGAATATGAAGTAGGATGTTTAAGAGGAATATGAAGTAGTATGTTTAAGAGGAATATGAAGTAGTATGTTTAAGAGGAATATGAAGTAGTATGTTTAAGAGGAATACGAAGTAGTATATTTAAGTGGAATATGAAGCAGTATGTTTAAGAGGAATATGAAGTAGTATGTTTAAGAGGAATGTGAAGTAGTATGTTTAAGAGGAATATGAAGTAGTATGTTTAAGAGGAATATGAAGTAGGATGTTTAAGAGGAATATGAAGTAGTATGTTTAAGAGGAATATGCAGTAGTATGTTTAAGAGGAATACGAAGTAGTATATTTAAGTGGAATATGAAGCAGTATGTTTAAGAGGAATATGAAGTAGTATGTTTAAGAGGAATATGAAGTAGTATGTTTAAGATGAATATGAAGTAGTATGTTTAAGAGGAATATGAAGTAGTATGTTTAAGAGGAATATGAAGTAGTATGTTTAAGAGGAATATGAAGTAGTATGTTTAAGAGGAATATGAAGTAGTATGTTTGAGAGGAATATGCAGTAGTATGTTTAAGAGGCATACGAAGTAGTATATTTAAGTGGAATATGAAGCAGTATGTTTAAGAGGAATATGAAAAAGTATGTTTAAAAGGAATATGAAGTAGTATGTTTAAGATGAATATGAAGTATTATATTTAAGAGGAATATGAAGCTATATGTTTACAAGGAATATGGAGTAGTATTTTTAAGAGGAATACGAAGTAGTATATTTAAGTGGAATATGAAGCAGTATGTTTAAGAGGAATATGAAGTGGTATGTTTAAGAGGAATGTGAAGTAGTATGTTTAAGAGGAATATGAAGTAGTATGTTTAAGAGGAATATGAAGTAGGATGTTTAAGAGGAATATGAAGTAGTATGTTTAAGAGGAATATGAAGTAGTATGTTTAAGAGGAATATGAAGTAGTATATTTAAGAGGAATATGAAGTAGAATGTTTAAGAGGAATATGCAGTAGTATGTTTAAGAGGAATACGAAGTAGTATATTTAAGTGGAATATGAAGCAGTATGTTTAAGAGGAATATGAAGTAGTATGTTTAAAAGGAATATAAAGTAGTATATTTAAGAGAAATATGAAGTAGTATGTTTAAGAGAAATATGAAGTAGTATATTTAAGAGGAATATGAAGTAGTATATTTAAGAGGAATATGAAGTAGTATGTTTAAGAGGAATATGCAGTAGTATGTTTAAGAGGAATATGAAGTAGTATGTTTAAGAGGCATATGAAGTAGTATGTTTAAGAGGAATATGAAGTAGTATGTTTAAGATGAATATGAAGTAGTATGTTTAAGAGAAATATGAAGTAGTATGTTTAACAGGAATATGAAGTAGTTTGTTTAAGAGGAATATGCAGTAGTATGTTTAAGAGGAATACGCCGTAGAACGTTTAAGAGGAATATGAAGTAGTATGTTTAAGAGATATATGAAGTAGTATGTTTAAGAGGAATATGAAGTAGTATGTTTAAGAGGAATATGAAGTAGTATGTTTAAGAGGAATATGCAGTAGTATTTTTAAGAGGAATACGAAGTAGTATATTTAAGTGGAATATGAAGCAGTATGTTTAAGAGGAATATGAAGTAGTATGTTTAAGAGGAATATGAAGTAGTATGTTTAAGATGAATATGAAGTATTATATTTAAGTGGAATATGAAGCAGTATGATTAAGAGGAATTTGAAGTAGTATGTTTAAGAGGAATACGAAGTAGTATATTTAAGTGGAATATGAAGGAGTATGTTTAAGAGGAATATGAAGTAGTATGTTTAAGAGGAATATGAAGTAGTATATTTAAGAGGAATATGAAGTAGTATATTTAAGAGGAATATGAAGTAGTATATTTAAGAGGAATATGAAGTAGTATGTTTAAGAGGAATATGCAGTAGTATGTTTAAGAGGAATACGAAGTAGTATATTTAAGTGGAATATGAAGCAGTATGTTTAAGAGAAATATAAAGTAGTATGTTTAAGAGGAATATGAAGTAGTATGTTTAAGATGAATATGAAGTAGTTTGTTTAAGAGGAATATGAAGTAGTATGTTTAAGAGGAATATGAAGTAGTATGTTTAAGAGGAATATGAAGTAGTATGTTTAAGAGGAATATGAAGTAGTATGTTTGAGAGGAATATGCAGTAGTATGTTTAAGAGGAATACGAAGTAGTATATTTAAGTGGAATATGAAGCAGTATGTTTAAGAGGAATATGAAAAAGTATGTTTAAAAGGAATATAAAGTAGTATGTTTAAGATGAATATGAAGTATTATATTTAAGAGGAATATGAAGCAATATGTTTACAAGGAATATGGAGTAGTATTTTTAAGAGGAATACGAAGTAGTATATTTAAGTGGAATATGAAGCAGTATGTTTAAGAGGAATATGAAGTAGTATGTTTAAGAGGAATGTGAAGTAGTATGTTTAAGAGGAATATGAAGTAGTATGTTTAAGAGGAATATGAAGTAGGATGTTTAAGAGGAATATGAAGTAGTATGTTTAAGAGGAATATGAAGTAGTATGTTTAAGAGGAATATGAAGTAGTATATTTAAGAGGAATATGAAGTAGAATGTTTAAGAGGAATATGCAGTAGTATGTTTAAGAGGAATACGAAGTAGTATATTTAAGTGGAATATGAAGCAGTATGTTTAAGAGGAATATGAAGTAGTATGTTTAAAAGGAATATAAAGTAGTATATTTAAGAGAAATATGAAGTAGTATGTTTAAGAGGAATATGAAGTAGTATATTTAAGAGGAATATGAAGTAGTATATTTAAGAGGAATATGAAGTAGTATGTTTAAGAGGAATATGCAGTAGTATGTTTAAGAGGAATATGCAGTAGTATGTTTAAGAGGAATATGAAGTAGTATGTTTAAGAGGAATGTGAAGTAGTATGTTTAAGAGGAATATGAAGTTGTATGTTTAAGAGGAATATGAAGTAGTATGTTTAAGATGAATATGAAGTAGTATATTTAAGAGAAATATGAAGTAGTATGTTTAAGAGGAATATGAAGTAGTATGTTTAAGAGGAATATGCAGTAGTATGTTTAAGAGGAATACGAAGTAGAACGTTTAAGAGGAATATGAAGTAGTATGTTTAAGAGATTTATGAAGTAGTATGTTTAAGAGGAATATGAAGTAGTATGTTTAAGAGGAATATGAAGTAGTATGTTTAAGAGGAATATGCAGTAGTATGTTTAAGAGGAATACGAAGTAGTATATTTAAGTGGAATATGAAGCAGTATGTTTAAGAGGAATATGAAGTAGTATGTTTAAGAGGAATATGAAGTAGTATGTTTAAGATGAATATGAAGTATTATATTTAAGAGGAATATGAAGCAGTATGATTAAGAGGAATTTGAAGTAGTATGTTTAAAAGGAATACGAAGTAGTATATTTAAGTGGAATATGGAACAGTATGTTTAAGAGGACTATGAAGTAGTATGTTTAAGAGGAATATGAAGTAGTATGTTTAAGAGGAATATGAAGTAGTATATTTAAGAGGAATATGAAGTAGTATGTTCAAGAGGAAATTGCAGTAGTATGTTGAAGAGGAATACGAAGTAGTATATTTAAGTGGAATATGAAGCAGTATGTTTAAGAGGAATATGAAGTAGTATGTTTAAGAGGAATATGAAGTAGTATGTTTAAGATGAATATGAAGTATTATATTTAAGAGGAATATGAAGCATTATGTTTAAGAGGAATATGAAGTAGTATGTTTAAGAGGAATATGAAGTAGTATGTTTAAGAGGAATATGAAGTAGTATATTTAAGAGGAATATGAAGTAGTATGTTTAAGAAGAAATTGCAGTAGTATGTTTAAGAGGAAAACGAAGTAGTATATTTAAGTGGAATATGAAGCAGTATGTTTAAGAGGAATATGAAGTAGTATGTTTAAGAGGAATATGAAGTAGTATGTTTAAGATGAATATGAAGTATTATATTTAAGAGGAATATGAAGTAGTATGTTTAAGAGGAATATGAAGTAGTATGTTTAAGAGGAATACGAAGTAGTATATTTAAGTGGAATATGAAGCAGTATGTTTAAGAGGAATATGAAGTAATATGTTTAAGAGGAATGTGAAGTAGTATGTTTAAGAGGAATATGAAGTTGTATGTTTAAGAGGAATATGAAGTAGGATTTTTAAGAGTAATATGAAGTAGTATGTTTAAGAGGAATTTGAAGTAGTATGCTTAAGAGGAATATGAAGTAGTATATTTAAGAGGAATATGAAGTAGTTTGTTTAAGAGGAATGTGAAGTAGTATGTTTAAGAGGAATATGAAGTAGTATGTTTAAGAGGAATATGAAGTAGGATGTTTAAGAGGAATATGAAGTAGTATGTTTAAGGGGAATATCAAGTAGTATGCTTAAGAGGAATATGAAGTAGTATAATTAAGAGGAATATGAATTAGTTTGTTTAAGAGGAATATGAAGTAGTATGTTTAAGAGGAATATGAAGTAGTATGTTTAAGAGGAATATGAAGTAGTATGTTTAAGAGGAATATTAAGCAGTATGTTTAAGAGGAATATGAAGTAGTATGTTTAAGAGGAATATGAAGTTGTATGTTTAAGAGGAATAGGAAGTAGTATGTTTAAGATGAATATGAAGTAGTATGTTTAAGAGGAATATGAAGTAGTATGCTTAATAGGAATATGAAGTAGTATGTTTAAGAGGAATATGAAGTAGTGTATTTAAGAGGAATATGAAGTAGTATGTTTAAGAGTAATATGAAGTAGTATTTTTAAGAGGAATATGAAGTAGTATGTTTAAGAGGAATATGCAGTAGTATGTTTAAGAGGAATATGCTGTAGTATGTTTAAGAGGAATATGAAGTAGTATATTTAAGAGGAATATGAAGCAATATGTTTACAAGGAATATGGAGTAGTATTTTTAAGAGGAATACGAAGTAGTATATTTAAGTGGAATATGAAGCAGTATGTTTAAGAGGAATATGAAGTAGTATGTTTAAGAGGAATGTGAAGTAGTATGTTTAAGAGGAATATGAAGTAGTATGTTTAAGAGGAATATGAAGTAGGATGTTTAAGAGGAATATGAAGTAGTATGTTTAAGAGGAATATGAAGTAGTATGTTTAAGAGGAATATGAAGTAGTATATTTAAGAGGAATATGAAGTAGAATGTTTAAGAGGAATATGCAGTAGTATGTTTAAGAGGAATACGAAGTAGTATATTTAAGTGGAATATGAAGCAGTATGTTTAAGAGGAATATGAAGTAGTATGTTTAAAAGGAATATAAAGTAGTATATTTAAGAGAAATATGAAGTAGTATGTTTAAGAGGAATATGAAGTAGTATATTTAAGAGGAATATGAAGTAGTGTATTTAAGAGGAATATGAAGTAGTATGTTTAAGAGGAATATGCAGTAGTATGTTTAAGAGGAATATGCAGTAGTATGTTTAAGAGGAATATGAAGTAGTATGTTTAAGAGGAATGTGAAGTAGTATGTTTAAGAGGAATATGAAGTTGTATGTTTAAGAGGAATATGAAGTAGTATGTTTAAGATGAATATGAAGTAGTATATTTAAGAGGAATATGAAGTAGTATGTTTAAGAGGAATATGAAGTAGTATGTTTAAGAGGAATATGCAGTAGTATGTTTAAGAGGAATACGAAGTAGAACGTTTAAGAGGAATATGAAGTAGTATGTTTAAGAGATATATGAAGTAGTATGTTTAAGAGGAATATGAAGTAGTATGTTTAAGAGGAATATGAAGTAGTATGTTTAAGAGGAATATGCAGTAGTATGTTTAAGAGGAATACGAAGTAGTATATTTAAGTGGAATATGAAGCAGTATGTTTAAGAGGAATATGAAGTAGTATGTTTAAGAGGAATATGAAGTAGTATGTTTAAGATGAATATGAAGTATTATATTTAAGAGGAATATGAAGCAGTATGATTAAGAGGAATTTGAAGTAGTATGTTTAAAAGGAATACGAAGTAGTATATTTAAGTGGAATATGAAACAGTATGTTTAAGAGGACTATGAAGTTGTATGTTTAAGAGGAATATGAAGTAGTATGTTTAAGAGGAATATGAAGTAGTATATTTAAGAGGAATATGAAGTAGTATGTTTAAGAGGAAATTGCAGTAGTATGTTGAAGAGGAATACGAAGTAGTATATTTAAGTGGAATATGAAGCAGTATGTTTAAGAGGAATATGAAGTAGTATGTTTAAGAGTAATATGAAGTAGTATGTTTAAGATGAATATGAAGTATTATATTTAAGAGGAATATGAAGCATTATGTTTAAGAGGAATATGAAGTAGTATGTTTAAGAGGAATATGAAGTAGTATGTTTAAGAGGAATATGAAGTAGTATATTTAAGAGGAATATGAAGTAGTATGTTTAAGAAGAAATTGCAGTAGTATGTTTAAGAGGAAAACGAAGTAGTATATTTAAGTGGAATATGAAGCAGTATGTTTAAGAGGAATATGAAGTAGTATGTTTAAGAGGAATATGAAGTAGTATGTTTAAGATGAATATGAAGTATTATATTTAAGAGGAATATGAAGTAGTATGTTTAAGAGGAATATGAAGTAGTATGTTTAAGAGGAATACGAAGTAGTATATTTAAGTGGAATATGAAGTAGTATGTTTAAGAGGAATATGAAGTTGTATGTTTAAGAGGAATATGAAGTAGGATTTTTAAGAGAAATATGAAGTAGTATGTTTAAGAGGAATTTGAAGTAGTATGCTTAAGAGGAATATGAAGTAGTATATTTAAGAGGAATATGAAGTAGTTTGTTTAAGAGGAATGTGAAGTAGTATGTTTAAGAGGAATATGAAGTAGTATGTTTAAGAGGAATATGAAGTAGAATGTTTAAGAGGAATATGAAGTAGTATGTTTAAGGGGAATATCAAGTAGTATGCTTAAGAGGAATATGAAGTAGTATAATTAAGAGGAATATGAATTAGTTTGTTTAAGAGGAATATGAAGTAGTATGTTTAAGAGGAATATGAAGTAGTATGTTTAAGAGGAATATGAAGTAGTATGTTTAAGAGGAATATTAAGCAGTATGTTTAAGAGGAATATGAAGTAGTATGTTTAAGAGGAATATGAAGTTGTATGTTTAAGAGGAATAGGAAGTAGTATGTTTAAGATGAATATGAAGTAGTATGTTTAAGAGGAATATGAAGTAGTATGCTCAATAGGAATATGAAGTAGTATGTTTAAGAGGAATATGAAGTAGTATATTTAAGAGGAATATGAAGTAGTATGTTTAAGAGTAATATGAAGTAGTATTTTTAAGAGGAATATGAAGTAGTATGTTTAAGAGGAATATGCAGTAGTATGTTTAAGAGGAATATGCTGTAGTATGTTTAAGAGGAATATGAAGTAGTATATTTAAGAGGAATATGAAGCAATATGTTTACAAGGAATATGGAGTAGTATTTTTAAGAGGAATACGAAGTAGTATATTTAAGTGGAATATGAAGCAGTATGTTTAAGAGGAATATGAAGTAGTATGTTTAAGAGGAATGTGAAGTAGTATGTTTAAGAGGAATATGAAGTAGTATGTTTAAGAGGAATATGAAGTAGGATGTTTAAGAGGAATATGAAGTAGTATGTTTAAGAGGAATATGAAGTAGTATGTTTAAGAGGAATATGAAGTAGTATATTTAAGAGGAATATGAAGTAGAATGTTTAAGAGGAATATGCAGTAGTATGTTTAAGAGGAATACGAAGTAGTATATTTAAGTGGAATATGAAGCAGTATGTTTAAGAGGAATATGAAGTAGTATGTTTAAAAGGAATATAAAGTAGTATATTTAAGAGAAATATGAAGTAGTATGTTTAAGAGGAATATGAAGTAGTATATTTAAGAGGAATATGAAGTAGTGTATTTAAGAGGAATATGAAGTAGTATGTTTAAGAGGAATATGCAGTAGTATGTTTAAGAGGAATATGCAGTAGTATGTTTAAGAGGAATATGAAGTAGTATGTTTAAGATGAATGTGAAGTAGTATGTTTAAGAGGAATATGAAGTTGTATGTTTAAGAGGAATATGAAGTAGTATGTTTAAGATGAATATGAAGTAGTATATTTAAGAGGAATATGAAGTAGTATGTTTAAGAGGAATATGAAGTAGTATGTTTAAGAGGAATATGCAGTAGTATGTTTAAGAGGAATACGAAGTAGAACGTTTAAGAGGAATATGAAGTAGTATGTTTAAGAGATATATGAAGTAGTATGTTTAAGAGGAATATGAAGTAGTATGTTTAAGAGGAATATGAAGTAGTATGTTTAAGAGGAATATGCAGTAGTATGTTTAAGAGGAATACGAAGTAGTATATTTAAGTGGAATATGAAGCAGTATGTTTAAGAGGAATATGAAGTAGTATGTTTAAGAGGAATATGAAGTAGTATGTTTAAGATGAATATGAAGTATTATATTTAAGAGGAATATGAAGCAGTATGATTAAGAGGAATTTGAAGTAGTATGTTTAAAAGGAATACGAAGTAGTATATTTAAGTGGAATATGAAACAGTATGTTTAAGAGGACTATGAAGTAGTATGTTTAAGAGGAATATGAAGTAGTATGTTTAAGAGGAATATGAAGTAGTATATTTAAGAGGAATATGAAGTAGTATGTTTAAGAGGAAATTGCAGTAGTATGTTTAAGAGGAATACGAAGTAGTATATTTAAGTGGAATATGAAGCAGTATGTTTAAGAGGAATATGAAGTAGTATGTTTAAGAGGAATATGAAGTAGTATGTTTAAGATGAACATGAAGTATTATATTTAAGAGGAATATGAAGCATTATGTTTAAGAGGAATATGAAGTAGTATGTTTAAGAGGAATATGAAGTAGTATGTTTAAGAGGAATATGAAGTAGTAGTATGTTTAAGAGGAATACGAAGTAGTATATTTAAGTGGAATATGAAGCAGTATGTTTAAGAGGAATATGAAGTAATATGTTTAAGAGGAATGTGAAGTAGCATGTTTAAGAGGAATATGAAGTTGTATGTTTAAGAGGAATATGAAGTAGGATTTTTAAGAGTAATATGAAGTAGTATGTTTAAGAGGAATTTGAAGTAGTATGCTTAAGAGGAATAATAAGTAGTATATTTAAGAGGAATATGAAGTAGTTTGTTTAAGAGGAATGTGAAGTAGTATGTTTAAGAGGAATATGAAGTAGTATGTTTAAGAGGAATATGAAGTAGGATGTTTAAGAGGAATATGAAGTAGTATGTTTAAGAGGAATATCAAGTAGTATGCTTAAGAGGAATATGAAGTAGTATAATTAAGAGGAATATGAATTAGTTTGTTTAAGAGGAATATGAAGTAGTATGTTTAAGAGGAATATGAAGTAGTATGTTTAAGAGGAATATGAAGTAGTATGTTTAAGAGGAATATTAAACAGTATGTTTAAGAGGAATATGAAGTAGTATGTTTAAGAGGAATATGAAGTTGTATGTTTAAGAGGAATAGGAAGTAGTATGTTTAAGATGAATATGAAGTAGTATGTTTAAGAGGAATATGAAGTAGTATGTTTGAGAGGAATATGAAGTAGTATGTTTAAGAGGAATATGCAGTAGTATGTTTAAGATGAATATGAAGTAGCATGTTTAAGAGGAATATGAAGCAGTATGTTTAAGAGGAATATGAAGTAGTATATTTAAGAGGAATATGAAGTAGTATGTTTAAGAAGAATGTGAAGTAGTATGTTTAAGAGGAATATGAAGCAGTATGTTTAAGAGGAATATGAAGTAGTATGTTTAAGAGGAATATGAAGTAGTATGTTTAAGAGGAATATGAAGTAGTATAATTAAGAGGAATATGAAGTAGAATTTTTAAGAGGAATATGAAGTAGTATGTTTAAGAGGAATATGCAGTAGTATGTTTAAGAGTAATACGAAGTAGAACGTTTAAGAGGAATATGAAGTAGTATGTTTAAGAGATATATGAAGTAGTATGTTTAAGAGGAATATGAAGTAGTATGTTTAAATGGAATATGAAGTAGTATGTTTAAGAGGAATATGAAGTAGTATGTTTAAGAGGAATATGAAGTAGTATATTTAAGATTGATATGAAGTAGTATATTTAAGAGGAATATGCGGTAGTATGTTTAAGAGGAATACGAAGTAGAACGTTTAAGAGGAATATGAAGTAGTATGTTTAAGATGAATATGAAGTAGTATGTTTAAAAGGAATATAAAGTAGTATATTTAAGACGAATATGAAGTAGTATGTTTAAGAGGAATATGAAGTAGTATGTTTAAGAGGAATATGAAGTAGTATGTTTAAGAGGAATATGAAGTAGTATGTTTAATAGGAATATGAAGTAGTATGTTTACGAGGAATATGCAGTAGTATATTTAAGAGGAATGTGAAGTAGTATATTTGAGAGGAATATGAAGTAGTATATTTAAGAGGAATATGAAGTAGTATGTTTACGAGGAATATGAAGTAGTATATTTAAGAGGAATGTGAAGTAGTATATTTAAGAGGAATATGAAGTAGTATATTTAAGAGGAATATGAAGTAGTATGTTTAAGAGGAATATGAAGTAGTATATTTAAGAGGAATACGAAGTAGTATATTTAAGTGGAATATGAAGCAGTATGTTTAAGAGGAATATGAAGTAGTATATTTAAGAGGAATATGAAGTAGTATGTTTAGAGGAATATGAAGTAGTATGTTTACGAGGAATATGAAGTAGTATATTTAAGAGGAATGTGAAGTAGTATATTTGAGAGGAATATGAAGTAGTATATTTAAGAGGAATATGAAGTAGTATGTTTACGAGGAATATGAAGTAGTATATTTAAGAAGAATGTGAAGTAGTATATTTAAGAGGAATATGAAGTAGTATATTTAAGAGGAATACGAAGTAGTATATTTAAGTGGAATATGAAGCAGTATGTTTAAGAGGAATATGAAGTAGTATATTTAAGAGGAATATGAAGTAGTATGTTTAAGAGGAATATGAAGTAGTATGTTTACGAGGAATATGAAGTAGTATATTTAAGAGGAATATGAAGTAGTATGTTTAAGATGAATATGAAGTAGTATGTTTAAAAGGAATATAAAGTAGTATATTTAAGACGAATATGAAGTAGTATGTTTAAGAGGAATATGAAGTGGTATGTTTAAGAGGAATATGAAGTAGTATGTTTAAGAGGAATATGAAGTAGTATGTTTAATAGGAATATGAAGTAGTATGTTTAAGAGGAATATGCGGTAGTATGTTTAAGAGGAATACGAAGTAGTATATTTAAGTGAAATATGAAGTAGTATGTTTAAGAGGAATATGAAGTAGTATATTTAAGAGGAATATGAAGTAGTATGTTTAAGAGGAATATGAAGTAGTATGTTTACGAGGAATATGAAGTAGTATATTTAAGAGGAATGTGAAGTAGTATATTTGAGAGGAATATGAAGTAGTATGTTTAAGAGGAATATGAAGTAGTATGTTTACGAGGAATATGAATAGTATATTTAAGAGGAATACGAAGTAGTATATTTAAGTGGAATATGAAGCAGTATGTTTAAGAGGAATATGAAGTAGTATATTTAAGAGGAATATGAAGTGGTATATTTAAGAAGAATATGAAGTAGTATGTTTAAGACGAATATGAAGTAGTATGTTTTAGAGGAATATGAAGTATTATGTTTAAGAGGAATATGCTGTAGTATGTTTAAGAGGAATATGAAGTAGTATATTTAAGAGGAATATGCAGATGTATGTTTAAGAGGAATATGAAGTAGTATATTTAAGAGGAATATGAAGTAGTATGTTTAAGAGGAATATGAAGTAGTATGTTTAAGAGGAATATGCAGTAGTATGTTTAAGAGGAATACGAAGTAGTATATTTAAGTGGAATATGAAGTAGTATGTTTAAGAGGAATATGAAGTAGTATATTTAAGAGGAATATGAAGTAGTATGTTTAAGAGGAATATGAAGTAGTATGTTTACGAAGAATATGAAGTAGTATATTTAAGAGGAATGTGAAGTAGTATATTTAAGAGGAATATGAATTAGTAGATTTAAGAGGAATATGAAATAGTATGTTTAAGAGGAATATGAAGTAGTATATTTAAGAGGAATATGAAGTAGTATGTTTAAGAGGAATATGAAGTAGTATGTTTACAAGGAATATGAAGTAGTATATTTAAGAGGAATGTGAAGTAGTATATTTAAGAGGAATATGAAGTAGTATATTTAAGAGGAATATGAAGTAGTATGTTTAAGAGGAATATAAAGTAGTATGTTTAAGATGAATATGAAGCAGTATGTTTAAGAGGAATATGAAGTAGTATATTTAAGTGGAATATGAAGCAGTATGTTTAAGAGGAATATGAAGTAGTATGTTTAAGAGGAATATGAAGTAGTATATTTAAGTGAAATATGAAGTAGTATGTTTAAGAGGAATATGAAGTAGTATATTTAAGAGGAATATAAAGTAGTATGTTTAAGAGGAATATGAAGTAGTATATTTAAGTGGAATATGAAGCAGTATGTTTAAGAGGAATATGAAGTAGTATGTTTAAGAGGAATATGAAGTAGTATATTTAAGTGAAATATGAAGTAGTATGTTTAAGAGGAATATGAAGTAGTATATTTAAGAGGAATATAAAGTAGTATGTTTAAGAGGAATACGAAGTAGTATATTTAAGTGGAATATGAATTAGTATGTTTAAGAGGAATATGAAGTAGTATGTTTAAGAGGAATATGAAGTAGTATGTTTAAGAGGAAAAGGAAGTAGTATATTTAAGTTGAATATGAAGTAGTATGTTTAAGAGGAATATGAAGTAGTATATTTAAGAGGAATATGAAGTAGTATGTTTAAGAGGAATATGAAGTAGTATGTTTACGAGGAATATGAAGAAGTATATTTAAGAGGAATGTGAAGTAGTATATTTGAGAGGAATATGAAGTAGTATATTTAAGAGGAATATGAAGTAGTATGTTTACGAGGAATATGAAGTAGTATATTTAAGAGGAATGTGAAGTAGTATATTTAAGAGGAATATGAAGTAGTATATTTAAGAGGAATATGAGGTAGTATGTTTAAGAGGAATATGAAGTAGTATATTTAAGAGGAATACGAAGTAGTATATTTAAGTGGAATATGAAGCTGTATGTTTAAGAGGAATATGAAGTAGTATATTTAAGAGGAATATGAAGTAGTATGTTTAAGAGGAATATGAAGTAGTATGTTTACGAGGAATATGAAGTAGTATATTTAAGAGGAATATGAAGTAGTATGTTTAAGATGAATATGAAGTAGTATGTTTAAAAGAAATATAAAGTAGTATATTTAAGACGAATATGAAGTAGTATGTTTAAGAGGAATATGAAGTAGTATGTTTAAGAGGAATATGAAGTAGTATGTTTAAGAGGAATATGAAGTAGTATGTTTAATAGGAATATGAAGTAGTATGTTTAAGAGGAATATGCGGTAGTATGTTTAAGAGGAATACGAAGTAGTATATTTAAGTGAAATATGAAGGAGTATGTTTAAGAAGAATATGAAGTAGTATATTTAAGAGGAATATGAAGTAGTATGTTTAAGAGGAATATGAAGTAGTATGTTTACGAGGAATATGAAGTAGTATATTTAAGAGGAATGTGAAGTAGTATATTTTAGAGGAATATGAAGTAGTATATTTAAGAGGAATATGAAGTAGTATGTTTAAGAGGAATATGAATAGTATATTTAAGAGGAATACGAAGTAGTATATTTAAGTGGAATATGAAGCAGTATGTTTAAGAGGAATATGAAGTAGTATATTTAAGAGGAATATGAAGTGGTATATTTAAGAAGAATATGAAGTGGTATGTTTAAGACGAATATGAAGTAGTATGTTTAAGAGGAATATGAAGTATTATGTTTAAGAGGAATATGCAGTAGTATGTTTAAGAGGAATATGAAGTAGTATATTTAAGAGGAATATGCAGTAGTATGTTTAAGAGGAATATGAAGTAGTATATTTAAGAGGAATATGAAGTAGTATGTTTAAGAGGAATATGAAGTAGTATGTTTAAGAGGAATATGCAGTAGTATGTTTAAGAGGAATACGAAGTAGTATATTTAAGTGGAATATGAAGTAGTATGTTTAAGAGGAATATGAAGTAGTATATTTAAGAGGAATATAAGGTAGTATGTTTAAGAGGAATATGAAGTAGTATGTTTACGAAGAATATGAAGTAGCATATTTAAGAGGAATGTGAAGTAGTATATTTAAGAGGAATATGAATTAGTATATTTAAGAGGAATATGAAGTAGTATGTTTAAGAGGAATATGAAGTAGTATATTTAAGAGGAATATGAAGTAGTATGTTTAAGAGGAATATGAAGTAGTATGTTTACAAGGAATATGAAGTAGTATATTTAAGAGGAATGTGAAGTATTATATTTAAGAGGAATATGAAGTAGTATATTTAAGAGGAATATGAAGTAGTATGTTTAAGAGGAATATGAAGTAGTATATTTAAGAGGAATACGAAGTAGTATATTTAAGTGGAATATGAAGCAGTATGTTTAAGAGGAATATGAAGTAGTATATTTAAGAGGAATATGAAGTAGTATGTTTAAGAGGAATATGAAGTAGTATGTTTAAGACGAATATGAAGTAGTATGTTTAAGAGGAATATGAAGTAGTATGTTTAAGAGGAATATGAAGTATTATGTTTAAAAGGAATATAAAGTAGTATGTTTAAGAGGAATATGAAGTAGTATGTTTAAGAGGAATATGCAGTAGTATGTTTAAGAGGAATATGAAGTAGTATGTTTAAGAGGAATATGAAGTAGTATGTTTAAGAGGAATATGAAGTAGTATGTTTAAGAGGAATATGAAGCAGTATGTTTAAGAGGAATATGAAGTAGTATATTTAAGTGGAATATGAAGCAGTATGTTTAAGAGGAATATGAAATAGTATGTTTAAGAGAAATATGAAGTAGTATATTTAAGAGGAATATGAAGTAGTATGTTTAAGAGGCATATGAAGTAGTATATTTAAGAGGAATATAAAGTAGTATGTTTAAGAGGAATACGAAGTAGTATATTTAAGTGGAATATGAATTAGTATGTTTAAGAGGAATAAGAAGTAGTATGTTTAAGAGGAATATGAAGTAGTATGTTTAAGAGGAAAATGAAGTAGTATATTTAAGTGGAATATGAAGTAGTATGTTTAAGAGGAATATAAAGTAGTAGGTTTAAGAGGAATATGAAGTAGTATGTTTAAGAGGAATATGCAGTAGTATGTTTAAGAGGAATATGAAGTAGTATATTTAAGAGGAATATGAAGTAGTATATTTAAGAGGAATATGAAGTAGTATGTTTAAGAGGAATATGAAGTAGTATATTTAAGAGGAATACGAAGTAGTATATTTAAGTGGAATATGAAGCAGTATGTTTAAAAGGAATATGAAGTAGTATGTTTAAGAGGAATATGATGTAGTATATTTAAGTGGAATATGAAGCAGTATGTTTAAAAGGAATATGAAGTAGTATGTTTAAGAGGAATATGAAGTAGTATATTTAAGAGGAATATGAAGTAGTATGTTTAAGAGGAATATGAAGTAGTATATTTAAGAGGAATATAAAGTAGTATGTTTAAGAGAAATACGAAGTAGTATATTTAAGTGGAATATGAATTAGTATGTTTAAGAGGAATATGAAGTAGTATGTTTAAGAGGAATATGAAGTAGTATGTTTAAGAGGAAAATGAAGTAGTATATTTAAGTGGAATATGAAGAAGTATGTTTAAGAGGAATATAAAGTAGTAGGTTTAAGAGGAATATGAATTAGTCTATTTAAGAGGAATATGAAGTAGTATGTTTAAGAGGAATATGAAGTAGTATATTTAAGAGGAATATGAAGTAATATGTTTGAGAGGAATATGAAGTAGTATGTTTACGAGGAATATGAAGTAGTATATTTAAGAGGAATGTGAAGTAGTATATTTAAGAGGAATATGAAGTAGTATATTTAAGAGGAATATGAAGTAGTATGTTTAAGAGGAATATGAAGTAGTATATTTAAGAGGAATACGAAGTAGTATATTTAAGTGGAATATGAAGCAGTATGTTTAAAAGGAATATGAAGTAGTATATTTAAGAGGAATATGAAGTAGTATATTTAAAAGGAATATGAAGTAGTATGTTTAAGACGAATATGAAGTAGTATGTTTAAGAGGAATATGAAGTAGTATGTTTAAGAGGAATATGAAGTAGTATGTTTAACAGGAATATGAAGTAGTATGTTTAAGAGGAATATGAAGTAGTATGTTTAAGAGGAATATGCAGTAGTATGTTTAAGAGGAATATGAAGTAGTATGTTTAAGAGGAATATGAAGTAGTATGTTTAAGAGGAATATGAAGTAGTATGTTTAAGAGGAATATGAAGCAGTATGTTTAAGAGGAATATGAAGTAGTATAATTAAAAGGAATATGAAGTAGTATATTTAAGAGGAATATGCAGTAGTATGTTTAAGAGGAATATGAAGTAGTATGTTTAAGAGATATATGAAGTAGTATATTTAAGTGGAATATGAAGTAGTATGTTTAAGAGGAATATGAAGTAGTATATTTAAGAGGAATATGAAGTAGTATGTTTGAGAGGTATATGAAGTAGTATATTTAAGTGGAATATGAAGTAGTATGTTTAAGAGGAATATGAAGTAGTATATTTAAGAGGAATATGAAGTAGTATGTTTAAGATGAATATGAAGTAGTATGTTTAAGAGGAATATGATGTAGTATATTTAAGAGGAATATGAAGTAGTATGCTTAAGAGGAATATGAAGTAGTATGCTTAACAGGAAAATGAAGTAGTATGTTTAAGAGGAATATGAAGTAGTATGTTTAAGAGGAATATGAAGTAGTATATTTAAGAGGAATATGAAGTAGTATATTTAAGAGGAATATGAAGTAGTATATTTAAGAGGAATACGAAGTAGTATATTTAAGTGGAATATGAAGCAGTATGTTTAAGAGGAATATGAAGTAGTATATTTAAGAGGAATATGAAGTAGTATATTTAAGAGGAATATGAAGTAGTATGTTTAAGACGAATATGAAGTAGTATGTTTAAGAGGAATATGAAGTAGTATGTTTAAGAGGAATATGCAGTAGTATGTTTAAGAGGAATATGAAGTAGTATATTTAAGAGAAATATGCAGTAGTATGTTTAAGAGGAATATGAAGTAGTATATTTAAGAGGAATATGAAGTAGTATGTTTGAGAGGAATATGAAGTAGTATGTTTAAGAGGAATATGAAGTAGTATGTTTAAGAGGAATATTAAGTAGTATGTTTAAGAGGAATATGAAGTAGTATGCTTAAGAGGAATATGAAGTAGTATGTTTAAGAGGAATATGAAGTAGTATGTTTAAGAGGAAAATGAAGCAGTATGTTTAAGAGGAATATGAAGTAGTATGTTTAAGAGGAATATGAAGTAGTATGTTGAAGAAGAATATGAAGTAGTATGTTTAAGAGGAATATGCAGTAGTATGTTTAAGAGGAATATGAAGTAGTATGTTTAAGATGAAAATGAAGCAGTATGTTTAAGAGGAATATGAAGTAGTATGTTTAAGAGGAATATGATGTAGTATATTTAAGAGGAATATGAAGTAGTATATTTAAGAGGAATATGAAGTAGTATATTTAAGAGGAATATGAAGTAGAACGTTTAAGAGGAATATGAAGTAGAATGTTTAAGAGATATATGAAGTAGTATGTTTAAGAGGAATATGAAGTAGTATGTTTAAGAGATATATGAAGTAGTATATTTAAGTGGAATATGAAGTAGTACGTTTAAGAGGAATATGAAGTAGTATATTTAAGAGGAATATGAAGTAGTATGCTTAAGATGAATATGAAGTAGTATGTTTAAAAGGAATATAAAGTAGTATATTTAAGAGGAATATGAAGTTGTATGTTTAAGAGGAATATGAAGTAGCATGTTTAAGAGGAATATGATGTAGTATGTTTAAGAGGAATATGAAGTAGTATTTTTAAGAGGAATATGAAGTAGTATGTTTAAGAGGAATATGAAGTAGTATGTTTACGAGGAATATGAAGTAGTATATTCAAGAGGAATGTGAAGTAGTATATTTTAGAGGAATATGAAGTAGTATATTTAAGAGGAATATGAAGTAGTATGTTTAAGAGGAATATGAATAGTATATTTAAGAGGAATACGAAGTAGTATATTTAAGTGGAATATGAAGCAGTATGTTTAAGAGGAATATGAGGTAGTATATTTAAGAGGAATATGAAGTGGTATATTTAAGAAGAATATGAAGTAGTATGTTCAAGACGAATATGAAGTAGTATGTTTAAGAGGAATATGAAGTATTATGTTTAAGAGCAATATGCAGTAGTATGTTTAAGAGGAATATGGAGTAGTATATTTAAGAGGAATATGCAGTAGTATGTTTAAGAGGAATATGAAGTAGTATATTTAAGAGGAATATGAAGTAGTATGTTTAAGAGGAATATGAAGTAGTATGTTTAAGAGGAATATGCAGTAGTATGTTTAAGAGGAATACGAAGTAGTATATTTAAGTGGAATATGAAGTAGTATGTTTAAGAGGAATATGAAGTAGTATATTTAAGAGGAATATAAGGTAGTATGTTTAAGAGGAATATGAAGTAGTATGTTTACGAAGAATATGAAGTAGTATATTTAAGAGGAATGTGAAGTAGTATATTTAAGAGGAATATGAATTAGTATATTTAAGAGGAATATGAAGTAGTATGTTTAAGAGGAATATGAAGTTGTATATTTAAGAGGAATATGAAGTAGTATGTTTAAGAGGAATATGAAGTAGTATGTTTACAAGGAATATGAAGTAGTATATTTAAGAGGAATGTGAAGTAGTATATTTAAGAGGAATATGAAGTAGTATATTTAAGAGGAATATGAAGTAGTATGTTTAAGAAGAATATGAAGTAGTATATTTAAGAGGAATACGAAGTAGTATATTTAAGTGGAATATGAAGCAGTATGTTTAAGAGGAATATGAAGTAGTATATTTAAGAGGAATATGAAGTAGTATATTTAAGAGGAATATGAAGTAGTATGTTTAAGACGAATATGAAGTAGTATGTTTAAGAGGAATATGAAGTAGTATGTTTAAGAGGAATATGAAGTAGTATGTTTAAGAGGAATATGAAGCAGTATGTTTAAGAGGAATATGAAGTAGTATATTTAAGTGGAATATGAAGCAGTATGTTTAAGAGGAATATGAAGTAGTATGTTTAAGAGGAATATGAAGTAGTATATTTAAGAGGAATATGAAGTAGTATGTTTAAGAGGAATATGAAGTAGTATATTTAAGAGGAATATAAAGTAGTATGTTTAAGAGGAATACGAAGTAGTATATTTAAGTGGAATATGAATTAGTATGTTTAAGAGGAATAAGAAGTAGTATGTTTAAGAAGAATATGAAGTAGTATGTTTAAGAGGAAAATGAAGTAGTATATTTAAGTGGAATATGAAGTAGTATGTTTAAGAGGAATATAAAGTAGTAGGTTTAAGAGGAATATGAAGTAGTATGTTTAAGAGGAATATGCAGTAGTATGTTTAAGAGGAATATGAAGTAGTATATTTAAGAGGAATATGAAGTAGTATATTTAAGAGGAATATGAAGTAGTATGTTTAAGAGGAATATGAAGTAGTATATTTAAGAGGAATACGAAGTAGTATATTTAAGTGGAATATGAAGCAGTATGTTTAAAAGGAATATGAAGTAGTATGTTTAAGAGGAATATGAAGTAGTATGTTTAAGAGGAATATGAAGCAGTATGTTTAAGAGGAATATGAAGTAGTATATTTAAGTAGAATATGAAGCAGTATGTTTAAGAGAAATATGAAGTAGCATGTTTAAGAGGAATATGAAGTAGTATATTTAAGAGGAATATGAAGTAGTGTGTTTAAGAGGAATATGAAGTAGTATATTTAAGAGGAATATGCAGTAGTATGTTTAAGAGGAATATGAAGTAGTATGTTTAAGAGATATATGAAGTAGTATATTTAAGTGGAATATGAAGTAGTATGTTTAAGAGGAATATGAAGTAGTATATTTAAGAGGAATATGAAGTAGTATGTTTGAGAGGTATATGAAGTAGTATATTTAAGTGGAATATGAAGTAGTATGTTTAAGAGGAATATGAAGTAGTATGCTTAACAGGAAAATGAAGTAGTATGTTTAAGAGGAATATGAAGTAGTATGTTTAAGAGGAATATGAAGTAGTATATTTAAGAGGAATATGAAGTAGTATGTTTAAGAGGAATATGAAGTAGTATATTTAAGAGGAATACGAAGTAGTATATTTAAGTGGAATATGAAGCAGTATGTTTAAGAGGAATATGAAGTAGTATATTTAAGAGGAATATGAAGTAGTATATTTAAGAGGAATATGAAGTAGTATGTTTAAGAGGAATATGAAGTAGTATATTTAAGAGGAATACGAAGTAGTATATTTAAGTGGAATATGAAGCAGTATGTTTAAGAGGAATATGAAGTAGTATATTTAAGAGGAATATGAAGTAGTATATTTAAGAGGAATATTAAGTAGTATGTTTAAGACGAATATGAAGTAGTATCTTTAAGAGGAATATGAAGTAGTATGTTTAAGAGGAATATGCAGTAGTATGTTTAAGAGGAATATGAAGTAGTATATTTAAGAGAAATATGCAGTAGTATGTTTAAGAGGAATATGAAGTAGTATATTTAAGAGGAATATGAAGTAGTATGTTTGAGAGGAATATGAAGTAGTATGTTTAAGAGGAATATGAAGTAGTATGTTTTAGAGGAATATTAAGTAGTATGTTTAAGAGGAATATGAAGTAGTATGCTTAAGAGGAATATGAAGTAGTATGTTTAAGAGGAATATGAAGTAGTATGTTTAAGAGGAAAATGAAGCAGTATGTTTAAGAGGAATATGAAGTAGTATGTTTAAGAGGAATATGAAGTAGTATGTTGAAGAAGAATATGAAGTAGTATGTTTAAGAGGAATATGCAGTAGTATGTTTAAGAGGAATATGAAGTAGTATGTTTAAGATGAAAATGAAGCAGTATGTTTAAGAGGAATATGAAGTAGTATGTTTAAGAGGAATATGATGTAGTATATTTAAGAGGAATATGAAGTAGTATATTTAAGAGGAATATGAAGTAGTATATTTAAGAGGAATTTGAAGTAGAACGTTTAAGAGGAATATGAAGTAGAATGTTTAAGAGATATATGAAGTAGTATGTTTAAGAGGAATATGAAGTAGTATGTTTAAGAGATATATGAAGTAGTATATTTAAGTGGAATATGAAGTAGTACGTTTAAGAGGAATATGAAGTAGTATATTTAAGAGGAATATGAAGTAGTATGCTTAAGATGAATATGAAGTAGTATGTTTAAAAGGAATATAAAGTAGTATATTTAAGAGGAATATGAAGTAGTATATTTAAGAGGAATATGAAGTAGCATGTTTAAGAGGAATATGAAGTAGTATGTTTAAGAGGAATATGAAGTAGTATTTTTAAGAGGAATATGAAGTAGTATGTTTAAGAGGAATATGAAGTAGTATGTTTACGAGGAATATGAAGTAGTATATTTAAGAGGAATGTGAAGTAGTATATTTTAGAGGAATATGAAGTAGTATATTTAAGAGGAATATGAAGTAGTATGTTTAAGAGGAATATGAATAGTATATTTAAGAGGAATACGAAGTAGTATATTTAAGTGGAATATGAAGCAGTATGTTTAAGAGGAATATGAGGTAGTATATTTAAGAGGAATATGAAGTGGTATATTTAAGAAGAATATGAAGTAGTATGTTTAAGACGAATATGAAGTAGTATGTTTAAGAGGAATATGAAGTATTATGTTTAAGAGCAATATGCAGTAGTATGTTTAAGAGGAATATGGAGTAGTATATTTAAGAGGAATATGCAGTAGTATGTTTAAGAGGAATATGAAGTAGTATATTTAAGAGGAATATGAAGTAGTATGTTTAAGAGGAATATGAAGTAGTATGTTTAAGAGGAATATGCAGTAGTATGTTTAAGAGGAATACGAAGTAGTATATTTAAGTGGAATATGAAGTAGTATGTTTAAGAGGAATATGAAGTAGTATATTTAAGAGGAATATAAGGTAGTATGTTTAAGAGGAATATGAAGTAGTATGTTTACGAAGAATATGAAGTAGTATATTTAAGAGGAATGTGAAGTAGTATATTTAAGAGGAATATGAATTAGTATATTTAAGAGGAATATGAAGTAGTATGTTTAAGAGGAATATGAAGTTGTATATTTAAGAGGAATATGAAGTAGTATGTTTAAGAGGAATATGAAGTAGTATGTTTACAAGGAATATGAAGTAGTATATTTAAGAGGAATGTGAAGTAGTATATTTAAGAGGAATATGAAGTAGTATATTTAAGAGGAATATGAAGTAGTATGTTTAAGAGGAATATGAAGTAGTATATTTAAGAGGAATACGAAGTAGTATATTTAAGTGGAATATGAAGCAGTATGTTTAAGAGGAATATGAAGTAGTATATTTAAGAGGAATATGAAGTAGTATATTTAAGAGGAATATGGAGTAGTATGTTTAAGACGAATATGAAGTAGTATGTTTAAGAGGAATATGAAGTAGTATGTTTAAGAGGAATATGAAGTAGTATGTTTAAGAGGAATATGAAGCAGTATGTTTAAGAGGAATATGAAGTAGTATATTTAAGTGGAATATGAAGCAGTATGTTTAAGAGGAATATGAAGTAGTATGTTTAAGAGGAATATGAAGTAGTATATTTAAGAGGAATATGAAGTAGTATGTTTAAGAGGAATATGAAGTAGTATATTTAAGAGGAATATAAAGTAGTATGTTTAAGAGGAATACGAAGTAGTATATTTAAGTGGAATATGAATTAGTATGTTTAAGAGGAATAAGAAGTAGTATGTTTAAGAGGAATATGAAGTAGTATGTTTAAGAGGAAAATGAAGTAGTATATTTAAGTGGAATATGAAGTAGTATGTTTAAGAGGAATATAAAGTAGTAGGTTTAAGAGGAATATGAAGTAGTATGTTTAAGAGGAATATGCAGTAGTATGTTTAAGAGGAATATGAAGTAGTATATTTAAGAGGAATATGAAGTAGTATATTTAAGAGGAATATGAAGTAGTATATTTAAGAGGAATATGAAGTAGTATATTTAAGAGGAATACGAAGTAGTATATTTAAGTGGAATATGAAGCAGTATGTTTAAGAGGAATACGAAGTAGTATATTTAAGTGGAATATGAAGCAGTATGTTTAAGAGGAATATGAAGTAGTATATTTAAGAGGAATATGAAGTAGTATATTTAAGAGGAATATGAAGTAGTATGTTTAAGACGAATATGAAGTAGTATGTTTAAGAGGAATATGAAGTAGTATGTTTAAGAGGAATATGAAGTAGTATGTTTAAGAGGAATATGAAGCAGTATGTTTAAGAGGAATATGAAGTAGTATATTTAAGTGGAATATGAAGCAGTATGTTTAAGAGGAATATGAAGTAGTATGTTTAAGAGGAATATGAAGTAGTATATTTAAGAGGAATATGAAGTAGTATGTTTAAGAGGAATATGAAGTAGTATATTTAAGAGGAATATAAAGTAGTATGTTTAAGAGGAATACGAAGTAGTATATTTAAGTGGAATATGAATTAGTATGTTTAAGAGGAATAAGAAGTAGTATGTTTAAGAAGAATATGAAGTAGTATGTTTAAGAGGAAAATGAAGTAGTATATTTAAGTGGAATATGAAGTAGTATGTTTAAGAGGAATATAAAGTAGTAGGTTTAAGAGGAATATGAAGTAGTATGTTTAAGAGGAATATGCAGTAGTATGTTTAAGAGGAATATGAAGTAGTATATTTAAGAGGAATATGAAGTAGTATATTTAAGAGGAATATGAAGTAGTATGTTTAAGAGGAATATGAAGTAGTATATTTAAGAGGAATACGAAGTAGTATATTTAAGTGGAATATGAAGCAGTATGTTTAAAAGGAATATGAAGTAGTATGTTTAAGAGGAATATGAAGTAGTATGTTTAAGAGGAATATGAAGCAGTATGTTTAAGAGGAATATGAAGTAGTATATTTAAGTAGAATATGAAGCAGTATGTTTAAGAGAAATATGAAGTAGCATGTTTAAGAGGAATATGAAGTAGTATATTTAAGAGGAATATGAAGTAGTGTGTTTAAGAGGAATATGAAGTAGTATATTTAAGAGGAATATGCAGTAGTATGTTTAAGAGGAATATGAAGTAGTATGTTTAAGAGATATATGAAGTAGTATATTTAAGTGGAATATGAAGTAGTATGTTTAAGAGGAATATGAAGTAGTATATTTAAGAGGAATATGAAGTAGTATGTTTGAGAGGTATATGAAGTAGTATATTTAAGTGGAATATGAAGTAGTATGTTTAAGAGGAATATGAAGTAGTATGCTTAACAGGAAAATGAAGTAGTATGTTTAAGAGGAATATGAAGTAGTATGTTTAAGAGGAATATGAAGTAGTATATTTAAGAGGAATATGAAGTAGTATGTTTAAGAGGAATATGAAGTAGTATATTTAAGAGGAATACGAAGTAGTATATTTAAGTGGAATATGAAGCAGTATGTTTAAGAGGAATATGAAGTAGTATATTTAAGAGGAATATGAAGTAGTATATTTAAGAGGAATATGAAGTAGTATGTTTAAGAGGAATATGAAGTAGTATATTTAAGAGGAATACGAAGTAGTATATTTAAGTGGAATATGAAGCAGTATGTTTAAGAGGAATATGAAGTAGTATATTTAAGAGGAATATGAAGTAGTATATTTAAGAGGAATATTAAGTAGTATGTTTAAGACGAATATGAAGTAGTATCTTTAAGAGGAATATGAAGTAGTATGTTTAAGAGGAATATGCAGTAGTATGTTTAAGAGGAATATGAAGTAGTATATTTAAGAGAAATATGCAGTAGTATGTTTAAGAGGAATATGAAGTAGTATATTTAAGAGGAATATGAAGTAGTATGTTTGAGAGGAATATGAAGTAGTATGTTTAAGAGGAATATGAAGTAGTATGTTTTAGAGGAATATTAAGTAGTATGTTTAAGAGGAATATGAAGTAGTATGCTTAAGAGGAATATGAAGTAGTATGTTTAAGAGGAATATGAAGTAGTATGTTTAAGAGGAAAATGAAGCAGTATGTTTAAGAGGAATATGAAGTAGTATGTTTAAGAGGAATATGAAGTAGTATGTTGAAGAAGAATATGAAGTAGTATGTTTAAGAGGAATATGCAGTAGTATGTTTAAGAGGAATATGAAGTAGTATGTTTAAGATGAAAATGAAGCAGTATGTTTAAGAGGAATATGAAGTAGTATGTTTAAGAGGAATATGATGTAGTATATTTAAGAGGAATATGAAGTAGTATATTTAAGAGGAATATGAAGTAGTATATTTAAGAGGAATTTGAAGTAGAACGTTTAAGAGGAATATGAAGTAGAATGTTTAAGAGATATATGAAGTAGTATGTTTAAGAGGAATATGAAGTAGTATGTTTAAGAGATATATGAAGTAGTATATTTAAGTGGAATATGAAGTAGTACGTTTAAGAGGAATATGAAGTAGTATATTTAAGAGGAATATGAAGTAGTATGCTTAAGATGAATATGAAGTAGTATGTTTAAAAGGAATATAAAGTAGTATATTTAAGAGGAATATGAAGTTGTATGTTTAAGAGGAATATGAAGTAGCATGTTTAAGAGGAATATGAAGTAGTATGTTTAAGAGGAATATGAAGTAGTATTTTTAAGAGGAATATGAAGTAGTATGTTTAAGAGGAATATGAAGTAGTATGTTTACGAGGAATATGAAGTAGTATATTTAAGAGGAATGTGAAGTAGTATATTTTAGAGGAATATGAAGTAGTATATTTAAGAGGAATATGAAGTAGTATGTTTAAGAGGAATATGAATAGTATATTTAAGAGGAATACGAAGTAGTATATTTAAGTGGAATATGAAGCAGTATGTTTAAGAGGAATATGAGGTAGTATATTTAAGAGGAATATGAAGTGGTATATTTAAGAAGAATATGAAGTAGTATGTTTAAGACGAATATGAAGTAGTATGTTTAAGAGGAATATGAAGTATTATGTTTAAGAGCAATATGCAGTAGTATGTTTAAGAGGAATATGGAGTAGTATATTTAAGAGGAATATGCAGTAGTATGTTTAAGAGGAATATGAAGTAGTATATTTAAGAGGAATATGAAGTAGTATGTTTAAGAGGAATATGAAGTAGTATGTTTAAGAGGAATATGCAGTAGTATGTTTAAGAGGAATACGAAGTAGTATATTTAAGTGCAATATGAAGTAGTATGTTTAAGAGGAATATGAAGTAGTATATTTAAGAGGAATATAAGGTAGTATGTTTAAGAGGAATATGAAGTAGTATGTTTACGAAGAATATGAAGTAGTATATTTAAGAGGATTGTGAAGTAGTATATTTAAGAGGAATATGAATTAGTATATTTAAGAGGAATATGAAGTAGTATGTTTAAGAGGAATATGAAGTTGTATATTTAAGAGGAATATGAAGTAGTATGTTTAAGAGGAATATGAAGTAGTATGTTTACAAGGAATATGAAGTAGTATATTTAAGAGGAATGTGAAGTAGTATATTTAAGAGGAATATGAAGTAGTATATTTAAGAGGAATATGAAGTAGTATGTTTAAGAGGAATATGAAGTAGTATATTTAAGAGGAATACGAAGTAGTATATTTAAGTGGAATATGAAGCAGTATGTTTAAGAGGAATATGAAGTAGTATATTTAAGAGGAATATGAAGTAGTATATTTAAGAGGAATATGGAGTAGTATGTTTAAGACGAATATGAAGTAGTATGTTTAAGAGGAATATGAAGTAGTATGTTTAAGAGGAATATGAAGTAGTATGTTTAAGAGGAATATGAAGCAGTATGTTTAAGAGGAATATGAAGTAGTATATTTAAATGGAATATGAAGCAGTATGTTTAAGAGGAATATGAAGTAGTATGTTTAAGAGGAATATGAAGTAGTATATTTAAGAGGAATATGAAGTAGTATGTTTAAGAGGAATATAAAGTAGTATATTTAAGAGGAATATAAAGTAGTATGTTTAAGAGGAATACGAAGTAGTATATTTAAGTGGAATATGAATTAGTATGTTTAAGAGGAATAAGAAGTAGTATGTTTAAGAGGAATATGAAGTAGTATGTTTAAGAGGAAAATGAAGTAGTATATTTAAGTGGAATATGAAGTAGTATGTTTAAGAGGAATATAAAGTAGTAGGTTTAAGAGGAATATGAAGTAGTATGTTTAAGAGGAATATGCAGTAGTATGTTTAAGAGGAATATGAAGTAGTATATTTAAGAGGAATATGAAGTAGTATATTTAAGAGGAATATGAAGTAGTATATTTAAGAGGAATATGAAGTAGTATATTTAAGAGGAATACGAAGTAGTATATTTAAGTGGAATATGAAGCAGTATGTTTAAAAGGAATATGAAGTAGTATGTTTAAGAGGAATATGAAGTAGTATGTTTAAGAGGAATATGAAGCAGTATGTTTAAGAGGAATATGAAGTAGTATATTTAAGTGGAATATGAAGCAGTATGTTTAAGAGGAATATGAAGTAGCATGTTTAAGAGGAATATGAAGTAGTATATTTAAGAGGAATATGAAGTAGTATGTTTAAGAGGAATATGAAGTAGTATATTTAAGAGGAATATAAAGTAGTATGTTTAAGAGGAATACGAAGTAGTATATTTAAGTGGAATATGAATTAGTATGTTTAAGAGGAATATGAAGTAGTATGTTTAAGAGGAATATGAAGTAGTATGTTTAAGAGGAAAATGAAGTAGTAGGTTTAAGAGGAATATGAATTAGTCTATTTAAGAGGAATATGAAGTAGTATGTTCAAGTGGAATATGAAGTAGTATATTTAAGAGGAATATGAAGTAATATGTTTAAGAGGAATATGAAGTAGTATGTTTACGAGGAATATGAAGTAGTATATTTAAGAGGAATGTGAAGTAGTATATTTAAGAGGAATATGAAGTAGTATATTTAAGAGGAATATGAAGTAGTATGTTTAAGATGAATATGAAGTAGTATATTTAAGAGGAATACGAAGTAGTATATTTAAGTGGAATATGAAGCAGTATGTTTAAAAGGAATATGAAGTAGTATATTTAAGAGGAATATGAAGTAGTATATTTAAAAGGAATATGAAGTAGTATGTTTAAGACGAATATGAAGTAGTATGTTTAAGAGGAATATGAAGTAGTATGTTTAAGAGGAATATGAAGTAGTATGTTTAACAGGAATAAGAAGTAGTATGTTTAAGAGGAATATGAAGTAGTATGTTTAAGAGGAATATGCAGTAGTATGTTTAAGAGGAATATGAAGTAGTATGTTTAAGAGGAATATGAAGTAGTATGTTTAAGAGGAATATGAAGTAGTATGTTTAAGAGGAATATGAAGCAGTATGTTTAAGAGGAATATGAAGTAGTATAATTAAAAGGAATATGAAGTAGTATATTTAAGAGGAATATGCAGTAGTATGTTTAAGAGGAATATGAAGTAGTATGTTTAAGAGATATATGAAGTAGTATATTTAAGTGGAATATGAAGTAGTATGTTTAAGAGGAATATGAAGTAGTATATTTAAGAGGAATATGAAGTAGTATGTTTGAGAGGTATATGAAGTAGTATATTTAAGTGGAATATGAAGTAGTATGTTTAAGAGGAATATGAAGTAGTATATTTAAGAGGAATATGAAGTAGTATGTTTAAGATGAATATAAAGTAGTATGTTTAAGAGGAATATGATGTAGTATATTTAAGAGGAATATGAAGTAGTATGCTTAAGAGGAATATGAAGTAGTATGCTTAACAGGAAAATGAAGCAGTATGTTTAAGAGGAATATGAAGTAGTATGTTTAAGAGGAATATGAAGTAGTATATTTAAGAGGAATATGAAGTAGTATGTTTAAGAGGAATATGAAGTAGTATATTTAAGAGGAATACGAAGTAGTATATTTAAGTGGAATATGAAGCAGTATGTTTAAGAGGAATATGAAGTAGTATATTTAAGAGAAATATGAAGTAGTATATTTAAGAGGAATATGAAGTAGTATGTTTAAGACGAATATGAAGTAGTATGTTTAAAAGGAATATGAAGTAGTATGTTTAAGAGGAATATGCAGTAGTATGTTTAAGAGGAATATGAAGTAGTATATTTAAGAGAAATATGCAGTAGTATGTTTAAGAGGAATATGAAGTAGTATATTTAAGAGGAATATTAAGTAGTATGTTTGAGAGGAATATGAAGTAGTATGTTTAAGAGGAATATGAAGTAGTATGTTTAAGAAGAATATGAAGTAGTATGTTTAAGAGGAATATGAAGTAGTATGCTTAAGAGGAATATGAAGTAGTATGCTTAACAGGAAAATGAAGTAGTATGTTTAAGAGGAATATGAAGTAGTATGTTTAAGAGGAATATGAAGTAGTATATTTAAGAGGAATATGAAGTAGTATGTTTAAGAGGAATATGAAGTAGTATATTTAAGAGGAATACGAAGTAGTATATTTAAGTGGAATATGAAGCAGTATGTTTAAGAGGAATATGAAGTAGTATATTTAAGAGGAATATGAAGTAGTATATTTAAGAGGAATATGAAGTAGTATGTTTAAGACGAATATGAAGTAGTATGTTTAAGAGGAATATGAAGTAGTATGTTTAAGAGGAATATGCAGTAGTATGTTTAAGAGGAATATGAAGTAGTATATTTAAGAGAAATATGCAGTAGTATGTTTAAGAGGAATATGAAGTAGTATATTTAAGAGGAATATTAAGTAGTATGTTTAAGAGGAATATGAAGTAGTATGCTTAAGAGGAATATGAAGTAGTATGTTAAAGAGGTATATGAAGTAGTATGTTTAAGAAGAATATGAAGTAGTATGTTTAAGAGGAATATGAAGTAGTATGCTTAAGAGGAATATGAAGTAGTATGCTTAACAGGAAAATGAAGTAGTATGTTTAAGAGGAATATGAAGTAGTATGTTTAAGAGGAATATGAAGTAGTATATTTAAGAGGAATATGAAGTAGTATGTTTAAGAGGAATATGAAGTAGTATATTTAAGAGGAATACGAAGTAGTATATTTAAGTGGAATATGAAGCAGTATGTTTAAGAGGAATATGAAGTAGTATATTTAAGAGGAATATGAAGTAGTATATTTAAGAGGAATATGAAGTAGTATGTTTAAGACGAATATGAAGTAGTATGTTTAAGAGGAATATGAAGTAGTATGTTTAAGAGGAATATGCAGTAGTATGTTTAAGAGGAATATGAAGTAGTATATTTAAGAGAAATATGCAGTAGTATGTTTAAGAGGAATATGAAGTAGTATATTTAAGAGAAATATGCAGTAGTATGTTTAAGAGGAATATGAAGTAGTATATTTAAGAGGAATATTAAGTAGTATGTTTAAGAGGAATATGAAGTAGTATGCTTAAGAGGAATATGAAGTAGTATGTTTAAGAGGAATATGAAGTAGTATGTTTAAGAAGAATATGAAGTAGTATGTTTAAGAGGAATATGAAGTAGTATGCTTAAGAGGAATATGAAGTAGTATGCTTAACAGGAAAATGAAGTAGTATGTTTAAGAGGAATATGAAGTAGTATGTTTAAGAGGAATATGAAGTAGTATATTTAAGAGGAATATGAAGTAGTATGTTTAAGAGGAATATGAAGTAGTATATTTAAGAGGAATACGAAGTAGTATATTTAAGTGGAATATGAAGCAGTATGTTTAAGAGGAATATGAAGTAGTATATTTAAGAGGAATATGAAGTAGTATATTTAAGAGGAATATGAAGTAGTATGTTTAAGACGAATATGAAGTAGTATGTTTAAGAGGAATATGAAGTAGTATGTTTAAGAGGAATATGCAGTAGTATGTTTAAGAGGAATATGAAGTAGTATATTTAAGAGAAATATGCAGTAGTATGTTTAAGAGGAATATGAAGTAGTATATTTAAGAGGAATATTAAGTAGTATGTTTGAGAGGAATATGAAGTAGTATGTTTAAGAGGAATATGAAGTAGTATGTTTAAGAAGAATATGAAGTAGTATGTTTAAGAGGAATATGAAGTAGTATGCTTAAGAGGAATATGAAGTAGTATGCTTAACAGGAAAATGAAGTAGTATGTTTAAGAGGAATATGAAGTAGTATGTTTAAGAGGAATATGAAGTAGTATATTTAAGAGGAATATGAAGTAGTATGTTTAAGAGGAATATGAAGTAGTATATTTAAGAGGAATACGAAGTAGTATATTTAAGTGGAATATGAAGCAGTATGTTTAAGAGGAATATGAAGTAGTATATTTAAGAGGAATATGAAGTAGTATATTTAAGAGGAATATGAAGTAGTATGTTTAAGACGAATATGAAGTAGTATGTTTAAGAGGAATATGAAGTAGTATGTTTAAGAGGAATAAGCAGTAGTATGTTTAAGAGGAATATGAAGTAGTATATTTAAGAGAAATATGCAGTAGTATGTTTAAGAGGAATATGAAGTAGTATATTTAAGAGGAATATTAAGTAGTATGTTTAAGAGGAATATGAAGTAGTATGCTTAAGAGGAATATGAAGTAGTATGTTTAAGAGGAATATGAAGTAGTATGTTTAAGAGGAAAATGAAGCAGTATGTTTAAGAGGAATATGAAGTAGTATGTTTAAGAGGAATATGAAGTAGTATGTTTAAGAAGAATATGAAGTAGTATGTTTAAGAGGAATATGCAGTAGTATGTTTAAGAGGAATATGAAGTAGTATGTTTAAGATGAAAATGAAGCAGTATGTTTAAGAGGAATATGAAGTATTATGTTTAAGAGGAATATGATGTAGTATATTTAAGAGGAATATGAAGTAGTATATTTAAGAGGAATATGAAGTAGTATATTTAAGAGGAATATGAAGTAGAACGTTTAAGAGGAATATGAAGTAGAATGTTTAAGAGATATATGAAGTAGTATGTTTAAGAGGAATATGAAGTAGTATGTTTAAGAGATATATGAAGTAGTATATTTAAGTGGAATATGAAGTAGTACGTTTAAGAGGAATATGAAGTAGTATATTTAAGAGGAATATGAAGTAGTATGCTTAAGATGAATATGAAGTAGTATGTTTAAAAGGAATATAAAGTAGTATATTTAAGAGGAATATGAAGTTGTATGTTTAAGAGGAATATGAAGTAGCATGTTTAAGAGGAATATGAAGTAGTATGTTTAAGAGGAATATGAAGTAGTATTTTTAAGAGGAATATGAAGTAGTATGTTTAAGAGGAATATGCAGTAGTATGTTTAAGAGGAATACGAAGTAGTATATTTAAGTGGAATATGAAGTAGTATGCTTAAGAGTAATATGAAGTAGTATGTTTAAGAGGAATATGAAGTAGTATGTTGAAGAGGAATATGCAGTAGTATGTTTAAGAGGAATACGAAGTAGTATATTTAAGTGGAATATGAAGTAGTATGTTTAAGAGGAATATGAAGTAGTATATTTAAGAGGAATACGAAGTAGTATGTTTAAGAGGAATATGAAGTAGTATGTTTACGAGGAATATGAAGTAGTATATTTAAGAGGTATGTGAAGTAGTATATTTAAGAGGAATATGAAGTAGTATATTTAAGAGGAATATGGAGTAGTATGTTTAAGAGGAATATGAAGTAGTATGTTTAAGAGGAATATGAAGTAGTATATTTAAAAGGAATATAAAGTAGTATTTTTAAGAGGAATATGAAGTAGTATGTTTAAGAGGAATATGAAGTAGTATATTTAAGAGGAATATGAAGTAGTATATTTAAGAGGAATATGAAGTAGTATGTTTAAGAGGAATATGAAGTAGTATGTTTAAGAGGAATATGCAGTAGTATGTTTAAGAGGAATACGAAGTAGTATATTTAAGTGGAATATGAAGTAGTATGTTTAAGAGGAATATGAAGTAGTATGTTTAAGAGGAATATGAAGTAGTATGTTTAAGAGGAAAATGAAGTAGTATATTTAAGTGGAATATGAAGTAGTATGTTTAAGAGGAATATGAAGTAGTATGTTTAAGAGGAATATGAAGTAGTATGTTTAAGAGGAATATGCAGTAGTATGTTTAAGAGGAATACGAAGTAGTATATTTAAGTGGAATATGAAGTAGTATGTTAAAGAGGAATATGAAGTAGTATATTTAAGAGGAATATGAAGTAGTATGTTTAAGAGGACTATGAAGTAGTATGTTTAAAAGGAATATAAAGTAGTATGTTTAAGAGGAATATGAAGTAGTATGTTTAAGAGATATATGAAGTAGTATATTTAAGAGGAATATAAAGTAGTTTGTTTAAGACGAATATGAAGTAGTATATTTAAGAGGAATATGAAGTAGTATGTTTAAGATGAATATGAAGTAGTATGTTTAAGAGGAATATGAAGTAGTATGTTTAAGAGGAATATGCAGTAGTATGTTTAAGAGGAATACGAAGTAGTATATTTAAGTGGAATATGAAGTAGTATGTTAAAGAGGAATATGAAGTAGTATATTTAAGAGGAATATGAAGTAGCATATTTAAGAGGAATATAAAGTAGTTTGTTTAAGAGGAATATGAAGTAGTATGTTTAAGAGGAATTTGAAGTAGTGTGTTTAAGAGATATATGAAGTAGTATATTTAAGAGGAATATAAAGTAGTTTGTTTAAGACGAATATGAAGTAGTATATTTAAGAGGAATATGAAGTAGTATGTTTAAGATGAATATGAAGTAGTATGTTTAAGAGGAATATGAAGTAGTATGTTTAAGTGGAATATGATGTAGTATATTTAAGAGGAATATGTAGTAGTATATTTGAGAGGAATCTGAAGTAGTATATTTAAGAGGAATATGAAGTAGTATGTTTAAGAGGAATATGAAGTAGTATATTTAAGAGGACTATGAAGTAGTATGTTTAAAAGGAATATAAAGTAGTATGTTTAAGAGGAATATGAAGTAGTATGTTTAAGAGATATATGAAGTAGTATATTTAAGTGGAATATAAAGTAGTATGTTTAAGAGAAATATGAAGTAGTATATTTAAGAGGAATATGAAGTAGTATGTTTAAGAGGAATATGAAGTAGTATATTTAAGAGGAATATGAAGTAGTATATTTAAGAGGAATATGAAGTAGTATGTTTAAGAGGAATATGAAGTAGTATGTTTAAGAGCAATATGAAGTAGTATATTTAAGAGGAATATTAAGTAGTATGTTTAAGAGGAATATGAAGTAGTATGTTTAAGAGGAATATGAAGTATTATGTTTAAGAGGAATATGAAGTAGTATGTTTACGAGGAATATGAAGTAGTATATTTAAGAGGAATGTGAAGTAGTATATTTAAGAGGAATATGAAGTAGTATATTTAAGAGGAATATGGAGTAGTATGTTTAAGAGGAATATGAAGTAGTTTGTTTAAGAGGAATATGAAGTAGTATATGTAAAAGTAATATAAAGTAGTATTTTTAAGAGGAATATGAAGTAGTATGTTTAAGAGGAATATGAAGTAGTATATTTAAGAGGAATATGAAGTAGTATATTTAAGAGGAATATGAAGTAGTATGTTTAAGAGGAATATGAAGTAGTATGTTTAAGAGGAATATGCAGTAGTATGTTTAAGAGGAATACGAAGTAGTATATTTAAGTGGAATATGAAGTAGTATGTTTAAGAGGAATATGAAGTAGTATGTTTAAGAGGAATATGAAGTAGTATGTTTAAGAGGAAAATGAAGTAGTATATTTAAGTGGAATATGAAGTAGTATGCTTAAGAGGAATGTGAAGTAGTATGTTTAAGAGGAATATGAAGTAGTATGTTTAAGAGGAATATGCAGTAGTATGTTTAAGAGGAATACGAAGTAGTATATTTAAGTGGAATATGAAGTAGTATGTTAAAGAGGAATATGAAGTAGTATATTTAAGAGGAATATGAAGTAGTATGTTTAAGAGGAATATGAAGTAGCATATTTAAGAGGAATATAAAGTAGTTTGTTTAAGAGGAATATGAAGTAGTATGTTTAAGAGGAATTTGAAGTAGTGTGTTTAAGAGATATATGAAGTAGTATATTTAAGAGGAATATAAAGTAGTTTGTTTAAGACGAATATGAAGTAGTATATTTAAGAGGAATATGAAGTAGTATGTTTAAGATGAATATGAAGTAGTATGTTTAAGAGGAATATGAAGTAGTATGTTTAAGTGGAATATGATGTAGTATATTTAAGAGGAATATGTAGTAGTATATTTGAGAGGAATCTGAAGTAGTATATTTAAGAGGAATATGAAGTATTATGTTTAAGAGGAATATGAAGTAGTATATTTAAGAGGAATATGAAGTAGTATGTTTAAAAGGAATATAAAGTAGTATGTTTAAGAGGAATATGAAGTAGTATGTTTAAGAGATATATGAAGTAGTATATTTAAGTGGAATATAAAGTAGTATGTTTAAGAGGAATATGAAGTAGTATATTTAAGAGGAATATGAAGTAGTATGTTTAAGAGGAATATGAAGTAGTATATTTAAGAGGAATATGAAGTAGTATATTTAAGAGGAATATGAAGTAGTATGTTTAAGAGGAATATGAAGTAGTATGTTTAAGAGCAATATGAAGTAGTATATTTAAGAGGAATATTAAGTAGTATGTTTAAGAGGAATATGAAGTAGTATGTTTAAGAGGAATATGAAGTATTATGTTTAAGAGGAATATGAAGTAGTAAGTTTAAGAGGAATATGAAGTAGTATGTTTAAGAGGAATATGAAGTAGTATGTTTAAGAGGAATATGAAGTAGTATATTTAAGAAAAATATGAAGTACTATGTTTAAGAGGAATATGAAGTAGTATGCTTAAGAGGAATATGAAGTAGTATGTTTAAGAGGAATATGAAGAAGTATGTTTAAGAGGAATATGAAGCAGTATGTTTAAGAGGAATATGAAGTAGTATTTTTAAGAGGAATATGAAGTAGAACGTTTAAGAAGAATATGAAGTAGTATGTTTACGAGGAATATGAAGTAGTATATTTAAGAGGAATGTGAAGTAGTATATTTAAGAGGAATATGAAGTAGTATAATTAAGAGGAAAATGAAGTAGTATGTTTAAGAGGAATATGAAGTAGTATGTTTAAGAGGAATAAGAAGTAGTTTGTTTAAGAGGAATATGAAGTAGTATGTTTAAGATGAATATGAAGTATTATATTTAAGAGGAATATGAAGTAGTATATTTAAGAGGAATATGAAGTAGTATGTTTAAGAGGAATATGAAGTAGTATGTTTAAAGGGAATATGAAGTAGTATGTTTAAGAGGAATATGAAGTAGTATATTTAAAGGGAATATGAAGTAGTATGTTTAAGAGGAATATGAAGTAGTATATTTAAGAGGAATATGAAGTAGTATGTTTAAGAGGAATATGAAGAAGTATGTTTAAGAGGTATATGAAGTAGTATGTTTAAGAGGAATATGAAGTAGTATGTTTAAGAGGAATATGAAGTAGTATATTTAAGAGGAATATTAAGTAGTATGTTTAAGAGGAATATGAAGTAGTATGTTTAAGAGGAATATGAAGTATTATGTTTAAGAGGAATATGAAGTAGTATGTTTAAGAGGAATATGAAGTAGTATGTTTAAGAGGAATATGAAGTAGTATATTTAAGAGGAATATGAAGTAGTATATTTAAGAGGAATATGTAGTAGTATACTTAAGAGGAATATGAAGTAGTATGTTTAAGTGGAATATGAAGTAGTATGTTTAAGAGGAATATGAAGTAGTATGTTTAAGAGGAATATGAAGTAGTATGTTTAAGAGGAATATGAATAAGTATATTTAAGAGGAATATGAAGTAGTATATTTAAGAGGAATGTGAAGTAGTATATTTAAGAGGAATATGAAGTAGTATATTTAAGACGAATATGAAGTAGTATGTTTAAGAGGAATATGAAGTAGTATATTTAAAAGGAATATGAAGTAGTATATTTAAGAGGAATGTGAAGTAATATATTTAAGAGGAAAATGAAGTAGTATATTTAAGATGAATATGAAGTAGTATATTTAAGAGGAATATGAAGTAGTATATTTAAGAGGAATATGAAATAGTATGTTTAAGAGGAATACGAAGTAGTTTATTTAAGAGGAATATGAAGTAGTATGTTTAAGAGGAATATGAAGTAGTATATTTAAGAAGAATATGAAGTACTATATTTAAGAGGAATATGAAGTAGTATGCTTAAGAGGAATATGAAGTAGTATGTTTAAGAGGAATATGAAAAAGTATGTTTAAGAGGAATATGAAGCAGTATGTTTAAGAGGAATATGAAGTAGTATTTTTAAGAGGAATATGAAGTAGAACGTTTAAGAGGAATATGAAGTAGTATGTTTACGAGGAATATGAAGTAGTATATTTAAGAGGAATGTGAAGTAGTATATTTAAGAGGAATATGAAGTAGTATGTTTAAGAGGAATATGAAGTAGTATATTTAAGAGGAATGTGAAGTAGTATATTTAAGAGGAAAATGAAGTAGTATATTTAAGACGAATATGAAGTAGTATATTTAAGAGGAATATGAAGTAGTATATTTAAGAGGAATATGAAATAGTATGTTTAAGAGGAATATGAAGTAGTATGTTTAAGATGAATATGAAGTATTATATTTAAGAGGAATATGAAGTAGTATATTTAAGAGGAATATGAAGTAGTATGTTTAAGAGGAATATGAAGTAGTATGTTTAAAGGGAATATGAAGTAGTATGTTTAAGAGGAATATGAAGTAGTATATTTAAAGGGAATATGAAGTAGTATGTTTAAGAGGAATATGAAGTAGTATATTTAAGAGGAATATGAAGTAGTATGTTTAAGAGGAATATGAAGTAGTATGTTTAAGAGGTATATGAAGTAGTATGTTTAAGAGGAATATGAAGTAGTATGTTTAAGAGGAATATGAAGTAGTATATTTAAGAGGAATATTAAGTGGTATGTTTAAGAGGAATATGAAGTAGTATGTTTAAGAGGAATATGAAGTATTATGTTTAAGAAGAATATGAAGTAGTATGTTTAAGAGAAATATGAAGTAGTATGTTTAAGAGGAATATGAAGTAGTATATTTAAGAGGAATATGAAGTAGTATATTTAAGAGGAATATGTAGTAGTATGCTTAAGAGGAATATGAAGTAGTATGCTTAAGAGGAATATGAAGAAGTATGTTTAAGAGGAATATGAAGTGGTATGTTTAAGAGGAATATGAAATAGTATGTTTAAGAGGAATATGAATAAGTATATTTAAGAGGAATATGAAGTAGTATATTTAAGAGGAATGTGAAGTAGTATATTTAACAGGAATATGAAGTAGTATATTTAAGACGAATATGAAGTAGTATTTATAAGAGGAATATGAAGTAGTATATTTAAGTAAAATATGAAGTAGTATGCTTAAGAGGAATATGAAGTAGTATATTTAAGAGGAATATGAAGTAGTATGTTTAAGAGGAATATGAAGTAGTATATTTAAGAGGAATGTGAAGTAGTATACTTAAGAGGAAAATGAAGTAGTATATTTAAGACGAATATGAAGTAGTATATTTAAGAGGAATATGAAGTAGTATATTTAAGAGGAATATGAAATAGTATGTTTAAGAGGAATACGAAGTAGTATATTTAAGAGGAATATGAAGTAGTATGTTTAAGAGGAATATGAAGTAGTATATTTAAGAAGAATATGAAGTACTATGTTTAAGAGGAATATGAAGTAGTATGCTTAAGAGGAATATGAAGTAGTATGTTTAAGAGGAATATGAAGTAGTATGTTTAAGAGGAATATGAAGCAGTATGTTTAAGAGGAATATGAAGTAGTATTTTTAAGAGGAATATGAAGTAGAACGTTTAAGAGGAATATGAAGTAGTATGCTTACGAGGAATATGAAGTAGTATATTTAAGAGGAATGTGAAGTAGTATATTTAAGAGGAATATGAAGTATTATGTTTAAGAGGAATATGAAGTAGTATATTTAAGAGGAATGTGAAGTAGTATATTTAAGAGGAAAATGAAGTAGTATATTTAAGACGAATATGAAGTAGTATATTTAAGAGGAATATGAAGTAGTATATTTAAGAGGAATATGAAGTAGTATGTTTAAGAGGAATATGAGGTAGTATGTTTAAAGGGAATATGAAGTAGTATGTTTAAGAGGAATATGAAGTAGTATATTTAAAGGGAATATGAAGTAGTATGTTTAAGAGGAATATGAAGTAGTATATTTAAGAGGAATATGAAGTAGTATGTTTAAGAGGAATATGTGGTAGTATGTTTAAGAGGTATATGAAGTAGTATGTTTAAGAGGAATTTTAAGTAGTATGTTTAAGAGGAATATGAAGTAGTATGTTTAAGAGGAATATGAAGTAGTATATTTAAGAGGAATATGAAGTAGTATGTTTAAGAGGAATATGCACTAGTATGTTTAAGCGGAATATGCAGTAGTATGTTTAAGAGGAATATGAAGTAGTATATTTAAGAGGAATATGAAGTAGTATATTTAAGAGGAATATGAAGTAGTATGTTTAAGAGGAATATAAAGTAGTATGTTTAAGAGGAATATGAAGTAGTATTTTTAAGAGGAATATGAAGTAGTATGTTTAAGAGGAATATGAAGTGGTATATTTAAGAGGAATATGAAGTAGTATATTTAAGAGGAATATGAAGTAGTATGTTTAAGAGGAATATGAAGTAGTATGTTTAAGACGAATATGCAGTAGTGTGTTTAAGAGGAATACGAAGTAGTATATTTAAGTGGAATATGAAGTAGTATGTTTAAGAGGAATATGAAGTAGTATGTTTAAGAGGAATATGAAGTAGTATGTTTAAGAGGAAAATGAAGTAGTATATTTAACTGGAATATGAAGTAGTATGTTTAAGAGGAATATGAATTAGTATGTTTAAGAGGAATATGAAGTAGTATGTGTGAGAAATATGCAGTAATATGTTTAAGAGGAATACGAAGTAGTATATTTAAGTGGAATATGAAGTAGTATGTTTAAGAGGAATATGAAGTAGTATATTTAAGAGGAATATGAAGTAGTATGTTTAAGAGGAATATGAAGTACTATGTTTAAGAGGAATATGAAGTAGCATATTTAAGAGGAATATAAAGTAGTTTGTTTAAGAGGAATATGAAGTAGTATGTTTAAGAGGAATTTGAAGAAGTATGTTTAAGAGATTTATTAAGTAGTATATTTAAGGGGAATATAAAGTAGTTTGTTTAAGAGGAATATGAAGTAGTATATTTAAGAGGAATATGAAGTAGTATGTTTAAGATGAATATGAAGTAGTATGTTTAAGAGGAATATGAAGTAGTATGTTTAAGTGGAATATGATGTAGTATATTTAAGAGGAATATGTAGTAGTATATTTAAGAGGAATATGAAGTAGTATATTTAAGAGGAATATAAAGTAGTATGTTTAAGAGGAATATGAAGTAGTATATTTAAGAGGAATATGAAGTAGTATGTTTAAAATGAATATAAAGTAGTATGTTTAAGAGGAATATGACGTAGTATGTTTAAGAGATATATGAAGCAGTATATTTAAGTGGAATATGAAGTAGTATGTTTAAGAGGAATATGAAGTAGTATATTTAAGAGGAATATGAAGTAGTATGTTTAAGAGGAATATGAAGTAGTATATTTAAGAGGAATATGAAGTAGTATATTTAAGAGGAATATGAAGAAGTATGTTTAAGAGGAATATGTAGTAGTATATTTAAGAGGAATATGAAGTAGTATATTTAAGAGGAATATGAAGTAGTATGTTTAAGAGGAATATGAAGTAGTATATTTAAGAGGAATATGAAGTAGTATGTTTAAAATGAATATAAAGTAGTATGTTTAAGAGGAATATGACGTAGTATGTTTAAGAGATATATGAAGCAGTATATTTAAGTGGAATATGAAGTAGTATGTTTAAGAGGAATATGAAGTAGTATATTTAAGAGGAATATGAAGTAGTATGTTTAAGTGGAATATGAAGTAGTATGTTTAAGAGGAATATGAAGTAGTATACTTAAGAGGAATATGAAGTAGTATGTTTAAGAGGAATATGAAGTAGAATATTTAAGAGGAATATGAAGTAGTATTTATAAGAGGAATATGAAGTAGTATATTTAAGTAAAATATGAAGTAGTATGCTTAAGAGGAATATGAAGTAGTATATTTAAGAGGAATATGAAGTAGTATGTTTAAGAGGAATATGAAGTAGTATATTTAAGAGGAATGTGAAGTAGTATACTTAAGAGGAAAATGAAGTAGTATATTTAAGACGAATATGAAGTAGTATATTTAAGAGGAATATGAAGTAGTATATTTAAGAGGAATATGAAATAGTATGTTTAAGAGGAATACGAAGTAGTATATTTAAGAGGAATATGAAGTAGTATGTTTAAGAGGAATATGAAGTAGTATATTTAAGAAGAATATGAAGTACTATGTTTAAGAGGAATATGAAGTAGTATGCTTAAGAGGAATATGAAGTAGTATGTTTAAGAGGAATATGAAGTAGTATGTTTAAGAGGAATATGAAGCAGTATGTTTAAGAGGAATATGAAGTAGTATTTTTAAGAGGAATATGAAGTAGAACGTTTAAGAGGAATATGAAGTAGTATGCTTACGAGGAATATGAAGTAGTATATTTAAGAGGAATGTGAAGTAGTATATTTAAGAGGAATATGAAGTATTATGTTTAAGAGGAATATGAAGTAGTATATTTAAGAGGAATGTGAAGTAGTATATTTAAGAGGAAAATGAAGTAGTATATTTAAGACGAATATGAAGTAGTATATTTAAGAGGAATATGAAGTAGTATATTTAAGAGGAATATGAAGTAGTATGTTTAAGAGGAATATGAGGTAGTATGTTTAAAGGGAATATGAAGTAGTATGTTTAAGAGGAATATGAAGTAGTATATTTAAAGGGAATATGAAGTAGTATGTTTAAGAGGAATATGAAGTAGTATATTTAAGAGGAATATGAAGTAGTATGTTTAAGAGGAATATGTGGTAGTATGTTTAAGAGGTATATGAAGTAGTATGTTTAAGAGGAATTTTAAGTAGTATGTTTAAGAGGAATATGAAGTAGTATGTTTAAGAGGAATATGAAGTAGTATATTTAAGAGGAATATGAAGTAGTATGTTTAAGAGGAATATGCACTAGTATGTTTAAGCGGAATATGCAGTAGTATGTTTAAGAGGAATATGAAGTAGTATATTTAAGAGGAATATGAAGTAGTATATTTAAGAGGAATATGAAGTAGTATGTTTAAGAGGAATATAAAGTAGTATGTTTAAGAGGAATATGAAGTAGTATTTTTAAGAGGAATATGAAGTAGTATGTTTAAGAGGAATATGAAGTGGTATATTTAAGAGGAATATGAAGTAGTATATTTAAGAGGAATATGAAGTAGTATGTTTAAGAGGAATATGAAGTAGTATGTTTAAGACGAATATGCAGTAGTGTGTTTAAGAGGAATACGAAGTAGTATATTTAAGTGGAATATGAAGTAGTATGTTTAAGAGGAATATGAAGTAGTATGTTTAAGAGGAATATGAAGTAGTATGTTTAAGAGGAAAATGAAGTAGTATATTTAACTGGAATATGAAGTAGTATGTTTAAGAGGAATATGAATTAGTATGTTTAAGAGGAATATGAAGTAGTATGTGTGAGAAATATGCAGTAATATGTTTAAGAGGAATACGAAGTAGTATATTTAAGTGGAATATGAAGTAGTATGTTTAAGAGGAATATGAAGTAGTATATTTAAGAGGAATATGAAGTAGTATGTTTAAGAGGAATATGAAGTACTATGTTTAAGAGGAATATGAAGTAGCATATTTAAGAGGAATATAAAGTAGTTTGTTTAAGAGGAATATGAAGTAGTATGTTTAAGAGGAATTTGAAGAAGTATGTTTAAGAGATTTATTAAGTAGTATATTTAAGGGGAATATAAAGTAGTTTGTTTAAGAGGAATATGAAGTAGTATATTTAAGAGGAATATGAAGTAGTATGTTTAAGATGAATATGAAGTAGTATGTTTAAGAGGAATATGAAGTAGTATGTTTAAGTGGAATATGATGTAGTATATTTAAGAGGAATATGTAGTAGTATATTTAAGAGGAATATGAAGTAGTATATTTAAGAGGAATATAAAGTAGTATGTTTAAGAGGAATATGAAGTAGTATATTTAAGAGGAATATGAAGTAGTATGTTTAAAATGAATATAAAGTAGTATGTTTAAGAGGAATATGACGTAGTATGTTTAAGAGATATATGAAGCAGTATATTTAAGTGGAATATGAAGTAGTATGTTTAAGAGGAATATGAAGTAGTATATTTAAGAGGAATATGAAGTAGTATGTTTAAGAGGAATATGAAGTAGTATATTTAAGAGGAATATGAAGTAGTATATTTAAGAGGAATATGAAGAAGTATGTTTAAGAGGAATATGTAGTAGTATATTTAAGAGGAATATGAAGTAGTATATTTAAGAGGAATATGAAGTAGTATGTTTAAGAGGAATATGAAGTAGTATATTTAAGAGGAATATGAAGTAGTATGTTTAAAATGAATATAAAGTAGTATGTTTAAGAGGAATATGACGTAGTATGTTTAAGAGATATATGAAGCAGTATATTTAAGTGGAATATGAAGTAGTATGTTTAAGAGGAATATGAAGTAGTATATTTAAGAGGAATATGAAGTAGTATGTTTAAGTGGAATATGAAGTAGTATGTTTAAGAGGAATATGAAGTAGTATACTTAAGAGGAATATGAAGTAGTATGTTTAAGAGGAATATGAAGTAGAATATTTAAGAGGAATATGAAGTAGTATATTTAAGAGGAATATGAAGTAGTATGTTTAAGAGGAATATGAAGTAGTATGTTTAAGAGAAATATGAAGTACTATATTTAAGAGGAATATGATGTAGTATGTTTAAGAGGAATATGCACTAGTATGTTTAAGAGGAATATGCAGTAGTATGTTTAAGACGAATATGAAGTAGTATATTTAAGAGGAATATGAAGTAGTATATTTAAGAGGAATATGAAGTAGTATTTTTAAGAGGAATATGAAGTAGTATGTTTAAGAGGAATATGAAGTAGTATATTTAAGAGGAATATGAAGTAGTATATTTAAGAGGAATATGAAGTAGTATGTTTAAGAGGAATATGAAGTAGTATGTTTAAGAGGAATATGCAGTAGTATGTTTAAGAGGAATACGAAGTAGTATATTTAAGTGGAATATGAAGTAGTATGCTTAAGAGGAATATGAAGTAGAATGTTTAAGAGGAATATGAAGTAGTATGTTTAAGAGGAATACGAAGTAGTATATTTAAGTGGAATATGAAGTAGTATGCTTAAGAGGAATATGAAGTAGTATGTTTAAGAGGAATTTGAAGTAGTATGTTTAAGAGATTTATTAAGTAGTATATTTAAGAGGAATATAAAGTAGTTTGTTTAAGAGGAATATGAAGTAGTATATTTAAGAGGAATATGAAGTAGTATGTTTAAGATGAATATGAAGTAGTATGTTTAAGAGGAATATGAAGTAGTATGTTTAAGTGGAATATGATGTAGTATATTTAAGAGGAATATGTAGTAGTATATTTAAGAGGAATATGAGGTAGTATATTTAAGAGGAATATGAAGTAGTATGTTAAAGAGGAATATGAAGTAGTATATTTAAGAGGAATATGAAGTAGTATGTTTAAAAGGAATATAAAGTAGTATGTTTAAGAGGAATATGACGTAGTATGTTTAAGAGATATATGAAGTAGTATATTTAAGTGGAATATGAAGTAGTATGTTTAAGAGGAATATGAAGTAGTATATTTAAGAGGAATATGAAGTAGTATGTTTAAGAGGAATATGAAGTAGTATATTTAAGAGGAATATGAAGTAGTATATTTAAGAGGAATATGAAGTAGTATGTTTAAGAGGAATATGAAGTAGTATGTTTAAGAGAAATATGAAGTACTATATTTAAGAGGAATATGATGTAGTATGTTTAAGAGGAATATGCACTAGTATGTTTAAGAGGAATATGCAGTAGTATGATTAAGAGGAATATGAAGTAGTATATTTAAGAGGAATATAAAGTAGTATGTTTAAGAGGAATATGAAGTAGTATTTTTAAGAGGAATATGAAGTAGTATGTTTAAGAGGAATATGAAGTAGTATATTTAAGAGGAATATGAAGTAGTATATTTAAGAGGAATATGAAGTAGTATGTTTAAGAGGAATATGAAGTAGTATGTTTAAGAGGAATATGCAGTAGTATGTTTAAGAGGAATACGAAGTAGTATATTTAAGTGGAATATGAAGTAGTATGCTTAAGAGGAATGTGAAGTAGTATGTTTAAGAGGAATATGAAGTAGTATGTTTAAGAGGAAAATGAAGTAGTATATTTAAGTGGAATATGAAGTAGTATGTTTAAGAGGAATATGAAGTAGTATGTTTAAGAGGAATATGAAGTAGTATGTTTAAGAAGAATATGCAGTGGTATGTTTAAGAGGAATACGAAGTAATATATTTAAGTGGAATATGAAGTAGTATGTTTAAGAGGAATATGAAGTAGTATATTTAAGAGGAATATGAAGTAGTATGTTTAAGAGGAATATGAAGTAGTATGTTTAAGAGGAATATGAAGTAGCATATTTAAGAGGAATATAAAGTAGTTTGTATAAGAGGAATATGAAGTAGTATGTTTAAGAGGAATTTGAGGTAGTATGTTTAAGAGATATATGAAGTAGTATATTTAAGAGGAATATAAAGTACTTTGTTTAAGAGGAATATGAAGTAGTATATTTAAGAGGAATATGAAGTAGTATGTTTAAGATGAATATGAAGTAGTATGTTTAAGAGGAATATGAAGTAGTATGTTTAAGTGGAATATGATGTAGTATATTTAAGAGGAATATGTAGTAGTATATTTAAGAGGAATATGAAGTAGTATATTTAAGAGGAATATGAAGTAGTATGTTTAAGAGGAATATGAAGTAGTATATTTAAGAGGAATATGAAGTAGTATGTTTAAAAGGAATATAAGGTAGTATGTTTAAGAGGAATATGAAGTAGTATATTTAAGAGATATATGAAGTAGTATAATTAAGTGCAATATGAAGTAGTATTTTTAAGAGGAATATGAAGTAGTATATTTAAGAGGAATATGAAGTAGTTTGTTTAAGAGGAATATGAAGTAGTATATTTAAGAGGAATATGAAGTAGTATATTTAAGAGGAATATGAAGTAGTATGTTTAAGAGGAATATGAAATAGTATGTTTAAGAGGAATATGAAGTAGTATATTTAAGAGGGATATTAAGTAGTATGTTTAAGAGGAGTATGAAGTAGTATGTTTAAGAGGAATATGAAGTATTATGTTTAAGAGGAATATGAAGTAGTATGTTTAAGAGGAATATGAAGTAGTATGTTTAAGAGGAATAAGAAGTAGTATATTTAAGAGGAATATGAAATAGTATATTTAAGAGGAATATGTAGTAGTATGCTTAAGAGGAATATGAAGTAGTATGCTTAAGAGGAATATGAAGTAGTATGTTTAAGAGGAATATGAAGTAGTATGTTTAAGAGGAATATGAAGTAGTATGTTTAAGAGGAATATGAAGTAGTATATTTAAGAGGAATATGAAGTAGTATATTTAAGAGGAATGTGAAGTAGTATATTTAAGAGGAATATGAAGTAGTATATTTAAGACGAATATGAAGTAGTATTTTTAAGAGGAATATGAAGTAGTATATTTAAGTAAATTATGAAGTAGTATGCTTAAGAGGAATATGAAGTAGTATATTTAAGAGGAATATGAAGTAGTATGTTTAAGAGGAATATGAAGTAGTATATTTAAGAGGAATATGAAGTAGTATATTTAAGAGGAAAATGAAGTAGTATATTTAAGACGAATATGAAGTAGTATATTTAAGAGGAATATGAAGTAGTATATTTAAGAGGAATATGAAATAGTATGTTTAAGAGGAATACGAAGTAGTATATTTAAGAGGAATATGAAGTAGTATGTTTAAGAGGAATATGAAGTAGTATATTTAAGAGGAATATGATGTTGTATGTTTAAGAGGAATATAAAGTAGTATGCTTAAGAGGAATATGAAGTAGTATGTTTAAGAGGAATATGAAGTAGTATGTTTAAGAGGAATATGAAGCAGTATGTTTAAGAGGAATATGAAGTAGTATTTTTAAGAGGAATATGAAGTAGAACGTTTAAGAGGAATATGAAGTAGTATGTTTACGAGGAATATGAAGTAGTATATTTAAGAGGAATGTGAAGTAGTATGTTTAAGAGGAAAATGAAGTAGTATGTTTAAGAGGAATATGAAGTAGTATGTTTAAGAGGAATATGAATTAGTTTGTTTAAGAGGAATATGAAGTAGTATGTTTAAGATGAATATGAAGTATTATATTTAAGAGGAATATGAAGTAGTATATTTAAGAGGAATATGAAGTAGTATGTTTAAGAGGAATATGAAGTAGTATATTAAAGATGAATATGATGTAGTATGTTTAAGAGGAATATGCACTAGTATGTTTAAGAGGAATATGCAGTAGTATGCTTAAGCGGAATATGAAGTAGTATATTTAAGAGGAATATAAAGTAGTATGTTTAAGAGGAATATGAAGTAGTATTTTTAAGAGGAATATGAAGTAGTATGTTTAAGAGGAATATGAAGTAGTATATTTAAGAGGAATATGGAGTAGTATATTTAAGAGGAATATGAAGTAGTATGTTTAAGAGGAATATGAAGTAGTATGTTTAAGAGGAATATGCAGTAGTATGTTTAAGAGGAATACGAAGTAGTATATTTAAGTGGAATATGAAGTAGTATGCTTAAGAGGAATATGAAGTAGTATGTTTAAGAGGAATATGAAGTAGTATGTTTAAGAGGAAAATGAAGTAGTATATTTAAGTGGAATATGAAGTAGTATGTTTAAGAGGAATATGAAGTAGTATGTTTAAGAGGAATATGAAGTAGTATGTTTAAGAGGAATATGCAGTAGTATATTTAAGAGGAATATGATGTAGTATGTTTAAGAGGAATATGCACTAGTATGTTTAAGAGGAATATGCAGTAGTATGTTTAAGAGGAATATGAAGTAGTATATTTAAGAGGAATATAAAGTAGTATGTTTAAGAGGAATATGAAGTAGTATTTTTAAGAGGAATAGGAAGTAGTATGTTTACGAGGAATATGAAGTAGTATATTTAAGAGGAATGTGAAGTAGTATGTTTAAGAGGAAAATGAAGTAGTATGTTTAAGAGGAATATGAAGTAGTATGTTTAAGAGGAATATGAAGTAGTTTGTTTAAGAGGAATATGAAGTAGTATGTTTAAGATGAATATGAAGTATTATATTTAAGAGGAATATGAAGTAGTATATTTAAGAGGAATATGAAGTAGTATGTTTAAGAGGAATATGAAGTAGTATATTTAAGAGGAATATGATGTAGTATGTTTAAGAGGAATATGCACTAGTATGTTTAAGAGGAATATGCAGTAGTATGTTTAAGAGGAATATGAAGTAGTATATTTAAGAGGAATATAAAGTAGTATGTTTAAGAGGAATATGAAGTAGTATTTTTAAGAGGAATATGAAGTAGTATGTTTAAGAGGAATATGAAGTAGTATATTTAAGAGGAATATGGAGTAGTATATTTAAGAGGAATATGAAGTAGTATGTTTAAGAAGAATATGAAGTAGTATGTTTAAGAGGAATATGCAGTAGTATGTTTAAGAGGAATACGAAGTAGTATATTTAAGTGGAATATGAAGTAGTATGCTTAAGAGGAATATGAAGTAGTATGTTTAAGAGGAATATGAAGTAGTATGTTTAAGAGGAAAATGAAGTAGTATATTTAAGTGGAATATGAAGTAGTATGTTTATGAGGAATATGAAGTAGTATGTTTAAGAGGAATATGAAGTAGTATGTTTAAGAGGAATATGCAGTAGTATGTTTAAGAGGAATACGAAGTAGTATATTTAAGAGGAATATGAAGTAGTATGTTTAAGAGGAATATGAAGTAGTATATTTAAGAGGAATATGAAGTAGTATATTTAAGAGGAATACGAAGTAGTATATTTAAGTGGAATATGAAGTAGTATGCTTAAGAGGAATATGAAGTAGTATGTTTAAGAGGAATATGAAGTAGTATATTTAAGAGGAATATGAAGTAGTATATTTAAGAGGAATATGAAGTAGTATGTTTAAGAGGAATATGAAGTAGTATGTTTAAGATGAATATGAAGTAGTATGTTTACGAGGAATATGAAGTAGTATTTTTAAGTGGAATATGATGTAGTATATTTAAGAGGAATATGTAGTAGTATATTTAAGAGGAATATTAAGTAGTATGTTTAAAAGTAATATAAGGTAGTATATTTAATAGGAATATGAAGTAGTATATTTAAGATATATATGAAGTAGTATATTTAAGTGGAATATGAAGTAGTATGTTTAAGAGGAATATGAAGTAGTATATTTAAGAGGAATATGAAGTAGTACATTTAAGAATAATATGAAGTAGTATATTTAAGAGGAATATGAAGTAGTATTTTTAAGAGGAATATAAAGTAGTATGTTTAAGAGGAATATGAAGTAGTATGTTTAAGAGGAATATGAAGTAGTATGTTTAAGAGGAATATGAAGTAGTATATTTAAGAGGAATATGAAGTAGTATATTTAAGAGGAATATGTAGTAGTATGCTTAAGAGGAATATGAAGTAGTATGCTAAAGAGGAATATGAAGTCGTATGTTTAAGAGGAATATGAAGTAGTATGTTTAAGAGGAACATGAAGTAGTATGTTTAAGAGGAATATGAAGTAGTATATTTAAGAAGAATATGAAGTAGTATATTTAAGAGGAATGTGAAGTAGTATATTTAAGAGGAATATGAAGTAGTACATTTAAGACGAATATGAAGTAGTATTTTTAAGAGGAATATGAAGTAGTATATTTAAGTAGAATATGAAGTAGTATGCTTAAGAGGAATATGAAGTAATATATTTAAGAGGAATATGAAGTAGTATGTTTAAGAGGAATATGAAGTAGAATATTTAAGAGGAATGTGAAGTAGTATATTTAAGAGGAAAATGAAGTAGTATATTTAAGACGAATATGAAGTAGTATATTTAAGAGGAATATGAAGTAGTATATTTAAGAGGAATATGAAGTAGTATGTTTAAGAGGAATACGAAGTAGTATATTTAAGAGGAATATGAAGTAGTATGTTCAAGAGGAATATGAAGTAGTATATTTAAGAGGAATATGAAGTAGTAAGTTTAAGAGGAATATGAAGTAGTATGCTTAAGAGAAATATGAAGTAGTATGTTTAAGAGGAATATGAAGTAGTATGTTTAAGAGGAATATGAAGCAGTATGTTTAAGAGGAATATGAAGTAGTATTTTTAAGAGGAATATGAAGTAGAACGTTTAAGAAGAATATGAAGTAGTATGTTTACGAGGAATATGAAGTAGTATATTTAAGAGGAATGTGAAGTAGTATATTTAAGAGGAATATGAAGTAGTATGTTTAAGAGGAAAATGAAGTAGTATGTTTAAGAGGAATATGAAGTAGTATGTTTAAGAGAAATATGAAGTAGTTTGTTTAAGAGGAATATGAAGTAGTATGTTTAAGATGAAAATGAAGTATTATATTTAAGAGGAATATGAAGTAGTATATTAAAGAGGAATATGAAGTAGTATGTTAAAGAGGAATATGAAGTAGTATGTTTAAAGGGAATATGAAGTAGTATGTTTAAGAGGAATATGAAGTAGTATATTTAAAGGAAATATGAAATAGTATGTTTAAGAGGAATATGAAGTAGTATATTTAAGAGGAATATGAAGTAGTATGTTTAAGAGGAATATGAAGTAGTATGTTTAAGAGGTTTATGAAGTAGTACGTTTAAGAGGAATATGAAGTAGTATGTTTAAGAGGAATATGAAGTAGTATATTTAAGAGGAATATGAAGTAGTATATTTAGGAGGAATATAAAGTTGTATGTTTAAGAGGAATATGAAGCAGTATGTTTAAGAGGAATATGAAGTAGTATGTTTAAGAGGAATATGAAGTAGTATGTTTAAGAGGAATATGAAGTAGTATTTTTAAGAGGAATATGAAGTAGTATGTTTAAGTGGAATATGCAGTAGTATGTTTAAGAGGAATATGCAGTAGTATGTTTAAGAGGAATACGAAGTAGTATATTTAAGTGGAATATGAAGTAGTATGTTTAAGAGGAATATGAAGTTGTATATTTAAGAGGAATATGAAGTAGTATGTTTAAGAGGAATATGAAGTAGTATGTTTACGAGGAATATGAAGTAGTATATTTAAGAGGAATGTGAAGTAGTATGTTTAAGAGGAATATGCAGTAGTATGCTTAAGAGGAATATGAAGTAGTATATTTAAGAGGAATATGCAGTAGTATGCTTAAGAGGAATATGAAGTAGTATATTTAAAAGGAATATGAAGTAGTATGTTTAAGAGGAATATGAAGCAGTATGTTTAAGAGGAATATGAAGTAGTATGTTTAAGAGGAATATGAAGTAGTATGTTTAAGAGATATATGAAGTAGTATATTTAAGAGATATATGAAGTAGTATGTTTAAGAGGAATATGAAGTAGTATGTTTAAGAGGAATATGAAGTAGTATATTTAAGAGGAATATGAAGTAGTATGTTTAAGAGGAATATGAAGTAGTATGTTTAAGAGGAATATGAAGTAGTATGCTTAAGAGGAATATGAAGTAGTACATTTAAGAGGAATATGAAATAGTATATTTAAGAGGAAAATGAAGTAGTTTGTTAAGGAGGAATATGAAGTAGTATATTTAAAGGGAATATGAAGTAGTATGTTTAAGAGGAATATGAAGTAGTATGTTTAAGAGGAATATGAAGTAGTATGTTTAAGAGGAATAGGAAGTAGTATGTTTAAAATGAATATGAAGTAGTATGTTTAAGAGGAATATGAAGTAGTATATTTAAGAGGAATGTGAAGTAGTATGTTTAAGAGGAATATGCAGTAGTATGTTTAAGAGGAATATGAAGTAGTATATTTAAGAGGAATATGCAGTAGTATGTTAAAGAGGAATACGAAGTAGTATATTTAAGTGGAATATGAAGTAGTATGTTTAAGAGGAATATGAAGTAGTATATTTAAGAGGAATATGAAGTAGTATGTTTGAGAGGAATATGAAGTAGTATGTTTACGAGGAATATGAAGTTGTATATTTAAGAGGAATGTGAAGTAGTATATTTAAGAGGAATATGAAGTAGTACATTTAAGAGGAATATGAAGTAGTATGTTTAAGAGGAGCTTGAAGTAGTATATTTAAAAGGAATATAATGTCGTATATTTAAGAGGAATATGAAGTAGTATGTTTAAGAGGAATATGAAGTAGTATATTTAAGAGGAATATGAAGTAGTATATTTAAGAGAAATATGAAGTAGTATGTTTAAGAGGAATATGAAGAAGTATGTTTAAGAGGAATATGCAGTAGTATGTTTAAGAGGAATACGAAGTAGTATATTTAAGTGGAATATGAAGTAGTATGTTTAAGAGGAATATGAAGTAGTATATTTAAGAGGAATATGAAGTAGTATGTTTAAAAGGAATATAAAGTAGTATATTTAAGAGGAATATGAAGTAGTATGTTTAAGATGAATATGAAGTAGTATGTTTAAGAGGAATATGAAGTAGTATGTTTAAGAGGAATAAGAAGTAGTATGTTTAAGAGGAATATGAAGTAGTATATTTAAGAGGAATATGAAGTAGTATGTTTAAGAGGAATATGAAGTAGTATGCTTAAGAGGAATATGAAGTAGTATATTTAAGAGGAATATGAAGTAGTATATTTAAGAGGAATATGAAGTAGTATGTTTAAGAGGAATATGAAGTAGTATATTTAAGAGGAATATGAAGTAGTATGTTTAAGAGGAATATGAAGTACCATATTTAAGAGTAATAGGAAGTAGTATGTTTAAGAGGAATATGAAGTAGTATGTTTAAGAGATATATGAAGTAGTATATTTAAGAGGAATATGAAGTAGTATGTTTAAGAGGAATATGAAATAGTATGCTTAAGACGAATATGAAGTAGTATATTTAACAGGAATATGAAGTAGTATGTTTAAGAGGAATATGAAGTAGTATATTTAAGAGGAATATGAAGTAGTATGTTTAAGAGGAATATGAAGTAGTATGTTTAAGAGGAATATGAAGTAGTATGTTTAAGAGGAATGTGAAGTAGTATATTTAAGAGGAATATGAAGTAGTATGTCTTAGAGGAATATGAAGTAGTATGTTTAAGAGGAATATGCAGTAGTATGTTTAAGAGGAATATGAAGTAGTATGTTTAAGAGGAATATGAAGTAGTATGTTTAAGAGGAATATGAAGTAGTATGTTTAAGAGGAATATGAAGTAGTATGTTTATGAGGAATATGAAGTAGTATGTTTAGGAGGAATGTGAAGTAGTATGTTTAAGAAGAATATGAAGTAGTATGTTTAAGAGGAATATGAAGTAGTATGTTTAAGAGGAATACGAAGTAGTATATTTAAGTGGAATATGAAGTAGTATGTTCAAGATGAATATTAAGTAGTATGTTTAAGAGAAATATGAAGTAGTATGTTTAAGAGGAATATGCAGTAGTATGTTTAAGAGGAATATGAAGTAGTATGTTTAAGATGAATATGAAGTAGTATGTTTAAGATGAATATGAAGTAGTATATTTAAGAGGAATATGAAGTAGTATATTTAAGAGGAATATGAAGTAGTATGTTTAAGAGGAATATGAAGTAGTATGTTTAAGAGGAATATGAAGTAGTATGTTGAAGAGGAATATGAAGTAGTATGTTTAAGAGGAATGTGAAGTAGTATATTTAAGAGGAATATGAAGTAGTATGTTTAAGAGGAATATGCAGTATTATGTTTAAGAGGAATACGAAGTAGTATATTTAAGTGGAATATGAAGTAGTATGTTTAAGAGGAATATGAAGTAGTATGTTTAAAAGGAATATAAAGTAGTATAGTTAAGAGGAATATGAAGTAGTATGTTTAAGAAGAATATGAAGTAGTATATTTAAGAGGTATATGAAGTAGTATATTTAAGAGGAATATGAAGTAGTATGTTTAAGAGGAATATGAAGTAGTATGTTTAAGAGGAATATGAAGTAGTATGTTTAAGAGGAATATGAAGTAGTATGTTTAAGAAGAATATGAAGTAGTATGTTTAAGAGGAATATGAAGTAGTATGCTTAAGAGGAATATGAAGTAGTATATTTAAAAGGAATATGAAGTAGTATATTTAAGAGGAATATGAAGTAGTATTTTTAGGAGGAATATGAAGTAGTATATTTAAGTGGAATATGAAGTAGTATGTTTAAGAGGAATATGAAGTACCATATTTAAGAGTAATAGGAAGTAGTATGTTTAAGAGGAATATGAAGTAGTATGTTTAAGAGATATATGAAGTAGTATATTTAAGAGGAATATGAAGTAGTTTGTTTAAGAGGAATATGAAGTAGTATGCTTAAGACGAATATGAAGTAGTATATTTAAGAGGAATATGAAGAAGTATGTTGAGGAGTAATATGAAGTAGTATATTTAAGAGGAATATGAAGTAGTATGTTTAAGAGGAATATGAAGTAGTATGTTTAAGAGGAATATGAAGTAGTATGTTTAAGAGGAATGTGAAGTAGTATATTTAAGAGGAATATGAAGTAGTATGTTTTAGAGGTATATGAAGTAGTATGTTTAAGAGGAATATGAAGTAGTATGTTTAAGAGGAATTTGCAGTAGTATGTTTAAGAGGAATATGAAGTAGTATATTTAAGAGGAATATGAAGTAGTATGTTTAAGAGGAATATGAAGTAGTATGTTTAAGGGGAATATGAAGTAGTATGTTTAAGAGGAATACGAAGTAGTATGTTTAGGAGGAATATGAAGTAGTATGTTTAGGAGGAATATGAAGTAGTATGTTTAAGATGAATATGAAGTAGTATGTTTAAGATGAATATGAAGTAGTATATTTAAGAGGAATATGAAGTAGTATATTTAATAGGAATATGAAGTAGTATGTTTAAGAGGAATATGAAGTAGTATGTTTAAGAGGAATATGAAGTAGTATGTTGAAGAGGAATATGAAGTAGTATGTTTAAGAGGAATGTGAAGTAGTATATTTAAGAGGAATATGAAGTAGTATGTTTAAGAGGAATATGCAGTAGTATGTTTAAGAGGAATACGAAGTAGTATATTTAAGTGGAATATGAAGTAGTATGTTTAAGAGATATATGAAGTAGTATATTTAAGTGGAATATAAAGTAGTTTGTTTAAGAGGAATATGAAGTAGTATGTTTAAGAGGAATATGAAGTAGAATGTTTAAGAGGAATATGAATTAGTATGTTTAAGAGGAATATGAAGTAGTATGTTTAAGAGGAATGTGAAGTAGTATATTTAAGAGGAATATGAAGTAGTATGTCTTAGAGGAATATGAAGTAGTATGTTTAAGAGGAATATGCAGTAGTATGTTTAAGAGAAATATGAAGTAGTATGTTTAAGAGGAATATGAAGTAGTATGTTTAAGAGGAATATGAAGTAGTATGTTTAAGAGGAATATGAAGTAGTATGTTTATGAGGAATATGAAGTAGTATGTTTAGGAGGAATGTGAAGTAGTATGTTTAAGAAGAATATGAAGTAGTATGTTTAAGAGGAATATGAAGTAGTATGTTTAAGAGGAATACGAAGTAGTATATTTAAGTGGAATATGAAGTAGTATGTTCAAGATGGATATTAAGTAGTATGTTTAAGAGGAATATGAAGTAGTATGTTTAAGAGGAATATGCAGTAGTATGTTTAAGAGGATTATGAAGTAGTATATTTAAGAGGAATATGAAGTAGTATGTTTAAGAGGAATATGAAGTAGTATGTTTAAGACGAATATGAAGTAGTATGTTTAAGAGGAATACGAAGTAGTATGTTTAGGAGGAATATGAAGTAGTATGTTTAGGAGGAATATGAAGTAGTATGTTTAAGATGAATATGAAGTAGTATGTTTAAGATGAATATGAAGTAGTATATTTAAGAGGAATATGAAGTAGTATATTTAAGAGGAATATGAAGTAGTATGTTTAAGAGGAATATGAAGTAGTATGTTTAAGAGGAATATGAAGTAGTATGTTGAAGAGGAATATGAAGTAGTATGTTTAAGAGGAATGTGAAGTAGTATATTTAAGAGGAATATGAAGTAGTATGTTTAAGAGGAATATGCAGTAGTATGTTTAAGAGGAATACGAAGTAGTATATTTAAGTGGAATATGAAGTAGTATGTTTAAGAGATATATGAAGTAGTATATTTAAGTGGAATATGAAGTAGTATGTTTAAGAGGAATATGAAGTAGTATGTTTAAAAGGAATATAAAGTAGTATATTTAAGAGGAATATGAAGTAGTATGTTTAAGAAGAATATGAAGTAGTATATTTAAGAGGTATATGAAGTAGTATATTTAAGAGGAATATGAAGTAGTATGTTTAAGAGGAATATGAAGTAGTATGTTTAAGAGGAATATGAAGTAGTATGTTTAAGAGGAATATGAAGTAGTATGTTTAAGAGGAATATGAAGTAGTATGTTTAAGAGGAATATTAAGTAGTATGCTTAAGAGGAATATGAAGTAGCATATTTAAAAGGAATATGAAGTAGTATATTTAAGAGGAATATGAAGTAGTATTTTTAGGAGGAATATGAAGTAGTATATTTAAGAGGAATATGAAGTAGTATGTTTAAGAGGAATATGAAGTACCATATTTAAGAGTAATAGGAAGTAGTATGTTTAAGAGGAATATGAAGTAGTATGTTTAAGAGATATATGAAGTAGTATATTTAAGAGGAATATGAAGTAGTTTGTTTAAGAGGAATATGAAGTAGTATGCTTAAGACGAATATGAAGTAGCATATTTAAGAGGAATATGAAGAAGTATGTTGAGGAGTAATATGAAGTAGTATATTTAAGAGGAATATGAAGTAGTATGTTTAAGAGGAATATGAAGTAGTATGTTTAAGAGGAATATGAAGTAGTATGTTTAAGAGGAATGTGAAGTAGTATATTTGAGAGGAATATGAAGTAGTATGTTTTAGAGGAATATGAAGTAGTATGTTTAAGAGGAATATGAAGTAGTATGTTTAAGAGGAATATGCAGTAGTATGTTTAAGAGGAATATGAAGTAGTATATTTAAGAGGAATATGAAGTAGTATGTTTAAGAGGAATATGAAGTAGTATGTTTAAGAGGAATATGAAGTAGTATGTTTAAGAGGAATACGAAGTAGTATGTTTAGGAGGAATATGAAGTAGTATGTTTAGGAGGAATATGAAGTAGTATGTTTAAGATGAATATGAAGTAGTATGTTTAAGATGAATATGAAGTAGTATATTTAAGAGGAATATGAAGTAGTATATTTAAGAGGAATATGAAGTAGTATGTTTAAGAGGAATATGAAGTAGTATGTTTAAGAGGAATATGAAGTAGTATGTTGAAGAGGAATATGAGGTAGTATGTTTAAGAGGAATGTGAAGTAGTATATTTAAGAGGAATATGAAGTAGTATGTTTAAGAGGAATATGCAGTAGTATGTTTAAGAGGAATACGAAGTAGTATATTTAAGTGGAATATGAAGTAGTATGTTTAAGAGATATATGAAGTAGTATATTTAAGTGGAATATGAAGTAGTATGTTTAAGAGGAATATGAAGTAGTATGTTTAAAAGGAATATAAAGTAGTATATTTAAGAGGAATATGAAGTAGTATGTTTAAGAGGAATATGAAGTAGTATATTTAAGAGGTATATGAAGTAGTATATTTAAGAGGAATATGAAGTAGTATGTTTAAGAGGAATATGAAGTAGTATGTTTAAGAGGAATATGAAGTAGTATGTTTAAGAGGAAAATGAAGTAGTATGTTTAATAGGAATATGAAGTAGAATGTTTAAGAGGAATATGTAGTAGTAGGTTTAAGAGGAATATGAAGTAGTATATTTAAGAGGAATATGAAGTAGTATATTTAAGAGGAATATGAAGTAGTATATTTAAGAGGAATATGAAGTAGTATGTTTAAGAGGAATATGAAGTAGTATGTTTAAGAGGAATATGAAGTAGTATGTTTAAAAGGAATATGAAGTAGTATATTTAAGAGGAATATGAAGTAGTATGTTTAAGATGAATACGAAGTAGAACGTTTAAGAGAAATATGAAGTAGTATGTTTAAGAGATATATGAAGCAGTATGTTTAAGAGGAATATGAAGTAGTATGTTTAAGAAGAATGTGAAGTAGTATGTTTAAGAGGAATATGAAGCAGTATGTTTAAGAGGAATATGAAGTAGGATGTTTAAGAGGAATATGAAGTAGTATATTTAAGAGGAATATGAAGCAGTATGTTTAAGAGGAATATGAAGTAGTATGTTTAAGAGGAATATGAAGTAGTATATTTAAGAGGAAAATTAAGTAGTATGTTTAAGAGGAATATGAAGTAGTATGTTTAAGAGGAATATGAAGTAGTATGTTTAAGAGATATATGAAGTAGTATATTTAAGAGGAATATGAAGTAGTATGTTTAAGAGGAATATGAAGTAGTATGTTTAAGAGGAATATGAAGTAGTATATTTAAAAGGAATATAAAGTAGTAAATTTAAGAGGAATATGAAGTAGTATGTTTAAGAGGAATATGAAGTAGTATGGTTAAGAGAATTATGAAGTAGTATATTTAAGAGGAATATGAAGTAGTATGTTTAAGAGAAATATGAAGTAGTATGTTTAAGAGGAATATGAAGTAGTATGTTTAAGAGGAATATGAAGTAGTATGCTTAAGAGGAATATGAAGTAGTATGTTTAAGATGAATATGAAGTAGTATGTTTAAGAGGAATGTGAAGTAGTATGTTTAAGAGGAATATGAAGTAGTATGTTCAAGAGGAATATGCAGTAGTATGTTTAAGAGGAATACGAAGTAGTATATTTAAGAGGAATATGAAGTAGTATGTTTAAGAGGAATATGAAGTAGTATATTTTAGTGGAATATGAAGTAGTATGTTTAAGAGGAATATGAAGTAGTATGTTTAAGAGGAATATGAAGTAGTATGGTTAAGAGGAATATGAAGTAGTATGTTTAAGAGGAATATGAAGTAGTATATTTAAGAGGAATATGAAGTAGTATGTTTAAGAGGAATATGAAGTAGTATGCTTAAGAGGAATATGAAGTAGTATATTTAAGAGAAATATGAAGTAGTATGTTTAAGAGGAATATGAAGTAGTATATTTGAGAGGAATATGAAGTAGTATGTTTAAGAGGAATATGAAGTAATATGTTTAAGAGGAATATGAAGTAGTATGTTTAAGAGGAATATGAAGTAGTATGTTTAAGAGGAAAATGAAGTAGTATGTTTAAGAGGAATATGAAGTAGTATATTTAAGAGGAATATGAAGTAGTATATTTAAGAGGAATATGAAGTAGTATATTTAAGAGGAATATGAAGTAGTACATTTAAGAGGAATATGAAGTAGTGTCTTTAAAAGGAATATATAGTAGTATATTTAAGAGGAATATGAAGTTGTATGTTTAAGATGAATATGAAGTAGTATGTTTAAGAGGAATATGAAGTAGTATGTTTAAGAGGAATGTGAAGTAGTATGTTTAAGAGGAATATGAAGTAGTATATTTAAGAGGAATATGAAGTAGTATGTTTAAGAGGAATATGAAGTAGCATATTTAAGAGGAATATGAAGTAGTTTGTTTAAGAGGAATATGAAGTAGTATGTTTAAGAGGAATATGAAGTACCATGTTTAAGAGGAATATGAAGTAGTATATTTAAGAGGAATATGAAGTAGTATGTTTAAGAGGAATATGCAGTAGTATGTTTAAGAGGAATATGCAGTAGTATGTTTAAGAGGAATACGAAGTAGTATATTTAAGTGGAATATGAAGTAGTATGTTTAAAAGGAATATGAAGTAGTATATTTAAGAGGAATATGAAGAAGTATGTTTAAGAGGAATATGAAGTAGTATGTTTACGAGGAATATGAAGTAGTATGTTTAAGAAGAATACGAAGTAGTATATTTAAGTGGAATATGAAGTAGTATGGTTAAGAGGAATATGAAGTAGTATGTTTAAGAGGAATATGAGGTAGTATGTTTAAGAGGAATATGAAGTAGTATGTTTAAGAGAAATGTGAAGTAGTATGTTTAAGAGGAATATGACGTAGTATGTTTAAGAGGAATATGAAGTAGTATGTTTAAGAAAAATATGAAGTAGTATGTTTAAGAGATCTATGAAGTAGTATGTTTAAGAGGAATATGAAGTAGTATGTTTAAGAGGAATATGAAGTAGTATATTTAAGAGGAATATGAAGTAGTATGTTTAAGAGGAATATGCAGTAGTATGTTTAAGAGGAATATGAAGTAGTATATTTAAGAGGAATATGAAGTAGTATATTTAAGATGAATATGAAGTAGTATGTTTAAGATTAATATGAAGTAGTATGTTTAAGAGGAATATGAAGTAGTATGTTAAAGAGGAATATGAAGTAGTATATTTAAGAAATATATGAAGTAGTATGTTTAAGATATATATGAAGTAGTATGTTTAAGAAAAATATGAGGTAGTATGTTTAAGAGGAATGTGAAGTAGTATATTTAAGAGGAATATGAAGTAGTATGTTTAAGAGGAATATGAAGTAGTATGTTTAAGAGGAATATGAAGTAGTTTGTTTAAGAGGAATATGAAGTAGTATGTTTAAGAGGAATGTGACATAGTATGTTTAAGAGGAATATGAAGTAGTATGTTTAAGAGGAATATGAAGTAGTGTGTTTAAGAAAAATATGAAGTAGTATGTTTAAGAGGAATACGAAGTAGTATGTTTAAGAGGTATATGAAGTAGTATGTTTAAGAGGAATATGAAGTAGTATGTTTAAGAGGAATATGAAGTAGTATGTTTAAGATGAATATGAAGTAGTATGTTTAAAAGGAATATAAAGTAGTATATTTAAGAGGAATATGAAGTAGTATGTTTAAGAGGAATATGAAGTAGTATACTTAAGAGGAATATGAAGTAGTATATTTAAGAGGAATATGAAGTAGTATGTTTAAGAGGAATATGAAGTACCATGTTTAAGAGTAATAGGAAGTAGTATTTTTAAGAGGAATATGAAGTAGTATGTTTAAGAGGAATATGAAGTCGTATGCTTAAGAGGAATATGAAGTAGTATATTTAAGAGGAATATGAAATAGTATGTTTAAGAGGAATATGAAGTAGTATGTTTAAGAGGAATATGAAGTAGTATGTTTAAGAGGAATATGCAGTAGTATGTTTAAGAGGAATACGAAGTAGAATGTTTAAGAGGAATATGAAGTAGAGATATATGAAGTAGTATGTTTAAGAAGTAGTATGTTTAAGAGATATATGAAGTATATTTAAGAGATATATGAAGTAGTATGTTTAAGAGTAATATGAAGTAGTATGTTTAAGAGGAATATGAAGTAGTATGTTTAAGAGATATATGAAGTAGTATATTTAAGTGGAATATGAAGTAGTATGTTTAAGAGGAATATGAAGTAGTATATTTAAGAGGAATATGAAGTAGTATGTTTAAGATGAATATGAAGTAGTATGTTTAAAAGGAATATAAAGTAGTATATTTAAGACGAATATGAAGTAGTATGTTTAAGAGGAATATGAAGTAGTATATTTAAGAGGAATATGAAGTAGTATATTTAAGAGGAATATGAAGTAGTATGTTTAAGAGGAATATGAAGTAGTTTGTTTAAGAGGAATATGAAGTACCATGTTTAAGAGTAATATGATGTAGTATATTTAAGAGGATTATGAAGTAGTATTTTTAAGAGGAATATGAAGTAGTATGTTTAAGAGGAATATGAAGTAGTATATTTAAGAGGAATATGAAGTAGTATGTTTAAGAGGAATATGCAGTAGTATGTTTAAGAGGAATATGAAGTAGTATATTTAAGAGGAATATGAAGTAGTATATTTAAGATGAATATGAAGTAGTATGTTTAAGATTAATATGAAGTAGTATGTTTAAGAGGAATATGAAGTAGTATGTTAAAGAGGAATATGAAGTAGTATATTTAAGAAATATATGAAGTAGTATGTTTAAGATATATATGAAGTAGTATGTTTAAGAAAAATATGAGGTAGTATGTTTAAGAGGAATGTGAAGTAGTATATTTAAGAGGAATATGAAGTAGTATGTTTAAGAGGAATATGAAGTAGTATGTTTAAGAGGAATATGAAGTAGTTTGTTTAAGAGGAATATGAAGTAGTATGTTTAAGAGGAATGTGACATAGTATGTTTAAGAGGAATATGAAGTAGTATGTTTAAGAGGAATATGAAGTAGTGTGTTTAAGAAAAATATGAAGTAGTATGTTTAAGAGGAATACGAAGTAGTATGTTTAAGAGGTATATGAAGTAGTATGTTTAAGAGGAATATGAAGTAGTATGTTTAAGAGGAATATGAAGTAGTATGTTTAAGATGAATATGAAGTAGTATGTTTAAAAGGAATATAAAGTAGTATATTTAAGAGGAATATGAAGTAGTATGTTTAAGAGGAATATGAAGTAGTATACTTAAGAGGAATATGAAGTAGTATATTTAAGAGGAATATGAAGTAGTATGTTTAAGAGGAATATGAAGTACCATGTTTAAGAGTAATAGGAAGTAGTATTTTTAAGAGGAATATGAAGTAGTATGTTTAAGAGGAATATGAAGTCGTATGCTTAAGAGGAATATGAAGTAGTATATTTAAGAGGAATATGAAATAGTATGTTTAAGAGGAATATGAAGTAGTATGTTTAAGAGGAATATGAAGTAGTATGTTTAAGAGGAATATGCAGTAGTATGTTTAAGAGGAATACGAAGTAGAATGTTTAAGAGGAATATGAAGTAGAGATATATGAAGTAGTATGTTTAAGAAGTAGTATGTTTAAGAGATATATGAAGTATATTTAAGAGATATATGAAGTAGTATGTTTAAGAGTAATATGAAGTAGTATGTTTAAGAGGAATATGAAGTAGTATGTTTAAGAGATATATGAAGTAGTATATTTAAGTGGAATATGAAGTAGTATGTTTAAGAGGAATATGAAGTAGTATATTTAAGAGGAATATGAAGTAGTATGTTTAAGATGAATATGAAGTAGTATGTTTAAAAGGAATATAAAGTAGTATATTTAAGACGAATATGAAGTAGTATGTTTAAGAGGAATATGAAGTAGTATATTTAAGAGGAATATGAAGTAGTATATTTAAGAGGAATATGAAGTAGTATGTTTAAGAGGAATATGAAGTAGTTTGTTTAAGAGGAATATGAAGTACCATGTTTAAGAGTAATATGATGTAGTATATTTAAGAGGATTATGAAGTAGTATTTTTAAGAGGAATATGAAGTAATATGCTTAAGAGGAATATTAAGTAATATATTTAAGAGGAATATGAAGTAGTATATTTAAGAGGAATATGAAGTAGTATTTTTAAGAGGAATATGAAGTAGTATATTTAAGAGGAATATGAAGTAGTATGTTTAAGAGGAATATGAAGTACCATGTTTAAGAGTAATAGGAAGTAGTATATTTAAGTGGAATATGAAGTAGTATGTTTACGAGGAATATGAAGTTGTATATTTAAGAGGAATATGAAGTAGTATATTTAAGAGGAATATGAAGTAGTATATTTAAGAGGAATATAAAGTAGTATGTTTAAGAGGAATATGAAGTAGTATGTTTAAGAGGAATATGAAGTAGTATGTTTAAGAGGAATATGAAGTAGTATATTTAAGAGGAATATGAAGTAGTATATTTAAGAGGAATTTGAAGTAGTATATTTAAGAAGAATATAAAGCTATATGTTTAAGAGGAATATGAAGTAGTATGCTTAAGAGGAATATGCAGTAGTATGTGTAAGAGGAATATGAAGTAGTATATTTAAGAGGAATATGAAGTAGTATGTTTAAGAGGAATATGAAGTAGTATGTTTAAGAGGTATATGAAGTAGTATGTTTAAGAGGAATATGAAGTAGTATGTTTAAGAGGAATATGAAGTAGTATGTTTAAGAGGAATATAAAGTAGTTTGTTTAAGAGGAGTATGAAGTAGTATATTTAAGAGGAATATGAAGTAGTATGTTTAAGAGGAATATGAAGTAGTATGTTTAAGAAAAATATGAAGTAGTATGTTTAAGATATATATGAAGTAGTATGTTTAAGAAAAATATGAGGTAGTATGTTTAAGAGGAATGTGAAGTAGTATATTTAAGAGGAATATGAAGTAGTATGTTTAAGAAGAATATGAAGTAGTATGTTTAAGAGGAATATGAAGTAGTTTGTTTAAGAGGAATATGAAGTAGTATGTTTAAGAGGAATGTGAAATAGTATGTTTAAGAGGAATATGAAGTAGTATGTTTAAGATGAATATGAAGTAGTATGTTTAAGAAAAATATGAAATAGTATGTTTAAGAGATATATGAAGTAGTATGTTTAAGAGGAATATGAAGTAGTATGTTTAAGAGGAATGTGAAGTAGTATATTTAAGTGGAATATGAAGTAGTATGTTTAAGAGGAATATGCAGTAGTATGTTTAAGAGGAATATGAAGTAGTTTATTTAAGAGGAATATGACGTAGTATATTTAAGATGAATATGAAGTAGTATGTTTAAGAGGAATATGAAGTAGTATGTTTAAGAGGAATATGAAGTAGTATGTTTAAGAGGAATATGCAGTAGTATGTTTAAGAGGAATATGAAGTAGTATGTTTAAGAGGAATATGCAGTAGTATGTTTAAGAGGAATACGAAGTAGTATATTTAAGTGGAATACGAAGTAGTATGTTTAAGAGGTATATGAAGTAGTATGTTTAAGAGGAATATGAAGTAGTATGTTTAAGAGGAATATGAAGTAGTATGTTTAAGATGAATATGAAGTAGTATGTTTAAAAGGAATATAAAGTAGTATATTTAAGAGGAATATGAAATAGTATGTTTAAGAGGAATATGAAGTAGTATATTTAAGAGGAATATGAAGTAGTATATTTAAGAGGAATATGAAGTAGTATGTTTAAGAGGAATATGAAGTAGTATGTTTAAGAGGAATATGAAGTACCATGTTTAAGAGTAATAGGAAGTAGTATTTTTAAGAGGAATATGAAGTAGTATGTTTAAGAGGAATATGAAGTAGTATGCTTAAGAGGAATATGAAGTAGTATATTTAAGAGGAATATGAAGTAGTATGTTTAAGAGGAATAATAAGAAGTATGTTTAAGAGGAATATGAAGTAGTATGTTTAAGAGGAATATGCAGTAGTATGTTTAAGAGGAAGACGAAGTAGAACGTTTAAGAGGAATATGAAGTAATATGTTTAAGAGATATATGAAGTAGTATGTTTAAGAGGAATATGAAGTAGTATGTTTAAGAGGAATATGAAGTAGTATGTTTAAGAGATATATGAAGTAGTATATTAAAGTGGAATATGAAGTAGTATGTTTAAGAGGAATATGAAGTAGTATATTTAAGAGGAATATGAAGTAGTATGTTTAAGATGAATATGAAGTAGTATGTTTAAAAGGAATATAAAGTAGTATATTTAAGAGGAATATGAAGTAGTATGCTTAAGAGGAATATGAAGTAGTATATTTAAGAGGAATATGAAGTAGTATATTTAAGAGGAATATGAAGTAGTATGTTTAAGAGGAATATGAAGTAGTATGTTTAAGAGGAATATGAAGTACCATGTTTAAGAGTAATATGAAGTAGTATATTTAAGAGGATTATGAAGTAGTATGTTTAAGAGGAATATGAAGTACCATGTTTAAGAGTAATATGAAGTAGTATATTTAAGAGGATTATGAAGTAGTATGTTTAAGAGGAATATGAAGTAATATGCTAAAGAGGAATATTAAGTAGTATATTTAAGAAGAATATGAAATAGTATATTTAAGAGGAATATGAAGTAGTATTTTTAAGAGGAATATGAAGTAGTATATTTAAGAGGAATATGAAGTAGTATGTTTAAGAGGAATATGAAGTACCATGTTTAAGAGTAATAGGAAGTAGTATGTTTAAGAGGAATACGAAGTAGTATATTTAAGTGGAATACGAAGTAGTATGTTTAAGAGGTATATGAAGTAGTATGTTTAAGAGGAATATGAAGTAGTATGTTTAAGAGGAATATGAAGTAGTATGTTTAAGATGAATATGAAGTAGTATGTTTAAAAGGAATACGAAGTAGTATATTTAAGTGGAATACGAATTAGTATGTTTAAGAGGTATATGAAGTAGTATGTTTAAGAGGAATATGAAGTAGTATGTTTAAGAGGAATATGAAGTAGTATGTTTAAGATGAATATGAAGTAGTATGTTTAAAAGGAATATAAAGTAGTATATTTAAGAGGAATATGAAGTAGTATGTTTAAGAGGAATATGAAGTAGTATATTTAAGAGGAATATGAAGTAGTATATTTAAGAGGAATATGAAGTAGTATGTTTAAGAGGAATATGAAGTAGTATGTTTAAGAGGAATATGAAGTACCATGTTTAAGAGTAATAGGAAGTAGTATTTTTAAGAGGAATATGAAGTAGTATGTTTAAGAGGAATATGAAGTAGTATGCTTAAGAGGAATATGAAGTAGTATATATAAGAGGAATATGAAGTAGTATGTTTAAGAGGAATAATAAGAAGTATGTTTAAGAGGAATATGAAGTAGTATGTTTAAGAGGAATATGCAGTAGTATGTTTAAGAGGAAGACGAAGTAGAACGTTTAAGAGGAATATGAAGTAGTATGTTTAAGAGATATATGAAGTAGTATGTTTAAGAGGAATATGAAGTAGTATGTTTAAGAGGAATATGAAGTAGTATGTTTAAGAGATATATGAAGTAGTATCTTAAAGTGGAATATGAAGTAGTATGTTTAAGAGAAATATGAAGTAGTATATTTAAGAGGAATATGAAGTAGTATGTTTAAGATGAATATGAAGTAGTATGTTTAAAAGGAATATAAAGTAGTATATTTAAGAGGAATATGAAGTAGTATGCTTAAGAGGAATATGAAGTAGTATATTTAAGAGGAATATGAAGTAGTATATTTAAGAGGAATATGAAGTAGTATGTTTTAGAGGAATATGAAGTAGTATGTTTAAGAGGAATATGAAGTACCATGTTTAAGAGTAATATGAAGTAGTTTATTTAAGAGGATTATGAAGTAGTATGTTTAAGAGGAATATGAAGTACCATGTTTAAGAGTAATATGAAGTAGTATATTTAAGAGGATTATGAAGTAGTATGTTTAAGAGGAATATGAAGTAATATGCTTAAGAGGAATATTAAGTAGTATATTTAAGAAGAATATGAAATAGTATATTTAAGAGCAATATGAAGTAGTATTTTTAAGAGGAATATGAAGTAGTATATTTAAGAGGAATATGAAGTAGTATGTTTAAGAGGAATATGAAGTACCATGTTTAAGAGTAATAGGAAGTAGTATATTTAAGTGGAATATGAAGTAGTATGTTTACGAGGAATATGAAGTAGTATATTTAAGAGGAATATGAAGTAGTATATTTAAGAGGAATATGAAGGAGTATATTTACGAGGAATATAAAGTAGTATGTTTAAGAGGAATATGAAGTAGTATGTTTAAGAGGAATATGAAGTAGTATGTTTAAGAGGAATATGAAGTAGTATATTTAAGAGGAATATGAAGTAGTATATTTAAGAGGAATATGAAGTAGTATATTTAAGAAGAATATGAAGTAGTATGTTTAAGAGTAATATGAAGTAGTATACTTAAGAGGAATATGCAGTAGTATGTGTAAGAGGAATATGAAGTAGTATATTTAAGAGGAATATGAAGTAGTATGTTTAAGAGGAATATGAAGTAGTATGTTTAAGAGGTATATGAAGTAGTATGTTTAAGGGGAATATGAAGTAGTATGTTTAAGAGGAATATGAAGTAGTATGTTTAAGAGGAATATAAAGTAGTATATTTAAGAGGAATATGAAGTAGTATGTTTAAGAGGAATATGAAGTAGTATGTTTAAGAGGAATATGAAGTAGTATGTTTAAGAGGAATATGAAGTAGTATGTTTAAGAGAAATACGAAGTAGTATGTTTAAGACGAATATGAAGTAGTATGTTTAAGAGGAATATGAAGTAGTATGTTTAAGAGGAATATGAAGTAGTATGTTTAAGAGATATATGAAGTAGTATATTTAAGTGGAATATGAAGTAGTATGTTTAAGAGGAATATGAAGTAGTATATTTAAGAGGAATATGAAGTAATATGTTTAAGATGAATATGAAGTAGTATGTTTAAAAGGAATATAAAGTAGTATATTTAAGAGGAATATGAAGTAGTATATTTAAGAGGAATATGAAGTAGTATATTTAAGAGGAATATGAAGTAGTATATTTAAGAGGAATATGAAGTAGTATGTTTAAGAGGAATATGAAGTAGTATGTGTAAGAGGAATATGAAGTACCATGTTTAAGAGTAATATGAAGTAGTATATTTAAGAGGAATATGAAGTAGTATGTTTAAGAGGAATATGAAGTAATATGCTTAAGAGGAATATTAAGTAGTATATTTAAGAGGAATATGAAGTAGTATATTTAAGAGGAATATGAAGTAGTATTTTTAAGAGGAATATGAAGTAGTATATGTACGAGGAATATGAAGTAGTATGTTTAAGAGGAATATGAAGTACCATATTTAAGAGTAATAGAAAGTAGTATATTTAAGTGGAATATGAAGTAGTATGTTTACGAGATTTATGAAGTAGTATATTTAAGAGGAATATGAAGTAGTATATTTAAGAGGAATATTGAAGTAGTATATTTAAGAGGAATATAAAGTAGTATGTTTAAGAGGAATATGAAGTAGTATGTGTAAGAGGAATATGAAGTACCATGTTTAAGAGTAATATGAAGTAGTATATTTAAGAGGAATATGAAGTAGTATGTTTAAGAGGAATATGAAGTAATATGCTTAAGAGAAATATTAAGTAGTATATTTAAGAGGAATATGAAGTAGTATATTTAAGAGGAATATGAAGTAGTATTTTTAAGAGGAATATGAAGTAGTATATGTACGAGGAATATGAAGTAGTATGTTTAAGAGGAATATGAAGTACCATATTTAAGAGTAATAGAAAGTAGTATATTTAAGTGGAATATGAAGTAGTATGTTTACGAGGAATATGAAGTAGTATATTTAAGAGGAATATGAAGTAGTATATTTAAGAGGAATATAAAGTAGTATATTTAAGAGGAATATAAAGTAGTATGTTTAAGAGGAATATGAAGTAGTATGTTTAAGAGGAATATGAAGTAGTATGTTTAAGTTGAATATGAAATAGTATATTTAAGAGGAATATGAAGTAGTATATTTAAGACGAATATGAAGTAGTATATTTAAGAAGAATATAAAGTAGTATTTTTAAGAGGAATATGAAGTAGTATGCTTAAGAGGAATATGAAGTAGTATGTTTAAGATGGATATGAAGTAGTATATTTAAGAGGAATATGAAGTAGTATGTTTCAGGGGAATATGAAGTAGTATGTTTAAGAGGTATATGAAGTAGTATGTTTAAGAGGAATATGAAGTAGTATGTTTAAGAAAAATATGCAGTAGTATGTTTAAGAGGAATATAAAATAGTATATTTAAGAGGAATATGAAGTAGTATGTTTAAGAGGAATATGAAGTAGTATGTTTAAGAGGAATATGAAGTAGTATGTTTAAGAGAAATATGAAGTAGTATGTTTAAGAGGAATATAAAGTAGTTTGTTTAAGAGGAATATGAAGTAGTATATTTTAGAGGAATATGAAGTAGTATGTTTAAGAGGAATATGAAGTAGTATGTTTAAGAGGAATATGAATTAGTATGTTTAAGAGGAATATGAAGTAGTATGTTTAAGAGGAATATGAAGTAGTATGTTAAAGAGATATATGAAGTAGTATATTTAAGTGGAATATGAAGTAGTATGTTTAAGAGGAATATGAAGTAGTATATTTAAGAGGAATATGAAGTAGTATGTTTAAGATGAATATGAAGTAGTATGTTTAAAAGGAATATAAAGTAGTATATTTAAGAGGAATATGAAGTAGTATGTTTAAGAGGAATATGAAGTAGTATATTTAAGAGAAATATGAAGTAGTATATTTAAGAGGAATATGAAGTAGTATGTTTAAGAGGAATATGAAGTAGTATGTTTAAGAGGAATACGAAGTACCATGTTTAAGAGTAATATGAAGTAGTATATTTAAGAGGAATATAAAGTAGTATATTTAAGAGGAATATGAAGTAATATGCTTAAGAGGAATATTAAGTAGTATATTTAAGAGGAATATGAAGTAGTATATTTAAGAGGAATATGAAGTAGTATTTTTAAGAGGAATATGAAGTAGTATATTTAAGAGGAATATGAAGTAGTATGTTTAAGAGGAATATGAAGTACCATGTTTAAGAGTAATACGAAGTAGTATATTTAAGTGGAATAGAAAGTAGTATGTTTACGAGGAATATGAAGTAGTATATTTAATAGGAATATGAAGTAGTATATTTAAGAGGAATATGAAGTAGTATATTTAAGAGGAATATAAAGTAGTATGTCTGAGAGGAATATGAAGTAGTATGTTTAAGAGGAATATGAAGTAGTATGCTTAAGAGGAATATGAAGTAGTATATTTAAGAGAAATATAAAGTAGTATATTTAAGATGAATATGAAGTAGTATATTTAAGAAGAATATGAAGTAGTATGTTTAAGAGGAATATGAAGTAGTATGCTTAGGAGGAATATGAAGTAGTATGTTTAAGACGAATATGAACTATTATATTTAAGAGGAATATGAAGTAGTATGTTTTAGAGGAATATGAAGTAGTATGTTTAAGAGGTATATGAAGTAGTATGTTTAAGGGGAATATGAAGTAGTATGTTAAAGAGGAATATTAAGTAGTATGTTTAAGAGGAATATAAAGTAGTATATTTAAGAGGAATATGAAGTAGTATGTTTAAGAGGAATATGAAGTAGTATGTTTAAGAAGAATATGAAGTAGTATGTTTAAGAGGAATATGAAGTAGTATGTTTAAGAGGAATATAAAGTAGTTTGTTTAAGAGGAATATGAAGTAGTATATTTAAGAGGAATATGAAGTAGTATGTTTAAGAGGAATATGAAGTAGTATGTTTAAGAGGAATACGAAGTAGTATATTTAAGTGGAATATGAAGTAGTATGTATAAGAGGAATATGAAGTAGTATGTTTAAGAGGAATATGAAGTAGTATGTTTAAGAGGAATATAAAGTAGTATGTTTAAGAGGAATATTAAGTAGTATATTTAAGAGGAATATGAAGTAGTATGTTTAAGAGGAATATTAAGTAGTATATTTAAGACGAATATGAAGTAGTATGTTTAAGAGGAATATGAAGTAGTATGTTTAAGAGGAATATGAAGTAGTATGTTTAAGAGGAATACGAAGTAGTATGTTTAAGAGGAATATGAAGTAGTATGTTTAAGAGGAATATGCAGTAGTATGTTTAAGAGGAATATGCAGTAGTATGTTTAAGAGGAATATGAAGTAGTATGTTTAAGAGGATTATGAAGTAGTATGTTTAAGAGGAATATGAAGTAGTATGTTTAAAAGGAATATAAAGTAGTATATTTAAGAGGAATATAAAGTAGTATATTGAAGAGGAATATGAAGTAGTATGTTTAAGAGGAATATGAAGTAGTATATATAAGAGGAATATGAAGTAGTATATTTAAGAGGAATATGAAGTAGTATGTTTAAGAGGAATATGCAGTAGTATGTTTAAGAGGAATATGCAGTAGTATGTTTAAGAGGAATATGAAGTAGTATGTTAAAGAGGATTATGAAGTAGTATGTTTAAGAGGAATATGAAGTAGTATGTTTAAGAGGAATATGAAGTAGTATGTTTAAGATGAATATGAAGTAGTATGTTTAAGAGGAAAATGAAGTAGTATGTTTAAGAGGAATATGAAGTAGTACATTTAAGAGGAATATGAAGTAGTATATTTAAAAGGAATATGAAGTAGTATGTTTAAGAGGAATATGCAGTAGTATGTTTAAGAGGAATATGCAGTAGTATGTTTAAGAGGAATATGAAGTAGTATGTTTAAGAGGATTATGAAGTAGTATGTTTAAGAGGAATATGAAGTAGTATGTTTAAGAGGAATATGAAGTAGTATGTTTAAGATGAATATGAAGTATTATATTTAAGAGGAATATGAAGCAGTATGTTTAAGAGGAATATGAAGTAGTATGTTTAAGAGGAATACGAAGTAGTATATTTAAGTGGAATATGAAGCAGTATGTTTAAGAGGAATATGAAGTAGTATGTTTAAGAGGAATGTGAAGTAGTATGTTTAAGAGGAATATGAAGTAGTATATTTAAGAGAAATATGAAGTAGTATGTTTAAGAGGAATATGAAGTAATATGCTTAAGAGGAATATGAAGTAGTATATTTAAGAGGAATATGAAGTAGTATATTTAAGAGGAATATGAAGTAGTATTTTTAAGAGGATATGAAGTAGTATATTTAAGAGGAATATGAAGTAGCATGTTTAAGAGGAATATGAAGTAGTATGTTTAAAAGGAATATAAAGTAGTATATTTAAGAGGAATATAAAGTAGTATATTGAAGAGGAATATGAAGTAGTATGTTTAAGAGGAATATGAAGTAGTATATTTAAGAGGAATATGAAGTAGTATATTTAAGAGGAATATGAAGTAGTATGTTTAAGAGGAATATGCAGTAGTATGTTTAAGACGAATATGCAGTAGTATGTTTAAGAGGAATATGAAGTAGTATGTTTAAGAGGATTATGAAGTAGTATGTTTAAGAGGAATATGAAGTAGTATGTTTAAGAGGAATATGAAGTAGTATGTTTAAGATGAATATGAAGTATTATATTTAAGAGGAATATGAAACAGTATGTTTAAGAGGAATATGAAGCAGTATGTTTAAGAGGAATACGAAGTAGTATATTTAAGTGGAATATGAAGCAGTATGTTTAAGAGGAATATGAAGTAGTATGTTTAAGAGGAATGTAAAGTAGTATGTTTAAGAGGAATATGAAGTAGTATGTTTAAGAGGAATATGAAGTAGGATGTTTAAGAGGAATATGAAGTAGTATGTTTAAGAAGAATATGAAGTAGTATGTTTAAGAGGAATATGAAGTAGTATATTTAAGAGGAATATGAAGTAGTATGTTTAAGAGGAATATGCAGTAGTATGTTTAAGAGGAATACGAAGTAGTATATTTAAGTGGAATATGAAGCAGTATGTTTAAGAGGAATATGAAGTAGTATGTTTATTAGGAATATGAAGTAGTATGTTTAACATGAATATGAAGTATTATATTTAAGAGGAATATGAAGCAGTATGTTTAAGAGGAATATGAAGTAGTATGTTTTAGAGGAATACGAAGTAGTATATTTAAGTGGAATATGAAGCAGTATGTTTAAGAGGAATATGAAGTAGTATGTTTAAGAGGAATGTGAAGTAGTATGTTTAAGAGGAATATGAAGTAGTATATTTAAGAGGAATATGAAGTAGGATGTTTAAGAGGAATATGAAGTAGTATGTTTAAGAGGAATATGAAGTAGTATGCTTAAGAGGAATATGAAGTAGTATATTTAAGAGGAATATGAAGTAGTTTGTTTAAGAGGAATATGCAGTAGTATGTTTAAGAGGAATACGAAGTAGTATATTTAAGTGGAATATAAAGTAGTAGGTTTAAAAGGAATACAAAGTAGTATATTTAAGAAGAATATGAAGTAGTATGTTTAAGAGGAATATGAAGTAGTATGTTTAAGAGGAATATGAAGTAGTATGTTTAAGAGGAATACGAAGTAGTATATTTAATTGGAATATGAAGCAGTATGTTTAAGAGGAATATGAAGTAGTATGTTTAAGAGGAATGTGAAGTAGTATGTTTAAGAGGAATATGAAGTAGTATGTTTAAGAGGAATATGAAGTAGGATGTTTAAGAGGAATATGAAGTAGTTTGTTTAAGAAGAATATGAAGTAGTATGTTTAAGAGGAACATAAAGTAGTATGTTTAAGAGATATATGAAGTAGTATGTTTAAGATGAATATGAAGTAGTATGTTTAAGAGGAAAATGAAGTAGTATATTTAAGTGGAATATGAAGTAGTATGTTTAAGAGGAATATGAAGCAGGATGTTTAAGAGGAATATGAAGTAGTATGTTTAAGAGGAATATGAAGTAGTATGCTTAAGAGGAATATGAAGTAGTATATTTAAGAGGAATATGAAGTAGTTTGTTTAAGAAGTATATGAAGTAGTATGTTTAAGAGGAACATAAAGTAGTATGTTTAAGAGGAATATGAAGTAGTATGTTTAAGATGAATATGAAGTAGTATGTTTAAGAGGAATATAAAGCAGTATGTTTAAGAGGAATATGAAGTAGTATATTTAAGAGGTATATGAAGCAGTATGTTTAACAGCAATATGAAGTAGTATGTTTAAGAGGAATATGAAGTAGTATGTTTAAGATGAATATGAAGTATTATATTTAAGAGGAATATGAAGCAGTATGTTTAAGAGGAATATGAAGTAGTATGTTTAAGAGGAATACGAAGTAGTATATTTAAGTGGAATATGAAGCAGTATGTTTAAGAGGAATATGAAGTAGCATGTTTAAGAGGAATGTGAAGTAGTATGTTTAAGAGGAATATGCAGTAGTATGTTTAAGAGGAATATGCAGTAGTATGTTTAAGAGGAATATGAAGTAGTATGTTTAAGAGGAATATGAAGTAGTATGTTTTAGAGGAATATGGAGTAGTATGTTTAAGAGGAATATGAAGTAGTATGTTTAAGATGAATATGAAGTAGTATGTTTAAGAGGAATATAAAGCAGTATGTTTAAGAGGAATATGAAGTAGTATATTTAAGAGGTATATGAAGCAGTATGTTTGAGAGGAATATGAAGTAGTATGTTTAAGAGGAATATGAAGTAGTATGTTTAAGATGAATATGAAGTATTATATTTAAGAGGAATATGAAGCAGTATGTTTAAGAGGAAAATGAAGTAGTATGTTTAAGAGGAATACGAAGTAGTATATTTAAGTGGAATATGAAGCAGTATGTTTAAGAGGAATATGAAGTAGTATGTTTAAGAGGAATGTGAAGTAGTATGTTTAAGAGGAATATGAAGTAGTATATTTAAGAGGAATATGAAGTAGGATGTTTAAGAGGAATATGAAGTAGTATGTTTAAGAGGAATATGAAGAAGTATGCTTAAGAGGAATATGAAGTAGTATATTTAAGAGGAATATGAAGTAGTTTGTTTAAGAGGAATATGAAGTAGTATGCTTAAGAGGAATATGAAGTAGTATATTTAAGAGGAATATGAAGTAGTATGTTTAAGAGGAATATGAAGTAGTATGTTTAAGAGGAATATGAAGTAGTATGTTTAAGAGGAAAATGAAGTAGTATGTTTAAGAGGAATATGCAGTAGTATGTTTAAGAGGAATACGAAGTAGTATATTTAAGTGGAATATAAAGTAGTAGGTTTAAAAGGAATATAAAGTAGTATATTTAAGAGGAATATGAAGTAGTATGTTTAAGAGGAATATGAAGTAGTATGTTTAAGAGGAATATGAAGTAGTATGTTTAAGAGGAATACGAAGTAGTATATTTAAGTGGAATATGAAGCAGTATGTTTAAGAGGAATATGAAGTAGTATGTTTAAGAGGAATGTGAAGTAGTATGTTTAAGAGGAATATGAAGTAGTATGTTTAAGAGGAATATGAAGTAGTTTGTTTAAGAAGAATATGAAGTAGTATGTTTAAGAGGAACATAAAGTAGTATGTTTAAGAGATATATGAAGTAGTATGTTTAAGATGAATATGAAGTAGAATGTTTAAGAGGAAAATGAAGTAGTATATTTAAGTGGAATATGAAGTAGTATGTTTAAGAGAAATATGAAGTAGGATGTTTAAGAGGAATATGAAGTAGTATGTTTAAGAGGAATATGAAGTAGTATGCTTAAGAGGAATATGAAGTAGTATATTTAAGAGGAATATGAAGTAGTTTGTTTAAGAAGTATATGAAGTAGTATGTTTAAGAGGAACATAAAGTAGTATGTTTAAGAGATATATGAAGTAGTATGTTTAAGAGGAATATGAAGTAGTATGTTTAAGAGGAAAATGAAGTAGTATATTTAAGTGGAATATGAAGTAGTATGTTTAAGAGGAATATGCAGTAGTATGTTTAAGAGGAATATGCAGTAGTATGTTTAAGAGGAATATGAAGTTGTATGTTTAAGAGGAATATTAAGTAGTATGTTTAAGAGGAATATGAAGTAGTATGTTTAAGAGGAATATGAAGTAGTATGTTTAAGATGAATATGAAGTAGTATGTTTAAGAGGAATATAAAGCAGTATGTTTAAGAGGAATATGAAGTAGTATATTTAAGAGGTATATGAGGTAGTATATTTAAGAGGAATATGAAGTAGTATGTTTAAGAAGAATGTGAAGTAGTATGTTTAAGAGGAATATGAAGCAGTATGTTTAAGAGGAATATAAAGTTGTATGTTTAAGAGGAATATGAAGTAATATGTTTAAGAGGAATATGAAGTAGTATATTTAAGAGGAATATGAAGTAGTATTTTTAAGAGGAATATGAAGTAGTATGTTTAAGAGGAATATGCAGTAGTATGTTTAAGAGGAATACGAAGTAGAACGTTTAAGAGGAATATGAAGCAGTATGTTTAAGAGGAATATGAAGTAGTATGTTTAAGAGGAATATGAAGTAGTATGTTTAAGAGGAATATGAAGTAGTATGTTTAAGATGAATATGAAGTAGTATGTTTAAGAGGAATATGAAGTAGTATGCTTAAGAGGAATATGAAGTAGTATGTTTAAGAGGAATATGAAGTGGTATATTTAAGAGGAATATGAAGTAGTATGTTTAAGAGGAATATGAAGTAGTATATTTAAGAGGAATATGAAGTAGTATGTTTAAGAGGAATATGCAGTAGTATGTTTAAGATAAATATGCAGTAGTATGTTTAAGAGGAATATGAAGTAGTATGTTTAAGAGGAATATGAAGTAGTATGTTTAAGAGGAATATGAAGTAGTATGTTTAAGAGGAATATAAAGTAGTATGTTTAAGATGAATATGAAGTAGTATGTTTAAGAGGAATATGAAGCAGTATGTTTAAGAGGAATATGAAGTAGTATATTTAAGAGGTATATGAAGTAGTATATTTAAGAGGAATATGAAGTAGTATGTTTAAGAAGAATGTGAAGTAGTATGTTTAAGAGGAATATGAAGCAGTATGTTTAAGAGGAATATGAAGTAGTATGTTTAAGAGGAATATGAAGTAGGATGTTTAAGAGGAATATAAAGTTGTATGTTTAAGAGGAATATGAAGTAGTATGTTTAAGAGGAATATGAAGTAGTATATTTAAGAGGAATATGAAGTAGTATTTTTAAGAGGAATATGAAGTAGTATGTTTAAGAGGAATATGCAGTAGTATGTTTAAGAGGAATACGAAGTAGAACGTTTAAGAGGAATATGAAGCAGTATGTTTAAGAGGAATATGAAGTAGTATGTTTAAGAGGAATATGAAGTAGTATGTTTAAGAGGAATATGAAGTAGTATGTTTAAGATAAATATGAAGTAGTATGTTTAAGAGGAATATGAAGTAGTATGCTTAAGAGGAATATGAAGTAGTATGTTTAAGAGGAATATGAAGTGGTATATTTAAGAGGAATATGAAGTAGTATGTTTAAGAGGAATATGAAGTAGTATATTTAAGAGGAATATGAAGTAGTATGTTTAAGAGGAATATGCAGTAGTATGTTTAAGATAAATATGCAGTAGTATGTTTAAGAGGAATATGAAGTAGTATGTTTAAGAGGAATATGAGGTAGTATGTTTAAGAGGAATATGAAGTAGTATGTTTAAGAGGAATATAAAGTAGTATGTTTAAGATGAATATGAAGTAGTATGTTTAAGAGGAATATGAAGCAGTATGTTTAAGAGGAATATGAAGTAGTATATTTAAGAGGTATATGAAGTAGTATATTTAAGAGGAATATGAAGTAGTATGTTTAAGAAGAATGTGAAGTAGTATGTTTAAGAGGAATATGAAGCAGTATGTTTAAGAGGAATATGAAGTAGTATGTTTAAGAGGAATATGAAGTAGGATGTTTAAGAGGAATATGAAGTAGTATGTTTAAGAGGAATATGAAGTAGTATGCCTAAGAGGAATATGAAGTAGTATATTTAAGACGAATATGAAGTAGTTTGTTTACGAGGAATATGAAGTAGTATGTTTAAGAGGAATATAAAGTAGTATGTTTAAGAGATATTTGAAGTAGTATGTTTAATATGAATATGAAGTAGTATGTTTAAGAGGAAAATGAAGTAGTATATTTAAGTGGAATATGAAGTAGTATGTTTACGAGGAATATGAAGTAGTATATTTAAGAGGAATATGAAGTAGTATATTTAAGAGGAATATGAAGTAGTATGTTTAAGAAGAATATGAAGTAGTATGTTTAAGAGGAATATGAAGTAGTATGTTTAAGAGGAATATGAAGCAGTATGTTTAAGAGGAATATGAAGTAGTATGTTTAAGAGGAATATGAAGTAGTATGTTTAAGAGGAACATGAAGTAGTATGTTCAAGATGAATATGAAGTAGTATGTTTAAGAGGAATATGAAGTAGTATGCTTAAGAGGAATATGAAGTAGTATGTTTAAGAGGAATATGAAGTAGTATATTTAAGAGAAATATGAAGTAGTATGTTTAAGAGGAATATGAAGTAGTATGTTTAAGAGGAATATGAAGTAGTATGTTTAAGAGGAATATGAAGTAGTATGTTTAAAAGGAATATAAAGTAGTATGTTTAAGAGGAATATGAAGTACTATGTTTAAGAGGAATATAAAGTAGTATGTTTAAGAGGAAAATGAAGTAGTATGTTTAAGAGGAATATGCAGTAGTATGTTTAAGAGGAATACGAAGTAGTATATTTAAATGGAATATGAAGTAGTATGTTTAAAAGGAATATAAAGTAGTATATTTAAGAGGAATATGAAGTAGTATGTTTAAGAGGAATATGAAGTAGTATGTTTAAGAGGAATATGAAGTAGTATGTTTAAGAGGAATATGAAGTAGTATGTTTAAGAGGAATATAAAGTAGTTTGTTTAAGAGGAATATGAAGTAGTATATTTAAGAGGAATATGAAGGAGTATGTTTTAGAGGAATATGAAGTAGTATGTTTAAGAGGATATGAAGTAGTATGTTTAAGAGGAATATGAAATAGTATGTTAAGAGGAATATGCAGTAGTATGTTTAAGAGGAATATGAAGTTGTATGTTTAAGAGGAATATGAAGTAGTATGTTTAAGAAATATATGAAGTAGTATGTTTAAGAGGAATATGAAGTAGTATGCTTAAGAGGAATATGAAGTAGTATGTTTAAGAGATATATGAAGTAGTATATTTAAGTGGAATATGAAGTAGTATGTTTAAGAGGAAAATGAAGTAGTATATTTAAGAGGAATATGAAGTAGTATGTTTAAGATGAATATGAAGTAGTATGTTTAAGAGGAATATGAAGTAGTATGTTTAAGAGGAATATGAAGTAGTATGTTTAAAAGGAATATAAAGTAGTATACTTAAGAGGAATATGAAGTAGTATGTTTAAGAGGAATATGAAGAAGTATATTTAAGAGGAATATGAAGTAGTATATTTAAGAGGAATATGAAGTAGTATGTTTAAGAGGAATATGCAGTAGTATGTTTAAGAGGAATATGCAGTAGTATGTTTAAGAGGAATATGAAGTAGTATGTTTAAGAGGATTATGAAGTAGTATGTTTAAGAGGAATATGAAGTAGTATGTTTAAGAGGAATATGAAGTAGTATGTTTAAGATGAATATGAAGTAGTATGTTTAAGAGGAATATGAAGTAGTATGTTTAAGAGGAATATGAAGTAGTATGTTTAAGAGGAATATGAAGTAGTATGTTTAAGAGGAATATGAAGTAGTATGTTTAAGAGGAATATGCAGTAGTATGTTTAAGAGGAATACGAAGTAGTATATTTAAGTGGAATATGAAGCAGTATGTTTAAGAGGAATATGAAGTTGTATGTTTAAGAGGAATATGAAGTAGTATGTTTAAGATGAATATGAAGTATTATATTTAAGAGGAATATGAAGCAGTATGTTTAAGAGGAATATGAAGTAGTATGTTTAAGAGGAATACAAAGTAGTATATTTAAGTGGAATATGAAGCAGTATGTTTAAGAGGAATATGAAGTAGTATGTTTAAGAGGAATATGAAGTAGTATGTTTAAAAGGAATATGAAGTAGTATGTTTAAGAGGAATATGAAGTAGGATGTTTAAGAGGAATATGAAGTAGTATGTTTAAGAGGAATATGAAATAGTATGTTTAAGAGGAATATGAAGTAGTATATTTAAGAGGAATATGAAGTAGTATGTTTAAGAGGAATATGCAGTAGTATGTTTAAGAGGAATACGAAGTAGTATATTTAAGTGGAATATGAAGCAGTATGTTTAAGAGGAATATGAAGTAGTATGTTTAAGAGGAATATGAAGTAGTATGTTTAAGATGAATATGAAGTATTATATTTAAGAGGAATATGAAGCAGTATGTTTAAGAGGAATATGAAGTAGTATGTTTAAGAGGAATACGAAGTAGTATATTTAAGTGGAATATGAAGCAGTATGTTTAAGAGAAATATGAAGTAGTATGTTTAAGAGGAATGTGAAGTAGTATGTTTAAGAGGAATATGAAGTAGTATGTATAAGAGGAATATGAAGTAGGATGTTTAAGAGGAATATGAAGTAGTATGTTTAAGAGGAATATGAAGTTTTATGCTTAAGAGGAATATGAAGTAGTATATTTAAGAGGAATATGAAGTAGTTTGTTTAAGAGGAATATGAAGTAGTATGCTTAAGAGGAATATGAAGTAGTATATTTAAGAGGAATATGAAGTAGTATGTTTAAGAGGAATATGAAGTAGTATGTTTAAGAGGAATATCAAGTAGTATGTTTAAGAGGAATATGAAGTAGTATGTTTGAGAGGAATATGAAGTAGTATGTTTAAGAGGAAAATGAAGTAGTATGTTTAAGAGGAATATGCAGTAGTATGTTTAAGAGGAATACGAAGTAGTATATTTAAGTGGAATATGAAGTAGTATATTTAAAAGGAATATAAAGTAGTATATTTAAGAGGAATATGAAGTAGTATGTTTAAGAGGAATATGAAGTAGTATGTTTAAGAGGAATATGAAGTAGTATGTTTACGAGGAATACGAAGTAGTATATTTAAGTGGAATATGACGCAGTATGTTTAAGAGGAATATGAAGTAGTATGTTTAAGAGGAATGTGAAGTAGTATGTTTAAGAGGAATATGAAGTAGTATGTTTAAGAGGAATATGAAGTAGGGTGTTAAAGAGGAATATGAAGTAGTATGTTTAAGAGGAATATGAAGTAGTATGTTTAAGAGGAATATGAAGTAGTATATTTAAGAGGAATATGAAGTAGTTTGCTTAAGAAGAATATGAAGTAGTATGTTTATGAGGAATATAAAGTAGTATGTTTAAGAGATATATGAAGTAGTATGTTTAAGATGAATATGAAGTAGTATGTTTAAGAGGAAAATGAAGTAGTATATTTAAGTGGAATATGAAGTAGTATGTTTACGAGGAATATGAAGTAGTATAATTAAGAGGGATATGAAGTAGTATATTTAAGAGGAATATGAAGTAGTATGTTTAAGAGGAATATGCAGTAGTATGTTTAAGAGGAATATGAAGTAGTATGTTTAAGAGGAATATGAAGCAGTATGTTTAAGAGGAATATGAAGTAGTATGTTTACGAGGAATATGAAGTAGTATGTTTAAGAGGAATATGAAGTAGTATGTTTAAGATGAATATGAAGTAGTATGCTTAAGAGGAATATGAAGTAGTATATTTAAGAGGAATATGAAGTAGTTTGCTTAAGAAGAATATGAAGTAGTATGTTTATGAGGAATATAAAGTAGTATGTTTAAGAGATATATGAAGTAGTATGTTTAAGATGAATATGAAGTAGTATGTTTAAGAGGAAAATGAAGTAGTATATTTAAGTGGAATATGAATAAGTATGTTTACGAGGAATATGAAGTAGTATAATTAAGAGGAATATGAAGTAGTATATTTAAGAGGAATATGAAGTAGTATGTTTAAGAGGAATATGCAGTAGTATGTTTAAGAGGAATATGAAGTAGTATGTTTAAGAGGAATATGAAGCAGTATGTTTAAGAGGAATATGAAGTAGTATGTTTACGAGGAATATGAAGTAGTATGTTTAAGAGGAATATGAAGTAGTATGTTTAAGATGAATATGAAGTAGTATGTTTAAGAGGAATATGAAGTAGTATGCTTAAGAGGAATATGAAGTAGTATGTTTAAGAGGAATATGAAGCAGTATATTTAAGAGGAATATGAAGTAGTATGTTTAAGAGGAATATGAAGTAGTATATTTAAGAGGAATATGAAGTAGTATGTTTAAGAGGAATATAAAGTAGTATGTTTAAGAGGAATATGCAGTAGTATATTTAAGAGGAATATGAAGTAGTATGTTTAAGAGGAATATGCAGTAGTATGTTCAAGAGGAATACGAAGTAGTATATTTAAGTGGAATATGAAGCAGTATGTTTAAGAGGAATATGAAGTAGGATGTTTAAGAGGAATATGAAGTAGTATATTTAAGAGGAATATGAAGTATTATGCTTAAGAGGAATATGAAGTAGTATATTTAAGAGGAATATGAAGTAGTTTGTTTAAGAGGAATATGAAGTAGTATGCTTAAGAGGAATATGAAGTAGTATGTTTAAGATGAATATGAAGTAGTTTGTTTAAGAGGAATATGAAGTAGTATGCTTAAGAGGAATATGAAGTAGTATGTTTAAGAGGAATATGAAGCAGTATATTTAAGAGGAATATGAAGTAGTATGTTTAAGAGGAATATGAAGTAGTATATTTAAGAGGAATATGAAGTAGTATGTTTAAGAGGAATATGAAGTAGTATGTTTAAGAGGAATATGAAGTAGTATATTTAAGAGGAATATGAAGTAGTATGCTTAAGAGGAATATGCAGTAGTATGTTTAAGAGGAATACGAATTAGTATATTTAAGTGGAATATGAAGCAGTATGTTTAAGAGGAATATGAAGTAGGATGTTTAAGAGGAATATGAAGTAGTATGTTTAAGAGGAATATGAAGTATTATGCTTAAGAGGAATATGAAGTAGTATATTTAAGAGGAATATGAAGTAGTTTGTTTAAGAGGAATATGAAGTAGTATGCTTAAGAGGAATATGAAGTAGTATATTTAAGAGGAATATGAAGTAGTATGTTTAAGAGGAATATGAAGTTGTATGTTTAAGATGAATATGAAGTATTATATTTAAGAGGAATATGAAGCAGTATGTTTAAGAGGAATATGACGTAGTATGTTTAAGAGGAATACGAAGTAGTATATTTAAGTGGAATATGAAGCAGTATGTTTAAGAGGAATATGAAGTAGTATGTTTAAGAGGAATATGAAGTAGTATGTTTAAGAGGAATATGAAGTAGTATGTTTAAGAGGAATATGAAGTAGGGTGTTTAAGAGGAATATGAAGTAGTATGTTTAAGAGGAATATGCAGTAGTATGTTTAAGAGGAATACGAAGTAGTATATTTAAGTGGAATATGAAGCAGTATGTTTAAGAGAAATATGAAGTAGTATGTTTAAGAGGAATATCAAGTAGTATGCTTAAGAGGAATATGAAGTAGTATATTTAAGAGGAATATGAAGTAGTATGTTTAAGAGGAATATGAAATAGTATGTTTAAGAGGAATATCAAGTAGTATGTTTAAGAGGAATATGAAGTAGTATGTTTGAGAGGAATATGAAGTAGTATGTTTAAGAGGAAAATGAAGTAGTATGTTTAAGAGGAATATGCAGTAGTATGTTTAAGAGGAATACGAAGTAGTATATTTAAGTGGAATATGAAGTAGTATATTTAAAAGGAATATAAAGTAGTATATTTAAGAGGAATATGAAGTAGTATGTTTAAGAGGAATATGAAGTAGTATGTTTAAGAGGAATATGAAGTAGTATGTTTAAGAGGAATACGAAGTAGTATATTTAAGTGGAATATGAAGCAGTATGTTTAAGAGGAATATGAAGTAGTATGTTTAAGAGGAATGTGAAGTAGTATGTTTAAGAAGAATATGAAGTAGTATGTTTAAGAGGAATATGAAGTAGGATGTTAAAGAGGAATATGAAGTAGTATGTTTAAGAGGAATATGAAGTAGTATGCTTAAGAGGAATTAGAAGTAGTATATTTAAGAGGAATATGAAGTAGTTTGCTTAAGAAGAATATGAAGTAGTATGTTTATGAGGAACATAAAGTAGTATGTTTAAGAGATATATGAAGTAGTATGTTTAAGATGAATATGAAGTAGTATGTTTAAGAGGAAAATGAAGTAGTATATTTAAGTGGAATATGAAGTAGTATGTTTACGAGGAATATGAAGTAGTATATTTAAGAGGAATATGAAGTAGTATATTTAAGAGGAATATGAAGTAGTATGTTTAAGAGGAATATGCAGTAGTATGTTTAAGAGGAATATGAAGTAGTATGTTTAAGAGGAATATGAAGCAGTATGTTTAAGAGGAATATGAAGTAGTATGTTTACGAGGAATATGAAGTAGTATGTTTAAGAGGAATATGAAGTAGTATGTTTAAGACGAATATGAAGTAGTATGTTTAAGAGGAATATGAAGTAGTATGCTTAAGAGGAATATGAAGTAGTATGTTTAAGAGGAATATGAAGCAGTATATTTAAGAGGAATATGAAGTAGTATGTTTAAGAGGAATATGAAGTAGTATATTTAAGAGGAATATGAAGTAGTATGTTTAAGAGGAATATGAAGTAGTATGTTTAAGAGGAATATGCAGTAGTATATTTAAGAGGAATATGAAGTAGTATGTTTAAGAGGAATATGAAGTAGTATATTTAAGAGGAATATGAAGTAGTATGTTTAAGAGGAATATGCAGTAGTATGTTTAAGAGGAATACGAAGTAGTATATTTAAGTGGAATATGAAGCAGTATGTTTAAGAGGAATATGAAGTAGTATGTTTAAGAGGAATATGAAGTAGGATGTTTAAGACGAATATGAAGTAGTATGTATAAGAGGAATATGAAGTATTATGATTAAGAGGAATATGAAGTAGTATATTTAAGAGGAGTATGAAGTAGTTTGTTTAAGAGGAATATGAAGTAGTATGCTTAAGAGGAATATGAAGTAGTATATTTAAGAGGAATATGAAGTAGTATGTTTAAGAGGAATATGAAGTAGTATGTTTAAGATGAATATGAAGTATTATATTTAAGAGGAATATGAAGCAGTATGTTTAAGAGGAATATGACGTAGTATGTTTAAGAGGAATACGAAGTAGTATATTTAAGTGGAATATGAAGCAGTATGTTTAAGAGGAATATGAAGTAGTATGTTTAAGAGGAATATGAAATAGTATGTTTAAGAGGAATATGAAGTAGTATGTTTAAGAGGAATATGAAGTAGGTTGTTTAAGAGGAATATGAAGTAGTATGTTTAAGAGGAATATGAAGTAGTATGTTTAAGAGGAATATGAAGTAGTATATTTAAGAGGAATATGAAGTAGTATGTTTAAGAGGAATATGCAGTAGTATGTTTAAGAGGAATACGAAGTAGTATATTTAAGTGGAATATGAAGCAGTATGTTTAAGAGGAATATGAAGTAGTATGTTTAAGAGGAATATGAAGTAGTATGTTTAAGATGAATATGAAGTATTATATTTAAGAGGAATATGAAGCAGTATGTTTAAGAGGAATATGAAGTAGTATGTTTAAGAGGAATACGAAGTAGTATATTTAAGTGGAATATGAAGCAGTATGTTTAAGAGGAATATGCAGTAGTATGTTTAAGAGGAATGTGAAGTAGTATGTTTAAGAGGAATATGAAGAAGTATGTTTAAGAGGAATATGAAGTAGGATGTTTAAGATGAATATGAAGTAGTATGTTTAAGAGGAATATGAAGTAGTATGCTTAAGCGGAATATGAAGTAGTATATTTAAGAGGAATATGAAGTAGTTTGTTTAAGAGGAATATGAAGTAGTATGCTTAAGAGGAATATGAAGTAGTATATTTAATAGGAATATGAAGTAGTATGTTTAAGAGGAATATGAAGTAGTATGTTTAAGAGGAATATGAAGTAGTATGTTTAAGAGGAATATGAAGTAGTATGTTTGAGAGGAATATGAAGTAGTATGTTTAAGAGGAAAATGAAGTAGTATGTTTAAGAGGAATATGCAGTAGTATGTTTAAGAGGAATACGAAGTAGTATATTTAAGTGGAATATGAAGTAGTATATTCAAAAGGAATATAAAGTAGTATATTTAAGAGGAATATGAAGTAGTATGTTTAAGAGGAATATGAAGTAGTATGCTTAAGAGGAATATGAAGTAGTATATTTAATAGGAATATGAAGTAGTATGTTTAAGAGGAATATGAAGTAGTATGTTTAAGAGGAATATGAAGTAGTATGTTTGAGAGGAATATGAAGTAGTATGTTTAAGAGGAAAATGAAGTAGTATGTTTAAGAGGAATATGAAGTAGTATGTTTAAGAGGAATACGAAGTAGTATATTTAAGTGGAATATGAAGCAGTATGTTTAAGAGGAATATGAAGCAGTATATTTAAGAGGTATATGAAGTAGTATATTTAAGAGGAATATGAAGTAGTATATTTAAGTGGAATATGAAGCAGTATGTTTAAGAGGAATATGAAGTAATATGTTTAAGAGGAATGTGAAGTAGTATGTTTAAGAGGAATATGAGGTAGTATGTTTAAGAGGAATATGAAGTAGGATGTTTAAGAGGAATATGAAGTAGTATGTTTAAGAGGAATATGAAGTTTTATGATTAAGAGGAATATGAAGTAGTATATTTAAGAGGAATATGAAGTAGTTTGTTTAAGAGGAATATGAAGTAGTATGCTTAAGAGGAATATGAAGTGGTATATTTAATAGGAATATTAAGTAGTATGTTTAAGAGGAATATGAAGTAGTATGTTTAAGAGGAATATGAAGTAGTATGTTTAAGGGGAATATGAAGTAGTATGTTTGAGAGGAATATGAAGTAGTATGTTTAAGAGGAAAATGAAGTAGTATGTTTAAGAGGAATATGCAGTAGTATGTTTAAGAGGAATACGAAGTGGTATATTTAAGTGGAATATGAAGTAGTATATTATAAAGGAATATAAAGTAGTATATTTAAGAGGAATATGAAGTAGTATGTTTAAGAGGAATATGAAGTAGTATGTTTAAGAGGAATATGAAGTAGTATGTTTAAGAGGAATACGAAGTAGTATATTTAAGTGGAATATGAAGCAGTATGTTTGAGAGGAATATGAAGTAGTATGTTTAAGAGGAATGTGAAGTAGTATGTTTAAAAGGAATATGAAGTAGTATGTTTAAGAGGAATATGAAGCAGTATATTTAAGAGGAATATGAAGTAGTATGTTTAAGAGGAATATGAAGTAGTATATTTAAGAGGAATATGAAGTAGTATGTTTAAGAGGAATATGCAGTAGTATGTTTAAGAGGAATATGCAGTAGTATGTTTAAGATGAATATGAAGTAGTATGTTTAAGATGAATATGAAGTAGTATGTTTAAGAGGAATATGAAGTAGTATGCTTAAGCGGAATATGAAGTAGTATATTTAAGAGGAATATGAAGTAGTTTGTTTAAGAAGGATATGAAGTAGTATGTTTATGAGGAATATAAAGTAGTATGTTTAAGAGATATATGAAGTAGTATGTTTAAGATGAATATGAAGTAGTATGTTTAAGAGGAAAATGAAGTAGTATATTTAAGTGAAATATGAAGTAGAATGTTTACGAGGAATATGAAGTAGTATATTTAAGAGGAATATGAAGTAGTATATTTAAGAGGAATTTGAAGTAGTATGTTTAAGAGGAATATGAAGTAGTATGTTTAAGAGGAATATGAAGTAGTATGTTTAAGAGGAATATGAAGCAGTATGTTTAAGAGGAATATGAAGTAGTATGTTTAAGAGGAATATGAAGTAGTATGTTTAAGAGGAATATGAAGTAGTATGTTTAAGATGAATATGAAGTAGTATGTTTAAGAGGAATATGAAGTAGTATGCTTAAGAGGAATATGAAGTAGTATGTTTAAGAGGAATATGAAGCAGTATATTTAAGAGGAATATGAAGTAGTATGTTTAAGAGGAATATGAAGTAGTATATTTAAGAGGAATATGAAGTAGTATGTTTAAGAGGAATATGAAGTAGTATGTTTAAGAGGAATATGCAGTAGTATGTTTAAGAGGAATATGAAGTAGTATGTTTAAGATGAATATGAAGTAGTATGTTTAAGAGGAATATGAAGCAGTATGTTTAAGAGGAATATGAAGTAGTATATTTAAGAGGTATATGAAGTAGTATATTTAAGAGGAATATGAAGAAGTATGTTAAAGAAGAATGTGAAGTAGTATGTTTAAGAGGAATATGAAGCAGTATGTTTAAGAGGAATATGAAGTAGTATGTTTAAGAGGAATATGAAGTAGTATGTTTAAGAGGAATATGAAGTAGTATATTTAAGAGGAATATGAAGTAGTATTTTTAAGAGGAATATGAAGTACTATGTTTAAGAGGAATATGCAGTAGTATGTTTAAGAGGAATACGAAGTAGAACGTTTACGAAGAATATGAAGCAGTATGTTTAAGAGGAGTATGAAGTGGTATGTTTAAGAGGAATATGAAGTAGTATGTTTAAGAGGAATATGAAGTAGTATGTTTAAGATGAATATGAAGTAGTATGTTTAAGAGGAATATGAAGTAGTATGCTTAAGAGGAAAATGAAATATTATGTTTAAGAGGAATATGAAGTAGTATATTTAAGTGGAATATGAAGTAGTATGTTTAAGAAGAATATGAAGTAGTATATTAAAGAGGAATATGAAGTAGTATGTTTAAGAGGAATATGAAGTAGTATGTTTAAGAGGAATATGAAGTAGTATGTTTAAGATGAATATGAAGTAGTATGTTTAAGAGGAATATGAAGTAGTATGCTTAAGAGGAATATGAAGAAGTATGTTTAAGAGGAATATGAAGCAGTATATTTAAGAGGAATATGAAGTAGTATGTTTAAGAGGAATATGAAGTAGTATATTTAAGAGGAATATGAAGTAGTATGTTTAAGAGGAATATGAAGTAGTATGTTTAAGAGGAATATGCAGTAGTATGTTTAAGAGGAATATGAAGTAGTATGTTTAAGATGAATATGAAGTAGTATGTTTAAGAGGAATATGAAGCAGTATGTTTAAGAGGAATATGAAGTAGTATATTTAAGAGGTATATGAAGTAGTATATTTAAGAGGAATATGAAGAAGTATGTTTAAGAAGAATGTGAAGTAGTATGTTTAAGAGGAATATGAAGCAGTATGTTTAAGAGGAATATGAAGTAGTATGTTTAAGAGGAATATGAAGTAGTATGTTTAAGAGGAATATGAAGTAGTATATTTAAGAGGAATATGAAGTAGTATTTTTAAGAGGAATATGAAGTACTATGTTTAAGAGGAATATGCAGTAGTATGTTTAAGAGAAATACGAAGTAGAACGTTTACGAAGAATATGAAGCAGTATGTTTAAGAGGAGTATGAAGTGGTATGTTTAAGAGGAATATGAAGTAGTATGTTTAAGAGGAATATGAAGTAGTATGTTTAAGATGAATATGAAGTAGTATGTTTAAGAGGAATATGAAGTAGTATGCTTAAGAGGAATATGAAATATTATGTTTAAGAGGAATATGAAGTAGTATATTTAAGTGGAATATGAAGTAGTATGTTTAAGAAGAATATGAAGTAGTATATTAAAGAGGAATATGAAGTAGTATGTTTAAGAGGAATATTCAGTAGTATGTTTAAGAGGAATATGCAGTAGTATGTTTAAGAAGAATATGAAGTAGTATGTTTAAGAGGAATATGAAGTAGTATGTTTAAGAGGAATATGAAGTAGTATGTTTAAGAGGAATATGAAGTAGTATATTTAAGAGGAATATGAAGTAGTATGTTTAAGAGGAATAAGAAGTAGTATATTTAAGAGAAATATGAAGTAGTATGTTTAAGAGGAATATGCAGTAGTATGTTTAAGAGGAATAGGCAGTAGTATGTTTAACAAGAATATGAAGTAGTATGTTTAAGAGGAATATGAAGTAGTATGTTTAAGAGGAATATGAAGTAGTATGTTTAAGAGGAATATGAAGTAGTATGTTTAAGAGGAATATGAAGTAGTATGTTTAAGATGAATATGAAGTAGTATGTTTAAGAGGAATATGAAGTAGTATATTTAAGTGGAATATGAAGCAGTATGTTTAAGAGGAATATGAAGTAATATGTTTAAGAGGAATGTGAAGTAGTATGTTTAAGAGGAATATGAAGTAGTATGTTTAAGAGGAATATGAAGTAGGATGTTTAAGAGGAATATGAAGTAGTATGTTTAAGAGGAATATGAAGTTTTATGCTTAAGAGGAATATGAAGTAGTATATTTAAGAGGAATATGAAGTAGTTTGTTTAAGAGGAATATGAAGTAGTATGCTTAAGAGGAATATGAAGTAGTATATTTAATAGGAATATGAAGTAGTATGTTTAAGAGGAATATGAAGTAGTATGTTTAAGAGGAATATGAAGTAGTATGTTTAAGAGGAATATGAAGTAGTATGTTTGAGAGGAATATGAAGTAGTATGTTTAAGAGGAAAATGAAGTAGTATGTTTAAGAGGAATATGCAGTAGTATGTTTAAGAGGAATACGAAGTAGTATATTTAAGTGGAATATGAAGTAGTATATTTAAAAGGAATATAAAGTAGTATATTTAAGAGGAATATGAAGTAGTATGTTTAAGAGGAATATGAAGTAGTATGTTTAAGAGGAATATGAAGTAGTATGTTTAAGAGGAATACGAAGTAGTATATTTAAGTGGAATATGAAGCAGTATGTTTGAGAGGAATATGAAGTAGTATGTTTAAGAGGAATGTGAAGTAGTATGTTTAAAAGGAATATGAAGTAGTATGTTTAAGAGGAATATGAAGCAGTATATTTAAGAGGAATATGAAGTAGTATGTTTAAGAGGAATATGAAGTAGTATATTTAAGAGGAATATGAAGTAGTATGTTTAAGAGGAATATGAAGTAGTATGTTTAAGAGGAATATGCAGTAGTATGTTTAAGAGGAATATGAAGTAGTATGTTTAAGATGAATATGAAGTAGTATGTTTAAGAGGAATATGAAGTAGTATGCTTAAGAGGAATATGAAGTAGTATATTTAAGAGGAATATGAAGTAGTTTGTTTAAGAAGGATATGAAGTAGTATGTTTATGAGGTATATAAAGTAGTATGTTTAAGAGATATATGAAGTAGTATGTTTAAGATGAATATGAAGTAGTATGTTTAAGAGGAAAATGAAGTAGTATATTTAAGTGGAATATGAAGTAGAATGTTTACGAGGAATATGAAGTAGTATATTTAAGAGGAATATGAAGTAGTATATTTAAGAGGAATATGAAGTAGTATGTTTAAGAGGAATATGAAGTAGTATGTTTAAGAGGAATATGAAGTAGTATGTTTAAGAGGAATATGAAGCAGTATGTTTAAGAGGAATATGAAGTAGTATGTTTAAGAGGAATATGAAGTAGTATGTTTAAGAGAAATATGAAGTAGTATGTTTAAGATAATTATGAAGTAGTATGCTTAAGAGGAATATGAAGTAGTATGCTTAAGAGGAATATGAAGTAGTATGTTTAAGAGGAATATGAAGCAGTATATTTAAGAGGAATATGAAGTAGTATGTTTAAGAGGAATATGAAGTAGTATATTTAAGGGGAATATGAAGTAGTATGTTTAAGAGGAATATGAAGTAGTATGTTTAAGAGGAATATGCAGTAGTATGTTTAAGAGGAATATGAAGTAGTATGTTTAAGATGAATATGAAGTAGTATGTTTAAGAGGAATATGAAGCAGTATGTTTAAGAGGAATATGAAGTAGTATATTTAAGAGGTATATGAAGTAGTATATTTAAGAGGAATATGAAGAAGTATGTTTAAGAAGAATGTGAAGTAGTATGTTTAAGAGGAATATGAAGTAGTATATTTAAGAGGAATATGAAGTAGTATTTTTAAGAGGAATATGAAGTACTATGTTTAAGAGGAATATGCAGTAGTATGTTTAAGAGGAATACGAAGTAGAACGTTTACGAAGAATATGAAGCAGTATGTTTAAGAGGAGTATGAAGTGGTATGTTTAAGAGGAATATGAAGTAGTATGTTTAAGAGGAATATGAAGTAGTATGTTTAAGATGAATATGAAGTAGTATGTTTAAGAGGAATATGAAGTAGTATGCTTAAGAGGAATATGAAATATTATGTTTAAGAGGAATATGAAGTAGTATATTTAAGTGGAATATGAAGTAGTATGTTTAAGAAGAATATAAAGTAGTATATTAAAGAGGAATATGAAGTAGTATGTTTAAGAGGAATATTCAGTAGTATGTTTAAGAGGAATATGCAGTAGTATGTTTAAGAGGAATATGAAGTAGTATGTTAAGAGGAATATGAAGTAGTATGGTTAAGAGGAATATGAAGTAGTATGTTTAAGATAAATATGAAGTAGTATGTTTAAGAGGAATATGAAGCAGTATGTTTAAGAGGAATATGAAGTAGTATGTTTAAGAGGAATATGAAGTAGTATATTTAAGAGGAATATGAAGTAGTATGTTTAAGAGGAATATGAAGTAGTATATTTAAGAGAAATATGAAGTAGTATGTTTAAGAGGAATATGCAGTAGTATGTTTAAGAGGAATATGCAGTAGTATGTTTAAGAGGAATATGAAGTAGTATGTTTAAGAGGAATATGAAGTAGTATGTTTAAGAGGAATATGAAGTAGTATGTTTAAGAGGAATATGAAGTAGTATGTTTAAGAGGAATATGAAGTAGTATGTTTAAGATGAATATGAAGTAGTATGTTTAAGATGAATATGAAGTAGTATGTTTAAGAGGAATATGAAGCAGTATGTTTAAGAGGAATATGAAGTAGTATATTTAAGAATTATATGAAGTAGTATATTTAAGAGGAATATGAAGTAGTATGTTTAAGAAGAATGTGAAGTAGTATGTTTAAGAGGAATATGAAGCAGTATGCTTAAGAGGAATATGAAGTAGTATGTTTAAGAGGAATATGAAGTAGTATGTTTAAGAGGAATATGAAGTAGTATATTTAAGAGGAATATGAAGTAGTATTTTTAAGAGGAATATGAAGTAGTATGTTTAAGAGGAATATGCAGTAGTATGTTTAAGAGGAATACGAAGTAGAACGTTTAAGAGGAATATGAAGCAGTATGTTTAAGAGGAATATGAAGTAGTATGTTTAAGAGAAATATGAAGTAGTATGTTTAAGACGAATATGAAGTAGTATGTTTAAGATGAATATGAAGTAGTATGTTTAAGAGGAATATGAAGTAGTATGCTTAAGAGGAATATGAAGTAGTATGTTTGAGAGGAATATGAAGTAGTATATTTAAGAGGAATATGAAGTAGTATGTTTAAGAGGAATATGAAGTAGTATATTTAAAAGGAATATGAAGTAGTATGTTTAAGAGGAATATGCAGTAGTATGTTTAAGAGGAATATGCAGTAGTATGTTTAAGAGCAATATGAAGTAGTATGTTTAAGAGGAATATGAAGTAGTATGTTTAAGAAGAATATGAAGTAGTATGTTTAAGAGGAATATGAAGTAGTATGTTTAAGATGAATATGAAGTAGTATGTTTAAGAGGAATATGAAGCAGTATGTTTAAGAGGAATATGAAGTAGTATATTTAAGAGGTATATGAAGTAGTATATTTAAGAGGAATATTAAGTAGTATGTTTAAGAAGAATGTGAAGTAGTATGTTTACGAGGAATATGAAGTAGTTTATTTAAGAGGAATATGAAGTAGTATATTTAAGAGGAATATGAAGTAGTATGTTTAAGAGGAATATGAAGTAGTATGTTTAAGAGGAATATGAAGTAGTATGTTTAAGAGGAATATGAAGGAGTATGTTTAAGAGGACTATGAAGTAGTATGTTTAAGAGGAATATGAAGTAGCATGTTTAAGAGGAATATGAAGTAGTATGTTTAAGATGAATATGAAGTAGTATGTTTAAGAGGAATATGAAGTAGTATGCTTAAGAGGAATATGAAGTAGTATGTTTAGGAGTAATAAGAAGTAGTATATTTAAGAGGAATATGAAGTAGTATGTTTAAGAGGAATATGAAGTAGTATGTTTAAGAGGAATATGAAGTAGTATGTTTAAGAGGAATATGAAGTAGTATGTTTAAGAGGAATATGAAGTAGTATGTTTAAGAGGAAAATGAATTAGTATGTTTAAGAGGAATATGCAGTAGTATGTTTAAGAGGAATACGAAGTAGTATGTTTAAGAGGAATATGAATTAGGATGTTTAAGAGGAATATGAAGTAGTATGTTTAAGAGGAATATGAAGTAGTATGCTTAAGAGGAATATGAAGTAGTATATTTAAGAGGAATATGAAGTAGTTTGTTTAAGAAGAATATGAAGTAGTATGTTTAAGAGGAATATAAAGTAGTATGTTTAAGAGATATATGAAGTAGTATATTTAAGATGAATATGAAGTAGTATGTTTAAGAGGAAAATGAAGTAGTATATTTAAGTGGAATATGAAGCAGTATATTACGAGGAATATGAAGTAGAATATCTAAGAGGTATATGAAGTAGTATATTTAAGAGGAATATGAAGTAGTATGTTTAAGAAGAATGTGAAGTAGTATTTTTAAGAGGAATGTGAAGCAGTATTTTTAAGAGGAATATGAAGTAGTATGTTTAAGAGGAATATGCAGTAGTATGTTGAAGAGGAATACGAAGTAGTATATTTAAGTGGAATATGAAGCAGTATGTTTAAGAGGAATATGAAGTAGTATGCTTAAGAGGAATATGAAGTAGTATGTTTAAGATGAATATGAAGTATTATATTTAAGAGGAATATGAAGCAGTATGTTTAAGAGGAATATGAAGTAGTATGTTTAAGAGGAATACGAAGTAGTATATTTAAGTGGAATATGAAGCAGTATGTTTAAGAGGAATATGAAGTAGTATGTTTAAGAGGAATGTGAAGTAGTATGTTTAAGAGGAATATGAAGTAGTATGTTTAAGAGGAATATGAAGTAGGATGTTTAAGAGGAATATGAAGTAGTATGTTCAAGAGGAATATGAAGTAGTATATTTAAGAGGAATATGAAGTAGTTTGTTTAAGAGGAATATTAAGTAGTATGCTTAAGAGGAATATGAAGTAGTATATTTAAGAGGAATATGAAGTAGTATGTTTAAGAGGAATATGAAGTAGTATGTTTAAGAGGAATATGAAGTAGTATGTTTAAGAGGAATATGAAGTAGTATGTTTGAGAGGAATATGAAGTAGTATATTTAAGAGGAAAATGAAGTAGTATGTTTAAGAGGAATATGCAGTAGTATGTTTAAGAGGAATACGAAGTAGTATATTTAAGTGGAATATGAGTAGTATATTTAAAAGGAATATAAAGTAGTATATTTAGGAGGAATATGAAGTAGTATGTTTAAGAGGAATTAGAAGTATTATGTTTAAGAGGAATATGAAGTAGTATGTTTAAGAGGAATACGAAGTAGTATATTTAAGTGGAATATGAAGCAATATGTTTAAGAGGAATATGAAGTAGTATGTTTAAGAGGAATGTGAAGTAGTATGTTTAAGAGGAATATGAAGTAGTATGTTTAAGAGGAATATGAAGTAGGATGTTAAAGAGGAATATGAAGTAGTATGTTTAAGAGGAATATGAAGTAGTATGCTTAAGAGGAATATGAAGTAGTTTGTTTAAGAAGAATATGAAGTAGTATGTTTAAGAGGAATATAAAGTAGTATGTTTAAGAGATATATGAGGTAGTATGTTTAAGATGAATATGAAGTAGTATGTTCAAGAGGAAAATGAAGTAGTATATTTAAGTGGAATATGAAGTAGTATGTTTAAGAGGAATATGAAGTAGTATATTTAAGAGGAATATGAAGTAGTATATTTAAGAGGAATATGAAGTAGTATGTTTAAGAGGAATATGAAGTAGTATGTTTAAGAGGAATATGAAGTAGTATGTTTCAGAGGAATATGAAGCAGTATGTTTAAGAGGAATATGAAGTAGTATGTTTAAGAGGAATATGAAGTAGTATGTTTAAGAGGAATATGAAGTAGTATGTTTAAGATGAATATGAAGTAGTATGTTTAAGAGGAATATGAAGAAGTATGCTTAAGAGGAATATGAAGTAGTATGTTTAAGAGGAATATGAAGCAGTATATTTAAGAGGAATATGAAGTAGTATGTTTAGGAGGAATATGAAGTAGTATATTTAAGAGGAATATGCAGTAGTATGTTTAAGAGGAATGTGAAGTAGTATATTTAAGATGAATATGAAGTAGTATGTTTAAGAGGAATATGAAGCAGTATGTTTAAGAGGAATATGAAGTAGTATATCGAAGAGGAATATGAAGTAGTATTTTTAAGAGTAATATGAAGTACTATGTTTAAGAGGAATATGCAGTAGTATGTTTAAGAGGAATACGAAGTAGAACGTTTAAGAAGAATATGAAGCAGTATGTTTAAGAGGAATATGAAGTAGTATGTTTAAGAGGAACATGAAGTAGTATGTTTAAGAGGAATATGAAGTATTATGCTTAAGAGGAATATGAAGTAGTATTTTTAAGAGGAATATGAAGTACTATGTTTAAGAGGAATATGCAGTAGTATGTTTAAGAGGAATACGAAGTAGAACGTTTAAGAAGAATATGAAGCAGTATGTTTAAGAGGAATATGAAGTAGTATGTTTAAGAGGAATATGAAGTAGTATGTTTAAGAGGAATATGAAGTAGTATGTTTAAGATGAATATGAAGTAGTATGTTTAAGAGGAATATGAAGTAGTACGCTTAAGAGGAATATGAAATATTATGTTTAAGAGGAATATGAAGTAGTATATTTAAGAGGAATATGAAGTAGTATGTTTAAGAGGAATATGAAGTAGTATATTTAAGAGGAATATGAAGAAGTATGTTTAAGAGGAATATTCAGTAGTATGTTTAAGAGGAATATGCAGTAGTATGTTTAAGAGGAATATGAAGTAGTATGTTTAAGAGGAATATGAAGTAGTATGTTTAAGAGGAATATGAAGTAGTATGTTTAATATGAATATGAAGTAGTATGTTTAAGAGGAATATGAAGCAGTATGTTTAAGAGGAATATGAAGTAGTATGTTTAAGAGGAATATGAAGTAGTATATTTAAGAGGAATATAAAGTAGTATGTTTAAGAGGAATATGAAGTAGTATATTTAAGAGAAATATGAAGTAGTATGTTTAAGAGGAATATGCAGTAGTATGTTTAAGAGGAATATGCAGTAGTATGTTTAAGAGGAATATGAAGTAGTATGTTTAAGAGGAATATGAAGTAGTATGTTTAAGAGGAGTATGAAGTAGTATGTTTAAGAGGAATATGAAGTAGTATGTTTAAGAGGAATATGAAGTAGTATGTTTAGGATGAATATAAAGTAGTATGTTTAAGAGGAATATGAAGTAGTATGCTTAAGAGGAATATGAAGTAGTATGTTTAAGAGGTATATGAAGCAGTATATTTAAGAGGAATATGAAGTAGTATGTTTAAGAGGAATATGAAGTAGTATATTTAAGAGGAATATGAAGTAGTATGTTTAAGAGGAATATGCAGTAGTATGTTTAAGAGGAATATGCAGTAGTATGTTTAAGAAAATTATGAAGTAGTATGTTTAAGATGAATATGAAGTAGTATGTTTAAGAGGAATATGAAGTAGTATGTTTAAGAGGAATATGAAGTAGTATATTTAAGAGGTATATGAAGTAGTATATTTAAGAGGAATATGAAGTAGTATGTTTAAGAAGAATGTGAAGTAGTATGTTTAAGAGGAATATGAAGCAGTATGTTTAAGAGGAATATGAAGTAGTATGTTTAAGAGGAATATGAAGTAGTATGTTTAAGAGGAATATGAAGTAGTATGTTTAAGAGGAATATGCAGTAGTATGTTTAAGAGGAATACGAAGTAGAACGTTTAAGAGGAATATGAAGCAGTATGTTTAAGAGGAATATGAAGTAGTATATTTAAGAGGAATATGAAGTAGTATGTTTAAGAGGAATATGAAGTAGTATGTTTAAGAGGAATATGAAGTAGTATGTTTCAGAGGAATATGAAGTTGTATGTTTAAGAGGAATATGAAGTAGTATGTTTAAGAGGAATATAAAGTAGTATGTTTCAGAGGAATATGAAGCAGTATGTTTAAGAGGAATATGAAGTAGTATGTTTAAGAGGAAAATGAAGTAGTATATTTAAGTGGAATATGAAGTAGTATGTTTACGAGGAATATGAAGTAGTATATTTAAGAGGAATATGAAGTAGTATATTTAAGAGGAATATGAAGTAGTATGTTTAAGAGGAATATGAAGTAGTATGTTTAAGAGGAATATGAAGTAGTATGTTTCAGAGGAATATGAAGGAGTATGTTTAAGAGGAATATGAAGTAGTATGTTTAAGAGGAATATGAAGTAGTATGTTTAAGAGGAATATGAAGTAGTATGTTTAAGATGAATATGAAGTAGTATGTTTAAGAGGAATATGAAGTAGTATGCTTAAGAGGAATATGAAGTAGTATGTTTAAGAGGAATATGAAGCAGTATATTTAAGAGGAATATGAAGAAGTATGTTTAGGAGGAATATGAAGTAGTATATTTAAGAGGAATATGAAGTTGTATGTTTAAGAGGAATATGCAGTAGTATGCTTAAGAGGAATATGCAGTAGTATGTTTAAGAGGAATGTGAAGTAGTATGTTTAAGATGAATATGAAGTAGTATGTTTAAGAGGAATATGAAGCAGTATGTTTAAGAGGAATATGAAGTAGTATATCTAAGAGGAATATGAAGTAGTATTTTTAAGAGGAATATGAAGTACTATGTTTAAGAGGAATATGCAGTAGTATGTTTAAGAGGAATACGAAGTAGAACGTTTAAGAAGAATATGAAGCAGTATGTTTAAGAGGAATATGAAGCAGTATGTTTAAGAGGAATATGAAGTAGTATGTTTAAGAGGAACATGAAGTAGTATGTTTAAGAGGAATATGAAGTAGTATGCTTAAGAGGAATATGAAGTAGTATGTTTAAGAGGAATATGAAGCAGTATATTTAAGAGGAATATGAAGTAGTATGTTTAAGAGGAATATGAAGTAGTATATTTAAGAGGAATATGAAGTAGTATGTTTAAGAGGAATATGCAGTAGTATGCTTAAGAGGAATATGCAGTAGTATGTTTAAGAGGAATATGAAGCAATATGTTTAAGAGGAATATGAAGTAGTATGTTTAAGAGGAATATGAAGTAGTATGTTTAAGAGGAATATGAAGTAGTATATCTAAGAGGAATATGAAGTAGTATTTTTAAGAGGAATATGAAGTACTATGTTTAAGAGGAATATGCAGTAGTATGTTTAAGAGGAATACGAAGTAGAACGTTTAAGAAGAATATGAAGCAGTATGTTTAAGAGGAATATGAAGTAGTATGTTTAAGAGGAATATGAAGTAGTATGTTTAAGAGGAATATGAAGTAGTATGTTTAAGATGAATATGAAGTAGTATGTTTAAGAGGAATATGAAGTAGTATGCTTAAGAGGAATATGAAATATTATGTTTAAGAGGAATATGAAGTAGTATATTTAAGAGGAATATGACGTAGTATGTTTAAGAGGAATATGAAGTAGTATATTTAAGAGGAATATGAAGTAGTATGTTTAAGAGGAATATTCATTAGTATGTTTAAGAGGAATATGCAGTAGTATGTTTAAGAGGAATATGAAGGAGTATGTTTAAGAGGAATATGAAGTAGTATGTTTAAGAGGAATATGAAGTAGTATGTTTAATATGAATATGAAGTAGTATGTTTAAGAGGAATATGAAGCAGTATGTTTAAGAGGAATATGAAGTAGTATGTTTAAGAGGAATATGAAGTAGTATATTTAAGAGGAATATGAAGTAGTATGTTTAAGAGGAATATGAAGTAGTATATTTAAGAGAAATATGAAGTAGTATGTTTAAGAGGAATATGCAGTAGTATGTTTAAGAGGAATATGCAGTAGTATGTTTAAGAGGAATATGAAGTAGTATGTTTAAGAGGAATATGAAGTAGTATGTTTAAGAGGAATATGAAGTAGTATGTTTAAGAGGAATATGAAGTAGTATGTTTAAGAGGAATATAAAGTAGTATGTTTAAGATGAATATGAAGTAGTATGTTTAAGAGGAATATGAAGTAGTATGCTTAAGAGGAATATGAAGTAGTATGTTTAAGAGGAATATGAAGCAGTATATTTAAGAGCAATATGAAGTAGTATGTTTAAGAGGAATATGAAGTAGTATATTTAAGAGGAATATGAAGTAGTATGTTTAAGAGGAATATGCAGTAGTATGTTTAAGAGGAATATGCAGTAGTATGTTTAAGAAAAATATGAAGTAGTATGTTTAAGATGAATATGAAGTAGTATGTTTAAGAGGAATATGAAGTAGTATGTTTAAGAGGAATATGAAGTAGTATATTTAAGAGGTATATGAAGTAGTATATTTAAGAGGAATATGAAGTAGTATGTTTAAGAAGAATGTGAAGTAGTATGTTTAAGAGGAATATGAAGCAGTATGTTTAAGAGGAATATGAAGTAGTATGTTTAAGAGGAATATGAAGTAGTATGTTTAAGAGGAATATGAAGTAGTATGTTTAAGAGAAATATGCAGTAGTATGTTTAAGAGGAATACGAAGTAGAACGTTTAAGAGGAATATGAAGCAGTATGTTTAAGAGGAATATGAAGTAGTATGTTTAAGAGAAATATGAAGTAGTATGTTTAAGAGGAATATGAAGTAGTATGTTTAAGATGAATATGAAGTAGTATGTTTAAGAGGAATATGAAGTAGTATGCTTAAGAGGAATATGAAGTAGTATGTTTAACAGGAATATGAAGTAGTATATTTAAGAGGAATATGAAGTAGTATGTTTAAGAGGAATATGAAGTAGTATATTTAAGAGGAATATGAAGTAGTATGTTTAAGAGGAATATGCAGTAGTATGTTTAAGAGGAATATGCAGTAGTATGTTTAAGAGGAATATGAAGTAGTATGTTTAAGAGGAATATGAAGTAGTATGTTTAAGAGGAAAATGAAGTAGTATGTTTAAGAGGAATATGAAGTAGTATGTTTAAGATGAATATGAAGTAGTATGTTTAAGAGGAATATGAAGCAGTATGTTTAAGAGGAATATGAAGTAGTATATTTAAGAGGTATATGAAGTAGTATATTTAAGAGGAATATTAAGTAGTATGTTTAAGAAGAATGTGAAGTAGTATGTTTACGAGGAATATGAAGTAGTATATTTAAGAGGAATATGAAGTAGTATATTTAAGAGGAATATGAAGTAGTATGTTTAAGAGGAATATGAAGTAGTATGTTTAAGAGGAATATGAAGTAGTATGTTTAAGAGGAATATGAAGGAGTATGTTTAAGAAGAAAATGAAGTAGTATGTTTAAGAGGAATATGAAGTAGTAACTTTAAGAGGAATATGAAGTAGTATGTTTAAGATGAATATGAAGTAGTATGTTTAAGAGGAATATGAAGTAGTATGCTTAAGATTAATGTGAAGTAGTATGTTTAAGAGGAATAAGAAGTAGTATATTTAAGAGGAATATGAAGTAGTATGTTTAAGAGAAATATGAAGTAGTATGTTTAAGAGGAATATGAAGTAGTATGTTTAAGAGGAATATGAAGTAGTATGTTTAAGAGGAATATGAAGTAGTATGTTTAAGAGGAAAATGAATTAGTATGTTTGAGAGGAATATGCAGTAGTATGTTTAAAAGGAATACGAAGTAGTATGTTTAAGAGGAATATGAAGTAGGATGTTTAAGAGGAATATGAAGTAGTATGTTTAAGAGGAATATGAAGTAGTATGCTTAAGAGGAATATGAAGTAGTATATTGAAGAGGAATATGAAGTAGTTTGTTTAAGAAGAATATGAAGTAGTATGTTTAAGAGGAATATAAAGTAGTATGTTTAAGAGATATATGAAGTAGTATATTTAAGATGAATATGAAGTAGTATGTTTAAGAGGAAAATGAAGTAGTATATTTAAGTGGAATATGAAGTAGTATGCTTACGAGGAATATGAAGTAGTATATTTAAGAGGAATATGAAGTAGTATATTTAAGAGGAATATGAAGTAGTATGTTTAAGAGGAATATGAAGTAGTATGTTTAAGAGTAATATGAAGTAGTATGTTTAAGAGGAATATGAAGTAGTATGTTTAAGAGGAATATGCAGTAGTATGTTTAAGAGGAATACGAAGTAGAACGTTTAAGAGGAATATGAAGTATGTTTAAGAGGAATATGAAGTAGTATGTTTAAGAGGAATATGAAGTAGTATGTTTAAGAGGAATATGAAGTAGTATGTGTAATATGAATATGAAGTTGTATGTTTAAGAGGAATATGAAGCAGTATGTTTAAGAGGAATATGAAGTAGTATATTTAAGAGGTATATGAAGCAGTATATTTAAGAGGAATATGAACTAGTATGTTTAAGAAGAATGTGAAGAAGTATGTTTAAGAGGAATATGAAGCAGTATGTTTAAGAGGAATATGAAGTAGTATGTTTAAGAGGAATATGAAGTAGTATGTTTAAGAGGAATATGAAGTAGTATATTTAAGAGGAATATGAAGTAGTATTTTTAAGAGGAATATGAAGTAGTATGTTTAAGAGGAATATGCAGTAGTATGTTTGAGAGGAATACGAAGTAGAACGTTTAAGAGGAATATGAAGCAGTATGTTTAAGAGGAATATGAAGTAGTATGTTTAAGAGGAATATGAAGTAGTATGTTTAAGAGGAATATGAAGTAGTATGTTTAAGAGGAATATGAAGTTGTATGTTTAAGAGGAATATGAAGTAGTATATTTAAGAGGAATATGAAGTAGTATGTTTAGGAGGAATATGAAGTAGTATATTTTAGAGGAATATGTAGTAGTATATTTAAGATGAATATGCAGTGGTATGTTTAAGAGGAATATGCAGTAGTATGTTTAAGAGGAATATGAAGTAGTATGTTTAAGAGGAATATGAAGTAGTATGTTTAAGAGGAATATGAAGTAGTATGTTTAAGATGAATATGAAGTAGTATGTTTAAGAGGAATATGAAGTAGTATATTTAAGAGGTATTTGAAGTAGTATATTTAAGAGGAATATGAAGTAGTATGTTTAAGAAGATTGTGAAGTAGTATGTTTAAGAGGAATATGAAGCAGTATGTTTAAGAGGAATATGAAGTAGTATGTTTAAGAGGAATATGAAGTAGGATGTTTAAGAGGAATATGAAGTAGTATGTTAAAGAGGAATATGAAGTAGTATGCTTAAGAGGAATATGAAGTAGTATATTTAAGAGAAATATGAAGTAGTTTGTTTAAGAGGAATATGAAGTAGTATGTTTAAGAGGAATATAAAGTAGTATGTTTAAGATATATATGAAGTAGTATGTTTAAGATGAATATGAAGTAGTATGTTTAAGAGGAAAATGAAGTAGTATATTTAAGTGGAATATGAAGTAGTATGTTTACGAGGAATATGAAGTAGTATATTTAAGAGGAATATGAAGTAGTATATTTAAGAGGAATATGAAGTAGTATGTTAAAGAAGAATATGAAGTAGTATGTTTAAGAGGAATATGAAGTAGTATGTTTAAGAGGAATATGAAGCAGTATGTTTAAGAGGAATATGAAGTAGTATGTTTAAGAGGAATATGAAGTAGTATGTTTAAGAGGAATATGAAGTAGTATGTTTAAGATGAATATGAAGTAGTATGTTTAAGAGGAATATGAAGTAGTATGTTTAAGAGGAATATGAAGTAGTATGTTTAAGAGGAATATGCAGTAGTATGTTTAAGAGGAATATGAAGTAGTATGTTTAAGAGGAATATGAAGTAGTATGTTTAAGAGGAATATGAAGTAGTATGTTTAAGAGGAATATGAAGTAGTATGTTTAAGATGAATATGAAGAAGTATGTTTAAGAGGAATATGAAGCAGTATGTTTAAGAGGAATATGAAGTAGTATATTTAAGAGGTACATGAAGTAGTATATTTAAGAGGAATATGAAGTAGTATGTTTAAGAAGAATGTGAAGTAGTATGTTTAAGAGGAATATGAAGCAGTATGTTTAAGAGGAATATGAAGTAGTATATTTAAGAGGAATATGAAGTAGTATTTTTAAGAGGAATATGAAGTAGTATGTTTAATAGGAATATGCAGTAGTATGTTTAAGAGGAATACGAAGTAGAACGTTTAAGAGGAATATGAAGTAGTATGTTTAAGAGGAGTATGCAATAGTATGTTTAAGAGGAATACGAAGTAGTATATTTAAGTGGAATATGAAGTAGTATGTTTAAGAGGAATACGAAGTAGTATGTTTAAGAGGAATATGAAGTAGGATGTTTAAAAGGAATATGAAGTAGTATGTTTAAGAGGAATATGAAGTAGTATGCTTAAGAGGAATATGAAGTAGTATATTTAAGAGGAATATGAAGTAGTTTGTTTAAGAAGAATATGAAGTAGTATGTTTAAGAGGAATATAAAGTAGTATGTTTAAGAGATATATGAAGTAGTATATTTAAGATGAATATGAAGTAGTATGTTTAAGAGGAAAATGAAGTAGTATATTTAAGTGGAATATGAAGTAGTATGCTTACGAGGAATATGAAGTAGTATATTTAAGAGGAATATGAAGTAGTATATTTAAGAGGAATATGAAGTAGTATGTTTAAGAGGAATATGAAGTAGTATGTTTAAGAGTAATATGAAGTAGTATGTTTAAGAGGAATATGAAGTAGTATGTTTTAGAGGAATCTGCAGTAGTATGTTTAAGAGGAATACGAAGTAGAACGTTTAAGAGGAATATGAAGTAGTATGTTTAAGAGGAATATGAAGTAGTATGTTTAAGAGGAATATGAAGTAGTATGTTTAAGAGGAATATGAAGTAGTATGTTTAAGATGAATATGAAGTAGTATGTTTAAGAGGAATATGAAGCAGTATGTTTAAGAGGAATATGAAGTAGTATATTTAAGAGGTATATGAAGTAGTATATTTAAGAGGAATATGAAGTAGTATGTTTAAGAAGAATGTGAAGAAGTATGTTTAAGAGGAATATGAAGCAGTATGTTTAAGAGGAATATGAAGTAGTATGTTTAAGAGGAATATGAAGTAGTATGTTTAAGAGGAATATGAAGTAGTATATTTAAGAGGAATATTAAGTAGTATTTTTAAGAGGAATATGAAGTAGTATGTTTAAGAGGAATATGCAGTAGTATGTTTGAGAGGAATACGAAGTAGAACGTTTAAGAGGAATATGAAGCAGTATGTTTAAGAGGAATATGAAGTAGTATGTTTAAGAGGAATATGAAGTAGTATGTTTAAGAGGAATATGAAGTAGTATGTTTAAGATGAATATGAAGTAGTATGTTTAAGAGGAATATGAAGTAGTATGTTTAAGAGGAATATGAAGTAGTATGTTTAAGAGGAATATGAGGTAGTATATTTAAGAGGAATATGAAGTAGTATGTTTAAGAGGAATATGAAGTAGTATATTTAAGAGGAATATGAAGTAGTATATTTAAGAGGAATATGCAGTAGTATGTTTAAGAGGAATATGCAGTAGTATGTTTAAGAGGAATATGAAGTAGTATGTTTAAGAGGAATATGAAGTAGTATGTTTAAGAGGAATATGAAGTAGTATGTTTAAGAGGAATATGAAGTAGTATGTTTAAGATGAATATGAAGTAGTATGTTTAAGAGGAATATGAAGTAGTATGTTTAAGAGGAATATGAAGTAGTATATTTAAGAGGTATATGAAGTAGTATATTTAAGAGGAATATGAAGTAGTATGTTTAAGAAGAATGTGAAGTAGTATGTTTAAGAGGAATATGAAGCAGTATGTTTAAGAGGAATATGAAGTAGTATGTTTAAGAGGAATATGAAGTAGGATGTTTAAGAGGAATATGAAGTAGTATGTTTAAGAGGAATATGAAGTAGTATGCTTAAGAGGAATATGAAGTAGTATATTTAAGAGAAATATGAAGTAGTTTGTTTAAGAGGAATATGAAGTAGTATGTTTAAGAGGAATATAAAGTAGTATGTTTAAGATATATATGAAGTAGTATGTTTAAGATGAATATGAAGTAGTATGTTTAAGAGGAAAATGAAGTAGTATATTTAAGTGGAATATGAAGTAGTATGTTTACGAGGAATATGAAGTAGTATATTTAAGAGGAATATGAAGTAGTATATTTAAGAGGAACATGAAGTAGTATGTTGAAGAAGAATATGAAGTAGTATGTTTAAGAGGAATATGAAGTAGTATGTTTAAGAGGAATATGAAGCAGTATGTTTAAGAGGAATATGAAGTAGTATGTTTAAGAGGAATATGAAGTAGTATGTTTAAGAGGAATATGAAGTAGTATGTTTAAGATGAATATGAAGTAGTATGTTTAAGAGGAATATGAAGTAGTACGCTTAAGAGGAATATGAAGTAGTATGTTTTAGAAGAATATGAAGTAGTATATTTAAGAGGAATATGAAGTAGTATGTTTAAGAGGAATATGAAGTTGTATATTTAAGAGGAATATGAAGTAGTATGTTTAAGAGGAATATGCAGTAGTATGTTTAAGAGGAATATGCAGTAGTATGTTTAAGAGGAATATGAAGTAGTATGTTTAAGAGGAATATGAAGTAGTATGTTTAAGAGGAATATGAAGTAGTATGTTTAAGAGAAATATGAAGTAGTATGTTTAAGATGAATATGAAAAAGTATGTTTAAGAGGAATATGAAGCAGTATGTTTAAGAGGAATATGAAGTAGTATTTTAAGAGGAATATGAAGTAGTATGTTTAAGAGGAATATGAAGTAGTATATTTAAGAGGAATATGAAGTAGTATTTTTAAGAGGAATATGAAGTAGTATGTTTAAGAGGAATATGCAGTAGTATGTTTGAGAGGAATACGAAGTAGAACGTTTAAGAGGAATATGAAGCAGTATGTTTAAGAGGAATATGAAGTAGTATGTTTAAGAGGAATATGAAGTAGTATGTTTAAGAGGAATATGAAGTAGTATGTTTAAGATGAATATGAAGTAGTATGTTTAAGAGGAATATGAAGCAGTATGTTTAAGAGGAATATGAAGTAGTATATTTAAGAGGTATATGAAGTAGTATATTTAAGAGGAATATGAAGTAGTATGTTTAAGAAGAATGTGAAGAAGTATGTTTAAGAGGAATATGAAGCAGTATGTTTAAGAGGAATATGAAGTAGTATGTTTAAGAGGAATATGAAGTAGTATGTTTAAGAGGAATATGAAGTAGTATATTTAAGAGGAATATGAAGTAGTATTTTTAAGAGGAATATGAAGTAGTATGTTTAAGAGGAATATGCAGTAGTATGTTTGAGAGGAATACGAAGTAGAACGTTTAAGAGGAATATGAAGCAGTATGTTTAAGAGGAATATGAAGTAGTATGTTTAAGAGGAATATGAAGTAGTATGTTTAAGAGGAATATGAAGTAGTATGTTTAAGATGAATATGAAGTAGTATGTTTAAGAGGAATATGAAGTAGTATGTTTAAGAGGAATATGAAGTAGTATGTTTAAGAGGAATATGAGGTAGTATATTTAAGAGGAATATGAAGTAGTATGTTTAAGAGGAATATGAAGTAGTATATTTAAGAGGAATATGAAGTAGTATATTTAAGAGGAATATGCAGTAGTATGTTTAAGAGGAATATGCAGTAGTATGTTTAAGAGGAATATGAAGTAGTATGTTTAAGAGGAATATGAAGTAGTATGTTTAAGAGGAATATGAAGTAGTATGTTTAAGAGGAATATGAAGTAGTATGTTTAAGATGAATATGAAGTAGTATGTTTAAGAGGAATATGAAGTAGTATGTTTAAGAGGAATATGAAGTAGTATATTTAAGAGGTATATGAAGTAGTATATTTAAGAGGAATATGAAGTAGTATGTTTAAGAAGAATGTGAAGTAGTATGTTTAAGAGGAATATGAAGCAGTATGTTTAAGAGGAATATGAAGTAGTATGTTTAAGAGGAATATGAAGTAGGATGTTTAAGAGGAATATGAAGTAGTATGTTTAAGAGGAATATGAAGTAGTATGCTTAAGAGGAATATGAAGTAGTATATTTAAGAGAAATATGAAGTAGTTTGTTTAAGAGGAATATGAAGTAGTATGTTTAAGAGGAATATAAAGTAGTATGTTTAAGATATATATGAAGTAGTATGTTTAAGATGAATATGAAGTAGTATGTTTAAGAGGAAAATGAAGTAGTATATTTAAGTGGAATATGAAGTAGTATGTTTACGAGGAATATGAAGTAGTATATTTAAGAGGAATATGAAGTAGTATATTTAAGAGGAACATGAAGTAGTATGTTGAAGAAGAATATGAAGTAGTATGTTTAAGAGGAATATGAAGTAGTATGTTTAAGAGGAATATGAAGCAGTATGTTTAAGAGGAATATGAAGTAGTATGTTTAAGAGGAATATGAAGTAGTATGTTTAAGAGGAATATGAAGTAGTATGTTTAAGATGAATATGAAGTAGTATGTTTAAGAGGAATATGAAGTAGTACGCTTAAGAGGAATATGAAGTAGTATGTTTTAGAAGAATATGAAGTAGTATATTTAAGAGGAATATGAAGTAGTATGTTTAAGAGGAATATGAAGTTGTATATTTAAGAGGAATATGAAGTAGTATGTTTAAGAGGAATATGCAGTAGTATGTTTAAGAGGAATATGCAGTAGTATGTTTAAGAGGAATATGAAGTAGCATGTTTAAGAGGAATATGAAGTAGTATGTTTAAGAGGAATATGAAGTAGTATGTTTAAGAGGAATATGAAGTAGTATGTTTAAGATGAATATGAAAAAGTATGTTTAAGAGGAATATGAAGCAGTATGTTTAAGAGGAATATGAAGTAGTATGTTTAAGAGGAATATGAAGTAGTATATTTAAGAGGAATACGTAGTAGAACGTTTAAGAGGAATATGAAGTAGTATGTTTAAGAGATATATGAAGTAGTATGTTTAAGAGGAATATGAAGTAGAATGTTTAAGAGGAATATGAAGTAGTATGTTTAAGAGGAATATGAAGTAGTATGTTTAAGAGGAATATGAAGTAGTATGTTTAAGAGGAGTATGCAATAGTATGTTTAAGAGGAATACGAAGTAGTATATTTAAGTGGAATATGAAGTAGTATGTTTAAGATTAATATGAAGTAGTATATTTAAGAGGAATATGAAGTAGTATGTTTAAGAGGAATATGAAGTAGTATGTTTACGAGGAATATGAAGTAGTATATTTAAGAGGAATGTGAAGTAGTATATTTAAGAGGAATGTGAAGTAGTATATTTAAGAGGAATATGAAGTAGTATGTTTAAGAGGAATATGAAGTAGTATATTTAAGAGGAATACGAAGTAGTATATTTAAGTGGAATATGAACCAGTATGTTTAAGAGGAATATGAAGTAGTATATTTAAGAGGAATATGAAGTAGTATATTTAAGAGGAATATGAAGTAGTATGCTTAAGACGAATATGAAGTAGTATTTATTAAGAGGAATATGAAGTACTATGTTTAAGAGGAATATGCAGTAGTATGTTTAAGAGGAATATGAAGTAGTATGTTTAAGATGAATATGCAGTAGTATGTTTAAGAGGAATACGAAGTAGTATATTTAAGTGGAATATGAAGTAGTATGTTTAAGATGAATATGAAGTAGTATGTTTAAAAGTAATATAAAGTAGTATATTTAAGAGGAATATGAAGTAGTATGTTTAAGAGGAATATGAAGTAGTATGTTTAAGAGGAATATGAAGTAGTATGCTTAAGAGGAATATGCAGTAGTATGTTTAAGAGGAAAACGAAGTAGTATATTTAAGTGGAATATGAAGAAGTATGTTTAAGAGGAATATGAAGTAGTATGTTTAAGAGGAATATGAAGTAGTATATTTAAGAGAAATACGAAGTAGTATATTTAAGTGGAATATGAAGTAGTATGCTTAAGAGGAATATGAAGTAGTATATTTAAGAGGAATATGAAGTAGTTTGTTTAAGAGGAATATAAAGTAGTATGTTTAAGAGGAATATAAAGTAGTATGTTTAAGAGCAATATGAAGTAGTATGTTTAAGATGAATATGAAGTAGTATGTTTAAGAGGAAAATGAAGTAGTATATTTAAGTGGAATATGAAGTAGTATGTTTACGAGGAATATGAAGTAGTATATTTAAGAGGAATATGAAGTAGTATATTTAAGAGGAATATGAAGTAGTATGTTCAAGAGGAATATGAAGTAGTATGTTTAAGAGGAATATGAAGTACGTGGGCTACTATATATATTTCTGGCCTAATAATGAAAATGCGAATATTTATCAACGAAAAAGGTTTTATTGTTTTTCAAAATATTCTCCATCAAGATTTATACACTTTTGCATGCGCTCAAACCAATTTTCGAAGCACTTTTTCCACTCCGATTGAGACACCTCCAAAACATGGTTTTTGAATGCTTCAACAGCATCTTCTGGCGACGAAAATTAAAAAGAAGTCATTGGGTGCCAAGTCAGGGCTGTACGGAGGATGACCCATCAATTCGACGTTTTGTCCGGTCAAAAAGGCGCTGGTTTGAGCCGATGTGTGAGAGCTCGCATTGTCATGGTGCACAATGATTCGACTTCTCTTGTTCGTTTTTCGAATTTCTCCGAAGACTTCAGGCAAACAAATGGTGGTGTACCACTCAGAATTGACCGTCCTACGTTGCACAAGCGGAACAGTCGCCACATGACCAGTTTTGCCAAAGAAACAAGCGACCATTTGCTTCGAAGTGCTTCTTCCACGAACAACTTTCGTTGGATTTGACTCGTCTTGGAAGACCCACACGGTCGATTGCTGTTTTGTTTCGGGCTCATACGCATAGATCCATGATTCGTCACCTGTGACGATCTTATAAACGTCTTTTGAAGCACCGCGATCGTATTTTTTCAGCATTTCTTTACACCAATCCACACGAGCCTTTTTTTGAGCGATTGTCAAATTGTGCGGGATCCAACGAGAACAAACCTTTTTTACGGCCAGGTGTTCATGCAATATCGAATGTATGCTGGTGGGAGAAATGCCTAGGCATGCCTCTATCTCACGGTATGTCACATGACGGTCTTGCATTATCAGTTCACGTACGGCATCGATGTTTTCTGGAACAACGGCTGTTTTTGGACGACCTTCACGGAATTCGTCTTTGAGCGAGCGTCGGCCACGATTGAATTCGTTGTACCAGTTTTTCACAGTGCTATAGGATGGTGCTTCATAGCCATACAAAGATTTAAGTTCATCGATGCACTCTTGTCGTGATAATCCACGTCGAAAGTTGTGAAAAATGATCGCACGAAAATGTTCACGAGTTAATTCCATTTTTTTGCCAAATTGATTTTTTCAAGTCACTGTAAACAACACAAATGATAGTCGTACGTCAAAACGTTCTGAGTACGTTTATGCTAAAAAATGTCAAACTTTCCAATGGAAATGTCAGATCGCACCTGGCAACACTTAGTGTTGCCTAGGCCAGAAATATATATAGTAGCCTACGTAGTATGTTTAAGATGAATATGGAGTTGTATGTTTAAGAGGAATATGAAGTAGTATGCTTATGAGGAATATGAATTAGTATGCTTAAGAGGAATATGAAGTAGTATGTTTAAGAAGAATATGAAGTAGTATATTTAAGAGGAATATGAAGTAGTATTTTTAAGAGGAATATGAAGTAGTATGTTTAAGAGGAATATGCAGTAGTATGTTTAAGAGGAATACGAAGTAGAACGTTTAAGAGGAATATGAAGTAGTATGTTTAAGAGATATATGAAGTAGTATGTTTAAGAGGAATATGAAGTAGTATGTTTAAGAGGAATATGAAGTAGTATTTTTAAGAGGAATATGAAGTAGTATGTTTAAGAGGAATATGAAGTAGTATATTTAAGAGGAATATGCAGTAGTATGTTTAAGAGGAATACGAAGTAGTATATTTAAGTGGAATATGAAGTAGTGTGTTTAATAGGAATATGAAGTAGTATATTTAAGAGGAATATGAAGTAGTATGTTTAAGAGGAATATGAAGTAGTATGTTTACGAGGAATATGAAGTAGTATATTTAAGAGGAATGTGAAGTAGAAGATTTAAGAGGAATATGAAGTAGTATATTTAAGAGGAATATGAAGTAGTATGTTTAAGAGGAATATGAAGTAGTATATTTAAGAGGAATACGAAGTAGTATATTTAAGTGGAATATGAAGCAGTATGTTTAAGAGGAATATGAAGTAGTATATTTAAGAGGAATATGAAGTAGTATATTTAAGAGAAATATGAAGTAGTATGTTTAAGACGAATATGAAGTAGTATGTTTAAGAGGAATATGAAGTAGTATGTTTAAGAGGAATATGCAGTAGTATGTTTAAGAGGAATATGAAGTAGTATGTTTAAGAGGAATATGCAGTAGTATGTTTAAGAAAAATACGAAGTAGTATATTTAAGTGGAATATGAAGTAGTATGTTTAAGAGGAATATGAAGTAGTATATTTAAGAGGAATATGAACTAGTATGTTTAAGAGGAATATGAAGTAGTATGTTTACGAGGAATATGAAGTAGTATATTTAAGAGGAATGTGAAGTAGTATATTTAAGAGCAATATGAAGTAGTATATTTAAGAGGACTATGAAGTAGTATGTTTAAGAGGAATATGAAGTAGTATATTTAAGAGGAATATGAAGTAGTATGTTTAAGAGGAATATAAAGTAGTATGTTTACGAGGAATATGAAGTAGTATATTTAAGAGGAATGTGAAGTAGTATATTTAAGAGGAATATGAAGTAGTATATTTAAGAGGAATATGAAGTAGTATGTTTAAGAGGAATATGAAGTAGTATATTTAAGAGGAATACGAAGTAGTATATTTAAGTGGAATATGAAGTAGTATATTTAAGAGGAATATGAAGTAGTAAGTTTAAGAGGAATATGAAGTAGTATATTTAAGAGGAATATGAAGTAGTATGTTTAAGACGAATATGAAGTAGTATGTTTAAGAGGAATATGAAGTTGTATGTTTAAGAGGAATATGAAGAAGTATGTTTAAGAGGAATATGAAGTAGTATGTTTAAGAGGAATATGAAGTAGCATGTTTAAGAGGAATATGCAGTAGTATGTTTAAGAGGAATATGAAGTAGTATGTTTAAGAGGAATATGAAGTAGTATTTTTAAGAGGAATATGAAGTAGTATGGGTAAGAGGAATATTAAGCAGTATGTTTAAGAGGAATATGAAGTAGTATATTTAAAAGGAATATGAAGTAGTATATTTAAGTGGAATATGAAGCAGTATCTTTAAGAGGAATATGAAGTAGTATGTTTAAGAAGAATATGAAGTAGTATATCTAAGAGGAATATGAAGTAGTATGTTTAAGAGGAATATGAAGTAGTATATTTAAGAGGAATATAAAGTAGTTTGTTGAAGAGGAATATGAAGTAGTATGTTTAAGAGGAATATGAAGTAGTATGTTTAAGAGGAATATAAAGTAGTATGTTTAAGAGGAATATGAAGTAGTATATTTAGGAGGAATGTGAAGTAGTATATTTAAGAGGAATATGAAGTAATATATTTAAGAGGAATATGAAGTAGTATGTTTAAGAGGAATATGAAGTAGTATATTTAAGAGGAATACGAAGTAGTATATTTAAGTGGAATATGAAGCAGTATGTTTAAGAGGAATATGAAGTAGTATATTTAAGAGGAATATGAAGTAGTATATTTAAGAGGAATATGAAGTAGTATGTTTAAGAGGAATATGAAGTAGTGTATTTAAGAGGAATATGAAGTAGTATATTTAAGAGGAATATGAAGTATTATGTTTAAGAGGAATATGAAGTAGTATATTTAAGAGGAATACGAAGTAGTATATTTAAGTGGAATATGACGCAGTATGTTTAAGAGGAATATGAAGTAGTATATAGAAGAGGAATATGAAGTAGTATGTTTAAGATGAATATGAAGTAGTATGTTTAAAAGGAATATAAAGTAGTATATTTAAGAGGAATATGAAATAGTATGTTTAAGAGGAATATGAGTATGTTTAAGAGGAATATGAAGTAGTATGCTTAAGAGGAATATGCAGTAGTATGTTTAAGAGGAATACGAAGTAGTATATTTATGTGGAATATGAAGTAGTATATTTAAGAGGGATATGAAGTAGTATGTTTAAGAGGAATATGCAGTAGTATGTTTAAGAGGAATATGAAGTAGTATGTTTAAGAGGAATATGAAGTAGTATGTTTAAGAGGAATATGAAGTAGTATGTTTAAGAGGAATATGAAGCAGTATGTTTAAGAGGAATATGAAGTAGTATATTTAAAAGGAATATGAAGTAGTATATTTAAGTGGAATATGAAGCAGTATGTTTAAGAGGAATATGAAGTAGTATGTTTAAGAGGAATATGAAGTAGTGTATTTAAGAGGAATATGAAGTAGTATATTTAAGAGGAATATGAAGTATTATGTTTAAGAGGAATATGAAGTAGTATATTTAAGAGGAATACGAAGTAGTATATTTAAGTGGAATATGACGCAGTATGTTTAAGAGGAATATGAAGTAGTATATATAAGAGGAATATGAAGTAGTATGTTTAAGATGAATATGAAGTAGTATGTTTAAAAGGAATATAAAGTAGTATATTTAAGAGGAATATGAAATAGTATGTTTAAGAGGAATATGAGTATGTTTAAGAGGAATATGAAGTAGTATGCTTAAGAGGAATATGCAGTAGTATGTTTAAGAGGAATACGAAGTAGTATATTTATGTGGAATATGAAGTAGTATATTTAAGAGGGATATGAAGTAGTATGTTTAAGAGGAATATGCAGTAGTATGTTTAAGAGGAATATGAAGTAGTATGTTTAAGAGGAATATGAAGTAGTATGTTTAAGAGGAATATGAAGTAGTATGTTTAAGAGGAATATGAAGCAGTATGTTTAAGAGGAATATGAAGTAGTATATTTAAAAGGAATATGAAGTAGTATATTTAAGTGGAATATGAAGCAGTATGTTTAAGAGGAATATGAAGTAGTATGTTTAAGAAGAATATGAAGTAGTATATTTAAGAGGAATATGAAGTAGTATGTTTAAGAGGAATATGAAGTAGTATATTTAAGAGGAATATGAAGTAGTATGTTTAAGAGGAATATGAAGTAGTATATTTAAGAAGAATATAAAGTAGTTTGTTTAAGAGGAATATGAAGTAGTATGTTTAAGAGGAATATGAAGTAGTATGTTTAAGAAGAATATGAAATAGTATATTTAAGAGGAATATGAAGTAGTATGTTTAAGAGGAATATGAAGTAGTATATTTAAGAAGAATATAAAGCAGTTTGTTTAAGAGGAATATGAAGTAGTATGTTTAAGAGGAATATGAAGTAGTATGTTTAAGAGGAATATGAAGTAGTATGTTTAAGAGGAATATGAAGTAGTATATTTAAGAGGAATTTGAAGTAGTATATTTAAGAGGAATATGAAGTAATATATTTAAGAGGAATATGAAGTAGTATATTTAAGAGGAATATGAAGTAGTATATTTAAGAGAAATACGAAGTAGTATATTTAAGTGGAATATGAAGCAGTATGTTTAAGAGGAATATGAAGTAGTATATTTAGGAGGATAATGAAGTAGTATATTTAAGAGGAATATGAAGTAGTATGTTTAAGAGGAGTATGAAGTAGTATATTTAAGAGGAATATGAAGTAGTATGTTTAAGCGGAATATGAAGTAGTATATTTAAGAGGAATACGAAGTAGTATATTTAAGTGGAATATGAAGCAGTATGTTTAAGAGGAATATGAAGTAGTATATTTAAGAGGAATATGAAGTAGTATATTTAAGAGGAATATGAAGTAGTATGTTTAAGACGAATATCAAGTAGTATGTTTAAGAGGAATATGAAGTAGTATGTTTAAGAGGAATATGCAGTAGTATGTTTAAGAGGAGTATGAAGTAGTATATTTAAGAGGAATATGCAGTAGTATGTTTAAGAGGAATATGAAGTAGTATATTTAAGAGGAATATGAAGTAGTATGTTTAAGAGGAATATGAAGTAGTATGTTTAAGAGGAATATGAAGTAGTATGTTTAAGAGGAATATGAAGTAGTATGTTTAAGAGGAATATGAAGTAGTATGCTTAAGAGGAATATGAAGTAGTATGTTTAAGAGGAATATGAAGTAGTATGTTTAAGACGAAAATGAAGTAGTATGTTTAAGAGGAATATGAAGTAGTATGTTTAAGAGGAATATGAAGTCGTATGTTTAAGAGGAATATGAAGTAGTATGTTTAAGAGGAATATGCAGTAGTATGTTTAAGAGGAATATGAAGTAGTATGTTTAAGAGGAATATGAAGTAGAATGTTTAAGATGAATATGAAGTAGTATGTTTAAGAGGAATATGAAGTAGTATGTTTAAGAGGAATATGATGTAGTATATTTAAGAGGAATATGAAGTAGTATATTTAAGAGGAATATGAAGTAGTATATTTAAGAGGAATATGAAGTATTATGTTTAAGAGGAATATGAAGTAGTATATTTAAGAAGAATACGAAGTAGTATATTTAAGTGGAATATGAAGCAGTATGTTTAAGAGGAATATGAAGTAGTATATATAAGAGGAATATGAAGTAGTATGTTTAAGATGAATATAAAGTAGTATGTTTAAAAGGAATATAAAGTAGTATATTTAAGAGGAATATGAAATAGTATGTTTAAGAGGAATATGAGAATATTTAAGAGGAATATGAAGTAATATGCTTAAGAGGAATATGCAGTAGTATGTTTAAGAGGAATACGAAGTAGTATATTTAAGTGGAATATGAAGTAGTATATTTAAGAGGAATATGAAGTAGTATGTTTAAGAGGAATATGCAGTAGTATGTTTAAGAGGAATGTGAAGTAGTATGTTTAAGAGGAATATGAAGTAATATGTTTAAGAGGAATATGAAGTAGTATGTTTAAGAGGAATATGAAGCAGTATGTTTAAGAGGAATATGAAGTAGTATATTTAAAAGGAATATGAAGTAGTATATTTAAGTGGAATATGAAGCAGTATGTTTAAGAGGAATATGAAGTAGTATGTTTAAGAAGAATATGAAGTAGTATATTTAAGAGGAATATGAAGTAGTATGTTTAAGAGGAATATGAAGTAGTATATTTAAGAGGAATATAAAGTAGTTTGTTTAAGAGGAATATGAAGTAGTATGTTTAAGAGGAATATGAAGTAGTATGTTTAAGAGGAATATGAAGTAATATGTTTAAGAGGAATATGAAGTAGTATATTTAAGAGGAATGTGAAGTAGTATATTTAAGAGGAATATGAAGTAATATATTTAAGAGGAATATGAAGTAGTATGTTTAAGAGGAATATGAAGTAGTATATTTAAGAGGAATACGAAGTAGTATATTTAAGTGGAATATGAAGCAGTATGTTTAAGAGGAATATGAAGTAGTATATTTAAGAGGAATATGAAGTAGTATATTTAAGAGGAATATGAAGTAGTATGTTTAAGAGGAATATGAAGTAGTATATTTAAGAGGAATATGAAGTAGTATGTTTAAGAGGAATTAGAAGTAGTATATTTAAGAGGAATACGAAATAGTATATTTAAGTGGAATATGAAGCAGTATGTTTAAGAGGAATATGAAGTAGTATGTTTAAGACGAATATCAAGTAGTATGTTTAAGAGGAATATGAAGTAGTATGTTTAAGAGGAATATGCAGTAGTATGTTTAAGAGGAGTATGAAGTAGTATATATAAGAGGAATATGCAGTAGTATGTTTAAGAGGAATATGAAGTAGTATATTTAAGAGGAATATGTAGTAGTATATTTAAGAGGAATATGAAGTAGTATGTTTAAGAGGAATATGAAGTAGTATGTTTAGGAGGAATATGAAGTAGTATGTTTAAGAGGAATATGAAGTAGTATGCTTAAGAGGAATATGAAGTAGTATGTTTAAGAGGAATATGAAGTAGTATGTTAAAGACGAAAATGAAGTAGTATGTTTAAGAGGAATATGAAGTAGTATGTTTAAGAGGAATATGAAGTCGTATGTTTAAGAGGAATATGAAGTAGTATGTTTAAGAGGAATATGCAGTAGTATGTTTAAGAGGAATATGAAGTAGTATGTTTAAGAGGAATATGAAGTAGTATGTTTAAGATGAATATGAAGTAGTATGTTTAAGAGGAATATGAAGTAGTATGTTTAAGAGGAATATGATGTAGTATATTTAAGAGGAATATGAAGTAGTATATTTAAGAGGAATATGAAGTAGTATATTTAAGAGGAATATGAAGTAGAACGTTTAAGAGGAATATGAAGTAGAATGTTTAAGAGATATATGAAGTAGTATGTTTAAGAGGAATATGAAGTATTATGTTTAAGAGGAATATGAAGTAGTATGTTTAAGAGATATATGAAGTAGTATATTTAAGTGGAATATGAAGTAGTATGTTTAAGAGGAATATGAAGTAGTATATTTAAGAGGAATATGAAATAGTATGTTTAAGAGGAATATGAGTATGTTTAAGAGGAATATGAAGTAGTATGCTTAAGAGGAATATGCAGTAGTATGTTTAAGAGGAATACGAAGTAGTATATTTAAGTGGAATATGAAGTAGTATATTTAAGAGGAATATGAAGTAGTATGTTTAAGAGGAATATGAAGTAGTATATTTAAAAGGAATATAAAGTAGTATATTTAAGAGGAATATGAAGTAGTATGTTTAAGAGGAATATGAAGTATATATTTAAGAGGAATATGAAGTAGTATATTTAAGAGGAATATGAAGTAGTATGTTTAAGAGGAATATGAAGTAGTATGTTTAAGAGGAATATGCAGTAGTATGTTTAAGAGGAATACGAAGCAGTATATTTAAGTGGAATATGAAGTAGTATGTTTAAGAGGAATAAGAAGTAGTATGTTTAAGAGGAATATGAAGTAGTATGTTTAAGAGGAAAATGAAGTAGTATATTTAAGTGGAATATGAAGTAGTATGTTTAAGAGGAATATGAAGTAGTATGTTTAAGAGGAATATGAAGTAGTATGTTTAAGAGGAATATGCAGTAGTATGTTTAAGAGGAATACGAAGTAGTATATTTAAGTGGAATATTAATTAGTATGTTTAAGAGGAATATGAAGTAGTATGTTTAAGAGGAATATGAAGTAGTATATTTAAGAGGAATATAAAGTAGTTTGTTTAAGAGGAATATGATGTAGTATATTTAAGAGGAATATGAAGTAGTATATTTAAGAGGAATATGCAGTAGTATATTTAAGAGGAATATGAAGTAGTATGTTTAAGAGGAATATGAAGTAGTATATTTAAGAGGAATATGAAGTAGTATGTTTAAAAGGAATATAAAATAGTATGTTTAAGAGGAATATGAAGTAGTATGTTTAAGAGATATATGAAGTAGTATATTTAAGTGGAATATGAAGTAGTATGTTTAAGAGGAATATGAAGTAGTATATTTAAGAGGAATGTGAAGTGGTGTGTTTAAGAGGAATATGAAGTAGTATATTTAAGAGGAATATGAAGTAGTATATTTAAGAGGAATATGAAGTAGTATGTTTAAGAGGAATATGAAGTAGTATGTTTAAGAGGAATATGAAGTAGTATATTTAAGAGGAATATGAAGTAGTATGTTTAAGAGGAATATGAAGTAGTATGTTTAAGAGGAATATGAAGTATTATGTTTAAGAAGAATATGAAGTAGTATGTTTAAGAGGAATATGAAGTAGTATGTTTAAGAGGAATATGAAGTAGTATATTTAAGAGGAATATGAAGTAGTATATTTAAGAGGAATATGTAGTAGTATGCTTAAAAGGAATAAGAAGTAGTATGCTTAAGAGGAATATGAAGTAGTATGTTTAAGAGGAATATGAAGTAGTATATTTAAGAGGAATATGAAGTAGTATGTTTAAGAGGAATTAGAAGTAGTATATTTAAGAGGAATACGAAGTAGTATATTTAAGTGGAATATGAAGCAGTATGTTTAAGAGAAATATGAAGTAGTATATTTAAGAGGAATATGAAGTAGTATATTTAAGAGGAATATGAAGTAGTATGTTTAAGACGAATATCAAGTAGTACGTTTAAGAGGAATATGAAGTAGTATGTTTAAGAGGAATATGCAGTAGTATGTTTAAGAGGAGTATGAAGTAGTATATATAAGAGGAATATGCAGTAGTATGTTTAAGAGGAATATGAAGTAGTATATTTAAGAGGAATATGAAGTAGTATGTTTAAGAGGAATATGAAGTAGTATGTTTAAGAGGAATATGAAGTAGTATGTTTAAGAGGAATATGAAGTAGTATGTTTAAGAGGAATATGAAGTAGTATGCTTAAGAGGAATATGAAGTAGTATGTTTAAGAGGAATATGAAGTAGTATGTTTAAGACGAAAATGAAGTAGTATGTTTAAGAGGAATATGAAGTAGTATGTTTAAGAGGAATATGAAGTCGTATGTTTAAGAGGAATATGAAGTAGTATGTTTAAGAGGAATATGAAGTAGTATGCTTAAGAGGAATATGAAGTAGTATATTTAAGAGGAATATGAAGTAGTATGTTTAAGAGGAATATGAAGTAGTATGTTTAAGAGGAATATGCAGTAGTATGTTTAAGAGGAATACGAAGTAGTATATTTAAGTGGAATATGAAGTAGTATGTTTAAGAGAAATAAGAAGTAGTATGTTTAAGAGGAATATGAAGTAGTATGTTTAAGAGGAAAATGAAGTAGTATATTTAAGTGGAATATGAAGTAGTATGTTTAAGAGGAATATGAAGTAGTATGTTTAAGAGGAATATGATGTAGTATATTTAAGAGGAATATGAAGTAGTATATTTAAGAGGAATATGAAGTAGTATATTTAAGAGGAATATGAAGTAGAACGTTTAAGAGGAATATGAAGTAGAATGTTTAAGACATATATGAAGTAGTATGTTTAAGAGGAATATGAAGTATTATGTTTAAGAGGAATATGAAGTAGTATGTTTAAGAGATATATGAAGTAGTATATTTAAGTGGAATATGAAGTAGTATGTTTAAGAGGAATATGAAGTAGTATATTTAAGAGGAATATGAAATAGTATGTTTAAGAGGAATATGAGTATGTTTAGGAGGAATATGAAGTAGTATGCTTAAGAGGAATATGCAGTAGTATGTTTAAGAGGAATACGAAGTAGTATATTTAAGTGGAATATGAAGTAGTATATTTAAGAGGAATATGAAGTAGTATGTTTAAGAGGAATATGAAGTAGTATATTTAAAAGGAATATAAAGTAGTATATTTAAGAGGAATATGAAGTAGTATGTTTAAGAGGAATATGAAGTATATATTTAAGAGGAATATGAAGTAGTATATTTAAGAGGAATATGAAGTAGTATGTTTAAGAGGAATATGAAGTAGTATGTTTAAGAGGAATATGCAGTAGTATGTTTAAGAGGAATACGAAGTAGTATATTTAAGTGGAATATGAAGTAGTATGTTTAAGAGGAATAAGAAGTAGTATGTTTAAGAGGAATATGAAGTAGTATGTTTAAGAGGAAAATGAAGTAGTATATTTAAGTGGAATATGAAGTAGTATGTTTAAGAGGAATATGAAGTAGTATGTTTAAGAGGAATATGAAGTAGTATGTTTAAGAGGAATATGCAGTAGTATGTTTAAGAGGAATACGAAGTAGTATATTTAAGTGGAATATTAATTAGTATGTTTAAGAGGAATATGAAGTAGTATATTTAAGAGAAATATGAAGTAGTATGTTTAAGAGGAATATGAAGTAGTATGTTTAAGAGGAATATGAAGTAGTATATTTAAGAGGAATATAAAGTAGTTTGTTTAAGAGGAATATGAAGTAGTATGTTTAAGAGGAATTTGAAGTGGTATGTTTAAGAGATATATGAAGTAGTATATTTAAGAGGAATATAAAGTAGTTTGTTTAAGAGGAATATGAAGTAGTATATTTAAGAGGAATATGAAGTAGTATGTTTAAGATGAATATGAAGTAGTATGTTTAAGAGGAATATGAAGTAGTATGTTTAAGAGGAATATGATGTAGTATATTTAAGAGGAATATGAAGTAGTATATTTAAGAGGAATATGCAGTAGTATATTTAAGAGGAATATGAAGTAGTATGTTTAAGAGGAATATGAAGTAGTATATTTAAGAGGAATATGAAGTAGTATGTTTAAAAGGAATATAAAATAGTATGTTTAAGAGGAATATGAAGTAGTATGTTTAAGAGATATATGAAGTAGTATATTTAAGTGGAATATGAAGTAGTATGTTTAAGAGGAATATGAAGTAGTATATTTAAGAGGAATGTGAAGTGGTATGTTTAAGAGGAATATGAAGTAGTATATTTAAGAGGAATATGAAGTAGTATATTTAAGAGGAATATGAAGTAGTATGTTTAAGAGGAATATGAAGTAGTATGTTTAAGAGGAATATGAAGTAGTATATTTAAGAGGAATATGAAGTAGTATGTTTAAGAGGAATATGAAGTAGTATGTTTAAGAGGAATATGAAGTATTATGTTTAAGAAGAATATGAAGTAGTATGTTTAAGAGGAATATGAAGTAGTATGTTTAAGAGGAATATGAAGTAGTATATTTAAGAGGAATATGAAGTAGTATATTTAAGAGGAATATGTAGTAGTATGCTTAAAAGGAATAAGAAGTAGTATGCTTAAGAGGAATATGAAGTAGTATGTTTAAGAGGAATATGAAGTAGTATATTTAAGAGGAATATGAAGTAGTATGTTTAAGAGGAATTAGAAGTAGTATATTTAAGAGGAATACGAAGTAGTATATTTAAGTGGAATATGAAGCAGTATGTTTAAGAGAAATATGAAGTAGTATATTTAAGAGGAATATGAAGTAGTATATTTAAGAGGAATATGAAGTAGTATGTTTAAGACGAATATCAAGTAGTATGTTTAAGAGGAATATGAAGTAGTATGTTTAAGAGGAATATGCAGTAGTATGTTTAAGAGGAGTATGAAGTAGTATATATAAGAGGAATATGCAGTAGTATGTTTAATAGGAATATGAAGTAGTATATTTAAGAGGAATATGAAATAGTATGTTTAAGAGGAATATGAGTATGTTTAAGAGGAATATGAAGTAGTATGCTTAAGAGGAATATGCAGTAGTATGTTTAAGAGGAATACGAAGTAGTATATTTAAGTGGAATATGAAGCAGTATGTTTAAGAGAAATATGAAGTAGTATATTTAAGAGGAATATGAAGTAGTATATTTAAGAGGAATATGAAGTAGTATGTTTAAGAGGAATACGAAGTAGTATATTTAAGTGGAATATGAAGTAGTATATTTAAGAGGAATATGAAGTAGTATGTTTAAGAGGAATATGAAGTAGTATATTTAAAAGGAATATAAAGTAGTATATTTAAGAGGAATATGAAGTAGTATGTTTAAGAGGAATATGAAGTATATATTTAAGAGGAATATGAAGTAGTATATTTAAGAGGAATATGAAGTAGTATGTTTAAGAGGAATATGAAGTAGTATGTTTAAGAGGAATATGCAGTAGTATGTTTAAGAGGAATACGAAGTAGTATATTTAAGTGGAATATGAAGTAGTATGTTTAAGAGGAATAAGAAGTAGTATGTTTAAGAGGAATATGAAGTAGTATGTTTAAGAGGAAAATGAAGTAGTATATTTAAGTGGAATATGAAGTAGTATGTTTAAGAGGAATATGAAGTAGTATGTTTAAGAGGAATATGAAGTAGTATGTTTAAGAGGAATATGCAGTAGTATGTTTAAGAGGAATACGAAGTAGTATATTTAAGTGGAATATTAATTAGTATGTTTAAGAGGAATATGTAGTAGTATATTTAAGAGAAATATGAAGTAGTATGTTTAAGAGGAATATGAAGTAGTATGTTTAAGAGGAATATGAAGTAGTATATTTAAGAGGAATATAAAGTAGTTTGTTTAAGAGGAATATGAAGTAGTATGTTTAAGAGGAATTTGAAGTGGTATGTTTAAGAGATATATGAAGTAGTATATTTAAGAGGAATATAAAGTAGTTTGTTTAAGAGGAATATGAAGTAGTATATTTAAGAGGAATATGAAGTAGTATGTTTAAGATGAATATGAAGTAGTATGTTTAAGAGGAATATGAAGTAGTATGTTTAAGAGGAATATGATGTAGTATATTTAAGAGGAATATGAAGTAGTATATTTAAGAGGAATATGCAGTAGTATATTTAAGAGGAATATGAAGTAGTATGTTTAAGAGGAATATGAAGTAGTATATTTAAGAGGAATATGAAGTAGTATGTTTAAAAGGAATATAAAATAGTATGTTTAAGAGGAATATGAAGTAGTATGTTTAAGAGATATATGAAGTAGTATATTTAAGTGGAATATGAAGTAGTATGTTTAAGAGGAATATGAAGTAGTATATTTAAGAGGAATGTGAAGTGGTATGTTTAAGAGGAATATGAAGTAGTATATTTAAGAGGAATATGAAGTAGTATATTTAAGAGGAATATGAAGTAGTATGTTTAAGAGGAATATGAAGTATTATGTTTAAGAAGAATATGAAGTAGTATGTTTAAGAGGAATATGAAGTAGTATGTTTAAGAGGAATATGAAGTAGTATATTTAAGAGGAATATGAAGTAGTATATTTAAGAGGAATATGTAGTAGTATGCTTAAAAGAAATAAGAAGTAGTATGCTTAAGAGGAATATGAAGTAGTATGTTTAAGAGGAATATGAAGTAGTATATTTAAGAGGAATATGAAGTAGTATGTTTAAGAGGAATTAGAAGTAGTATATTTAAGAGGAATACGAAGTAGTATATTTAAGTGGAATATGAAGCAGTATGTTTAAGAGAAATATGAAGTAGTATATTTAAGAGGAATATGAAGTAGTATATTTAAGAGGAATATGAAGTAGTATGTTTAAGACGAATACGAAGTAGTATATTTAAGTGGAATATGAAGTAGTATATTTAAGAGGAATATGAAGTAGTATGTTTAAGAGGAATATGAAGTAGTATATTTAAAAGGAATATAAAGTAGTATATTTAAGAGGAATATGAAGTAGTATGTTTAAGAGGAATATGAAGTATATATTTAAGAGGAATATGAAGTAGTATATTTAAGAGGAATATGAAGTAGTATGTTTAAGAGGAATATGAAGTAATATGTTTAAGAGGAATATGCAGTAGTATGTTTAAGAGGAATACGAAGTAGTATATTTAAGTGGAATATGAAGTAGTATGTTTAAGAGGAATAAGAAGTAGTATGTTTAAGAGGAATATGAAGTAGTATGTTTAAGAGGAAAATGAAGTAGTATATTTAAGTGGAATATGAAGTAGTATGTTTAAGAGGAATATGAAGTAGTATGTTTAAGAGGAATATGAAGTAGTATGTTTAAGAGGAATATGCAGTAGTATGTTTAAGAGGAATACGAAGTAGTATATTTAAGTGGAATATTAATTAGTATGTTTAAGAGGAATATGAAGTAGTATATTTAAGAGAAATATGAAGTAGTATGTTTAAGAGGAATATGAAGTAGTATGTTTAAGAGAAATATGAAGTAGTATATTTAAGAGGAATATAAAGTAGTTTGTTTAAGAGGAATATGAAGTAGTATGTTTAAGAGGAATTTGAAGTGGTATGTTTAAGAGATATATGAAGTAGTATATTTAAGAGGAATATAAAGTAGTTTGTTTAAGAGGAATATGAAGTAGTATATTTAAGAGGAATATGAAGTAGTATGTTTAAGATGAATATGAAGTAGTATGTTTAAGAGGAATATGAAGTAGTATGTTTAAGAGGAATATGATGTAGTATATTTAAGAGGAATATGAAGTAGTATATTTAAGAGGAATATGCAGTAGTATATTTAAGAGGAATATGAAGTAGTATGTTTAAGAGGAATATGAAGTAGTATATTTAAGAGGAATATGAAGTAGTATGTTTAAAAGGAATATAAAATAGTATGTTTAAGAGGAATATGAAGTAGTATGTTTAAGAGATATATGAAGTAGTATATTTAAGTGGAATATGAAGTAGTATGTTTAAGAGGAATATGAAGTAGTATATTTAAGAGGAATGTGAAGTGGTATGTTTAAGAGGAATATGAAGTAGTATATTTAAGAGGAATATGAAGTAGTATATTTAAGAGGAATATGAAGTAGTATGTTTAAGAGGAATATGAAGTAGTATGTTTCAGAGGAATATGAAGTAGTATATTTAAGAGGAATATGAAGTAGTATGTTTAAGAGGAATATGAAGTAGTATGTTTAAGAGGAATATGAAGTATTATGTTTAAGAAGAATATGAAGTAGTATTTTTAAGAGGAATATGAAGTAGTATGTTTAAGAGGAATATGAAGTAGTATATTTAAGAGGAATATGAAGTAGTATATTTAAGAGGAATATGTAGTAGTATGCTTAAAAGGAATAAGAAGTAGTATGCTTAAGAGGAATATGAAGTAGTATGTTTAAGAGGAATATGAAGTAGTATATTTAAGAGGAATATGAAGTAGTATGTTTAAGAGGAATTAGAAGTAGTATATTTAAGAGGAATACGAAGTAGTATATTTAAGTGGAATATGAAGCAGTATGTTTAAGAGAAATATGAAGTAGTATATTTAAGAGGAATATGAAGTAGTATATTTAAGAGGAATATGAAGTAGTATGTTTAAGACGAATATCAAGTAGTATGTTTAAGAGGAATATGAAGTAGTATGTTTAAGAGGAATATGCAGTAGTATGTTTAAGAGGAGTATGAAGTAGTATATATAAGAGGAATATGCAGTAGTATGTTTAAGAGGAATATGAAGTAGTATATTTAAGAGGAATATGAAATAGTATGTTTAAGAGGAATATGAGTATGTTTAAGAGGAATATGAAGTAGTATGCTTAAGAGGAATATGCAGTAGTATGTTTAAGAGGAATACGAAGTAGTATATTTAAGTGGAATATGAAGCAGTATGTTTAAGAGAAATATGAAGTAGTATATTTAAGAGGAATATGAAGTAGTATATTTAAGAGGAATATGAAGTAGTATGTTTAAGACGAATATCAAGTAGTATGTTTAAGAGGAATATGAAGTAGTATGTTTAAGAGGAATATGAAGTAGTATGTTTAAGAGGAATATGAAGTAGTATGTTTAAGAGGAATATGAAGTAGTATGCTTAAGAGGAATATGAAGTAGTATGTTTAAGAGGAATATGAAGTAGTATGTTTAAGACGAAAATGAAGTAGTATGTTTAAGAGGAATATGAAGTAGTATGTTTAAGAGGAATATGAAGTCGTATGTTTAAGAGGAATATGAAGTAGTATGTTTAAGAGGAATATGCAGTAGTATGTTTAAGAGGAATATGAAGTAGTATGTTTAAGAGGAATATGAAGTAGTATGTTTAAGATGAATATGAAGTAGTATGTTTAAGAGGAATATGAAGTAGTATGTTTAAGAGGAATATGATGTAGTATATTTAAGAGGAATATGAAGTAGTATATTTAAGAGGAATATGAAGTAGTATATTTAAGAGGAATATGAAGTAGAACGTTTAAGAGGAATATGAAGTAGAATGTTTAAGAGATATATGAAGTAGTATGTTTAAGAGGAATATGAAGTATTATGTTTAAGAGGAATATGAAGTAGTATGTTTAAGAGATATATGAAGTAGTATATTTAAGTGGAATATGAAGTAGTATGCTTAAGAGGAATATGAAGTAGCATATTTAAGAGGAATATGAAATAGTATGTTTAAGAGGAATATGAGTATGTTTAAGAGGAATATGAAGTAGTATGCTTAAGAGGAATATGCAGTAGTATGTTTAAGAGGAATACGAAGTAGTATATTTAAGTGGAATATGAAGTAGTATATTTAAGAGGAATATGAAGTAGTATGTTTAAGAGGAATATGAAGTAGTATATTTAAAGGGAATATAAAGTAGTATATTTAAGAGGAATATGAAGTAGTATGTTTAAGAGGAATATGCAGTAGTATGTTTAAGAGGAATACGAAGTAGTATATTTAAGTGGAATATGAAGTAGTATGTTTAAGAGGAATAAGAAGTAGTATGTTTAAGAGGAATATGAAGTAGTATGTTTAAGAGGAAAATGAAGTAGTATATTTAAGTGGAATATGAAGTAGTATGTTTAAGAGGAATATGAAGTAGTATGTTTAAGAGGAATATGAAGTAGTATGTTTAAGAGGAATATGCAGTAGTATGTTTAAGAGGAATACGAAGTAGTATATTTAAGTGGAATATTAATTAGTACGTTTAAGAGGAATATGAAGTAGTATATTTAAGAGAAATATGAACTAGTATGTTTAAGAGGAATATGAAGTAGTATGTTTAAGAGGAATATGAAGTAGTATATTTAAGAGGAATATAAAGTAGTTTGTTTAAGAGGAATATGAAGTAGTATGTTTAAGAGGAATTTGAAGTGGTATGTTTAAGAGATATATGAAGTAGTATATTTAAGAGGAATATAAAGTAGTTTGTTTAAGAGGAATATGAAGTAGTATATTTAAGAGGAATATGAAGTAGTATGTTTAAGATGAATATGAAGTAGTATGTTTAAGAGGAATATGAAGTAGTATGTTTAAGAGGAATATGATGTAGTATATTTAAGAGGAATATGAAGTAGTATATTTAAGAGGAATATGCAGTAGTATATTTAAGAGGAATATGAAGTAGTATGTTTAAGAGGAATATGAAGTAGTATATTTAAGAGGAATATGAAGTAGTATGTTTAAAAGGAATATAAAATAGTATGTTTAAGAGGAATATGAAGTAGTATGTTTAAGAGATATATGAAGTAGTATATTTAAGTGGAATATGAAGTAGTATGTTTAAGAGGAATATGAAGTAGTATATTTAAGAGGAATGTGAAGTGGTATGTTTAAGAGGAATATGAAGTAGTATATTTAAGAGGAATATGAAGTAGTATATTTAAGAGGAATATGAAGTAGTATGTTTAAGAGGAATATGAAGTAGTATGTTTAAGAGGAATATGAAGTAGTATATTTAAGAGGAATATGAAGTAGTATGTTTAAGAGGAATATGAAGTAGTATGTTTAAGAGGAATATGAAGTATTATGTTTAAGAAGAATATGAAGTAGTATGTTTAAGAGGAATATGAAGTAGTATGTTTAAGAGGAATATGAAGTAGTATATTTAAGAGGAATATGAAGTAGTATATTTAAGAGGAATATGTAGTAGTATGCTTAAAAGGAATAAGAAGTAGTATGCTTAAGAGGAATATGAAGTAGTATGTTTAAGAGGAATATGAAGTAGTATGTTTAAGAGGAATATGAAGTAGTATGTTTAAGAGGAATGTGAAGTAGTATATTTAAGAGGAATATGAAGTAGTATATTTAAGAGGAATGTGAAGTAGTATATTTAAGAGGAATATGAAGTAGTATATTTAAGACGAATATTAAGTAGTATTTTTAAGAGGAATATGAAGTAGTATATTTAAGTGGAATATGGAGTAGTATGCTTAAGAGGAATATGAAGTAGTATATTTAAGAGGAATATGAAGTAGTATGTTTAAGAGGAATATGAAGTAGTATTTTTAAGAGGAATGTGAAGTAGTATATTTAAGAGGAATATGAAGTAGTATATTTAAGACGAATATGAAGTAGTATATTTAAGAGGAATATGAACTAGTATATTTAAGAGAAATATGAAGTAGTATGTTTAAGAGGAATATGAAGTAGTATGTTTAAGAGGAATATGAAGTAGTATGTTTAAGAGGAATATGAAGTAGTATATTTAAGAGGAATATGCAGTAGTATGTTTAAGAGGAATACGAAGTAGTATATTTAAGTGGAATATGAAGTAGTGTGTTTAATAGGAATATGAAGTAGTATATTTAAGAGGAATATGAAGTAGTATGTTTAAGAGGAATATGAAGTAGTATGTTTACGAGGAATATGAAGTAGTATATTTAAGAGGAATGTGAAGTAGAAGATTTAAGAGGAATATGAAGTAGTATATTTAAGAGGAATATGAAGTAGTATGTTTAAGAGGAATATGAAGTAGTATATTTAAGAGGAATACGAAGTAGTATATTTAAGTGGAATATGAAGCAGTATGTTTAAGAGGAATATGAAGTAGTATATTTAAGAGGAATATGAAGTAGTATATTTAAGAGAAATATGAAGTAGTATGTTTAAGACGAATATGAAGTAGTATGTTTAAGAGGAATATGAAGTAGTATGTTTAAGAGGAATATGAAGTAGTATGTTTAAGAGGAATATGAAGTAGTATATTTAAGAGGAATATGCAGTAGTATGTTAAGGAGGAATACGAAGTAGTATATTTAAGTGGAATATGAAGTAGTATGTTTAAGAGGAATATGAAGTAGTATGTTTAAGAGGAATATGAAGTAGTATATTTAAGAGGAATATGCAGTAGTATGTTCAAGAGGAATACGAAGTAGTATATTTAAGTGGAATATGAAGTAGTGTGTTTAATAGGAATATGAAGTAGTATATTTAAGAGGAATATGAAGTAGTATGTTTAAGAGGAATATGAAGTAGTATGTTTACGAGGAATATTAAGTAGTATATTTAAGAGGAATGTGAAGTAGAAGATTTAAGAGGAATATGAAGTAGTATATTTAAGAGGAATATGAAGTAGTATGTTTAAGAGAAATATGAAGTAGTTTATTTAAGAGGAATACGAAGTAGTATATTTAAGTGGAATATGAAGCAGTATGTTTAAGAGGAATATGAAGTAGTATATTTAAGAGGAATATGAAGTAGTATATTTAAGAGAAATATGAAGTAGTATGTTTAAGACGAATATGAAGTAGTATGTTTAAGAGGAATATGAAGTAGTATGTTTAAGAGGAATATGCAGTAGTATGTTTAAGAGGAATATGAAGTAGTATGTTTAAGAGGAATATGCAGTAGTATGTTTAAGAGGAATACGAAGTAGTATATTTAAGTGGAATATGAAGTAGGATGTTTAAGAGGAATATGAAGTAGTATATTTAAGAGGAATATGAACTAGTATGTTTAAGAGGAATACGAAGTAGTATATTTAAGTGGAATATGAAGCAGTATGTTTAAGAGGAATATGAAGTAGTATATTTAAGAGGAATATGAAGTAGTATATTTAAGAGAAATATGAAGTAGTATGTTTAAGACGAATATGAAGTAGTATGTTTAAGAGGAATATGAAGTAGTATGTTTAAGAGGAATATGCAGTAGTATGTTTAAGAGGAATATGAAGTAGTATGTTTAAGAGGAATATGCAGTAGTATGTTTAAGAGGAATACGAAGTAGTATATTTAAGTGGAATATGAAGTAGGATGTTTAAGAGGAATATGAAGTAGTATATTTAAGAGGAATATGAACTAGTATGTTTAAGAGGAATATGAAGTAGTATGTTTAAGAGGAATATGAAGCAGTATGTTTAAGAGGAATATGAAGAAGTATATTTAAAAGGAATATGAAGTAGTATATTTAAGTGGAATATGAAGCAGTATGTTTAAGAGGAATATGAAGTAGTATGTTTAAGAGGAATATGAAGTAGTATATTTAAGAGGAATATGCAGTAGTATGTTTAAGAGGAATACGAAGTAGTATATTTAAGAGGAATATGAAGTAGTATGTTTAAGAGGAATATGAAGTAGTATGTTTACGAGGAATATGAAGTAGTATATTTAAGAGGAACGTGAAGTAGAAGATTTAAGAGGAATATGAAGTAGTATATTTAAGAGGAATATGAAGTAGTATGTTTAAGAGGAATATGAAGTAGTATATTTAAGAGGAATACGAAGTAGTATATTTAAGTGGAATATGAAGCAGTATGTTTAAGAGGAATATGAAGTAGTATATTTAAGAGGAATATGAAGTAGTATATTTAAGAGAAATATGAAGTAGTATGTTTAAGACGAATATGAAGTAGTATGTTTAAGAGGAATATGAAGTAGTATGTTTAAGAGGAATATGAAGTAGTATGTTTAAGAGGAATATGAAGTAGTATATTTAAGAGGAATATGCAGTAGTATGTTTAAGAGGAATACGAAGTAGTATATTTAAGTGGAATATGAAGTAGTATGTTTAAGAGGAATATGAAGTAGTATGTTTAAGAGGAATATGAAGTAGTATATTTAAGAGGAATATGCAGTAGTATGTTTAAGAGGAATACGAAGTAGTATATTTAAGTGGAATATGAAGTAGTGTGTTTAATAGGAATATGAAGTAGTATATTTAAGAGGAATATGAAGTAGTATGTTTAAGAGGAATATGAAGTAGTATGTTTACGAGGAATATGAAGTAGTATATTTAAGAGGAATGTGAAGTAGAAGATTTAAGAGGAATATGAAGTAGTATATTTAAGAGGAATATGAAGTAGTATGTTTAAGAGGAATATGAAGTAGTTTATTTAAGAGGAATACGAAGTAGTATATTTAAGTGGAATATGAAGCAGTATGTTTAAGAGGAATATGAAGTAGTATATTTAAGAGGAATATGAAGTAGTATATTTAAGAGAAATATGAAGCAGTATGTTTAAGACGAATATGAAGTAGTATGTTTAAGAGGAATATGAAGTAGTATGTTTAAGAGGAATATGCAGTAGTATGTTTAAGAGGAATATGAAGTACTATGTTTAAGAGGAATATGCAGTAGTATGTTTAAGAGGAATACGAAGAAGTATATTTAAGTGGAATATGAAGTAGGATGTTTAAGAGGAATATGAAGTAGTATATTTAAGAGGAATATGAACTAGTATGTTTAAGAGGAATATGAAGTAGTATGTTTACGAGGAATATGAAGTAGTATATTTAAGAGGAATATGAAGTAGTATGTTTAAGTGGAATATAAAGTAGTATGTTTACGAGGAATATGAAGTAGTATATTTAAGAGAAATGTGAAGTAGTATATTTAAGAGGAATATGAAGTAGTATATTTAAGAGGAATATGAAGTAGTATGTTTAAGAGGAATATGAAGTAGTATATTTAAGAGGAATACGAAGTAGTATATTTAAGTGGAATATGAAGTAGTATATTTAAGAGGAATATGAAGTAGTAAGTTTAAGAGGAATATGAAGTAGTATATTTAAGAGGAATATGAAGTAGTATGTTTAAGACGAATATGAAGTAGTATGTTCAAGAGGAATATGAAGTAGTATGTTTAAGAGGAATATGAAGTAGTATGTTTAAGAGGAATATGAAGTAGTATGTTTAAGAGGAATATGAAGTAGTATGTTTAAGAGGAATATGCAGTAGTATGTTTAAGAGGAATATGAAGTAGTATAATTAAGAGGAATATGAAGTAGTATGTTTAAGAGGAATATGAAGTGGTATGTTTAGGAGGAATATGAAGCAGTATGTTTAAGAGGAATATGAAGAAGTATATTTAAAAGGAATATGAAGTAGTACATTTAAGTGGAATATGAAGCAGTATGTTTAAGAGGAATATGAAGTAGTATGTTTAAGAAGAATATGAAGTAGTATATTTAAGAGGAATATGAAGTAGTATGTTTAGGAGGAATATGAAGTAGTATATTTAAGAGGAATATGAACTAGTATGTTTAAGAGGAATATGAAGTAGTATGTTTACGAGGAATATGAAGTAGTATATTTAAGAGGAATATGAAGTAGTATGTTTAAGTGGAATATAAAGTAGTATGTTTACGAGGAATATGAAGTAGTATATTTAAGAGAAATGTGAAGTAGTATATTTAAGAGGAATATGAAGTAGTATATTTAAGAGGAATATGAAGTAGTATGTTTAAGAGGAATATGAAGTAGTATATTTAAGAGGAATACGAAGTAGTATATTTAAGTGGAATATGAAGTAGTATATTTAAGAGGAATATGAAGTAGTAAGTTTAAGAGGAATATGAAGTAGTATATTTAAGAGGAATATGAAGTAGTATGTTTAAGACGAATATGAAGTAGTATGTTCAAGAGGAATATGAAGTAGTATGTTTAAGAGGAATATGAAGTAGTATGTTTAAGAGGAATATGAAGTAGTATGTTTAAGAGGAATATGAAGTAGTATGTTTAAGAGGAATATGAAGTAGTATAATTAAGAGGAATATGAAGTAGTATGTTTAAGAGGAATATGAAGTGGTATGTTTAGGAGGAATATGAAGCAGTATGTTTAAGAGGAATATGAAGAAGTATATTTAAAAGGAATATGAAGTAGTACATTTAAGTGGAATATGAAGCAGTATGTTTAAGAGGAATATGAAGTAGTATGTTTAAGAAGAATATGAAGTAGTATATTTAAGAGGAATATGAAGTAGTATGTTTAGGAGGAATATGAAGTAGTATATTTAAGAGGAATATAAAGTAGTTTGTTTAAGAGGAATATGAAGTAGTATATTTAAGAGGAATACGAAGTAGTATATTTAAGTGGTATATGAAGCAGTATGTTTAAGAGGAATATGAAGTAGTATATTTAAGAGGAATAGGAAGTAGTATATTTAAGAGGAATATGAAGTAGTATGTTTAAGACGAATATCAAGTAGTATGTTTAAGAGGAATATGAAGTAGTATATTTAAGAGGAATACGAAGTAGTATATTTAAGTGGAATATGAAGCAGTATGTTTAAGAGGAATATGAAGTAGTATATTTAAGAGGAATATGAAGTAGTATATTTACGAGGAATATGAAGTAGTATGTTTAAGAGGAATATGAAGTAGGATATTTAAGAGGAATATGAAGTAGTATGTTTAAGAGGAATATGAAGTAGTATATTTAAGAGGAATACGAAGTAGTATATTTAAGTGGAATATGAAGCAGTATGTTTAAGAGAAATATGAAGTAGTATATTTAAGAGGAATATGAAGTAGTATATTTAAGAGGAATATGAAGTAGTATGTTTAAGACGAATATCAAGTAGTATGTTTAAGAGGAATATGAAGTAGTATGTTTAAGAGGAATATGCAGTAGTATGTTTAAGAGGAGTATGAAGTAGTATATTTAAGAGGAATATGCGGTAGTATGTTTAAGAGGAATATGAAGTAGTATATTTAAGAGGAATATGAAGTAGTATGTTTAAGAGGAATATGAAGTAGTATGTTTAAGAGGAATATGAAGTAGTATGTTTAAGAGGAATATGAAGTAGTATGTTTAAGAGGAATATGAAGTAGTATGCTTAAGAGGAATATGAAGTAGTATGTTTAAGAGGAATATGAAGTAGTATGTTTAAGACGAAAATGAAGTAGTATGTTTAAGAGGAATATGAAGTAGTATGTTTAAGAGGAATATGAAGTCGTATGTTTAAGAGGAATATGAAGTAGTATGTTTAAGAGGAATATGCAGTAGTATGTTTAAGAGGAATATGAAGTAGTATGTTTAAGAGGAATATGAAGTAGTATGTTTAAGATAAATATGAAGTAGTATGTTTAAGAGGAATATGAAGTAGTATGATTAAGAGGAATATGATGTAGTATATTTAAGAGGAATATGAAGAAGTATATTTAAGAGGAATATGAAGTAGTATATTTAAGAGGAATATGAAGTATTATGTTTAAGAGGAATATGAAGTAGTATATTTAAGAGGAATACGAAGTAGTATATTTAAGTGGAATATGAAGCAGTATGTTTAAGAGGAATATGAAGTAGTATTTATAAGAGGAATATGAAGTAGTATGTTTAAGATGAATATGAAGTAGTATGTTTAAAATGAATATAAAGTAGTATATTTAAGAGGAATATGAAATAGTATGTTTAAGAGGAATATGAGTATGTTTAAAAGGAATATGAAGTAGTATGCTTAAGAGGAATATGCAGTAGTATGTTTAAGAGGAATACGAAGTAGTATATTTAAGTGGAATATGAAGTAGTATATTTAAGAGGAATATGAAGTAGTATGCTTAAGAGGAATATCCAGTAGTATGTTTAAGAGGAATATGAAGTAGTATGTTTAAGAGGAATATGAAGTAGTATGTTTAAGAGGAATATGAAGTAGTATGTTTAAGAGGAATATGAAGCAGTATGTTTAAGAGGAATATGAAGTAGTATATTTAAAAGGAATATGAAGTAGTATATTTAAGTGGAATATGAAGCAGTATGTTTAAGAGGAATATGAAGTAGTATGTTTAAGAAGAATATGAAGTAGTATATTTAAGAGGAATATGAAGTAGTATGTTTAAGAGGAATATGAAGTAGTATATTTAAGAGGAATATGAAGTAATATATTTAAGAGGAATATGAAGTAGTATGTTTAAGCAGAATATGAAGTAGTATATTTAAGAGGAATACGAAGTAGTATATTTAAGTGGAATATGAAGCATTATGTTTAAGAGGAATATGAAGTAGTATATTTAAGAGGAATATGAAGTAGTATATTTAAGAGGAATATGAAGTAGTATGTTTAAGAGGAATATGAAGTAGTATATTTAAGAGGAATATGAAGTAGTATGTTTAAGAGGAATATGAAGTAGTATATTTAAGAGGAATACGAAGTAGTATATTTAAGTGGAATATGAAGCAGTATGTTTAAGAGAAATTTGAAGTAGTATATTTAAGAGGAATATGAAGTAGTATATTTAAGAGGAATATGAAGAAGTATGTTTAAGACGAATATCAAGTAGTATGTTTAAGAGGAATATGAAGTAGTATGTTTAAGAGGAATATGCAGTAGTATGTTTAAGAGGAGTATGAAGTAGTATATATAAGAGGAATATGCAGTAGTATGTTTAAGAGGAATATGAAGTAGTATATTTAAGAGGAATATGAAGTAGTATGTTTAAGAGGAATATGAAGTAGTATGTTTAAGAGGAATATGAAGTAGTATGTTTAAGAGGAATATGAAGTAGTATGTTTAAGAGGAATATGAAGTAGTATGCTTAAGAGGAATATGAAGTAGTATGTTTAAGAGGAATATGAAGTAGTATGTTTAAGACGAAAATGAAGTAGTATGTTTAAGAGGAATATGAAGTAGTATGTTTAAGAGGAATATGAAGTCGTATGTTTAAGAGGAATATGAAGTAGTATGTTTAAGAGGAATATGCAGTAGTATGTTTAAGAGGAATATGAAGTAGTATGTTTAAGAGGGATATGAAGTAGTATGTTTAAGATGAATATGAAGTAGTATGTTTAAGAGGAATATGAAGTACTATGTTTAAGAGGAATATGATGTAGTATATTTAACAGGAATATGAAGTAGTATATTTAAGAGGAATATGAAGTAATATATTTAAGAGGAATATGAAGTAGAACGTTTAAGAGGAATATGAAGTAGAATGTTTAAGAGATATATGAACTAGTATGTTTAAGAGGAATATGAAGAATTATGTTTAAGAGGAATATGAAGTAGTATGTTTAAGAGATATATGAAGTAGTATATTTAAGTGGAATATGAAGTAGTATGTTTAAGAGGAATATGAAGTAGTATATATAAGAGGAATATGAAGTAGTATGTTTAAGATGAATATGAAGTAGTATGTTTAAAAGGAATATAAAGTAGTATATTTAAGAGGAATATGAAGTAGTATGTTTAAGAGGAATATGAAGTATATATTTAAGAGGAATATGAAGTAGTATATTTAAGAGGAATATGAAGTAGTATGTTTAAGAGGAATATGAAGTAGTATGTTTAAGAGGAATAAGAAGTAGTATGTTTAAGAGGAATATGAAGTAGTATGTTTAAGAGGAAAATGAAGTAGTATATTTAAGTGGAATATGAAGTAGTATGTTTAAGAGGAATATGAAGTAGTATATTTAAGTGGAATATGAAGTAGTATGTTTAAGAGGAATAAGAAGTAGTATGTTTAAGAGGAATATGAAGTAGTATGTTTAAGAGGAAAATGAAGTAGTATATTTAAGTGGAATATGAAGTAGTATGTTTAAGAGGAATATGAAGTAATATGTTTAAGAGGAATATTAAGTAGTATGTTTAAGAGGAATATGCAGTAGTATGTTTAAGAGGAATACGAAGTAGTATATTTAAGTGGAATATTAATTAGTATGTTTAAGAGGAATATGAAGTAGTATATTTAAGAGAAATATGAAGTAGTCTGTTTAAGAGGAATATGAAGTAGTATGTTTAAGAGGAATATGAAGTAGTATATTTAAGAGGAATATAAAGTAGTTTGTTTAAGAGGAATATGAAGTAGTATGTTTAAGAGGAATTTGAAGTGGTATGTTTAAGAGATATATGAAGTAGTATATTTAAGAGGAATATAAAGTAGTTTGTTTAAGAGGAATATGAAGTAGTATATTTAAGAGGAATATGAAGTAGTATGTTTAAGATGAATATGAAGTAGTATGTTTAAGAGGAATATGAAGTAGTATGTTTAAGAGGAATATGATGTAGTATATTTAAGAGGAATATGAAGTAGTATATTTAAGAGGAATATGCAGTAGTATATTTAAGAGGAATATGAAGTAGTATGTTTAAGAGGAATATGAAGTAGTATATTTAAGAGGAATATGAAGTAGTATGTTTAAAAGGAATATAAAATAGTATGTTTAAGAGGAATATGAAGTAGTATGTTTAAGAGATATATGAAGTAGTATATTTAAGTGGAATATGAAGTAGTATGTTTAAGAGGAATATGAAGTAGTATATTTAAGAGGAATGTGAAGTAGTATGTTTAAGAGGAATATGAAGTAGTATATTTAAGAGGAATATGAAGTAGTATATTTAAGAGGAATATGAAATAGTATGTTTAAGAGGAATATGAAGTAGTATGTTTAAGAGGAATATGAAGTAGTATATTTAAGAGGAATATGAAGTAGTATGTTTAAGAGGAATATGAAGTAGTATGTTTAAGAGGAATATGAAGTATTATGTTTAAGAGGAATATGAAGTAGTATGTTTAAGAGGAATATGAAGTAGTATGTTTAAGAGGAATATGAAGTAGTATATTTAAGAGAAATATGAAGTAGTATATTTAAGAGGAATATGTAGTAGTATGCTTAAAAGGAATAAGAAGTAGTATGCTTAAGAGGAATATGAAGTAGTATGTTTAAGAGGAATATGAAGTAGTATGTTTAAGAGGAATATGAAGTAGTATGTTTAAGAGGAATGTGAAGTAGTATATTTAAGAGGAATATGAAATAGTATATTTAAGAGGAATGTGAAGTAGTATATTTAAGAGGAATATGAAGTAGTATATTTAAGACGAATATAAAGAAGTATTTTTAAGAGGAATATGAAGTAGTATATTTAAGTGGAATATGAAGTAGTATGCTTAAGAGGAATATGAAGTAGTATATTTAAGAGGAATATGAAGTAGTATGTTTAAGAGGAATATGAAGTAGTATATTTAAGAGGAATGTGAAGTAGTATATTTAAGAGGAATATGAAGTAGTATATTTAAGACGAATATGAAGTAGTATATTTAAGAGGAATATGAACTAGTATATTTAAGAGAAATATGAAGTAGTATGTTTAAGAGGAATACGAAGTAGTATATTTAAGAGGAATATGAAGTATTATGTTTAAGAGGAATATGAAGTAGTATATTTAAGAGGAATATGAAGTAGTAAGTTTAAGAGGAATATGAAGTAGTATGCTTAAGAGGAATATGAAGTAGTATGTTTAAGAGGAATATGAAGTAGTATGTTTAAGAGGATTATGAAGCAGTATGTTTAAGAGGAATATGAAGTAGTATTTTTAAGAGGAATATGAAGTAGAATGTTTAAGAGGAATATGAAGTTGTATGTTTACGAGGAATATGAAGTAGTATATTTAAGAGGAATGTGAAGTAGTATATTTAAGAGGAATATGAAGTAGTATGTTTAAGAGGAAAATGAAGTAGTATGTTTAAGAGGAATATGAAGTAGTATGTTTAAGAGGAATATGAAGAAGTTTGTTTAAGAGGAATATGAAGTAGTATGTTTAAGATGAATATGAAGTATTATATTTAAGAGGAATATGAAGTAGTATATTTAAGAGGAATATGAAGTAGTATGTTTAAGAGGAATATTAAGTAGTATGTTTAAAGGAAATATGAAGTCGTATGTTTAAGAGGAATATGAAGTAGTATGTTTAAGAGGAATATGCAGTAGTATGTTTAAGAGGAATATGAAGTAGTATGTTTAAGAGGAATATGAAGTTGTATGTTTAAGATGAATATGAAGTAGTATGTTTAAGAGCAATATGAAGTAGTATGTTTAAGAGGAATATGATGTAGTATATTTAAGAGGAATATGAAGTAGTATATTTAAGAGGAATATGAAGTAGTATATTTAAGAGGAATATGAAGTAGAACGTTTAAGAGGAATATGAAGTAGAATGTTTAAGAGATATATGAAGTAGTATGTTTAAGAGGAATATGAAGTATTATGTTTAAGAGGAATATGAAGTAGTATGTTTAAGAGATATATGAAGTAGTATATTTAAGTGGCATATGAAGTAGTATGTTTAAGAGGAATATGAAGTAGTATATATAAGAGGAATATGAAGTAGTATGTTTAAGATGAATATGAAGTAGTATGTTTAAAAGGAATATAAAGTAGTATGTTTAAGAGGAATATGAAGTAGTATGCTTAAGAGGAATATGCAGTAGTATGTTTAAGAGGAATACGAAGTAGTATATTTAAGTGGAATATGAAGTAGTATATTTAAGAGGAATATAAAGTAGTATGTTTAAGAGGAATATGAAGTAGTATATTTAAAAGGAATATAAAGTAGTATATTTAAGAGGAATATGAAGTAGTATGTTTAAGAGGAATATGAAGTAGTATATTTAAGAGGAATATGAAGTAGTATATTTAAGAGGAATATGAAGTTGTATGTTTAAGAGGAATATGAAGTAGTTTGTTTAAGAGGAATATGCAGTAGTATGTTTAAGAGGAATACGAAGTAGTATATTTAAGTGGAATATGAAGTAGTATGTTTAAGAGGAATAAGAAGTAGTATGTTTAAGAGGAATATGAAGTAGTATGTTTAAGAGGAAAATGAAGTAGTATATTTAAGTGGAATATGAAGTAGTATGTTTAAGAGGAATATGAAGTAGTATGTTTAAGAGGAATATGAAGTAGTATGTTTAAGACGAATATGAAGTAGTATATTTAAGAGGAATATGAAGTAGTATGTTTAAAAAGAATATGAAGTAGTATGTTTAAGAGGAATATGAAGTAGTATATTTAAGAGGAATATAAAGTAGTTTGTTTAAGAGGAATATGAAGTAGTATATTTAAGAGGAATATAAAGTAGTTTGTTTAAGAGGAATATGAAGTAGTATGTTTAAGAGGAATATGCAGTAGTATCTTTAAGAGGAATACGAAGTAGTATATTTAAGTGGAATATTAATTAGTATGTTTAAGACGAATATGAAGTAGTATATTTAAGAGGAATATGAAGTAGTATGTTTAAAAAGAATATGAAGTAGTATGTTTAAGAGGAATATGAAGTAGTATATTTAAGAGGAATATAAAGTAGTTTGTTTAAGAGGAATATGAAGTAGTTTGTTTAAGAGGAATTTGAAGTGGTATGTTTAAGAGATATATGAAGTAGTATATTTAAGAGGAATATAGAGTAGTTTGTTTAAGAGGAATATGAAGTAGTATATTTAAGAGGAATATGAAGTAGTATGTTTAAGATGAATATGAAGTAGTATGTTTAAGAGGAATATGAAGTAGTATGTTTAAGAGGAATATGATGTAGTATATTTAAGAAGAATATGAAGTAGTATATTTAAGAGGAATATGAAGTAGTATATTTAAGACGAATATGAAGTAGTATGTTTAAGAGGAATATGAAGTAGTTTGTTTAAGAGGAATATGCAGTAGTATGTTTAAGAGGAATACGAAGTAGTATATTTAAGTGGAATATGAAGTAGTATGTTTAAGAGGAATAAGAAGTAGTATGTTTAAGAGGAATATGAAGTAGTATGTTTAAGAGGAAAATGAAGTAGTATATTTAAGTGGAATATGAAGTAGTATGTTTAAGAGGAATATGAAGTAGTATGTTTAAGAGGAATATGAAGTAGTATGTTTAAGAGGAATATGCAGTAGTATGTTTAAGAGGAATACGAAGTAGTATATTTAAGTGGAATATTAATTAGTATGTTTAAGACGAATATGAAGTAGTATATTTAAGAGGAATATGAAGTAGTATGTTTAAAAAGAATATGAAGTAGTATGTTTAAGAGGAATATGAAGTAGTATATTTAAGAGGAATATAAAGTAGTTTGTTTAAGAGGAATATGAAGTAGTATATTTAAGAGGAATATAAAGTAGTTTGTTTAAGAGGAATATAAAGTAGTATGTTTAAGAGGAATATGCAGTGGTATGTTTAAGAGGAATACGAAGTAGTATATTTAAGTGGAATATTAATTAGTATGTTTAAGACGAATATGAAGTAGTATATTTAAGAGGAATATGAAGTAGTATGTTTAAAAAGAATATGAAGTAGTATGTTTAAGAGGAATATGAAGTAGTATATTTAAGAGGAATATAAAGTAGTTTGTTTAAGAGGAATATGAAGTAGTATGTTTAAGAGCAATTTGAAGTGGTATGTTTAAGAGATATATGAAGTAGTATATTTAAGAGGAATATAAAGTAGTTTGTTTAAGAGGAATATGAAGTAGTATATTTAAGAGGAATATGAAGTAGTATGTTTAAGATGAATATGAAGTAGTATGTTTAAGAGGAATATGAAGTAGTATGTTTAAGAGGAATATGATGTAGTATATTTAAGAAGAATATGAAGTAGTATATTTAAGAGTAATATGAAGTAGTATATTTAAGACGAATATGAAGTAGTATATTTAAGAGGAATATGAAGTAGTATGTTTAAAAAGAATATGAAGTAGTATATTTAAGAGGAATATGAAGTAGTGTGTTTAAAAGGAATATAAAGTATTATGTTTAAGAGGAATATGAAGTAGTATGTTTAAGAGATATGTGAAGTAGTATATTTAAGAGGAATATGAAGTAGTATGTTTAAGAGGAATATGAAGGAGTATATTTAAGAGGAATATGAAGTAGTATGTTTAAGAGGAATATGAAGTAGTATGTTTAAGAGGAATATGAAGTATTATGTTTAAGAGGAATATGAAGTAGTATGTTTAAGAGGAATATGAAGTAGTATGTTTAAGAGGAATATGAAGTAGTATATTTAAGAGGAATATGAAGTAGTATATTTAAGAGGAATATGTAGTAATATGCTTAAGAGGAATAAGAAGTAGTATGCTTAAGAGGAATATGAAGTAGTATGTTTAAGAGGAATATGAAGTAGTATGTTTAAGAGGAATATGAAGTAGTATGTTTAAGAGGAATATGAAGTAGTATATTTAAGAGGAATATGAAGTAGTATATTTAAGAGGAATGTGAAGTAGTATATTTAAGAGAAATATGAAGTAGTATATTTAAGACGAATATGAAGTAGTATATTTAAGAGGAATATGAACTAGTATATTTAAGAGAAATATGAAGTAGTATGTTTAAGAGGAATACGAAGTAGTATATTTAAGAGGAATATGAAGTAGTATGTTTAAGAGGAATATGAAGTAGTATATTTAAGAGAAATATGAAGTAGCATGTTTAAGAGGAATATGAAGTAGTATGCTTAAGAGGAATATGAAGTAGTATGTTTAAGAGGAATATGAAGTAGTATGTTTAAGAGGAATATGAAGCAGTATGTTTAAGAGGAATATGAAGTAGTTTTTTTAAGCGGAATATGAAGTAGAACGTTTAAGAGGAATATGAAGTAGTATGTTTACGAGGAATATGAAGTAGTATATTTAAGAGGAATGTGAAATAATATATTTAAGAGGAATATGAAGTAGTATGTTTAAGAGGAAAATGAAGTAGTATGTTTAAGAGGAATATGAAGTAGTTTGTTTAAGAGGAATATGAAGTAGTATGTTTAAGATGAATATGAAGTATTATATTTAAGAGGAATATGAAGTAGTATATTTAAGAGGAATATGAAGTAGTTTGTTTAAGAGGAATATGAAGTAGTATGTTTAAAGGAAATATGAAGTAGTATGTTTAAGAGGAATATGAAGTAGTATATTTAAAGGGAATATGAAGTAGTATGTTTAAGAGGAATATGAAGTAGTATATTTAAGAGGAATATGAAGTAGTATGTTTAAGAGGAATATGAAGTAGTATGTTTAAGAGGTATATGAAGTAGTATGTTTAAGAGGAATATGAAGTAGTATGTTTAAGAGGAATATGAAGTAGTATATTTAAGAGCAATATGAAGTCGTATATTTAAGAGGACTATGAAGTAGTATGTTTAAGAGGAATATGAAGCAGTATGTTTAAGAGGAATATGAGGTAGTATGTTTAAGGGGAACATGAAGTAGTATGTTTAAGAGGAATATGAAGTAGTATATTTAAGAGGAATATGAAGTAGTATGTTTAAGAGGAATATGCAGTAGTATGTTTAAGAGGAATATGCAGTAGTATGTTTAAGAGGAATACGAAGTAGTATATTTAAGTCGAATATGAAGTAGTATGTTAAAGAGGAATATGAAGTAGTATATTTAAGAGGAATATGAAGTAGTATGTTTAAGAGGAATATGAAGTAGTATGTTTACGATGAATATGAAGTAGTATATTTAAGAGGAATGTGAAGTAGTATGTTTAAGAGGAATATGCAGTAGTATGTTTAAGAGGAATATGAAGTAGTATATTTAAGAGATATATGAAGTAGTATGTTTAAGAGGAATGTGAAGTAGTATATTAAAGAGGAATATGAAGTAGTATGCTTAAGAGGAATATGAAGTAGTATGTTTAAGAGGAATATGAAGTAGCATATTTAAGAGGAATATGAAGTAGTATATTTAAGAGGAATATGTAGTAGTATATTTAAGACGAATGTGAAGTAGTATATTTAAGAGGAATATGAAGTAGTATATTTAAGACGAATATGAAGTAGTATTTTTAAGAGGAATATGAAATAGTCTATTAAAGTGGAATATGAAGTAGTGTGCTTAAGAGGAATATGAAGTAGTATATTTAAGACGAATGTGAAGTAGTATATTTAAGAGGAATATGAAGTAGTATATTTAAGACGAATATGAAGTAGTATTTTTAAGAGGAATATGAAATAGTCTATTAAAGTGGAATATGAAGTAGTGTGCTTAAGAGGAATATGAAGTAGTATATTTAAGAGGAATATGAAGTAGTATGTTTAAGAGGAATATGAAGTAGTATATTTAAGAGGAATGTGAAGTAGTATATTTAAGAGGAATATGAAGTAGTATATTTAAGACGAATATGAAGTAGTATATTTAAGAGGAATATGAACTAGTATATTTAAGAGAAATATGAAGTAGTATGTTTAAGAGGAATACGAAGTAGTATATTTAAGAGGAATATGAAGTAGTATGTTTAAGAGGAATATGAAGTAGTATATTTAAGAGGAATATGAAGTAGTATGTTTAAGAGGAATATGAAGTAGTATGCTTAAGAGGAATATGAAGTAATATGTTTAAGAGGAATATGAAGTAGTATGTTTAAGAGGAATATGAAGCAGTATGTTTAAGAGAAATATGAAGTAGTATTTTTAAGAGGAATATGAAGTAGAACGTTTAAAAGGAATATGAAGTAGGATGTTTACGAGGAATATGAAGTAGTATATTTAAGAGGAATGTGAAGTAGTATATTTAAGAGGAATATGAAGTAGTATGTTTAAGAGGAAAATGAAGTAGTATGTTTAAGAGGAATATGAAGTAGTATGTTTAAGAGGAATATGAAGTAATTTGTTTAATAGGGATATGAAGTAGTTTGTTTAAGATGAATATGAAGTATTATATTTAAGAGAAATATGAAGTAGTATATTTAAGAGAAATATGAAGTAGTATGTTTAAGAGGAATATGAAGTAGTATATTTAAAGGGAATATGAAGTAGAATGTTTAAGAGGAATATGAAGTAGTATATTTAAAGGGAATATGAAGTAGTATGTTTAAGAGGAATATGAAGTAGTATATTTAAGAGGAATATGAAGTAGTATGTTTAAGAGGAATATGAAGTAGTATGTTTAAGAAGCATATGAAGTAGTAGGTTTAAGAGGAATATGAAGAAGTATGTTTAAGAGGAATATGAAGTAGTATATTTAAGAGGAATATGAAGTAGTATATTTAAGAGGACTATGAAGTAGTATGTTTAAGAGGAATATGAAGTAGTATGTTTAAGAGGAATATGAAGTAGTATGTTTAAGAGGAATATGAAGTTGTATGTTTAAGAGGAATATGAAGTAGTATATTTAAGAGGAATATGAAGTAGTATGTTTAAGAGGAATATGCGGTAGTATGTTTAAGAGGAATATGCAGTAGTATGTTTAAGAGGAATACGAAGTAGTATATTTAAGAGGAATATGAAGTAGTATGTTTAAGAGGAATATGAAGTAGTATATTTAAGAGGAATATGAAGTAGTATGTTTAAGAGGAATATGAAGTAGTGTTTTTACGAGGAATATGAAGTAGTATATTTAAGAGGAATATAAAGTAGTATGTTTAACAGGAATATGAAGTAGTATGTTTAAGAGGAATATGAAGTAGTATGCTTAAGAGATATATGAAGTAGTATATTTAAGAGATATATGAAGTAGTATGTTTAAGAGGAATGTGAAGTAGTATGTTTAAGAGGAATATGAAGTAGTATATTTAAAAGGAATATGAAGTAGTATGTTTAAGAGGAATATGAAATAGTATGTTTAAGAGGAATATGAAGTAGTATGTTTAAGAGGAATATGAAGTAGTATGCTTAAGAGGAATATGAAGTAGTATATTTAAGAGGAATATGAAGTAGTTTGTTTAAGAGGAATATGAAGTAGTATATTTTAAGGGAATATGAAGTAGTATGTTTAAGAGGAATATGAAGTAGTATGTTTAAGAGGAATATGAAGTAGTATGTTTAAGAGGAATATGAAGTAGTATGTTTAAGAGGAATATGAAGTAGTATATTTAAGAGGAATGTGAAGTAGTATGTTTGAGAGGAATATGCAGTAGTATGTTTAAGAGGAATATGAAGTAGTATATTAAGAGGAATAAGCAGTAGTATGTTTAAGAGGAATACGAAGTAGTATATTAAAGTGGAATATGAAGTAGTATGTTTAAGAGGAATATGAAGTAGTATATTTAAGAGGAATATGAAGTAGTATGTTTAAGAGGAATATGAAGTAGTATGTTTACGAGGAATATGAAGTAGTATATTTGATAGGAATGTAAAGTAGTATATTTAAGACAAATATGAAGTAGTATATTTAAGAGGAATATGAAGTAGTATGTTTAAGAGAAATATGAAGTAGTATATTTGATAGGAATATGAAGTAGTATATTTAAAAGGAATATAAAGTAGTATATTTAAGAGGAATATGAAGTAGTATGTTTAAGAGGAATATGAAGTAGTATATTTAAGAGGAATATGAAGTAGTATATTTAAGAGGAATATGAAGTAGTATGTTTAAGAGGAATATGAAGAAGTATGTTTAAGAGGAATATGCAGTAGTATGTTTAAGAGGAATACGAATTAGTATATTTAAGTGGAATATTAAGTAGTATGTTTAAGAGGAATATGAAGTAGTATATTTAAGAGGAATACGAAAAAGTATGTTTAAAAGGAATATAAAGTAGTATATTTAAGAGTAATATGAAGTAGTATGTTTAAGATGAATATGAAGTAGTATGTTTAAGAGGAATATGAAGTAGTATGTTTAAGAGGAATGTGAAGTAGTATGATTAAGAGGAATATGAAGTAGTATATTTAAGAGGAATATGAAGTAGTATGTTTAAGGGGAATATGAAGTAGTATGCTTAAGAAGAATATGAAGTAGTATATTTAAGAGCAATATGAAGTAGTATATTTAAGAGGAATATGAAGTAGTATTTTTAAGAGGAATATGAAGTAGTATATTTAAGAGGTATATGAAGTAGTATGTTTAAGAGGAATATAAAGTACCATGTTTAAGAGTAATAGGAAGTAGTATGTTTAAGAGGAATATGAAGTAGTATGTTTAAGAAATATATGAAGTAGTGTATTTAAGAGGAACATGAAGTAGTATGTTTAAGAGGAATATAAAGTAGTATGCTTAAGAGGAATATGAAGTAGTATATTTAAGGGGAATATGAAGTAGTATGTTTAAGAGGAATATGAAGTAGTATGTTTAAGAGGAATATGAAGTAGTATATTTAAGAGGAATATGAAGTAGTATATTTAAGAGGAGTATGATGTAGTATATTTAAGTGGAATATGAAGTAGTATGTTTAAGAGGAATATGAAGTAGTATATTTAAGAGGAATATGAAGTAGTATGTTTAAGAGGAATATGAAGTAGTATGTTTACGAGGAATATGAAGTAGTATATTAAAGAGGAATGTGAAGTAGTATATTTAAGAGGAATATGAAGTAGTATATTTAAGAGGAATATGAAGTAGTATATTTAAAGGGAATATGAAGTAGTATGTTTAAGAGGAATATGAAGTAGTATGTTTAAGAGGTATATGAAGTAGTATGTTTAAGAGGAATATGAAGTAGTATGTTTAAGAGGAATATGAAGTAGTATGTTTAAGTGGAATATGCAGTAGTATGTTTAAGAGGAATATGAAGTAGTATGTTTAAGAGAAATATGAAGTAGTATGCTTAAGAGGAATATGAAGTAGTATATATAAGAGGAATATGAAGTAGTATATTTAAGAGGAATATGAATTAGTATGTTTACGAGGAATATGAAGTAGTATGTTAAAGAGGAATGTGAAGTAGTATATTTAAGAGGAATATGAAGTAGTATATTTAAGAGGAATATGAAGTAGTATATTTAAAGGGAATATGAAGTAGTATGTTTAAGAGGAATATGAAGTAGTATGTTTAAGAGGTATATGAAGTAGTATGTTTAAGAGGAATATGAAGTAGTATGTTTAAGAGGAATATGAAGTAGTATGTTTAAGAGGTATATGAAGTAGTATGTTTAAGAGGAATATGAAGTAGTATGTTTAAGAGGAATATGAAGTAGTATGTTTAAGAGGAATATGAAGTAGTATGTTTAAGAGGAATATGAAGTAGTATGTTTAAGAGGAATATGAAGTAGTATGTTCAAGAGGAATATGCAGTAGTATGTTTAAGAGGAATATGAAGTAGTATATTTAAGAGGCATATGAAGTAGTATATTTAAGAGGAATAAGAAATAGTATGTTTAAGAGGAATATGAAGTATTATGTTGAAGAAGAATATGAAGTAGTATGTTTAAGAGGAATATGAAGTAGTATGTTTAAGAGGAATATGCAGTAGTATGTTTAAGAGGAATATGAAGTAGTATATTTAAGAGGAATATGAAGTAGTATGCTTAAGAGGAATATGAAGTAGTATATTTAAGAGGAATATGAAGTAGTATGTTTAAGAGGAATATGAAGTAGTATATTTAAGAGGAATATGAAGTAGTATGTTTAGGAGGAATATGAAGTAGTATGTTTAAGAGGAATATGAAGTATTATGTTTAAGAAGAATATGAAGTAGTATGTTTAAGAGGAATGTGAAGTAGTATATTTAAGAGGAATGTGAAGTAGTATGTTTAAGAGGAATATGAAGTAGTATATTTAAGAGGAATATGAAGTAGTATGTTTAGGAGGAATATGAAGTAGTATGTTTAAGATGAATATGAAGTAGTATGTTTAAGATGAATATGAAGTAGTATTTTTAAGAGGAAAATGAAGTAGTATATTTAAGAGGAATATGAAGTAGTATGTTTAAGAGGAATATGAAGTAGTATGTTTAAGAGGAATATGAAGTAGTATGTTTCAGAGGAATACGAAGTAGTATATTTAAGAGGAATATGAAGTAGTATGTTTAAGAGGAATATGAAGTAGTATGTTTAAGAGGAATATGAAGCAGTATGTTTAAGAGATATATGAAGTAGTATATTTAAGAGGAATATGAAGTAGTATGTTTAAGAGGAATGTGAAGTAGTATGCTTAAGAGGAATATGAAGTATTATGTTTAAGAGGAATATGAAGTAGTATGTTTAAGATGAATATGAAGTAGTATGTTTAAGAGGAATGTGAAGTAGTATGTTTAAGAGGAATATGAAGTAGTATATTTAAGAGGAATATGAAGTAGTATGTTTATGAAGAATATGAAGTAGTATGTTTAAGAGGACTATGAAGTAGTATGTTTAAGAGGAATATGAAGTAGTACGTTTAAGAGGAATGTGAAGTAGTATATTTAAGAGGAATGTGAAGTAGTATGTTTAGGAGGAATATGAAGTAGTATGTTTAAGATGAATATGAAGTAGTATATTTAAAGGGAATATGAAGTATTATATTTAAGAGGAATATGAAGAAGTATGTTTAAGAGGAATATGAAGTAGTATATTTAAGAAAAATATGAAGTAGTATGTTTAAGAGAAATATGAAGTAGTATATTTAAGAGGAATATGAAGTAGTATGTTTAGGAGGAATATGAAGTAGTATATTTAAGAGGAATATGAAGTAGTATGTTTAAGAGGAATATGAAGTAGTATATTTAAGAGGAATATGAAGTAGTATGTTTAAGAGGAATATGAAGTAGTATGTTTAAGAGGAATACGAAGTAGTATATTTAAGTGGAATATGAAGTAGTATATTTAAGAGGAATATGAAGTAGTATATTTAAAAGGAATATGAAGTAGTATGTATAAGAGGAATACGAAGTAGTATATTTAAGTGGAATATGAAGTAGTATGCTTAAGAGGAATATGAAGTAGTATATTTAAGAGGAATATGAAGTAGTATATTTAAGTGGAATATGAAGTAGTATGTTTAAGAGGAATATGAAGTAGTATGTTTAAGAGAAATCTGAAGTAGCATGTTTAAGAGGAATACGAAGTAGTATATTTAAAAGGAATATGAAGCAGTATGCTTAAGAGGAATATGAAGTAGTATGTTTAAGAGGAATATGAAGTAGTATGTTTAAGAGGAATGTGAAGTAGTATGTTTAAGAGGAATATGAAGTAGTATGTTTAAGAGAAATATGAAGTAGTATATTTAAGAGGAATATAAAGTGGTATGTTTAAGAGGAATATGAAGTAGTATGTTTAAGAGGAATGTGAAGTAGTATGTTTAAGAGGAATATGAAGTAGTATATTTAAGAGGAATATGAAGTAGTATATTTAAGAGGAATATGAAGCAGTATGTTTAAGAGGAATACGAAGTAGTATGTTTAAGAGGAATTTGAAGTAGTATGTTTAAGAGGAATATGAAGTAGTATGTTTAAGAGGAATCTGAAGTAGTATGTTTAAAGGAATATGAAGTAGTATGTTTACGAGGAATATGAAGTAGTATGTTTAAGTAGAATATGAAGTAGTATGTTTAAGAGGAATATGAAGTAGTATGTGTAAGAGGAATGTGAAGTAGTATGTTTAAGAGGAATATGAAGTAGTATATTTAAGAGGAATATGAAGTAGTATGCTTAAGAGGAATATGAAGTAGTATGTTTAAGAGGAATATGAAGTAATATGTTTAAGAGGAATATGAAGCAGTATGTTTCAGAGATATATGAAGTAGTATATTTAAGAGGAATATGAAGTAGTATATTTAAGAGGAAAATGAAGTAGTATGTTTAAGAGGAAGATGAAGTAGTATATTTAAGAGGAATATGAAGTAGTATGTTTAAGAGGAATATGAAGTAGTATGTTTAAGAGGAATACGAAGTAGTATATTTAAGTGGAATATGAAGTAGTATATTTAAGAGGAATATGAAGTAGTATATTTAAGAGGAATATGAAGTAGTATGTATAAGAGGAATACGAAGTAGTATATTTAAGTGGAATATGAAGTAGTATGCTTAAGAGGAATATGAAGTAGTATATTTAAGAGGAATATGAAGTAGTATATTTAAGAGGAATATAAAGTGGTATGTTTAAGAGGAATATGAAGTAGTATGTTTAAGAGGAATGTGAAGTAGTATGTTTAAGAGGAATATGAAGTAGTATATTTAAGAGGAATATGAAGTAGTATATTTAAGAGGAATATGAAGCAGTATGTTTAAGAGGAATACGAAGTAGTATGTTTAAGAGGAATTTGAAGTAGTATGTTTAAGAGGAATATGAAGTAGTATGTTTAAGAGGAATGTGAAGTAGTATGTTTAAAGGAATATGAAGTAGTATGTTTAAGAGGAATATGAAGTAGTATGTTTAGGAGGAATATGAAGTAGTATGTTTCAGAGGAATACGAAGTAGTATATTTAAGAGGAATATGAAGTAGTATGTTTAAGAGGAATATGAAGTAGTATGTTTAAGAGGAATATGAAGCGGTATGTTTAAGAGATATATGAAGTAGTATATTTAAGAGGAATATGAAGTAGTATGTTTAAGAGGAATGTGAAGTAGTATGCTTAAGAGGAATATGAAGTAGTATGTTTAAGAGGAATATGAAGTAGTATGTTTAAGATGAATATGAAGTAGTATGTTTAAGACGAATATGAAGTAGTATGTTTAAGAGGAATATGAAGTAGTATGTTTAAGAGGAATATGAAGTAGTATGTTTAAGAGGAATGTGAAGTAGTATATTTAAGAGGAATGTGAAGTAGTATGTTTAAGAGGAATATGAAGTAGTATATTTAAGAGGAATATGAAGTAGTATGTTTATGAAGAATATGAAGTAGTATGTTTAAGAGGACTATGAAGTAGTATGTTTAAGAGGAATATGAAGTAGTACGTTTAAGAGGAATGTGAAGTAGTATATTTAAGAGGAATGTGAAGTAGTATGTTTAAGAGGAATATGAAGTAGTATATTTAAGAGAAATATGAAGTAGTATGTTTAGGAGGAATATGAAGTAGTATGTTTAAGATGAATATGAAGTAGTATATTTAAAGGGAATATGAAGTATTATATTTAAGAGGAATATGAAGAAGTATGTTTAAGAGGAATATGAAGTAGTATATTTAAGAAAAATATGAAGTAGTATGTTTAAGAGAAATATGAAGTAGTATATTTAAGAGGAATATGAAGTAGTATGTTTAGGAGGAATATGAAGTAGTATATTTAAGAGGAATATGAAGTAGTATGTTTAAGAGGAATATGAAGTAGTATATTTAAGAGGAATATGAAGTAGTATGTTTAAGAGGAATATGAAGTAGTATGTTTAAGAGGAATACGAAGTAGTATATTTAAGTGGAATATGAAGTAGTATATTTAAGAGGAATATGAAGTAGTATATTTAAGAGGAATATGAAGTAGTATGTATAAGAGGAATACGAAGTAGTATATTTAAGTGGAATATGAAGTAGTATGCTTAAGAGGAATATGAAGTAGTATATTTAAGAGGATTATGAAGTAGTATATTTAAGTGGAATATGAAGTAGTATGTTTAAGAGGAATATGAAGTAGTATGTTTAAGAGAAATCTGAAGTAGCATGTTTAAGAGGAATACGAAGTAGTATATTTAAAAGGAATATGAAGCAGTATGCTTAAGAGGAATATGAAGTAGTATGTTTAAGAGGAATATGAAGTAGTATGTTTAAGAGGAATGTGAAGTAGTATGTTTAAGAGGAATATGAAGTAGTATGTTTAAGAGAAATATGAAGTAGTATATTTAAGAGGAATATAAAGTGGTATGTTTAAGAGGAATATGAAGTAGTATGTTTAAGAGGAATGTGAAGTAGTATGTTTAAGAGGAATATGAAGTAGTATATTTAAGAGGAATATGAAGTAGTATATTTAAGAGGAATATGAAGCAGTATGTTTAAGAGGAATACGAAGTAGTATGTTTAAGAGGAATTTGAAGTAGTATGTTTAAGAGGAATATGAAGTAGTATGTTTAAGAGGAATGTGAAGTAGTATGTTTAAAGGAATATGAAGTAGTATGTTTACGAGGAATATGAAGTAGTATGTTTAAGAGGAATATGAAGTAGTATGTTTAAGAGGAATATGAAGTAGTATGTGTAAGAGGAATGTGAAGTAGTATGTTTAAGAGGAATATGAAGTAGTATATTTAAGAGGAATATGAAGTAGTATGCTTAAGAGGAATATGAAGTAGTATGTTTAAGAGGAATATGAAGTAATATGTTTAAGAGGAATATGAAGCAGTATGTTTCAGAGATATATGAAGTAGTATATTTAAGAGGAATATGAAGTAGTATATTTAAGAGGAAAATGAAGTAGTATGTTTAAGAGGAAGATGAAGTAGTATATTTAAGAGGAATATGAAGTAGTATGTTTAAGAGGAATATGAAGTAGTATGTTTAAGAGGAATACGAAGTAGTATATTTAAGTGGAATATGAAGTTGTATATTTAAGAGGAATATGAAGTAGTATATTTAAGAGGAATATGAAGTAGTATGTATAAGAGGAATACGAAGTAGTATATTTAAGTGGAATATGAAGTAGTATGCTTAAGAGGAATATGAAGTAGTATATTTAAGAGGAATATGAAGTAGTATATTTAAGAGGAATATAAAGTGGTATGTTTAAGAGGAATATGAATTAGTATGTTTAAGAGGAATGTGAAGTAGTATGTTTAAGAGGAATATGAAGTAGTATATTTAAGAGGAATATGAAGTAGTATATTTAAGAGGAATATGAAGCAGTATGTTTAAGAGGAATACGAAGTAGTATGTTTAAGAGGAATTTGAAGTAGTATGTTTAAGAGGAATATGAAGTAGTATGTTTAAGAGGAATGTGAAGTAGTATGTTTAAAGGAATATGAAGTAGTATGTTTAAGAGGAATATGAAGTAGTATGTTTAAGAGGAATATGAAGTAGTATGTTTAAGAGGAATATGAAGTAGTATGTGTAAGAGGAATGTGAAGTAGTATGTTTAAGAGGAATATGAAGTAGTATATTTAAGAGGAATATGAAGTAGTATGCTTAAGAGGAATATGAAGTAGTATGTTTAAGAGGAATATGAAGTAATATGTTTAAGAGGAATATGAAGCAGTATGTTTCAGAGATATATGAAGTAGTATATTTAAGAGGAATATGAAGTAGTATATTTAAGAGGAAAATGAAGTAGTATGTTTAAGAGGAAGATGAAGTAGTATATTTAAGAGGAATATAAAGTAGTATGTTTAAGAGGAATATGAAGTAGTATGTTTAAGAGGAATACGAAGTAGTATATTTAAGTGGAATATGAAGTAGTATATTTAAGAGGAATATGAAGTAGTATATTTAAGAGGAATATGAAGTAGTATGTATAAGAGGAATACGAAGTAGTATATTTAAGTGGAATATGAAGTAGTATGCTTAAGAGGAATATGAAGTAGTTTTTTAAGAGGAATATGAAGTAGTATATTTAAGTGGAATATGAAGTAGTATGTTTAAGAGGAATATGAAGTAGTATGTTTAAGAGAAATCTGAAGTAGCATGTTTAAGAGGAATACGAAGTAGTATATTTAAAAGGAATATGAAGCAGTATGCTTAAGAGGAATATGAAGTAGTATGTTTAAGAGGAATATGAAGTAGTATGTTTAAGAGGAATGTGAAGTAGTATGTTTAAGAGGAATATAAAGTAGTATGTTTAAGAGAAATATGAAGTAGTATATTTAAGAGGAATATAAAGTGGTATGTTTAAGAGGAATATGAAGTAGTATGTTTAAGAGGAATGTGAAGTAGTATGTTTAAGAGGAATATGAAGTAGTTTATTTAAGAGGAATATGAAGTAGTATATTTAAGAGGAATATGAAGCAGTATGTTTAAGAGGAATACGAAGTAGTATGTTTAAGAGGAATTTGAAGTAGTATGTTTAAGAGGAATATGAAGTAGTATGTTTAAGAGGAATGTGAAGTAGTATGTTTAAAGGAATATGAAGTAGTATGTTTAAGAGGAATATGAAGTAGTATGTTTAAGAGGAATATGAAGTAGTATGTTTAAGAGGAATATGAAGTAGTATGTGTAAGAGGAATGTGAAGTAGTATGTTTAAGAGGAATATGAAGTAGTATATTTAAGAGGAATATGAAGTAGTATGCTTAAGAGGAATATGAAGTAGTATGTTTAAGAGGAATATGAAGTAATATGTTTAAGAGGAATATGAAGCAGTATGTTTCAGAGATATATGAAGTAGTATATTTAAGAGGAATATGAAGTAGTATATTTAAGAGGAAAATGAAGTAGTATGTTTAAGAGGAAGATGAAGTAGTATATTTAAGAGGAATATGAAGTAGTATGTTTAAGAGGAATATGAAGTAGTATGTTTAAGATGAATATGAAGTAGTATGTTTAAGAGGAATATGAAGTAGTATGTTTAAGAGAAATATGAAGTAGTATGTTTAAGAGGAATATGAAATAGTGTGTTTAAGAGGAATATGAAGTAGTATGTTTAAGAGGAATATGAAGTCGTATATTTAAGAGGAATATGAAGTAGTATGTTTAAGAGGAATATGAGGTAGTATGTTTAAGAGGAATATGAAGTAGAACGTTTAAGAACAATATGAAGTAGTATGTTCACGAGGAATATGAAGTAGTATATTTAAGAGGAATGTGAAGTAGTATGTTTAAGAGGAATATGAAGTAGTATGTTTAAGAGGAATATGAAGTAGTATGTTTAAGAGGAATATGAAGTAGTATGTTTAAGAGGAATATGAAGCAGTATGTTTAAGAGGAATGTGAAGTAGTATGTTTAAGAGGAATATGAAGTAGTATGTTTAAGAGGAATATGAAGTAGTATGTTTAAGAGGAATATGAAGTAGTATGTTTAAGAGGAATATGAAGTAGTATGTTTAAGAGGAATATGAAGTAGTATGTTTAAGAGGAATATGAAATAGTATATTAAAGAAGAATATGAAGTAGTATGTTTAAGGGGAATATGAAGTAGTATGTTTAAGAGGAATATGAAGTAGATCGTTTAAGAGGAATATGAAGTAGTAAGTTTAAGAGGAATATGAAGTAGTATGTTTAAGAGGAATATGAAGTAGTATGTTTAAGAGGAATATGAAGTAGTATGTTTAAGATGAATATGAAGTAGTATGTTTAAGAGGAATATGAAGTAGTATGTTTAAGAGGAATACGAAGTAGTATATTTAAGTGAAATATGAAGTAGTATGCTTAAGAGGAATATGAAGTAGTATATTTAAGAGGAATATGAAGTAGTATATTTAAGAGGAATATGAAGTAGTATGTTTAAGAGGAATATGAAGTAGTATGTTTAAGAGGAATATGAAGTAGTATGTTTAAGAGGAATATGAAGTAGAACGTTTAAGAGGAATATGAAGTAGTATGTTTAAGAGGAATATGAAGTAGTATATTTAAGAGGCATATGAAGTAGTATATTTAGGAGGAATATGAAGTAGTATGTTTAAGAGGAATATGAAGTATTATGTTGAAGAAGAATATGAAGTAGTATGTTTAAGAGGAATATGAAGTAGTATGTTTAAGAGGAATACGCATTAGTATGTTTAAGAGGAATATGAAGTAGTATATTTAAGAGGAATATGAAGTAGTATGCTTAAGAGGAATATGAAGTAGTATATTTAAGAGGAATATGAAGTAGTATGTTTAAGAGGAATATGAAGTAGTATGTTTAAGAGATATATGAAGTAGTATATTTAAGAGGAATATGAAGTAGTATGTTTAAGGGGAATATGAAGTAGTATGTTTAAGATGAATATGAAGTAGTATGTTTAAGAGGAATATGAAGTAGTATGTTTAAGAAGAATATGAAGTAGTATGGTTAAGAGGAATATGAAGTAGTATGTTTAAGAGGAATGTGAATATGTATATTTAAAAGGAATGTGAAGTAATATGTTTAAGAGGAATATGAAGTAGTATATTTAAGAGGAATATGAAGTTGTATATTTAAGAGGAATATTAAGTAGTATGCTTAAGAGGAATATGAAGTAGTATGTTTAAGAGGAATACGAAGTAGTATATTTAAGTGGAATATGAAGTAGTATATTTAAGAGGAATATGAAGTAGTATGTTTAAGAGGAATATGAAGTAGTATGTTTAAGAGGAATGTAAAGTAGTATGTTTAAGAGGAATATGAAGTAGTATATTTAAGAGGAATATGAAGTAGTATGTTTAAGAGGAATATGAAGTAGTATATTTAATAGGAATATGAAGTAGTATGTTTAGGAGGAATATGAAGTAGTATGTTCGAGAGGAATATGAAGTATTATGTTTAAGAGGAATATGAAGTAGTATGTTTAAGAGGAATGTGAAGTAGTATATTTAAGAGGAATGTGAAGTAGTATGTTTAAGAGGAATATGAAGTTGTATATTTAAGAGGAATATGAAGTAGTATGTTTAGGAGGAATATGAAGTAGTATGTTTAAGATGAATATGAAGTAGTATGTTTAAGATGAATATGAAGTAGTACATTTAAGAGGAAAATGAAGTAGTAAATTTAAGAGGAATATGAAGTAGTATGTTTAAGAGGAATATGAAGTAGTATGTTTAAGAGGAATATGAAGTAGTATGTTTAAGAGGAATATGAAGTAGTATATTTAAGAGGAATATGAAGTAGTATGTTTAAGAGGAATATGAAGTAATATGTTTAAGAGGAATATGAAGTAGTATGTTTAAGAGGAATATGAAGCAGTATGTTTAAGAGATATATGAAGTAGTATATTTTAAGAGGAATATGAAGTAGTATGTTTAAGAGGAATGTAAAGCAGTATGTTTAAGAGGAATATGAAGTAGTATGTTTAAGAGGAATATGAAGTAGAATGTTTAAGAGGAATATGAAGTAGTATGTTTAAGAGGAATATGAAGTAGTATGTTTAAGAGGAATGTTAAGTAGTATATTTAAGAGGAATGTGAAGTAGTATGTTTAAGAGGATTATGAAGTAGTATATTTAAGAGGAATATGAAGTAGTATGTTTAGGACGAATATGAAGTAGTATGTTTAAGAGGAATATGAAGTAGTATGTTTAAGAGGAATATGAAGTAGTATGTTTAAGAGGAATGTGAAGTAGTATATTTAAGAGGAATGTGAAGTAGTATGTTTAAGACGAATATGAAGTAGTATATTTAAGAGGAATATGAAGTAGCATGTTTAGGAGAAATATGAAGTAGTATGTTTAAGATGAATATGAAGTAGTATATTTAAAGGGAATATGAAGTAGTATATTTAAGAGGAATATGAAGTAGTATGTTTAAGAGGAATATGAAGTAGTATATTTAAGAGGAATATGAAGTAGTATATTTAAGAGGAATATGAAGTAGTATATTTAAGAGGAATATGAAGTAGTATGTTTAGGAGGAATATGAAGTAGTATATTTAAGAGGAATATGAAGTAGTATGTTTAAGAGGAATATGAAGTAGTATGTTTAAGAGGAATATGAAGTAGTATGCTTAAGAGGAATGTGAAGTAGTATGTTTAAGAGGAATATGAAGTAGGATGTGTAAGAGAAATATGAAGTAGTATATTTAAGAGGAATATAAAGTAGTATGTTTAAGAGGAATATGAAGTAGTATGTTTAAGAGGAATGTGAGGTAGTATGTTTAAGAGGAATATGAAGTAGTATATTTAAGAGGAATATGAAGTAGTATATTTAAGAGGAATATGAAGTAGTATGTTTAAGAGGAATGTGAAGTAGTATGTTTAAGAGGAAAATGAAGTAGTATGTTTAAGAGGAATATGAAGTAGTATGTTTAAGAGGAATATGAAGTAGTATGTTTAAGAGGAATATGAATTAGTATGTGTAAGAGGAATGTGAAGTAGTATGTTTTAGAGGAATATGAAGTAGTATATTTAAGAGGAATATGAAGTAGTATGCTTAAGAGGAATATGAAGTAGTATGTTTAAGAGGAATATGAAGTAGTATGTTTAAGAGGAATATGAAGTAGTATGTTTAAGAGGAATATGAAGTAGTATGTTTAAGAGGAATATGAAGTAGTATGTTTAAGAGGAATATGAAGTAGTATGTTTAAGAGGAATATGAAGTAGTATGTTTAAGAGGAATATGAAGTAGTATGTTTAAGAGGAATATGAAGTAGTATATTTAAGAGGAATATGAAGTAGTATGTTTAAGAGGAATATGAGGTAGTATGTTTAAGAGGAATATGAAGTAGAACGTTTAAGAGCAATATGAAGTAGTATGTTTACGAGGAATATGAAGTAGTATATTTAAGAGGAATATGAAGTAGTATGTTTAAGAGGAATATGAAGTAGTATGTTTAAGAGGAATATGAAGTAGTATGTTTAAGAGGAATATGAAGTAGTATGTTTAAGAGGAATATGAAGCAGTATGTTTAAGAGGAATGTGAAGTAGTATGTTTAATAGGAATATGAAGTAGTATGTTTAAGAGGAATATGAAGTAGTATGTTTAAGAGGAATATGAAGTAGTATGTTTAAGAGGAATATAAAGTAGTATGTTTAAGAGGAATATGAAGTAATATGTTTAAGAGGAATATGAAGTAGTATATTTAAGAGGAATATGAAGTAGTATGTTTAAGGGGAATATGAAGTAGTATGTTTAAGAGGAATATGAAGTAGATCGTTTAAGAGGAATATGAAGTAGTATGTTTAAGAGGAATATGAAGTAGTATGTTTAAGAGGAATATGAAGTAGTATGTTTAAGAGGAATATGAAGTAGTATGTTTAAGATGAATATGAAGTAGTATGTTTAAGAGGAATATGAAGTAGTATATTTAAGAGGAATACGAAGTAGTATATTTAAGTGGAATATGAAGTAGTATGCTTAAGAGGAATATGAAGTAGTATGTTTAAGAGGAATATGAAGTAGTATGTTTAAGAGGAATATGAAGTAGTATGTTAAAGAGGAATATGAAGTAGAACGGTTAAGAGGAATATGAAGTAGTATGTTTACGAGGAATATGAAGTAGTATGTTTAACAGGAATGTGAAGTAGTATGTTTAAGAGGAATATGAAGTAGTATGTTTAAGAGGAATATGAAGCAGTATGTTTAAGAGATATATGAAGTAGTATATTTAAGAGGAATATGAAGTAGTATGTTTAAGAGGAATATGAGGTAGTATGTTTAAGAGGAATATGATGTAGTTTATTTAAGAGGAATATGAAGTATTATGTTTAAGAGGAATATGAAGTAGTATGTTTAAGAGGAATATGAAGTAGTATGTTTAAGAGGAATATGAAGTAGTATGTTTAAGAGGAATATGAAGTAGTATGTTTAAGAGGAATATGATGTAGTATGTTTAAGAGGAATATGAAGTAGTATATTTAAGAGGAATATGAAGTAGTATGTTTAAGAGGAATATGAAGTAGTATGTTTAAGAGGAATATGAAGTAGAACGTTTAAGAGGAATATGAAGTAGTATGTTTACGAGGAATATGAAGTAGTATATTTAAGAGGAATGTGAAGTAGTATGTTTAAGAGGAATATGAAGTAGTATGTTTAAGAGGAATATGAAGTAGTATGTTTAAGAGGAATATGAAGTAGTATGTTTAAGAGTAATATGAAGCAGTATATTTAAGAGGAATGTGAAGTAGTATGTTTAAGAGGAATATGAAGTAGTATGTTTAAGAGGAATATGAAGTAGTATGTTTAAGATGAATATGAAGTAGTATTTTTAAGAGGAATATGAAGTAGTATGTTTAAGAGGAATACGAAGTAGTATATTTAAGTGGAATGTGAAGTAGTATGCTTAAGAGGAATATGAAGTAGTATATTTAAGAGGAATATGAAGTAGTATATTTAAGAGGAATATGAAGTAGTATGTTTAAGAGGAATATGAAGTAGTATGTTTAAGAGGAATACGAAGTAGTATATTTAAGTGGAATATGAAGTAGTATATTTAAGAGGAATATGAAGTAGTATGTTTAAGAGGAATATGAAGTAGTATATTTAAGAGGAATGTGAAGTAGTATGTTTAAGAGGAATATGAAGTAGTATATTTAAGAGGAATATGAAGTAGTATGTTTAAGAGGAATACGAAGTAGTATATTTAAGAGGAATATGAAGTAGTATGCTTAAGAGGAATATGAAGTAGTATGTTTAAGAGGAATACGAAGTAGTATATTTAAGAGGAATATGAAGTAGTATGCTTAAGAGGAATATGAAGTAATATGTATAAGAGGAATATGAAGTAGTATGTTTAAGAGGATTATGAAGTAGTATGTTTAAGACGAATATGAAGTTGTATATTTAAGAGGAATATGAAGTAGTATGTTTAAGAGGAATACGAAGTAGTATATTTAAGTGGAATATGAAGTAGTATGCTTAAGAGGAATATGAAGTAGTATATTTAAGAGGAATATGAAGCAGTATGCTTAAGAGATATATGAAGTAGTATATTTAAGAGGAATATGAAGTAGTATGTTTAAGAGGAATATGAAGTAGTACGTTTAAGAGGAATATGCACTAGTATGTTTAAGAGGAATACGAAGTAGTATGTTTAAGAGGAATATGAAGTAGTATGTTTAAGAGGAATATGAAGTAGTATGTTTAAGAGGAATATGAAGTAGTATGTTTAAGAGGAATATGAAGTAGTATGTTTAAGAGGAATATGAAGTAGTATGTTTAAGAGGAATATGAAGTAGTATGTTTAAGAGGAATATGAAGTAGTATGTTTAAGAGGAATATGAAGTAGTATATTTAAGAGGAATATGAAGTAGTATGTTTAAGAGGAATATGAGGTAGTATGTTTAAGAGGAATATGAAGTAGAACGTTTAAGAGCAATATGAAGTAGTATGTTTACGAGGAATATGAAGTAGTATATTTAAGAGGAATATGAAGTAGTATGTTTAAGAGGAATATGAAGTAGTATGTTTAAGAGGAATATGAAGTAGTATGTTTAAGAGGAATATGAAGTAGTATGTTTAAGAGGAATATGAAGCAGTATGTTTAAGAGGAATGTGAAGTAGTATGTTTAATAGGAATATGAAGTAGTATGTTTAAGAGGAATATGAAGTAGTATGTTTAAGAGGAATATGAAGTAGTATGTTTAAGAGGAATATGAAGTAGTATGTTTAAGAGGAATATGAAGTAATATGTTTAAGAGGAATATGAAGTAGTATATTTAAGAGGAATATGAAGTAGTATGTTTAAGGGGAATATGAAGTAGTATGTTTAAGAGGAATATGAAGTAGATCGTTTAAGAGGAATATGAAGTAGTATGTTTAAGAGGAATATGAAGTAGTATGTTTAAGAGGAATATGAAGTAGTATGTTTAAGAGGAATATGAAGTAGTATGTTTAAGATGAATATGAAGTAGTATGTTTAAGAGGAATATGAAGTAGTATATTTAAGAGGAATACGAAGTAGTATATTTAAGTGGAATATGAAGTAGTATGCTTAAGAGGAATATGAAGTAGTATGTTTAAGAGGAATATGAAGTAGTATGTTTAAGAGGAATATGAAGTAGTATGTTAAAGAGGAATATGAAGTAGAACGGTTAAGAGGAATATGAAGTAGTATGTTTACGAGGAATATGAAGTAGTATGTTTAACAGGAATGTGAAGTAGTATGTTTAAGAGGAATATGAAGTAGTATGTTTAAGAGGAATATGAAGCAGTATGTTTAAGAGATATATGAAGTAGTATATTTAAGAGGAATATGAAGTAGTATGTTTAAGAGGAATATGAGGTAGTATGTTTAAGAGGAATATGATGTAGTTTATTTAAGAGGAATATGAAGTATTATGTTTAAGAGGAATATGAAGTAGTATGTTTAAGAGGAATATGAAGTAGTATGTTTAAGAGGAATATGAAGTAGTATGTTTAAGAGGAATATGAAGTAGTATGTTTAAGAGGAATATGATGTAGTATGTTTAAGAGGAATATGAAGTAGTATATTTAAGAGGAATATGAAGTAGTATATTTAAGAGGAATATGAAGTAGTATGTTTAAGAGGAATATGAAGTAGAACGTTTAAGAGGAATATGAAGTAGTATGTTTACGAGGAATATGAAGTAGTATATTTAAGAGGAATGTGAAGTAGTATGTTTAAGAGGAATATGAAGTAGTATGTTTAAGAGGAATATGAAGTAGTATGTTTAAGAGGAATATGAAGTAGTATGTTTAAGAGTAATATGAAGCAGTATATTTAAGAGGAATGTGAAGTAGTATGTTTAAGAGGAATATGAAGTAGTATGTTTAAGAGGAATATGAAGTAGTATGTTTAAGATGAATATGAAGTAGTATTTTTAAGAGGAATATGAAGTAGTATGTTTAAGAGGAATACGAAGTAGTATATTTAAGTGGAATGTGAAGTAGTATGCTTAAGAGGAATATGAAGTAGAACGTTTAAGAGGAATATGAAGTAGTATGTTTACGAGGAATATGAAGTAGTATATTTAAGAGGAATGTGAAGTAGTATGTTTAAGAGGAATATGAAGTAGTATGTTTAAGAGGAATATGAAGTAGTATGTTTAAGAGGAATATGAAGTAGTATGTTTAAGAGTAATATGAAGCAGTATATTTAAGAGGAATGTGAAGTAGTATGTTTAAGAGGAATATGAAGTAGTATGTTTAAGAGGAATATGAAGTAGTATGTTTAAGATGAATATGAAGTAGTATTTTTAAGAGGAATATGAAGTAGTATGTTTAAGAGGAATACGAAGTAGTATATTTAAGTGGAATGTGAAGTAGTATGCTTAAGAGGAATATGAAGTAGTATATTTAAGAGGAATATGAAGTAGTATATTTAAGAGGAATATGAAGTAGTATGTTTAAGAGGAATATGAAGTAGTATGTTTAAGAGGAATACGAAGTAGTATATTTAAGTGGAATATGAAGTAGTATATTTAAGAGGAATATGAAGTAGTATGTTTAAGAGGAATATGAAGTAGTATATTTAAGAGGAATGTGAAGTAGTATGTTTAAGAGGAATATGAAGTAGTATATTTAAGAGGAATATGAAGTAGTATGTTTAAGAGGAATACGAAGTAGTATATTTAAGAGGAATATGAAGTAGTATGCTTAAGAGGAATATGAAGTAGTATGTTTAAGAGGAATACGAAGTAGTATATTTAAGAGGAATATGAAGTAGTATGCTTAAGAGGAATATGAAGTAATATGTATAAGAGGAATATGAAGTAGTATGTTTAAGAGGATTATGAAGTAGTATGTTTAAGACGAATATGAAGTTGTATATTTAAGAGGAATATGAAGTAGTATGTTTAAGAGGAATACGAAGTAGTATATTTAAGTGGAATATGAAGTAGTATGCTTAAGAGGAATATGAAGTAGTATATTTAAGAGGAATATGAAGCAGTATGCTTAAGAGATATATGAAGTAGTATATTTAAGAGGAATATGAAGTAGTATGTTTAAGAGGAATATGAAGTAGTACGTTTAAGAGGAATATGCACTAGTATGTTTAAGAGGAATACGAAGTAGTATGTTTAAGAGGAATATGAAGTAGTATGTTTAAGAGGAATATGAAGTAGTTTGTTTAAGTGGAATATGAAGCAGTTTGTTTAAGAGAAATATGAAGTAGTATGTTTAAGAGGAATGTGAAGTAGTATGTTTAAGAGGAATATGAAGTAGTATGTTTAAGAGGAATATGAAGTAGTATATTTAAGAGGAATATAAAGTAGTATGTTTAAGAGGAATATGAAGTAGTATGTTTAAGAGGAATATGAAGTAGTATGTTTAAGAGGAATATGAAGTAGTATGTTTAAGAGAAATGTGAAGTAGTAAGTTTAAGAGGAATATTAAGTAGTATGTTTAAGAGGAACAACGAAGTAGTATATTTAAGAGGAATATGAAGTAGTATGTTTAAGAGGAATATGAAGTAGTATGTTTAAGAGGAATATGAAGAAGTATGTTTAAGAGAAATATGAAGTAGTATGTTCAAGAGGAATATGAAGTAGTATGTTTAAGAGGAATATGAAGTAGTACGTTTAAGAGGAATATGAAGTAGTATGTTTAAGAGGAATATGAAGTAGTATGTTTAAGAGGAATATTAAGTAGTATGTTTAAGAGGAATATGCAGTAGTATGTTTAAGAGGAATACAAAGTAGTATATTTAAGAGGAATATGAAGTAGTATATTTAAGAGGAATATGAAGTAGTATGTTTAAGAGGAATATGAAGTAGTATGTTTAAGAGGAATATGAAGTAGTATATTTAAGAGGAATATGAAGTAGTATGTTTAAGAGGAATATGAAGTAGTATATTTAAGTGGAATATGAAGTAGTATGTTTAAGAGGAATATGAAGTAGTATGCTTAAGAGGTATATGAAGTAGTATGTTTAAGAGGTATATGAAGTAGTATGTTTAAGAGGAATATGAAGTAGTATGTTCAAGAGGAATGTGAAGTAGTATGTTTAAGAGGAATATGAAGTAGTTTGTTTAAGAGGAATATGAAGCAGTATATTTAAGTGGAATATGAAGTAGTATGTTTAAGAGGAATATGAAGTAGTATGTTTAAGAGGAATATGAAGTAGTATGTTTAAGAGGAATATAAAGTAGTATGTTTAAGAGGAATATGAAGTAGTATGTTTAAGAGGAATATGAAGTAGTATGTTTAAGAGGAATATGAAGTAGTATGTTTAAGAGGAATATGAAGTAGTATGTTTAAGAGGTATATGAAGTAGTATGTTTAAGAGGTATATGAAGTAGTATGTTTAAGAGGAATATGAAGTAGTATGTTTAAGAGGAATATGAAGTAGTATGTTTAAGAGGAATATGAAGTAGTATGTTTAAGAGGAATATGAAGTAGTATGTTTAAGAGGAATATGAAGTAGTATATTTAAGAGGAATAAAAAGTAGTTTGTTTAAGAGGAATATGAAGTAGTATATTTAAAGGGAATATGAAGAAGTATGTTTAAGAGGAATGTGAAGTAGTATGTTTAAGAGGAATATGAAGTAGTGTGTTTAAGAGGAATATGAAGTAGTATGTTCAAGAGGAATGTGAAGTAGTATGTTTAAGAGGAATATGAAGTAGTTTGTTTAAGAGGAATATGAAGTAGTATATTTAAAGAGAATATGAAGTAGTATATTTAAGAGGAATATGAAGTAGTATGTTTAAGAGGAATATGAAGTAGTATGTTTAAGAGGAATATGAAATAGTATGCTTAAGAGGAATATGAAGTAGTATGTTTAAGTGGAATATGAAGTAGTATATTTAAGAGGAATATGAAGTAGTATTTTTAAGAGGAATATTAAGTAGTATGTTTAAGAGGAATATGAAGTAGTATGTTTAAGAGGAATATGAAGTAGTATGTTTAAGAGGAATATGAAGTAGTATGTTTAAGAGGAATGTGAAGTAGTATATTTAAGAGGAATAAGAAGTAGTTTGTTTAAGAGGAATATGAAGTAGTATATTTAAAGGGAATATGAAGTAGTATGTTTAAGAGGAATATGAAGTAGTACGTTTAAGAGAAATATGAAGTAGTATGTTTAAGAGGAATATGAAGTAGTATGTTTAAGAGGAATGTGAAGTAGTATGTTTAAGAGGAATATGAAGTAGTTTGTTTAAGAGGAATATGAAGTAGTATATTTAAAGGGAATATGAAGTAGTATATTTAAGAGGAATATGAAGTAGTATGTTTAAGAGGAATATTAAATAGTATGTTTAAGAGGAATATGAAATAGTATGTTAAGAGGAATATGAAGTAGTATGTTTGAGATGAATATGAAGTAGTATGTTTAAGAGGAATATGAAGTAGTATGTTTAAGAGGAATATGAAGTAGTATGTTTAAGAGGAATATGAAGCAGTAAGTTTAAGAGGAATATGAAGTAGTATTTTTAAGTGGAATATGAAGTAGTATGTTTAAGAGGAATATGAAGTAGTATGTTTAAGAGGAATATTAAGTAGTATGTTTAAGAGGAATATGCAGTAGTATGTTTAAGAGGAATACGAAGTAGTATATTTAAGAGGAATATGAAGTAGTATATTTAAGAGGAATATGAAGTAGTATATTTAAGAGGAATATGAAGTAGTATGTTTAAGAGGAATATGAAGTAGTATATTTAAGAGGAATATGAAGTAGTATGTTTAAGAGGAATATGAAGTAGTATATTTAAGTGGAATATGAAGTAGTATGTTTAAGAGGAATATGAAGTAGTATGTTTAAGAGGAATATGCAGTATTATGTTTAAGAGGAATACGAAGTAGTATTTTTAAGAGGAATATGCAGTAGTATGTTTAAGAGGAATATGAAGCAGTATATTTAAGTGGAATATGAAGTAGTATGTTTAAGAGGAATATGAAGTAGTATGTTTAAGAGGAATATGAAGTAGTATGTTTAAGAGGAATATAAAGTAGTATGTTTAAGAGGAATATGAAGTAGTATGTTTAAGAGGAATATGAAGTAGTATGTTTAAGAGGAATATGAAGTAGTATGCTTAAGAGGTATATGAAGTAGTATGTTTAAGAGGTATATGAAGTAGTATGTTTAAGAGGAATATGAAGTAGTATGTTCAAGAGGAATGTGAAGTAGTATGTTTAAGAGGAATATGAAGTAGTTTGTTTAAGAGGAATATGAAGCAGTATATTTAAGTGGAATATGAAGTAGTATGTTTAAGAGGAATATGAAGTAGTATGTTTAAGAGGAATATGAAGTAGTATGTTTAAGAGGAATATAAAGTAGTATGTTTAAGAGGAATATGAAGTAGTATGTTTAAGAGGAATATGAAGTAGTATGTTTAAGAGGAATATGAAGTAGTATGTTTAAGAGGAATATGAAGTAGTATGTTTAAGAGGTATATGAAGTAGTATGTTTAAGAGGTATATGAAGTAGTATGTTTAAGAGGAATATGAAGTAGTATGTTTAAGAGGAATATGAAGTAGTATGTTTAAGAGGAATATGAAGTAGTATGTTTAAGAGGAATATGAAGTAGTATGTTTAAGAGGAATATGAAGTAGTATATTTAAGAGGAATAAAAAGTAGTTTGTTTAAGAGGAATATGAAGTAGTATATTTAAAGGGAATATGAAGAAGTATGTTTAAGAGGAATGTGAAGTAGTATGTTTAAGAGGAATATGAAGTAGTGTGTTTAAGAGGAATATGAAGTAGTATGTTCAAGAGGAATGTGAAGTAGTATGTTTAAGAGGAATATGAAGTAGTTTGCTTAAGAGGAATATGAAGTAGTATATTTAAAGAGAATATGAAGTAGTATATTTAAGAGGAATATGAAGTAGTATGTTTAAGAGGAATATGAAGTAGTATGTTTAAGAGGAATATGAAATAGTATGCTTAAGAGGAATATGAAGTAGTATGTTTAAGTGGAATATGAAGTAGTATATTTAAGAGGAATATGAAGTAGTATTTTTAAGAGGAATTTTAAGTAGTATGTTTAAGAGGAATATGAAGTAGTATGTTTAAGAGGAATATGAAGTAGTATGTTTAAGAGGAATATGAAGTAGTATGTTTAAGAGGAATGTGAAGTAGTATATTTAAGAGGAATAAGAAGTAGTTTGTTTAAGAGGAATATGAAGTAGTATATTTAAAGGGAATATGAAGTAGTATGTTTAAGAGGAATATGAAGTAGTACGTTTAAGAGAAATATGAAGTAGTATGTTTAAGAGGAATATGAAGTAGTATGTTTAAGAGGAATGTGAAGTAGTATGTTTAAGAGGAATATGAAGTAGTTTGTTTAAGAGGAATATGAAGTAGTATATTTAAAGGGAATATGAAGTAGTATATTTAAGAGGAATATGAAGTAGTATGTTTAAGAGGAATATTAAATAGTATGTTTAAGAGGAATATGAAATAGTATGTTAAGAGGAATATGAAGTAGTATGTTTGAGATGAATATGAAGTAGTATGTTTAAGAGGAATATGAAGTAGTATGTTTAAGAGAAATATGAAGTAGTATGTTTAAGAGGAATATGAAGCAGTAAGTTTAAGAGGAATATGAAGTAGTATTTTTAAGTGGAATATGAAGTAGTATATTTAAGAGGAATATGAAGTAGTATTTTTAAGAGGAATATGAAGTAGTATTTTTAAGAGGAAAATGAAATAGTATGTTTAAGAGGAATATGAATTAGTATGTTTAAGAGGAATATGAAAGAGTATGTTAAGAGGAATATGAAGTAGTATGTTTAAGAGGAATATGAAGTAGTATGTTTAAGAGGTATATGAAGTAGTATGTTTAAGAGGAATATGAAGTAGTATGTTTAAGAGGAATATGAAGCAGTATGTTTAAGAGGAATATGAAGTAGTATGTTTAAGTGGAATATGAAGTAGTATATTTAAAAGGAATATGAAGTAGTATTATTAAGAGGAATATGAAGTAGTATGTTTAAGAGGAATATGAAGTAGTATGTTTAAGAGGAATATGAAGTAGTATGTTTAAGAGGAATATGAAGTAGTATATTTAAAGGGAATTTGAAGTAGTTTGTTTAAGAGGAATATGAAGTAGTATATTTAAGAGGAATGTGAAGTAGTATGTTTAAGAGGAATATGAAGCAGTATGTTTAAGAGGAATATGAAATAGTATGTTTAAGAGGAATATGAAGTAGTATGTTTAAGAGGAATATGAAGTAGTATATTTAAGAGGAATGTGAAGTAGTATGTTTAAGAGGAATATGAAGCAGTATGTTTAAGAGAAATATGAAGTAGTATGTTTAAGAGGAATATGAAGTAGTATATTTAAGAGGAATATGAAGTAGTATATTTAAGAGGAATATGACGTAGTATATTTAAGAGGAATATGAAGTAGTATGCTTAAGAGGAATACGAAGTGGTATGTATAAGAGGAATATGAAGTAGTATGTTTAAGAGGAATATGAAGTAGTATGTTTAAGAGGAATGTGAAGTAGTATGTTTAAGAGGAATATGAAGTAGTATGTTTAAGAGGAGTATGAAGTAGTATGTTTAAGAGGAATATGAAGTAGTATCCTTAAGAGGAATATGAAGTAGTATGTTTAAGAGGAATATGAAGTAGTATGTTTAAGAGGAATATGAAGTAGTATGTTTAAGAGGAATATGAAGTAGTATGTTTAAGAGGAATGTGAAGTAGTATGTTTAAGAGGAATATGAAGTAGTATGTTTAAGAGGAATGTGAAGTAGTATGTTTAAGAGGAATATGAAGTAGTATGTTTAAGAGGAATAACGAAGTAGTATATTTAAGAGGAATATGAAGTAGTATGTTTAAGAGGAATATGAAGTAGTATGTTTAAGAGGAATATGAAGTAGTATGTTTAAGAGGAATATGAACTAGTATGTTTAAGAGGAATATGAAGTAGTATGTTTAAGAGGAATATGAAGTAGTATGTTTAAGAGGAATATGAAGTAGTATGTTTAAGAGGAATATGAAGTAGTTTGTTTAAGAGGAATATGAAGTAGTATATTTAAGAGGAATGTGAAGTAGTATGTTTAAGAGGAATATGAAGCAGTATGTTTAAGAGGAATATGAAATAGTATGTTTAAGAGGAATATGAAGTAATATATTTAAGAGGAATATGAAGTAGTATTTTTAAGAGGAATATGAAGTAGTATTTTTATGAGGAATATGAAGTAGTATGTTTAAGAGGAATATGAAGTAGTATGTTTAAGAGGAATATGAAGTAGTATATTTAAAGGGAATATGAAGTAGTATGTTTAAGAGGAATATGAAGTAGTATATTTAAGAGGAATGTGAAGTAGTATGTTTAAGAGGAATATGAAGCAGTATGTTTAAGAGAAATATGAAGTAGTATGTTTAAGAGGAATATGAAGTAGTATATTTAAGAGGAATATGAAGTAGTATATTTAAGAGGAATATGAAGTAGTATATTTAAGAGGAATATGAAGTAGTATGCTTAAGAGGAATACGAAGTAGTATGTATAAGAGGAATATGAAGTAGTATGTTTAAGAGGAATATGAAGTAGTATGTTTAAGAGGAATGTGAAGTAGTATGTTTAAGAGGAATATGAAGTAGTATGTTTAAGAGGAATATGAAGTAGTATGTTTAAGAGGAATATGAAGTAGTATCCTTAAGAGGAATATGAAGTAGTATGTTTAAGAGGAATATGAAGTAGTATGTTTAAGAGGAATATGAAGTAGTATGTTTAAGAGGAATATGAAGTAGTATGTTTAAGAGGAATGTGAAGTAGTATGTTTAAGAGGAATATGAAGTAGTATGTTTAAGAGGAATGTGAAGTAGTATGTTTAAGAGGAATATGAAGTAGTATGTTTAAGAGGAATAACGAAGTAATATATTTAAGAGGAATATGAAGTAGTATGTTTAAGAGGAATATGAAGTAGTATGTTTAAGAGGAATATGAAGTAGAATGTTTAAGAGGAATATGAACTAGTATGTTTAAGAGGAATATGAAGTAGTATGTTTAAGAGGAATATGAAGTAGTATGTTTAAGAGGAATATGAAGTAGCATGTTTAAGAGGAATATGAAGTAGTATGTTTAAGAGGAATATTAAGTAGTATGTTTAAGAGGAATATGCAGAAGTATATTTAAGAGGAATACGAAGTAGTATATTTAAGAGGAATATGAAGTAGTATATTTAAGAGGAATATGAAGTAGCATGTTTAAGAGGAATATGAAGTAGTATGTTTAAGAGGAATATGAAGTAGTATGTTTAAGAGGAATATGAAGTAGTATGTTTAAGAGGAATATAAAGTAGTATATTTAAGTGGAATATGAAGTAGTATGTTTAAGAGGAATATGAAGTAGTATGTTTAAGAGGAATATGCGGTAGTATGTTTAAGAGGAATACGAAGAAGTATGTTTAAGAGGAATATGCAGTAGTATGTTTGAGAGGAATATGAAGTAGTATATTTAAAGGGAATATGAAGTAGTATGTTTAAGAGGAATATGAAGTAGTATGTTGAAGAGGAATATGAAGCAGTATATTTAAGTGGAATATGAAGTAGTATGTTTAATAGGAATATGAAGTAGTATGTTTAAGAGGAATATGAAGTAGTATGTTTAAGAGGAATATGAAGTAGTATGTTTAAGAGGAATATGAAGTAGTATATTTAAAAGGAATATGAAGTAGTATATTTAAGAGGAATAAGAAGTAGTTTGTTTAAGAGGAATATTAAGTAGTCTATTTAAAAGGAATATGAAGTAGTATGTTTAAGAGGAATGTGAAGTAGTATGTTGAAGCGGAATATGAAGTAGTATGTTTAAGAGGAATAACGAAGTAGTATATTTAAGAGGAATATGAAGTAGTATGTTTAAGAGGAATATGAAGTAGTATGTTTAAGAGGAATATGAAGTAGTATGTTTAAGAGGAATATGAAGTAGTATGTTTAAGAGGAATGTGAAGTAGTATATTTAAGAGGAATATGAAGTAGTTTGTTTAAGAGGAATATGAAGTAGTATATTTAAAGGGAATATGAAGTAGTATATTTAAGAGGAATATGAAGTAGTATGTTTAAGAGGAATATGAAATAGTATGTTTAAGAGGAATATGAAATAGTATGTTAAGAGGAATATGAAGTAGTATGTTTAAGAGGAATATGAAGTAGTATGTTTAAGAGGAATATGAAGTAGTATGTTTAAGAGGAATATGAAGTAGTATGTTTAAGAGGAATATGAATCAGTATGTTTAAGAGCAATATGAAGTAGTATGTTTAAGTGGAATTTGAAGTAGTATATTTAAGAGGAATATGAAGTAGTATTTTTAAGAGGAATATGAAGTAGAATTTTTAAGAGGAATATGAAGTAGTATGTTTAAGAGGAATATGAAATAGTATGTTTAAGAGGAATATGAAAGAGTATGTTAAGAGGAATATGAAGTAGTATGTTTAAGAGGAATATGAAGTAGTATGTTTAAGAGGAATATGAAGTAGTATGTTTAAGAGGAATATGAAGTAGTATGTTTAAGAGGAATATGAAGCAGTATGTTTAAGAGGAATATGAAGTAGTATGTTTAAGTGGAATATGAAGTAGTATATTTAAGAGGAATATGAAGTAGTATTTTTAAGAGGAATATGAAGTAGTATGTTTAAGAGGAATATGAAGTAGTATGTTTAAGAGGAATATGAAGTAGTATGTTTAAGAGGAATATGAAGTAGTATATTTAAAGGGAATTTGAAGTAGTTTGTTTAAGAGGAATATGAAGTAGTATATTTAAAGGGAATATGAAGTAGTATGTTTAAGAGGAATATGAAGTAGTATATTTAAGAGGAATGTGAAGTAGTATGTTTAAGAGGAATATGAAGCAGTATGTTTAAGAGAAATATGGTGTAGTATGTTTAAGAGGAATATGAAGTAGTATGTTTAAGAGGAATATGAAGTAGTATATTTAAGAGGAATATGAAGTAGTATATTTAAGAGGAATATGAAGTAGTATGCTTAAGAGGAATACGAAGTAGTATGTATAAGAGGAATATGAAGTAGTATGTTTAAGAGGAATATGAAGTAGTATGTTTAAGAGGAATGTGAAGTAGTATGTTTAAGAGGAATATGAAGTAGTATGTTTAAGAGGAATATGAAGTAGTATGTTTAAGAGGAATATGAAGTAGTATCCTTAAGAGGAATATGAAGTAGTATGTTTAAGAGGAATATGAAGTAGTATGTTTAAGAGGAATATGAAGTAGTATGTATAAGAGGAATATGAAGTAATATGTTTAAGAGGAATAACGAAGTAGTATATTTAAGAGGAATATGAAGTAGTATGTTTAAGAGGAATATGAAGTAGTATGTTTAAGAGGAATATGAAGTAGTATGGTTAAGAGGAATATGAAGTAGTATGTTTAAGAGGAATATGAAGTAGTATGTTTAAGAGGAATATGAAGTAGTATGTTTAAGAGGAATATGAAGTAGTATGTTTAAGAGGAATATGAAGTAGTATGTTTAAGAGGAATATTAAGTAGTATGTTTAAGAGGAATATGCAGTAGTATATTTAAGAGGAATACGAAGTAGTATATTTAAGAGGAATATGAAGTAGTATATTTAAGAGGAATATGAAGTAGTATGTTTAAGAGGAATATGAAAAAGTATGTTTAAGAGGAATATGAAGTAGTATATTTAAGTGGAATATGAAGTAGTATGTTTAAGAGGAATATGAAGTAGTATGTTTAAGAGGAATATGCGGTAGCATGTTTAAGAGGAATACGAAGAAATATGTTTTAGAGGAATATGCAGTAGTATGTTTAAGAGGAATATGAAGTAGTATATTTAAAGGGAATATGAAGTAGTATGTTTAAGAGGAATAAGAAGTAGTATGTTTAAGAGGAATAACGAAGTAGTATATTTAAGAGGAATATGAAGTAGTATCCTTAAGAGGAATATGAAGTAGTATGTTTAAGAGGAATATGAAGTAGTATGTTTAAGAGGAATATGAAGTAGTATGTATAAGAGGAATATGAAGTAGTATGTTTAAGAGGAATGTGAAGTAGTATGTTTAAGAGGAATATGAAGTAGTATGTTTAAGAGGAATGTGAAGTAGTATGTTTAAGAGGAATATGAAGTAGTATGTTTAAGAGGAATAACGAAGTAGTATATTTAAGAGGAATATGAAGTAGTATGTGTAAGAGGAATATGAAGTAGTATGTTTAAGAGGAATATGAAGTAGTATGTTTAAGAGGAATATGAAGTAGTATGTTTAAGAGGAATATGAAGTAGTATGTTTAAGAGGAATATGAAGTACTATGTTTAAGAGGAATATGAAGTAGTATGTTTAAGAGGAATATTAAGTAGTATGTTTAAGAGGAATATGCAGTAGTATATTTAAGAGGAATACGAAGTAGTATATTTAAGAGGAATATGAAGTAGTATATTTAAGAGGAATATGAAGTAGTATGTTTAAGAGGGAATATGAAGTAGTATGTTTAAGAGGAATATGAAGTAGTATATTTAAGTGGAATATGAAGTAGTATGTTTAAGAGGAATATGAAGTAGTATGTTTAAGAGGAATATACGGTAGTATGTTTAAGAGGAATACGAAGAAGTATGTTTAAGAGGAATATGCAGTAGTATGTTTAAGAGGAATATGAAGTAGTATATTTAAAGGGAATATGAAGTAGTATGTTTAAGAGGAATATGAAGTAGTATGTTTAAGAGGAATAACGAAGTAGTATATTTAAGAGGAATATGAAGTAGTATGTTTAAGAGGAATATGAAGTAGTATGTTTAAGAGGAATATGAAGTAGTATGTTTAAGAGGAATATGAAGTAGTATGTTTAAGAGGAATATGAAGTAGTATGTTTAAGAGGAATATGAAGTAGTATGTTTAAGAGGAATATGAAGTAGTATGTTTAAGAGGAATATGAAGTAGTATGTTTAAGAGGAATATGAAGTAGTATGTTTAAGAGGAATATGAAGTAGTATGTTTAAGAGGAATATGAAGTTGTATGTTTAAGAGGAATATTAAGTAGTATATTTAAAAGGAATATGAAGTAGTATATTTAAGAGGAATAAGAAGTAGTTTGTTTAAGAGGAATATGAAGTAGTCTATTTAAAGGGAATATGAAGTAGTATGTTTAAGAGGAATGTGAAGTAGTATGTTTAAGAGGAATATGAAGTAGTATGTTTAAGATGAATTTGAAGTAATATGTCTTAAGAGGAATGTGAAGTAGTATGTTTAAGAGGAATATGAAGTAGTATGTTTAAGAGGAATAACGAAGTAGTATATTTAAGAGGAATATGAAGTAGTATGTTTAAGAGGAATATGAAGAAGTATGTTTAAGAGGAATATGAAGTTAGTATGTTTAAGAGGAATATGAAGTAGTATGCTTAAGAGGAATATGAAGTAGTATGTTTACGAGGAATATGAAGTAGTATATTTAAGAGGAATGTGAAGTAGTATGTTTAAGAGGAATATGAAGCAGTATGTTTAAGAGGAATATGAAGTAGTATGTTTAAGAGGAATATGAAGTAGTATATTTAAGAGGAATATGAAGTAGTATTTTTAAGAGGAATATGAAGTAGTATTTTTAAGAGGAATATGAAGTAGTATGTTTAAGAGGAATATGAAGTAGTATGTTTAAGAGGAATATGAAGTAGTATATTTAAAGGGAATATGAAGTAGTATGTTTAAGAGGAATATGAAGTAGTATATTTAAGAGGAATGTGAAGTAGTATGTTTAAGAGGAATATGAAGCAGTATGTTTAAGAGAAATATGGTGTAGTATGTTTAAGAGGAATATGAAGTAGTATGTTTAAGAGGAATATGAAGTAGTATATTTAAGAGGAATATGAAGTAGTATATTTAAGAGGAATATGAAGTAGTATGCTTAAGAGGAATACGAAGTAGTATGTATAAGAGGAATATGAAGTAGTATGTTTAAGAGGAATATGAAGTAGTATGTTTAAGAGGAATGTGAAGTAGTATGTTTAAGAGGAATATGAAGTAGTATGTTTAAGAGGAATATGAAGTAGTATGTTTAAGAGGAATATGAAGTAGTATCCTTAAGAGGAATATGAAGTAGTATGTTTAAGAGGAATATGAAGTAGTATGTTTAAGAGGAATATGAAGTAGTATGTATAAGAGGAATATGAAGTAATATGTTTAAGAGGAATGTGAAGTAGTATGTTTAAGAGGAATATGAAGTAGTACGTTTAAGAGGAATGTGAAGTAGTATGTTTAAGAGGAATATGAAGTAGTATGTTTAAGAGGAATATGAAGTAGTATGTTTAAGAGGAATATGAAGTAGTATGTTTAAGAGGAATATGAAGTAGTATGTTTAAGAGGAATATGAAGTAGTATGTTTAAGAGGAATATTAAGTAGTATGTTTAAGAGGAATATGCAGTAGTATATTTAAGAGGAATACGAAGTAGTATATTTAAGAGGAATATGAAGTAGTATATTTAAGAGGAATATGAAGTAGTATGTTTAAGAGGAATATGAAAAAGTATGTTTAAGAGGAATATGAAGTAGTATATTTAAGTGGAATATGAAGTAGTATGTTTAAGAGGAATATGAAGTAGTATGTTTAAGAGGAATATGCGGTAGTATGTTTAAGAGGAATACGAAGAAATATGTTTTAGAGGAATATGCAGTAGTATGTTTAAGAGGAATATGAAGTAGTATATTTAAAGGGAATATGAAGTAGTATGTTTAAGAGGAATATGAAGTAGTATGTTTAAGAGGAATAACGAAGTAGTATATTTAAGAGGAATATGAAGTAGTATCCTTAAGAGGAATATGAAGTAGTATGTTTAAGAGGAATATGAAGTAGTATATTTAAGAGGAATATGAAGTAGTATATTTAAGAGGAATATGAAGTAGTATGCTTAAGAGGAATACGAAGTAGTATGTATAAGAGGAATATGAAGTAGTATGTTTAAGAGGAATATGAAGTAGTATGTTTAAGAGGAATGTGAAGTAGTATGTTTAAGAGGAATATGAAGTAGTATGTTTAAGAGAAATATGAAGTAGTATGTTTAAGAGGAATATGAAGTAGTATCCTTAAGAGGAATATGAAGTAGTATGTTTAAGAGGAATATGAAGTAGTATGTTTAAGAGGAATATGAAGTAGTATGTATAAGAGGAATATGAAGTAATATGTTTAAGAGGAATGTGAAGTAGTATGTTTAAGAGGAATATGAAGTAGTACGTTTAAGAGGAATGTGAAGTAGTATGTTTAAGAGGAATATGAAGTAGTATGTTTAAGAGGAATATGAAGTAGTATGTTTAAGAGGAATATGAAGTAGTATGTTTAAGAGGAATATGAAGTAGTATGTTTAAGAGGAATATGAAGTAGTATGTTTAAGAGGAATATTAAGTAGTATGTTTAAGAGGAATATGCAGTAGTATATTTAAGAGGAATACGAAGTAGTATATTTAAGAGGAATATGAAGTAGTATATTTAAGAGGAATATGAAGTAGTATGTTTAAGAGGAATATGAAAAAGTATGTTTAAGAGGAATATGAAGTAGTATATTTAAGTGGAATATGAAGTAGTATGTTTAAGAGGAATATGAAGTAGTATGTTTAAGAGGAATATGCGGTAGTATGTTTAAGAGGATTACGAAGAAATATGTTTTAGAGGAATATGCAGTAGTATGTTTAAGAGGAATATGAAGTAGTATATTTAAAGGGAATATGAAGTAGTATGTTTAAGAGGAATATGAAGTAGTATGTTTAAGAGGAATAACGAAGTAGTATATTTAAGAGGAATATGAAGTAGTATCCTTAAGAGGAATATGAAGTAGTATGTTTAAGAGGAATATGAAGTAGTATGTTTAAGAGGAATATGAAGTAGTATGTATAAGAGGAATATGAAGTAGTATGTTTAAGAGGAATGTGAAGTAGTATGTTTAAGAGGAATATGAAGTAGTATGTTTAAGAGGAATGTGAAGTAGTATGTTTAAGAGGAATATGAAGTAGTATGTTTAAGAGGAATAACGAAGTAGTATATTTAAGAGGAATATGAAGTAGTATGTGTAAGAGGAATATGAAGTAGTATGTTTAAGAGGAATATGAAGTAGTATGTTTAAGAGGAATATGAAGTAGTATGTTTAAGAGGAATATGAAGTAGTATGTTTAAGAGGAATATGAAGTACTATGTTTAAGAGGAATATGAAGTAGTATGTTTAAGAGGAATATTAAGTAGTATGTTTAAGAGGAATATGCAGTAGTATATTTAAGAGGAATACGAAGTAGTATATTTAAGAGGAATATGAAGTAGTATATTTAAGAGGAATATGAAGTAGTATGTTTAGGAGGAATATGAAGTAGTACGTTTAAGAGGAATATGAAGTAGTATATTTAAGTGGAATATGAAGTAGTATGTTTAAGAGGAATATGAAGTAGTATGTTTAAGAGGAATATGCGGTAGTATGTTTAAGAGGAATACGAAGAAGTATGTTTAAGAGGAATATGCAGTAGTATGTTTAAGAGGAATATGAAGTAGTATATTTAAAGGGAATATGAAGTAGTATGTTTAAGAGGAATATGAAGTAGTATGTTTAAGAGGAATAACGAAGTAGTATATTTAAGAGGAATATGAAGTAGTATGTTTAAGAGGAATATGAAGTAGTATGTTTAAGAGGAATATGAAGTAGTATGTTTAAGAGGAATATGAAGTAGTATGTTTAAGAGGAATATGAAGTAGTATGTTTAAGAGGAATATGAAGTAGTATGTTTAAGAGGAATATGAAGTAGTATGTTTAAGAGGAATATGAAGTAGTATGTTTAAGAGGAATATGAAGTAGTATGTTTAAGAGGAATATGAAGTAGTATGTTTAAGAGGAATATGAAGTTGTATGTTTAAGAGGAATATGAAGTAGTATATTTAAAAGGAATATGAAGTAGTATATTTAAGAGGAATAAGAAGTAGTTTGTTTAAGAGGAATATGAAGTAGTCTATTTAAAGGGAATATGAAGTAGTATGTTTAAGAGGAATGTGAAGTAGTATGTTTAAGAGGAATATGAAGTAGTATGTTTAAGATGAATTTGAAGTAATATGTTTAAGAGGAATGTGAAGTAGTATGTTTAAGAGGAATATGAAGTAGTATGTTTAAGAGGAATAACGAAGTAGTATATTTAAGAGGAATATGAAGTAGTATGTTTAAGAGGAATATGAAGAAGTATGTTTAAGAGGAATATGAAGTAGTATGTTTAAGAGGAATATGAAGTAGTATGCTTAAGAGGAATATGAAGTAGTATGTTTACGAGGAATATGAAGTAGTATATTTAAGAGGAATATGAAGTAGTATGTTTAAGAGGAATATGAAGTAGTATGTTTAAGAGGAATATTAAGTAGTATGTTTAAGAGGAATATGCAGTAGTATGTTTAAGAGGAATACGAAGTAGTATATTTAAGAGGAATATGAAGTAGTATATTTAAGAGGAATATGAAGTAGTATGTTTAAGAGGAATATGAAGTAGTATGTTTAAGAGGAATATGAAGTAGTATGTTTAAGAGGAATATGAAGTAGTATGTTTAAGAGGAATATGAAGTAGTATATTTAAGTGGAATATGAAGTATTATGTTTAAGAGGAATATGAAGTAGTATGTTTAAGAGGAATATGCAGTAGTATGTTTAAGAGGAATACGAAGTAGTATGTTTAAGAGAAATATGCAGTAGTATGTTTAAGAGGAATATGAAGTAGTATATTTAAAGGGAATATGAAGTAGTATGTTTAAGAGGATTATGAAGTAGTATGTTTAAGAGGAATATGAAGCAGTATATTTAAGTGGAATATGAAGTAGTATGTTAAAGAGGAATATGAAGTAGTATGTTTAAGAGGAATATGAAGTAGTATGTTTAAGAGGAATATGAAGTAGTATGTTTAAGAGGAATATGAAGCAGTATGTTTAAGAGGAATATGAAGTAGTATGTTTAAGATGAATATGAAGTAGTATATTTAAGAGGAATATGAAGTAGTGTTTTTAAGAGGAATATGAAGTAGTATGTTCAAGAGGAATATGAAGTAGTATGTTTAAGAGGAATATGAAGTAGAATGTTTAAGAGGAATATGAAGTAGTATATTTAAAGGGAATTTGAAGTAGTTTGTTTAAGAGGAATATGAAGTAGTATATTTAAGAGGAATGTGAAGTAGTATGTTTAAGAGGAATATGAAGCAGTATGTTTAAGAGAAATATGAAGTAGTATGTTTAAGAGGAATATGAAGTAGTATATATAAGAGGAATATGAAGTAGTATTTTTAAGAGGAATATGAAGTAGTATGTTTAAGAGGAATTTGAAGTAGTATGTTTAACAGGAATATGAAGTAGTATATTTAAGAGGAATGTGAAGTAGTATGTTTAAGAGGAATATGAAGCAGTATGTTTAAGAGGAATATGAAGTAGTATGTTTAAGAGGAATATGAAGTAGTATATTTACGAGGAATATGAAGTAGTATATTTAAGAGGAATATGAAGTAGAATATTTAAGAGGAATATGAAGTAGTATGCTTAAGAGGAATACGAAGTAGTATGTTTAAGAGGAATATGAAGTAGTATGTTTAAGAGGAATATGAAGTAGTATGTTTAAGAGGAATGTGAAGTAGTATGTTTAAGAGGAATATGAAGTAGTATGTTTAAGAGGAATATGAAGTAGTATGTTTAAGAGGAATATGAAGTAGTATGTTTAAGAGGAATATGAAGTAGTATGTTTAAGAGGAATGTGAAGTAGTATGTTTAAGAGAAATATGAAGTAGTATGTTTAAGAGGAATATGAAGTAGTATGTTTAAGAGGAATATGAAGCAGTATGTTTAACAGGAATATGAAGTAGTATATTTAAGAGGAATATGAAGTAGTTTGTTTAAGTGGAATATGAAGTAGTATGTTTAAGATGAATATGAAGTAGTATGTTTAAGAGGAATACGAAGTAGTATATTTAAGAGGAATATGAAGTAGTATATTTAGGAGGAATATGAAGTAGTATGTTTAAGAGGAATATGAAGTAGTATGTTTAAGAGGAATATGAAGTAGTATGTTTAAAAGGAATATGAAGTAGGATGTTTAAGAGGAATATGAAGTAGTATGTTTAAGAGGAATATGAAGTAATATGTTTAAGAGGAATATGAAGTAGTATGTTTAAGAGGAATATAAAGTAGTATATTTAAGAGGAATATGAAGTAGTATGTTTAAGAGGAATATGAAGTAGTATGTTTAAGAGGAATATGAAGTAGTATGTTTAAGAGGAATATGAAGTAGTATGTATAAGAGGAATATGAAGTAGTATATTTAAGAGGAATATGAAGTAGTATATTTAAGAGGAATATGAAGTAGTATGTTTAAGAGGAATATGAAGTAGTATGTTTAAAAGGAATATGAAGTAGTATGTTTAAGAGGAATATGAAGTAGTATGTTTAAGAGGAATATGAAGCAGTATATTTAAGAGGAATATGAAGTAGTATATTTAAGAGGAATATGAAGTAGAATATTTAAGAGGAATATGAAGTAGTATGCTTAAGAGGAATACGAAGTAGTATGTTTAAGAGGAATATGAAGTAGTATGTTTAAGAGGAATATGAAGTAGTATGTTTAAGAGGAATGTGAAGTAGTATGTTTAAGAGGAATATCAAGTAGTATGTTTAAGAGGAATATGAAGTAGTATGTTTAAGAGGAATATGAAGTAGTATGTTTAAGAGGAATATGAAGTAGTATGTTTAAGAGGAATATGAAGTAGTATGTTTAAGAGGAATATGAAGTAGTATGTTTAAGAGGAATATGAAGTAGTATGTTTAAGAGGAATATGAAGCAGTATGTTTAACAGGAATATGAAGTAGTATATTTAAGAGGAATATGAAGTAGTTTGTTTAAGTGGAATATGAAGTAGTATGTTTAAGATGAATATGAAGTAGTATGTTAAAGAGGAATACGAAGTAGTATATTTAAGAGGAATATGAAGTAGTATATTTAGGAGGAATATGAAGTAGTATGTTTAAGAGGAATATGAAGTAGTGTTTTTAAGAGGAATATGAAGTAGTATGTTCAAGAGGAATATGAAGTAGTATGTTTAAGAGGAATATGAAGTAGAATGTTTAAGAGGAATATGAAGTAGTATATTTAAAGGGAATTTGAAGTAGTTTGTTTAAGAGGAATATGAAGTAGTATATTTAAGAGGAATGTGAAGTAGTATGTTTAAGAGGAATATGAAGCAGTATGTTTAAGAGAAATATGAAGTAGTATGTTTAAGAGGAATATGAAGTAGTATATATAAGAGGAATATGAAGTAGTATTTTTAAGAGGAATATGAAGTAGTATGTTTAAGAGGAATTTGAAGTAGTATGTTTAACAGGAATATGAAGTAGTATATTTAAGAGGAATGTGAAGTAGTATGTTTAAGAGGAATATGAAGCAGTATGTTTAAGAGGAATATGAAGTAGTATGTTTAAGAGGAATATGAAGTAGTATATTTACGAGGAATATGAAGTAGTATATTTAAGAGGAATATGAAGTAGAATATTTAAGAGGAATATGAAGTAGTATGCTTAAGAGGAATACGAAGTAGTATGTTTAAGAGGAATATGAAGTAGTATGTTTAAGAGGAATATGAAGTAGTATGTTTAAGAGGAATGTGAAGTAGTATGTTTAAGAGGAATATGAAGTAGTATGTTTAAGAGGAATATGAAGTAGTATGTTTAAGAGGAATATGAAGTAGTATGTTTAAGAGGAATATGAAGTAGTATGTTTAAGAGGAATGTGAAGTAGTATGTTTAAGAGAAATATGAAGTAGTATGTTTAAGAGGAATATGAAGTAGTATGTTTAAGAGGAATATGAAGCAGTATGTTTAACAGGAATATGAAGTAGTATATTTAAGAGGAATATGAAGTAGTTTGTTTAAGTGGAATATGAAGTAGTATGTTTAAGATGAATATGAAGTAGTATGTTTAAGAGGAATACGAAGTAGTATATTTAAGAGGAATATGAAGTAGTATATTTAGGAGGAATATGAAGTAGTATGTTTAAGAGGAATATGAAGTAGTATGTTTAAGAGGAATATGAAGTAGTATGTTTAAAAGGAATATGAAGTAGGATGTTTAAGAGGAATATGAAGTAGTATGTTTAAGAGGAATATGAAGTAATATGTTCAAGAGGAATATGAAGTAGTATGTTTAAGAGGAATATAAAGTAGTATATTTAAGAGGAATATGAAGTAGTATGTTTAAGAGGAATATGAAGTAGTATGTTTAAGAGGAATATGAAGTAGTATGTTTAAGAGGAATATGAAGCAGTATGTTTAACAGGAATATGAAGTAGTATATTTAAGAGGAATATGAAGCAGTATGTTTAACAGGAATATGAAGTAGTATATTTAAGAGGAATATGAAGTAGTTTGTTTAAGTGGAATATGAAGTAGTATGTTTAAGATGAATATGAAGTAGTATGTTAAAGAGGAATACGAAGTAGTATATTTAAGAGGAATATGAAGTAGTATATTTAGGAGGAATATGAAGTAGTATGTTTAAGAGGAATATGAAGTAGTGTTTTTAAGAGGAATATGAAGTAGTATGTTCAAGAGGAATATGAAGTAGTATGTTTAAGAGGAATATGAAGTAGAATGTTTAAGAGGAATATGAAGTAGTATATTTAAAGGGAATTTGAAGTAGTTTGTTTAAGAGGAATATGAAGTAGTATATTTAAGAGGAATGTGAAGTAGTATGTTTAAGAGGAATATGAAGCAGTATGTTTAAGAGAAATATGAAGTAGTATGTTTAAGAGGAATATGAAGTAGTATATATAAGAGGAATATGAAGTAGTATTTTTAAGAGGAATATGAAGTAGTATGTTTAAGAGGAATTTGAAGTAGTATGTTTAACAGGAATATGAAGTAGTATATTTAAGAGGAATGTGAAGTAGTATGTTTAAGAGGAATATGAAGCAGTATGTTTAAGAGGAATATGAAGTAGTATGTTTAAGAGGAATATGAAGTAGTATATTTACGAGGAATATGAAGTAGTATATTTAAGAGGAATATGAAGTAGAATATTTAAGAGGAATATGAAGTAGTATGCTTAAGAGGAATACGAAGTAGTATGTTTAAGAGGAATATGAAGTAGTATGTTTAAGAGGAATATGAAGTAGTATGTTTAAGAGGAATGTGAAGTAGTATGTTTAAGAGGAATATGAAGTAGTATGTTTAAGAGGAATATGAAGTAGTATGTTTAAGAGGAATATGAAGTAGTATGTTTAAGAGGAATATGAAGTAGTATGTTTAAGAGGAATGTGAAGTAGTATGTTTAAGAGAAATATGAAGTAGTATGTTTAAGAGGAATATGAAGTAGTATGTTTAAGAGGAATATGAAGCAGTATGTTTAACAGGAATATGAAGTAGTATATTTAAGAGGAATATGAAGTAGTTTGTTTAAGTGGAATATGAAGTAGTATGTTTAAGATGAATATGAAGTAGTATGTTTAAGAGGAATACGAAGTAGTATATTTAAGAGGAATATGAAGTAGTATATTTAGGAGGAATATGAAGTAGTATGTTTAAGAGGAATATGAAGTAGTATGTTTAAGAGGAATATGAAGTAGTATGTTTAAAAGGAATATGAAGTAGGATGTTTAAGAGGAATATGAAGTAGTATGTTTAAGAGGAATATGAAGTAATATGTTCAAGAGGAATATGAAGTAGTATGTTTAAGAGGAATATAAAGTAGTATATTTAAGAGGAATATGAAGTAGTATGTTTAAGAGGAATATGAAGTAGTATGTTTAAGAGGAATATGAAGTAGTATGTTTAAGAGGAATATGAAGTAGTATGTATAAGAGGAATATGAAGTAGTATATTTAAGAGGAATATGAAGTAGTATATTTAAGAGGAATATGAAGTAGTATGTTTAAGAGGAATATGAAGTAGTATGTTTAAAAGGAATATGAAGTAGTATGTTTAAGAGGAATATGAAGTAGTATGTTTAAGAGGAATATGAAGCAGTATATTTAAGAGGAATATGAAGTAGTATATTTAAGAGGAATATGAAGTAGAATATTTAAGAGGAATATGAAGTAGTATGCTTAAGAGGAATACGAAGTAGTATGTTTAAGAGGAATATGAAGTAGTATGTTTAAGAGGAATATGAAGTAGTATGTTTAAGAGGAATGTGAAGTAGTATGTTTAAGAGGAATATCAAGTAGTATGTTTAAGAGGAATATGAAGTAGTATGTTTAAGAGGAATATGAAGTAGTATGTTTAAGAGGAATATGAAGTAGTATGTTTAAGAGGAATATGAAGTAGTATGTTTAAGAGGAATATGAAGTAGTATGTTTAAGAGGAATATGAAGTAGTATGTTTAAGAGGAATATGAAGCAGTATGTTTAACAGGAATATGAAGTAGTATATTTAAGAGGAATATGAAGTAGTTTGTTTAAGTGGAATATGAAGTAGTATGTTTAAGATGAATATGAAGTAGTATGTTAAAGAGGAATACGAAGTGGTATATTTAAGAGGAATATGAAGTAGTATATTTAGGAGGAATATGAAGTAGTATGTTTAAGAGGAATATGAAGTAGTATGTTTAAGAGGAATATGAAGTAGTATGTTTAAAAGGAATATGAAGTAGTATGTTTAAGAGGAATATGAAGTAGTATGTTTAAGAGGAATATGAAGCAGTATATTTAAGTGGAATATGAAGTAGTATGTTTAAGAAGAATATGAAGTAATATGTTTAAGAGGAATATGAAGTAGTATGTTTAAGAGGAATATGAAGTAGTATGTTTAAGAGAAATATGAAGTAGAAGGTATGATTAAGAGGAATATGAAGTAGTATATTTAAGAGGAATATGAAGTAGTATGTTTAAGAGGAATGTGAAGTAGTATGTTTAAGAGGAATATGAAGTAGTATGTTTAAGAGGAATAACGAAGTAGTATATTTAAGAGGAATATGAAGTAGTATGTTTAAGAGGAATATGAAGTAGTATGTTTAAGAGGAATATGAAGTAGTATGATTAAGAGGAATATGAAGTAGTATATTTAAGAGGAATATGAAGTAGTATGTTTAAGAGGAATGTGAAGTAGTATGTTTAAGAGGAATATGAAGTAGTATGTTTAAGAGGAATAACGAAGTAGTATATTTAAGAGGAATATGAAGTAGTATGTTTAAGAGGAATATGAAGTAGTATGTTTAAGAGGAATATGAAGTAGTATGTTTAAGAGGAATATGAAGTAGTATGTTTAAGAGGAATATGAAGTAGTATGTTTAAGAGGCATATGAAGTAGTATGTTTAAGAGGAATATGAAGTAGTATGTTTAAGAGGAATATGAAGTAGTATGTTTAAGAGGAATATTAAGTAGTATATTTAAGAGGAATATGCAGTAGTATGTTTAAGAGGAATACGAAGTAGTATATTTAAGAGGAATATGAAGTAGTATATTTAAGAGGAATATGAAGTAGTATGTTTAAGAGGAATAGGAAGTAGCATGTTTAAGAGGAATATGAAGTAGTATGTTTAAGATGAATATGAAGTAGTATATTTAAGAGGAATATGAAGTAGTATGTTTAAGAGGAATATGAAGTAGTATGTTTAAGAGGAATATGAAGTAGTATGTTTAAGAGGAATATGAAGTAGTATGTTTAAGAGGAATATGAAGTAGTATATTTAAGAGGAATATGAAGTAGTATATTTAAGAGGAATATGAAGTAGTATGTTTAAGAGGAATATGAAGTAGTATGTTTAAAAGGAATATGAAGTAGTATGTTTAAGAGGAATATGAAGTAGTATGTTTAAGAGGAATATGAAGTAGTATGATTAAGAGGAATATTAAGTAGTATATTTAAGAGGAATATGCAGTAGTATGTTTAAGAGGAATACGAAGAAGTATATTTAAGAGGAATATGAAGTAGTATATTTAAGAGGAATATAAAGTAGTATGTTTAAGAAGAATATGAAGTAGTATGTTTAAGAGGAATATGAAGTAGTATGTTTAAGAGGAATATGAAGTAGTATGTTTAAGAGGAATATGAAGTAGTATGTTTAAGAGGAATATGAAGTAGTATGTTTAAGAGGAATATGAAGCAGTATGTTTAACAGGAATATGAAGTAGTATATTTAAGAGGAATATGAAGTAGTTTGTTTAAGTGGAATATGAAGTAGTATGTTTAAGATGAATATGAAGTAGTATGTTAAAGAGGAATACGAAGTAGTATATTTAAGAGGAATATGAAGTAGTATATTTAGGAGGAATATGAAGTAGTATGTTTAAGAGGAATATGAAGTAGTATGTTTAAGAGGAATATGAAGTAGTATGTTTAAAAGGAATATGAAGTAGTATGTTTAAGAGGAATATGAAGTAGTATGTTTAAGAGGAATATGAAGCAGTATATTTAAGTGGAATATGAAGTAGTATGTTTAAGAAGAGTATGAAGTAATATGTTTAAGAGGAATATGAAGTAGTATGTTTAAGAGGAATATGAAGTAGTATGTTTAAGAGAAATATGAAGTAGAAGGTATGATTAAGAGGAATATGAAGTAGTATATTTAAGAGGAATATGAAGTAGTATGTTTAAGAGGAATGTGAAGTAGTATGTTTAAGAGGAATATGAAGTAGTATGTTTAAGAGGAATAACGAAGTAGTATATTTAAGAGGAATATGAAGTAGTATGTTTAAGAGGAATATGAAGTAGTATGTTTAAGAGGAATATGAAGTAGTATGATTAAGAGGAATATGAAGTAGTATATTTAAGAGGAATATGAAGTAGTATGTTTAAGAGGAATGTGAAGTAGTATGTTTAAGAGGAATATGAAGTAGTATGTTTAAGAGGAATAACGAAGTAGTATATTTAAGAGGAATATGAAGTAGTATGTTTAAGAGGAATATGAAGTAGTATGTTTAAGAGGAATATGAAGTAGTATGTTTAAGAGGAATATGAAGTAGTATGTTTAAGAGGAATATGAAGTAGTATGTTTAAGAGGAATATGAAGTAGTATGTTTAAGAGGAATATGAAGTAGTATGTTTAAGAGGAATATGAAGTAGTATGTTTAAGAGGAATATTAAGTAGTATATTTAAGAGGAATATGCAGTAGTATGTTTAAGAGGAATACGAAGTAGTATATTTAAGAGGAATATGAAGTAGTATATTTAAGAGGAATATGAAGTAGTATGTTTAAGAGGAATATGAAGTAGCATGTTTAAGAGGAATATGAAGTAGTATGTTTAAGATGAATATGAAGTAGTATATTTAAGAGGAATATGAAGTAGTATGTTTAAGAGGAATATGAAGTAGTATGTTTAAGAGGAATATGAAGTAGTATGTTTAAGAGGAATATGAAGTAGTATGTTTAAGAGGAATATGAAGTAGTATATTTAAGAGGAATATGAAGTAGTATATTTAAGAGGAATATGAAGTAGTATGTTTAAGAGGAATATGAAGTAGTATGTTTAAAAGGAATATGAAGTAGTATGTTTAAGAGGAATATGAAGTAGTATGTTTAAGAGGAATATGAAGTAGTATGATTAAGAGGAATATTAAGTAGTATATTTAAGAGGAATATGCAGTAGTATGTTTAAGAGGAATACGAAGTAGTATATTTAAGAGGAATATGAAGTAGTATATTTAAGAGGAATATAAAGTAGTATGTTTAAGAGGAATATGAAGTAGTATGTTTAAGAGGAATATGAAGTAGTATGTTTAAGAGGAATGTGAAGTAGTATGTTTAAGAGGAATATGAAGTAGTATGTTTAAGAGGAATATGAAGTAGTATGTTTAAGAGGAATATGAAGTAGTATGTTTAAGAGGAATATGAAGTAGTATGTTTAAGAGGAATATGAAGTAGTATGTTTAAGAGGAATATGAAGTAGTATGTTTAAGAGGAATATGAAGTAGTATGTTTAAGAGGAATATGAAGCAGTATGTTTGACAGGAATATGAAGTAGTATATTTAAGACGAATATGAAGTAGTTTGTTTAAGTGGAATATGAAGTAGTATGTTTAAGATGAATATGAAGTAGTATGTTTAAGAGGAATATGAAGTAGTATGTTTAAGAGGAATATTATATAGTATGTTTAAGAGGAATATGAAGTAGTATGTTTAAGAGGAATATGAAGTAGTATGTTTAAGAGGAATATGAAGTAGTATGTTTAAGAGGAATATGAAGTAGTATGTTTAAGAGGAATACGAAATAGTATATTTAAAAGGAATATGAAGTAGTATATTTAGGAGAAATATGAAGTAGTATGTTTAAGAGGAATATGAAGTAGTATGTCTAAGAGGAATATGAAGTAGGATGTTTAAGAGGAATATGCAGTAGTATATTTCAGTGGAATATGAAGTAGTATATTTAAGTGGAATATGAAGTAGTGTGTTTAAGAGGAATATGAAGAAGTATGTTTAAGAGGAATATGAAGTAATATGTTTAAGAGGAATATGAAGTAGTATGTTTAAGAGGAATATGAAGTAGTATATTTAAGAGGAATATGAAGTAGTATGTTTAAGAGGAATATGAAGTAGTATGTTTAAGAGGAATATGAAGTAGTATGTTTAAGAGGAATATGAAGTAGTATGTTTAAGAGGAATATGAAGTACTATATTTAAGAGGAATATGAAGTAGTATATTTAAGAGGAATATGAAGTAGTATGTTTATGAGGAATATGAAGTAGTATGTTTGAAAGGAATATGAAGTAGTATGTTTAAGAGGAATATGAAGTAGTATGTTTAAGAGGAATATGAAGCAGTATATTTAAGTGGAATATGAAGTAGTATGTTTAAGAAGAATATGAAGTAGTATGTTTAAGAGGAATATGAAGTAGTATGTTTAAGAGGAATATGAAGTAGTATGTTTAAGAGGAATATGAAGTAGTATGATTAAGAGGAATATGAAGTAGTATATTTAAGAGGAATATGAAGTAGTATGTTTAAGAGGAATGTGAAGTAGTATGTTTAAGAGGAATATGAAGTAGTATGTTTAAGAGGAATAACGAAGTAGTATATTTAAGAGGAATATGAAGTAGTATGTTTAATAGGAATATGAAGTAGTATGTTTAGGAGGAATATGAAGTAGTATGATTAAAAGGAATATGAAGTAGTATATTTAAGAGGAATATGAAGTAGTATATTTAAGAGGAATGTGAAGTAGTATGTTTAAGAGGAATATGAAGTAGTATGTTTAAGAGGAATAACGAAGTAGTATATTTAAGAGGAATATGAAGTAGTATGTTTAAGAGGAATATGAAGTAGTATGTTTAAGAGGAATATGAAGTAGTATGTTTAAGAGGAATATGAAGTAGTATGTTTAAGAGGAATATGAAGTAGTATGTTTAAGAGGAATATGAAGTAGTATGTTTAAGAGGAATATGAAGTAGTATGTTTAAGAGGAATAAGAAGTAGTTTGTTTAAGAGGAATATGAAGTAGTATATTTAAAGGGAATATGAAGAAGTATGTTTAAGAGGAATGTGAAGTAGTATGTTTAAGAGGAATATGAAGTAGTATGTTTAAGAGGAATATGAAGTAGTATGTTTAAGAGGAATGTGAAGTTGTATGTTTAAGAGGAATATGAAGTAGTTTGTTTAAGAGGAATATGAAGTAGTATATTTAAAGGGAATATGAGGTAGTATATTTAAGAGGAATATGAAGTAGTATGTTTAAGAGGAATATGAAGTTGTATGTTTAAGAGGAATATGAAATAGTATGTTTAAGAGGAATATGAAGTAGTATGGTTAAGAGGAATATGAAGTAGTATGTTTAAGAGGAATATGAAGTAGTATGTTTAAGAGGAATATGAAGTAGTATGTTTAAGAGGAATATGAAGCAGTATGTTTAAGAGGAATATGAAGTAGTATATTTAAAGGGAATTTGAAGTAGTTTGTTTAAGAGGAATATGAAGTAGTATATTTAAGAGGAATGTGAAGTAGTATGTTTAAGAGGAATATGGAGCAGTATGTTTAAGAGGAATATGAAGTAGTATGTTTAAGAGGAATATGAAGTAGTATATTTAAGAGGAATATGAAGTAGTATTTTTAAGAGGAATATGAAGTAGTATGTTTAAGAGGAATATGAAGTAGTATGTTTAAGAGGAATTGAAGTAGTATGTTTAAGAGGAATATGAAGTAGTATATTTAAAGGGAATATGAAGTAGTATGTTTAAGAGGAATATGAAGTAGTATATTTAAGAGGAATGTGAAGTAGTATGTTTAAGAGGAATATGAAGCAGTATGTTTAAGAGGAATATGAAGTAGTATGTTAAAGAGGAATATGAAGTAGTATATATAAGAGGAATACGAAGTAGTATATTTAAGAGGAATATGAAGTAGTATATTTAAGAGGAATATGAAGTAGTATGCTTAAGAGGAATACGAAGTAGTATGTTTAAGAGGAATATGAAGTAGTATGTTTAAGAGGAATAAGAAGTAGTATGTTTAAGAGGAATGTGAAGTAGTATGTTTAAGAGGAATATGAAGTAGTTTGTTTAAGTGGAATATGAAGTAGTATGTTTAAGATGAATATGAAGTAGTATGTTTAAGAGGAATATGAAGTAGTATGTTTAAGAGGAATATGAAGTAGTATGTTTAAGAGGAATATGAAGTAGTATGTTTAAGAGGAATATGAAGTAGTATATTTAAGAGGAATAAGAAGTAGTTTGTTTAAGAGGAATATGAAGTAGTATATTTAAAGGGACTATGAAGCAGTATGTTTAAGAGGAATGTGAAGTAGTATGTTTAAGAGGAATATGAAGTAGTATGTTTAAGAGGAATATGAAGTAGTATGTTTAAGAGGAATGTGAAGTAGTATGTTTAAGAGGAATATGAAGTAGTTTGCTTAAGAGGAATATGAAGTAGTATGTTTAAGAGGAATATGCAGTAGTATGTTTAAGAGAAATATGAAGCAGTATGTTTAAGAGGAATATGAAGTAGTATGTTTAAGTGGAACATGAAGTAGTATATTTAAGAGGAATATGAAGTAGTATTTTTAAGAGGAATATGAAGTAGTATGTTTAAGAGGAATATGAAGTAGTATGTTTAGGAGGAATATGAAGTAGTATGTTTAAGAGGAATATGAAGTAGTATATTTAAAGGGAATTTGAAGTAGTTTGTTTAAGAGGAATATGAAGTAGTATATTTAAGAGGAATGTGAAGTAGTATGTTTAGGAGGAATATGAAGCAGTATGTTTAAGAGGAATATGAAGTAGTATGTTTAAGATGAATATGAAGTAGTATATTTAAGAGGAATATGAAGTAGTATTTTTAAGAGGAATATGAAGTAGTATGTTTAAGAGGAATATGAAGTAGTATGTTTAAGAGGAATATGAAGTAGTATGTTTAAGAGGAATATGAAGTAGTATATTTAAAGGGAATATGAAGTAGTATGTTTAAGAGGAATATGAAGTAGTATGTTTAAGAGGAATGTGAAGTAGTATGTTTAAGAGGAATATGAAGTAGTATGTTTAAGAGGAATATGAAGTAGTATGTTTAAGAGGAATATGAAGTCGTATGTTTAAGAGGAATATGAAGTAGTATGTTTAAGAGGAATGAGAAGTAGTATGTTTAAGAGGAATATGAAGTAGTATGTTTAAGAGGAATATGAAGTAGTATGTTTAAGAGCAATATGAAGTAGTATGTTTAAGAGGAATATGAAGCAGTATGTTTAAGAGGAATATGAAGTAGTATATTTAAGAGGAATATGAAGTAGTTTGTTTAAGTGGAATATGAAGTAGTATGTTTAAGATGAATATGAAGTAGTATGTTTAAGAGGAATATGAAGTAGTATGTTTAAGAGGAATTTGAAGTAGTATGTTTAAGAGGAATATGAAGTAGTATGTTTAAGAGGAATATGAAGTAGTATGTTTAAGTGGAACATGAAGTAGTATATTTAAGAGGAATATGAAGTAGTATTTTTAAGAGGAATATGAAGTAGTATATTTAAGAGGAATGTGAAGTAGTATGTTTAAGAGGAATATGAAGCAGTATGTTTAAGAGGAATATGAAGTAGTATGTTTAAGAGGAATATGAAGTAGTATGTTTAAGAGGAATGTGAAGTAGTATGTTTAAGAGGAATATGAAGTAGTATGTTTAAGAGGAATATGAAGTAGTATGTTTAAGAGGAATATGAAGTAGTATGTTTAAGAGGAATATGAAGTAGTATGTTTAAGAGGAATATGAAGTAGTATGTTTAAGAGGAATGTGAAGTAGTATGTTTAAGAGGAATATGAAGTAGTATGTTTAAGAGGAATATGAAGTAGTATGTTTAAGAGGAATATGAAGTCGTATGTTTAAGAGGAATATGAAGTAGTATGTTTAAGAGGAATATGAAGTAGTATGTTTAAGAGGAATATGAAGTAGTATGTTTAAGAGGAATATGAAGTAGTATGTTTAAGAGGAATATGAAGTAGTATGTTTAAGAGCAATATGAAGCAGTATGTTTAAGAGGAATATGAAGTAGTATATTTAAGAGGAATATGAAGTAGTTTGTTTAAGTGGGATATGAAGTAGTATGTTTAAGATGAATATGAAGTAGTATGTTTAAAAGGAATATGAAGTAGTATGTTTAAGAGGAATTTGAAGTAGTATGTTTAAGAGGAATATGAAGTAGTATGTTTAAGAGGAATATGAAGTAGTATGTTTAAGTGGAACATGAAGTAGTATATTTAAGAGGAATATGAAGTAGTATTTTTAAGAGGAATATGAAGTAGTATGTTTAAGAGGTATATGAAGTAGTATGTTTAGGAGGAATATGAAGTAGTATGTTTAAGAGGAATATGAAGTAGTATATTTAAAGGGAATTTGAAGTAGTTTGTTTAAGAGGAATATGAAGTAGTATATTTAAGAGGAATGTGAAGTAGTATGTTTAAGAGGAATATGAAGCAGTATGTTTAAGAGGAATATGAAGTAGTATGTTTAAGAGGAATATGAAGTAGTATATTTAAGAGGAATATGAAGTAGTATTTTTAAGAGGAATATGAAGTAGTATGTTTAAGAGGAATATGAAGTAGTATGTTTAAGAGGAATATGAAGTAGTATGTTTAAGAGGAATATGAAGTAGTATATTTAAAGGGAATATGAAGTAGTATGTTTAAGAGGAATATGAAGTAGTATATTTAAGAGGAATGTGAAGTAGTATGTTTAAGAGGAATATGAAGAAGTATGTTTAAGAGGAATATGAAGTAGTATGTTTAAGAGGAATATGAAGTAGTATATTTAAGAGGAATATGAAGTAGTATATTTAAGAGGAATATGAAGTAGTATATTCAAGAGGAATATGAAGTAGTATGCTTAAGAGGAATACGAAGTAGTATGTTTAAGAGGAATATGAAGTAGTATGTTTAAGAGGAATATGAAGTAGTATGTTTAAGAGGAATATGAAGTAGTATGTTTAAGAGGAATATGAAGTAGTATGTTTAAGTGGAACATGAAGTAGTATATTTAAGAGGAATATGAAGTAGTATTTTTAAGAGGAATATGAAGTAGTATGTTTAAGAGGTATATGAAGTAGTATGTTTAGGAGGAATATGAAGTAGTATGTTTAAGAGGAATATGAAGTAGTATATTTAAAGGGAATTTGAAGTAGTTTGTTTAAGAGGAATATGAAGTAGTATATTTAAGAGGAATGTGAAGTAGTATGTTTAAGAGGAATATGAAGCAGTATGTTTAAGAGGAATATGAAGTAGTATGTTTAAGAGGAATATGAAGTAGTATATTTAAGAGGAATATGAAGTAGTATTTTTAAGAGGAATATGAAGTAGTATGTTTAAGAGGAATATGAAGTAGTATGTTTAAGAGGAATATGAAGTAGTATGTTTAAGAGGAATATGAAGTAGTATATTTAAAGGGAATATGAAGTAGTATGTTTAAGAGGAATATGAAGTAGTATATTTAAGAGGAATGTGAAGTAGTATGTTTAAGAGGAATATGAAGAAGTATGTTTAAGAGGAATATGAAGTAGTATGTTTAAGAGGAATATGAAGTAGTATATTTAAGAGGAATATGAAGTAGTATATTTAAGAGGAATATGAAGTAGTATATTCAAGAGGAATATGAAGTAGTATGCTTAAGAGGAATACGAAGTAGTATGTTTAAGAGGAATATGAAGTAGTATGTTTAAGAGGAATATGAAGTAGTATGTTTAAGAGGAATGTGAAGTAGTATGTTTAAGAGGAATATGAAGTAGTATGTTTAAGAGGAATATGAAGTAGTATGTTTAAGAGGAATATGAAGTCGTATGTTTAAGAGGAATATGAAGTAGTATGTTTAAGAGGAATATGAAGTAGTATGTTTAAGAGGAATATGAAGTAGTATGTTTAAGAGGAATATGAAGTAGTATGTTTAAGAGGAATATGAAGTAGTACGTTTAAGAGTAATATGAAGCAGTATGTTTAAGAGGAATATGAAGTAGTATATTTAAGAGGAATATGAAGTAGTTTGTTTAAGTGGAATATGAAGTAGTATGTTTAAGATGAATATGAAGTAGTATGTTTAAGAGGAATATGAAGCAGTATGTTTAAGAGGAATATGAAGTAGTATGTTTAAGAGGAATATGAAGTAGTATGTTTAAGAGGAATATGAAGTAGTATGTTTAAGAGGAATATGAAGTAGTATGTTTAAGAGGAATATGAAGTAGTATGTTTAAGAGGAATATGAAGCAGTATGTTTAAGAGGAATATGAAGTAGTATATTTAAGAGGAATATGAAGTAGTTTGTTTAAGTGAAATATGAAGTAGTATGTTTAAGATGAATGTGAAGTAGTATGTTTAAGATGAATATGAAGTAGTATGTTTAAGAGGAATATGAAGTAGTATGTTTAAGAGAAATATGAAGTAGTATGTTTAAGAGGAATATGAAGTAGTATGTTTAAGAGGAATATGAAGTAGTATGTTTAAGAAAAATATGAAGTAGTATGTTTAAGAGGAATACGAAGTAGTATATTTAAGAGGAATATGAAGTAGTATATTTAAGAGGAATATGAAGTAGTATGTTTAAGAGGAATATGAAGTAGTATGTTTAAGAGGAATATGAAGTAGTATGTTTAAGAGGAATATGAAGTAGTATGTTTAAGAGGAATATGAAGTAGTATATTTAAGTGGAATATGAAGTAGTATGTTGAAGGGGAATATGAAGTAGTATGTTTAAGAGGAATATGAAGTGGTATGTTTAAGAGGAATATGAAGTAGTATGTTTAAGAGGAATATGAAGTAGTATATTTAAGAGGAATATGAAGTAGTATATTTAAGAGGAATATGAAGTAGTATGTTTAAGAGGAATATGAAGTAGTATGTTTAAGAAGAATATGAAGTAGTATGTTTAAGAGGAATATGAAGTAGTATATTTTAGAGGAATATGAAGTAGTATATTTAAGAGGAATATGAAGTAGTATGTTTAAGAGGAATATGAAGTAGTATGTTTAAGAGGAATATGAAGCAGTATGTTAAAGAGGAATATGAAGTAGTATGTTTAAGAGGAATATGAAGTAGTATGTTTAAGAGGAATATGAAGTAGTATGTTTAAGAGGAATATGAAGTAATATGTTTAAGAGGAATATGAAGTAGTATGTTTAAGAGGAATACGAAGTAGTATATTTAAGAGGAATATGAAGTAGTATATTTAAGAGGAATATGAAGTAGTAAGTTTAAGAGGAATATGAAGTAGTATGTTTAAGAGGAATATGAAGTAGTATATTTAAGTGGAATATGAAGTAGTATGTTTAAGGGGAATATGAAGTAGTATGTTTAAGAGGAATATGAAGTAGTATGTTTAAGAGGAACATGAAGTAGTATGTTTAAGAGGAATATGAAGTAGTATGTTTAAGATGAATATGAAGGAGTGTGTTTAAGAGGAATATGCAGTAGTATGTTTAAGAGGAATATGAAGTAGTATGTTTAAGAGGAATATGAAGCAGTATGTTTAAGAGGAATATGAAGTAGTATATTTAAGAGGAATATGAAGTAGTTTGCTTAAGTGGAATATGAAGTAGTATGTTTAAGATGAATATGAAGTTGTATGTTTAAGAGGAATATGAAGTAGTATGTTTAAGAGGAATATGAAGTAGTATGTTTAAGAGGAATATGAAGTAGTATGTTTAAGAGGAATATGAAGTAGTATGTTTAAGAGGAATATGAAGTAATATGTTTAAGAGGAATATGAAGTAGTATGTTTAAGAGGAATACGAAGTAGTATATTTAAGAGGAATATGAAGTAGTATATTTAAGAGGAATATGAAGTAGTAAGTTTAAGAGGAATATGAAGTAGTATGTTTAAGAGGAATATGAAGTAGTATGTTTAAGAGGAATGTGAAGTAGTATGTTTTAGAGGAATATGAAGTAGTATATTTAAGTGGAATATGAAGTAGTATGTTTAAAAGGAATA